>OX638306.1:21579511-22779511 GCA_951812265.1 Taphrorychus bicolor
CCCACAAATACACTCGACTACTAAATAACTCAGTACTTAACACTTTATAGCCTTCTAATATCGCTTCGTAACTTTAGCTTACTTATAGCTCGACTAAAATACGACTATTCCACTCGGGCGCTCTATGCGCCTTTTATATACAATCCTAAAATTACAGAAAAACCTAGAAAGTTCTTTATAAGAATTCTTGAATAATCTCATATAAAAAAAAACGGTTGTAAACAACTGCCTTCTAGATTAAGCCAGACGAGCAATAAATCACTCGTGTCAGCCATGACGCAGCACGGATAGGTCGCGAAGCTCCACCAACCAACACGCTCCCATGCGTTGCCCCGCCTCCCATGCGGCGTTGCTGCGATCGTAACATTGCCCTCCTCCTAAGTCTGTTCGTCCCGAACGGATAGAGTTCCATGGTATCGTGCTAATCGATCCAAATGAACGACCTTCATCTTTGACCTAGGGGTCCGCTGGATCCTATACACCACATCATTAATCTTCTTTATAATTGTATAAGGTCCTTCCCAATTTTGGCTAAGTTTGGGCGACTTCCCCACCTTTCGCCTCGGATTGTATAGCCACACCAAATCACCATCCTGGAAGCCGCGGGAGTTAGCTAGTAAGTCATATCTTGCTTTGGCTCGATCACTGGATATCCGCAGTTTATTCCTGACTTGCTCATGAACATTGTTCAGCCTCTCCTTAAGCTCCTCCACAAAATTCTCAGAACTGAGCGACTCTTTTTCTGGTGTTCCATACATCAAATCCGCAGGAAGCCTCATTTCCCTCCCGAACATCACTTTCGCCGGAGTATAACCAGTGGCTTCATGCGTAGAGCCTCGATATGCCATCAACATGAGAGGTAGATGTTGGTCCCAATCACGCTGATGATCTGCCACCATTTTAGACAGGTAATGTTCCATGGTCCGATTAAATCTCTCTACCATCCCATCCGACTGTGGATGCAAAGGAGTTGTCCTGGTCTTGCGAATTCCGAGAAGTTCCATGACCTTCTGGAAAACAGCCGATTCAAAATTTCGGCCCTGATCAGAATGAAGTTCGAGAGGAACTCCAAACCTGCAGAACATTTCATTTACTAGCACCGTTGCCACAGTCGTTGCTTCTTGATTAGGCAGGGCGTATGCTTCAGGCCATTTAGTAAAGTAGTCCATGGCGACCAAGATGTATTTATTTCCCGACTCAGTCTGAGGAAACGGTCCCGCGACATCAATTGCTACCCTCTCAAATGGAACACCTACAGTGTACTGCACCATTCGGCCGCGTGATCTTGTTCGAGGTCCTTTTGTGGCACAACAAACTTCGCACTTGCGGCACCAAGACTCGACGTCTTCATGATAATTCACCCAGTAGAACCGCTCTTTAATTTTGGCCAAGGTTTTATTGACCCCAAAATGACCTCCACTGGTTCCGTCGTGCATTTCCTTTAGTACATCTGATTTTCTGCTATCAGGAACAACCAATTGACTGACTACGGACTTGCCATCCGGACTCTCCCACGCTCTCTTCAGTAGTCCATTTTCTATTTTAAGAGAGTGCCACTGAGCCCATAGCGCCTTCAGGTTTGGACTTTTACCAGCAACTTCTTGCCACTCTGGTCTCTTGTCGTCAGTCTTTGCCAAGAGTATGGGTCCAATATCTGGATCATTCATTTGTTCGTCTCGAAGCGCTTGTGCGGTCCAGCCATCGTTTATTTCTACCGACGTTCTTCTTACAGAAGCAAATCCCTCACGCTGCTCTGTTCTTTGACAATGCCGACAATCTTCTTTACACGGCCGTCTAGACAATGCATCGGCATTTCCGTGAGACCTCCCTGGTCGATGTTCAATTTGGAAATCGTATTGCTGCAGGCGCTCTATCCATCTGGCTATTTGGCCTTCAGAGTTTTTCATCTGTAATAACCATTTCAAGGCTCCGTGGTCAGTCCTAATCAGGAACCTTTTTCCATATAAGTAGCGATGGTAATGTTCGACTGCTTTGACGATGGCCAACAGCTCCTTTCTAGTGACGCAATAGTTTCTTTCTGGCTTACTTAAAGTCTTACTGTAGTACTCAATGACCTTCTCTTGCCCATTTTGTCTTTGAGAGAGTACTGCACCTAGACCACAGTTACTTGCATCCGTGTCCAAAATAAAGTGTCCGTCTTTTATAGGGTAAGCCAAGATTGGACTAGAACAGAGGGCAGCTTTAAGCCTTGCAAACGCCTGACTGCAATCGTGGTTCCACAAGAAAGGTGTTTTCTTTTCCGTTAATTTATGCAGCGGTTTTGCGATGTCGGCAAATCCCTCTACAAATCTCCTATAGTAAGTACATAGTCCCAAAAAGCTCCTTACTTCGTGTTTGTCTCGGGGAACTGGCCAATCTTTAATGGCAGATATTTTACTATGGCTAGTTTTAATGCCTTGTTCTGAGATAGTATGCCCCAAGTACTCGACTTGCTTTTGGAACAGGCTGCATTTCTTGTAGTTTAACTTCAGGTGAGCATTCCGTAACTTGTTGAAGATTTCTCTTAAATTCTTCAAATGCTCGTCGAAATCACGTCCCATGACAATTATGTCATCTAAGTATACCAGGCAAGTTTTCCAAGTCAGCCCCCTCAAGACAAGTTCCATTAGTCGCTCGAAAGTTGATGGAGCATTGCACAATCCAAAAGGCATAACAGTGAACTGGTATAGTCCAGAACCAGTAGAAAATGCAGTCTTTTCTTTGTCTTCGGGAGCAATCTTTACTTGCCAGTACCCACTTTTTAAATCTAGAGTGGAAAACCACTTTGATCCCGATAAAGTTGCTAAGGTGTCATCTATACGTGGCAATGGGTAGCTGTCTTTCTTGGTCGCATCATTAAGTTTCCTGTAGTCAACACAGAACCGCGTTGAACCATCTTTCTTCTTAACAAGAACCACAGGCGACGACCATGGACTAGATGATTCTTCTATGACGCCCTCCTTTAACATTTCATTCAGCAAACTGTTAACTTCCTGTTGTTTAGCCAGAGGGACCCTTCGTGGATGTTGTCGTATTGGCTGGGCATCTCCTGTGTTGATCTTATGGACAACTAAATCAGTTTGACTGTCGTTGCTCTTGAAGTTGAACATATCAGATTCATCCATAGCAAATTTTATAGCAGACTGAAGTTGTTCCTTTGACAGGTGACTCCAATGTCGTTTGAAAGCATCAATAACTTCTGGCGAAGCTTGGTTAGAAGATTCAATTTTGGATGTCTCCGCTTCGACACAATTGCATACCCATTGTACAGGCTCATAATTGGCAAGAACTGTTCCTTCTTTGAGCTTGATGGTCTTTTCTCCAATATTGGCAACTCGTACTAGCATGGTCTTCTTCGTGTCGGTCAAAGTTCGGGCTACCATGATTTCAGTCGTCAAATCCAGGTTAGGTTCTATAAGTCCTATGGACCACCCAGGATCATTTTCAGAAGTCACTGTGATAATTTGTTCTGAATTTGGAGGAATTTTCACATCTTCTACCACCAGTAGACGGACACTAGTTTCCACATTTCCATTGGTTAATGCAAACTCCTCATCTCCAAATGTGAGAATATTCCGTTTGTGATCATAGGAGAATCCATGTTTCCTGATGAGATCCATTCCCAAAATAAACTCGTCTTTGATCCTGGCAACCAACACTTTATGCCTAACTTCAAGTCTTTCTCCAATAATGACGGTGACATCGGCTTCTCCGTCTATAGGGCAAGATTCTCCAGTGACTGATTTTAACATAATAGGGTTGGGCAATGGTTGTATGGTATACCCGAAAAGTTTATCTGGCCTTACAATGGTCACATCTGCTCCTGTATCGATGGTAATGTGGATCTGCTGTCCTTTAATGCGTCCGGCCACTGTGAGACTTTTGCCACCCAAATTATTGACTTTAAAGATCCTGGGGGTCTTAGCGGCCCCGGTCAATTGCCCCCTTGCATTGACCGGAATTAGTTTTCCTGGGACCTAGGGCGGTCTTGGTCGCCGCTTGGTCTTCTAAACGACGGCGACGGACTTCTTGCCCTATTACGGCAGTTACTCTTGATGTGACCCAGTCTGCCGCAGTTAAAACATTTTATGCCCCGATTGTCTGTTGATCGAGGAGTTCTTTCTAACAGGGCTTGCATACTGACTGCCATATCTTTCATCGCTTTATGTAAACTGGCCATGGATTCAGCCATAGACGTATTCTCCTCTTCACCGCAAGTTGCCATTCGTACGCGTGGCGATGAATTAGATGACACTCGTGACGCCTCGAATTCCAGGGCCCGAACTAGTGCCTCGCTGATATCCTTGGGCCTTACAAGACGTAAGTGGTATCTCATGTCACTATCGCGAACTCCCTCAATGAACCTTTCGGCGGCAAATTGCATTTGAAAAGATTCAGGGGCCGATGGATATGCCAGGTGAATGAGTCTGTCTATGTCCGCCTCAAATTCTTGTAAGGATTCACCTGACTTTTGCTGTCTCATCCTCAGCTGGGCCTGGAACACGGTTTCTTTGTGCTCATTTCCAAATCGTAGTTGCAGAGTGTGTACTAAAGCCGCATAATTACTTTGATCCGCTGCCGACAGAGATTGGAGTAACTCAGCCGCTTTTCCACGAAGTGCTACGACTAATGATGTAGCTTTCTGGGGCTCGGACCAGCCATTAGCTTTTGCAGCTGCTTCAAATTGGGTTTTATAAATTTCCCACGCCGTAGTACCGTCATAATCGGGAGGCTTAATTTTAGCGTTGGCTGTGCTAAAACTCTCTGTAGACACGGTGTCGTCCTCAAGTTGTTCCCGGAATTTCTTTTCTAGTTCGAGAACCCTCTGGTTGACAGCTTCGAGTCCTTCGTTAACGCCGTTAATGGATTCGTTAACGCTGTTAACGGATTCGTTAACTGATTGCATTATTCTTTCTTCCAATTGTTGCTCCCTAGCTGCGAGATGGGTCACTATTTCTTCTTTGAACCGTGTCTGTTCTTCCTTTTGTTCTAGATAACGTCGCTCCTGCACTTGATCACGTTTTTCCTGCTCTTCCTTCTGTTCTAGATAACGTTTTTCCTGTTCTTGATAACGCCGCTCCTGTACTTGATCACGTTTTTCCTGTTCTTCCCTCTGTTGTTGCATAAGGGACAGCAGGGCGGCAAGTTGATCCTCCATGGCTTGATGCTGGCTTCTGGTCACTGGCATAAACACGTAATGTCCGGCAATGAAGCACTCACTTACAGTTCAGCAATATTAGTTCTCAAATTCCCACTGGAATCGCACTTCTGACACCAATTGTTGCGAACTCGGGGTTCAATAATTCCAGTGTAACGATTTAACTCGAAAACACTATTTATTTATCCCACAAATACACTCGACTACTAAATAACTCAGTACTTAACACTTTATAGCCTTCTAATATCGCTTCGTAACTTTAGCTTACTTATAGCTCGACTAAAATACGACTATTCCACTCGGGCGCTCTATGCGCCTTTTATATACAATCCTAAAATTACAGAAAAACCTAGAAAGTTCTTTATAAGAATTCTTGAATAATCTCATATAAAAAAAAACGGTTGTAAACAACTGCCTTCTAGATTAAGCCAGACGAGCAATAAATCACTCGTGTCAGCCATGACGCAGCACGGATAGGTCGCGAAGCTCCACCAACCAACACGCTCCCATGCGTTGCCCCGCCTCCCATGCGGCGTTGCTGCGATCGTAACAATATTTATGTCCTTTATCTTTGACACGCCAGGCTTATTATGTCTTGGTTTTTGTAGACATCTTTTGAGTGTAAGTCTTGCTGTTGCAACAACTGGATTATGGTCGGACTCTATGTCTGCACCTGGAGGTACAGACATTTGTTACAGCAGGTACAGTGTAGGTTTTTGCAGACTGTTTTTCAGATGGGGTATGTTTTTGCAGACTTTATGCAGTTTCTGTATCGCTTTTTAATAGGTATGAAGTCTATTTGATTGCGAATGATTCTTTCAGGTGTATGGGCGCTAGATGTCCACGTATACAGCCTTCTGGTTGGAAGTTTAAAAAATAATACTTGCAACCGACAAAATGTTTTCAAGAGATTTTTATTAGTTTTTCGCATTCTACAAGAGATAAGCTTCTGCAGTTTTCACACCACTGTGTCCCATTTAAACATTCCAGCCAAATATCTCGCAAATCAAAGCTGTCATACCATCAAGAAATGTCACTTAAACAATTGAAGTTGTCATCAATTTGACTTTAGCAGCGCCATCTGTCAAAAATTTGATATTGACCTTCGCTTGTCCCCCTTAAAGTTACACAATATTTATTTGGAAAACTTCTTGTACTGGCTATGATTTGCGAGTAATTCGACTGGAACGTTTAAAATAGAACACATACAGAATAGTGTATTCAGAGCTATACTACTGCTGAATTTAAAAAAAAAAAGGTTATTGTCTAGTTCCAAAAACAAAATTAGTATTTTTTTTTAAATTGATCGCACGTATTAGTGCAAAATATGCTCCTTAATGACACAAAGATGAATACTTACTATTCCCGGTTCTTGAGATATTCGATTTTTATTCGAGCAAAGTTTAGCTCACTTCCATCACGTTATTGGAAAAGTTCGAAAGATGTTCGTGGGGAATGGGAGATCATTATTGTAGTATTTTTTTATATACTTTTAATAGACAAATTACGGAATTATATAAAATTTGTTATAACAATGGTGGTGAAACACCCCTTGGCGCCAGAGTGATATGGATGGAACAAATTTCTGGCAATTTCTCTTGGTCCACATTTACTGTCAATTCTTTTTTCTTTCGAAGTCTTACGAGGAATAGTTTCGTAGGAACAGCCGCTTACCTCACTTTGGGACACCCTGTACACATAGGGAACAATCTGCAGACAAAATGTCGACAAATGACAGAAAACATTTTTAAATTCTTCGCGTTTCCGCACCACGACGATTTAAAACAACAAGAACTTCACACTTTTTTTATCTTTCGCTCTGTATAAAAATTCAGAGTGCTGTAATAAAAGATATGGCAAAAAGGTGTTTAGATATTGATGTTGGCTTACTGTTTACTCCTAAACGGAAAGCAAGTTTCTTGCAAAATGGCAGAACACAAAATTTTGCAATTTTTGCACCACTTTGTTTCACACCCTATATAATGAAGGTAAAGTAAATTAAGTATGTTCGCTTTCTTAATCTAAAGAAAATCTAGTTTCAGACGGTGCCAATCGTACTTATAACAATTAATTAATTAAAAAGTTACAGCTAATTGAAAAATTGCGAATGCCGAACATCAAATCATTCATAAATAGTTTATAAAACGTACCTATACAAGTCAAACTCTATTATTGTAAGCTGCCTGGCAATCTCCAAAGGATGTAACGTTAACAGATTGAAACCCTCTTCCTTAGCGGTCACCAAGTGCCACTCGATAGGCGGCGGTCGCTCTACGAAAGCCACATTTTTGTGCCTCTGGTTGTCGTTTTCCTTCTAAAAGTTCAGGAAATAATAATAAACAACCGCTAAACGTGCTCTAACAGAGGTTCAGCAACCTTTCTCTTAATAGTCTTCTTCACGCTTTCCACCCACTTTTTCATGCTCTGACCAGCGACGGAGTCTAAGAAATCCTCCAGTTTGTCAAGGAGCTCCGGGTCCCTTTCAAAATCGTAAAAGTGGTGGTCCACCCAATGCCTTAACACATTCAGTACCCTAAACTGCACCGGTTGGCAATACTCTTTGCGGTACTTTTTCCAGTCCTCGCGCTGACTACTTTTCTGAATTTTATCGGGATCGTTCGGGTCTTGCTCGTAAACTTTCGAAGGATCAGGAATGTGAAATCTATTAAGCGGGAAAACTATAAGTATCAGGTAGACTTTAACGGTGGTACGAGACCGACCTTTGGATTAGCAGATTGAGTAAAGTGATGGGAGAGCAAAAGCTCCGATACGTTGTCAAAAATGTCCTTACAAATTTAGGATCTGCGTAAATGTGATACGTGAGACGTTCGACTAGTTTGAACAATGTCGCACCCTACAATTATTTAAATGTAAATGAAAACTTTTTGCACTAAAAGTGAGTCATCAACCTTAATCAAAGGTACCCCGCCGCCGTTTTCCAGGTGCTCCAAAATAATATTGTTGGGCGAGTCTGGCTTGGCAAATATGTACAACTCAGGAGGCGGTAACCTCAATGGGTGCTGCTGCTCTATCTTAGACAATATACTATCTAAAACCCGCTCTAACATAGACCTATTATTCAACATGACTAGATCGGCCATCCAGGAGTTTTTCTCCTCAAGGCTTTTGGCGCAGATCATTACGCTCGGCGCCTGTCTCGGCAATATTTCGAACGCGTGCTTTATTTCATCAGTGTCTTCGTGATCTCTAATTTCAACCTAAAGTTTAACACAAAATTGAAATGTTTTTATTTTGCACTATGCGAATTTAAGCACGCATACTTTTCTCACAAAGAATCTTTCTTTCAGTCTACAAGTATGAGTGGTGTGATGCACGGAACTTTGCCGCCTGGACGATGCGGTGGATTTGCATAACACCATAAGACCATCGAATAAAAACACACGACGTTCGGTCAGTCTTTTTTGGCTTACTTTGGTTAACACATCCTCTGCGAAACGATTTGATGTGTACCTTGATGATTTCTGAGAAATAAAAAAATTGTACCTCTAATAAATTCATTGCAACATTGCCCTAAATCCTTCGAATCCCAATTCTCAACTATCCGTTCTAGTTCTTGGATTTTTTCTATCGCAGCGGAACGTCTGGCTCTGACTTGGTTTAACGTGACCGATCCGCGGGGGTTTGGTTGGGAAGGAACACAATGGCCTGCAATTAAAAAAAATAACGGTTTAAATTTGTAATTTAGCAATTCTACATTATACTAATAATTCAAAATGCATTCAAATCCAGTAGAGACAAATTTACAGCTTTTTGTAGTTTTTACGTTAAAACTTCACTTGCGCAGGCGATTATAATATTTATCCGTCGGATCGGCACTCCCGAATTGTCAGTTCTTGGTTACCACCCTGATTTTGTAAGCTGAATCTATAACTACGAACACAACGTGCGAAACCTAAATTTTCCAATAAAATTCAATTTTCACAAAATTTAACCAATTGTCTTGAAGAGATTTGTTAACCTGTAAAATTTGCTCAACTTCAGTGTCAGATTAGATAATTGGAAGTTCTGTAATAAGAATGTGAGACCTGAAAGTAAATCCGAAAACAGCTGACGATCGACTTGCGCAGTTACTCGAAAGAGATTAACAGTGCATGCGCGAAATTTGACAATTATTTGAAACTTCTATGTTGCCAGCTTGTCGAGTCTGACGAGAACCGACGCTTTAATCTTAAATCTTGAACTTGGCTTAATTGCTTGGCAGAGTTTTCCTATCCGAAGTCTTTTGGACTGTGTGTAGTCTGTGCTGTGTTTTTTTGCTGCCGATTCACGATTCAACTTGGATATTTCTACCACAGGTCAATGTATTTGTTTTATACTAAAAGAAATGTTCAGGTGATTTGCCAGTATCCATGCGTGTTACTTTTATCTTCCCAATAAACCCCTATTGGAGCCCCAGGTCATATCTCTACTTTGTTCAAGTATTTATTTTATGCTAAACAGTAGGAAATCACTAATAAGTTGGATTCCAAAAAGAATTCTAAGTATATTATGTGCCTTGTTTGTAATATGTCAAGAGCCACAACAATCAAACGTTCCTTTCGGTAAGTGCTTACTTTAATTAATTTAACTAATCATTTGGTATTCCATTTCATTTGGCTTTACTTTTCCTGTATTGAATATTCCATGCAAACAAAAATGTGTACAATTCCATTCCACAACCTTAACATCCTGCAGGAATCAGGGAAGGACTTCCATAAGTATTTAAATTGAAGTGAAGCATGTTTCCTACGTTTTTGTTGGCCAAAAGGCGCTAAATATCTTCCAATGGAATTTCGAATGGGCCATCGCCGGTGCTGGTCGATATTAAGTCTTACGAAATTTCGAGGTTTTTAAAATTTACAATGAAGAGGGCATCAAATTAAGCTTTAGTTTAAATAAAAAGCAAAAACATTTGCGGAATATTCATATTTGTACTAAAAAGATAATAAAAAATACCAAAAAAAATTTCAAGGTTTATTTACATTTTTGTCCACGACCACTTAATAATATACTGATATTCGGCTTGTTGACAAAAGATAAATAAGGCTCATATAGTGTCAGAGGGATACATGAGTTAAAACTGCGGGAATAATATCATTATTCCCGCTCGCCATTTAAGTTATAGATGTTGCCTTGGCAACCAGTAGGAGTAGGCAACAATGCAATATCAAATGCCGCAATGTACAACATGCACTGGTGGCACCGGTTTTGCCGTCAAACGCGAGTGTCAGTTTTGAGATTTCAATATAATTTTATTTACACTACCTATAGAATTTATAATTTGTAATTAGACAATGGCCGTGGACAAAGTATAGTATTATACTCGCTTTTTATTCCCATTATTCCCTTAGGGGGACGTTTGCGTCACGAGCCGCAAGCGAGGGGCGCAAGTCTCCCGTGGGCTATCCTAAAAAGCTATCCTAAAAAGCTCGTTTAATAATATACTATTATGCCCCACGGCGCATTCATAATTAAGTTCATATTATTTACTTTGTGTTAGCTGTCGCTGTCACCTATTAGACCAGCTAGGTTGCCAGTTCCTCTCTCAATGTCCAGAACTAGGCCTTTTCGGAAGCAATTAAGTATGCATTGGATCCCGCAATGGCCCCTAAGTTCAGGCAGCGCGGCCCAAAGGCAAAGTAAAACTCCAGTTCAGTTTTACTTTGCTTTTGGTTAAGTTAGTTCAGGTTAGTTCAGTTATGTTTTTCCTTTGTTTTAGTTAGTTCAGTTGAAACTTTCTTTTAGGGCGGCCCGTGCGGGGCGCCTTTCGACCTGTTAGTTAGGTTAATTCAGTTTTATTTTGCTTTTGGTTAGTTCAGTTTTGTTGTTCCTTTGGTTAGGTTAGTTTAGTTATATTTTCTTTTGATTTGTTTAGTCCAGTCTTACTTCTCTTTCATGGCGGGCCGCCTTTGCTTCTTGTTGTCGCGGCCCTTTAGGCCTGCTACAGAACCTGTTGCTTGCTACACATTAAGTGTGGGCTCTGTTGGTTAGGCAAGTTCAGTTTTACTTTGCCTTTGGTTAGTTCAGTTCTGTTCTTACTTTAGTTGTTAGTTTAGTTATGTTTTCCTTTGATTTGCTTACTCCAGTCTTACTTGTCTTTTGTGGCGGCCTCTGCTTCTTGTTGCAGCGGCCCTTTGTGGCCGCTACAGAGCCTTTTGCTTGCTACACATTAAGTGTGTTAAGTTAGTTCAGTTTTACTTTTGGCTACACATTAAGTGTGTTAAGTTAGTTCAGTTTTACTTTTGGCTCGGCGTGTAGCTTTGTTCTACTTTCTTAGCTTTCCTTATAGTTTCGCCGGTAAATCTTCATCAAACCGATATATGGGCTCTTGAAGACCGAAATGCACAATTTTGATCTCCACATTTAGGTTTTCGGGACGGGTTGAGAGCTCTATATGCTTAACAGGCAGTTTTCGATTTTAATAAATAATTTTTATTTTTAAAAGAAAACTTTGATACCCTGATGTTCTTTTTCCTTTCTGTTATTTTTTAAAATTTGTTTTAACAAAATTGTGACTTAACCTAGACCACAAGCGCAGATGCAGTGCTCGACTACGTCCAGTTGAGCGCTAACACGCTGTTTGTCTTGCAGTACTTGGCCAAACGTTGGAAACGTGACTCAAGCAAAATCAGCCTGAATTTGCTATCCTGTTCAGTTCAGTGCAGTTTGTGTGGGGCAAGACCGATGGCTTTCATGATGCGCAGAATCTTACTACCATTGATAAATCGCACTTGGGCTACTCCATATGAATCGCTAAGAATTACACCGATTTGGAAGGGGGTGAGACCTTTTTTGCCCAATTTCATGATGTGGTCTTTCACCTCTTCTGGAGTGACTTTGAGCCATGTGGGAACACTGCGACTGTATGAGAGGGCAGACTGGGCAATACCTTTACCAGGTGGGTGCTTTCGACCCTTTTTTCTGTTTTTTTAGGAAAATCCGTTCCTAAACAGCAAGGAAATCCGAAAAGGATTTGCTGATGTTAGTATTTTGAAAAAAGCGCCAAAGAAAAAAAACTTTTTTTGAAGCCTTATTCGCCCTTGAAAGAATCCCAGTAACTCTGTATAACTAATTTTTTACTTGTAATTTAATATTACTCTATTTTATTATGAACTACGTATGTAGATGAAAAAATATTAATCAGAAGGTTAGTTTAAATCATTCGGGCAACAATGGTACTAAAAATTATAACCTATTAAGTCATAGATATAACCTAAAATATATGACAATGCATCTCATACTATACAGGGGGTAAAATGAGTAATCCATGAGCTACTGCGCAAGCAAAGTTATAGCGTACGAACAATACGGGGTGTTCATTATAAAACTTCATCTAGTTGCCAGTGAAATGTCAAAAAAAAAGGATGGAGAAACAAAAGTCCATTTATTTTAATTATGTCATCCTTTTCTGTCAAAATTTCATAGCCTGCTAGATGAAGTTTTATAATGAACACCCCGTATATTCATACAAAAGGCGTTTCCGGAACGAAATATCTGAACAGCAAATGAAAAAAACTACTCACTCAATTCATCTTGCAGAGGTTTCAGCATACCCTCGACCTCCGTGAGCATTTCCTTATCCTCGGCAGCAGGACTTAAACCAATGAGGAGCCTAGAAGGAAACAATGATATCCTGTAATACAACTATTTACTGATCTAATAAATAAAATAAATTCTGGTCAACTCAATACAAACCATTAGAAGTGCTATTTTCTACACTTGGTGACCGTTTTTAGAGTTTAACCATGGGAATCTCGATTCTTTGAAGAGATGCGAAGAAGGTTATATTGGGGCAAAGTTGCGCAATTAGAAGTCTATAAAAATGACGTTTTCAAATTTCAAAAATTCCAACTGGTTTCGGAAATATTCGTAAAAATAGAAATTTTTAAAAAACGTTTTATTTTTTCTTTACTTAATTTAAAGAGATAATTAAAAATAATTAACACTTCTTCATAGACACTTTTTGCTTTTTTCAACGTGGTATTTTCAAATTTAAAATCCGAAGTTTCGTTTTCATCCAACCATCATCAACTTAATTTTTTTAAATATGATCCTGGATTTTTTATAGCGGATTTTGATTCTCGTTACAATTATGCATTCAGTGATATGCAGCAATTAATATTTCTATTAACTTTTTGATTAGATCTTTCCGACTTTGTGATGTGATTGTTAAATTTTGTTGATAGATTCGGGTCACGATATTTGTGCCCCCCCAGACTAGTTTCTTTTACCGGCCGATAGTTTACTCGGATTGAGCTGAATCTTGCATACTACAAAAATTAAACTGTTTGATTAGTGGTAGGCACTATTGGACACTGCGTACCTACCACCAATAAACCAGTTAAATTTTTGTAGTGTATGAAGATTTAAGCCAATCCGATTACACTATCGGCCCTTGAAACTCTGTGGTCTGAGGGGGTCAAAAAGCACGTGACTCGACTTTATCAACAAATTTTGACAGTGACATCACAATATATCTAACCTAAAAGTTAATAGAAATAATAATAGTCGCATACCACCGAATGCAGAATTGCAAGGAGATTCAGAATCGGTTATAAAAATCCCAGGACCGTATTTAAAAAGTTGAAGTTGATGATAACTGCGTAAAAACCAAAAGTTTGTTTATACATTTGAAAATACCACGTTGAAGGGAGCCACAAGTGGCTATGAAGAAATATCACATATTTCTCTAAATTAAGACTAAAAAAATAGAAACTTTTTTCAAAATTTCGAAAAAAATATTTCCGAAACCAGGCGGAACTTTCGAAACCTGAATGCGTCATTTTTACAGACTTTTAATTGCATAACTTTGCCTTAATTTAACCTTCTTCGTATCTCATCGAATAACCGATATCACAATGGCAAAACTCGAAAAACGATCACCCTGTATCCAATTTTCATTCAAAACCACGTTACCTAATGTAATCCATGTAAGAGAAAAAATGCCATATAGGGTGCGTCAACAGGGCTGGCAAGTAGTACTTTAAAGCCAGCGCCATTCCCTGTCCAGCAGTATTCAAAGTGGCCTGCTGCCTTATCAACAATTCCCGCAACGTCTGCCTGCATGCGGGAGAAGACACATCCCTACCGTATTTGCAGTAAACGTCGAACTCTTTTGCTTCAGCAAGTTCTAAAAAGAAAAAACGCTAATTCATCAGCTTCACATTAACAAAAACAAATTATATAATGTTGTATAATAGTCCTACTCACCTTTCACAAAGAATTTATAGAGCAGAAGAGCTTTGAATTTAAAAAGAAAAAAAAAGTTAAATTACAGCGTTAATACCTTCAAAGCAGCTGCCAATATAAGGCATTTGTTCTTGAGCCATTTCCATAACGTCTTCTAAACTCCCAGTTAAAGTGTAGGTCAGCTCGTAAATGTCCATGATATTAGAGAAAATTAGTTCTATGTCCTTAGCGTTGTTTGTAAGTTTTTTAATCTCTTCCCTGCAAGTAGTTTGTATTATTTTTACATAAAACGTGTAGATCGAAAACATTACCTAAAAACTTTAATTATCATATGCAATTCCTTTAAGTAAGCCTTTTCCGAGGCAATTAACTCCCTTACGGTTTCCTCGTAAGTGAGGCTGGTCCGAGGAGCGGACAACCACAGTCTTTCGCTCAACCGTTCGCTTAAAGAACCCCCGCCTTCATCTTGATAAAACATGTCCATCAAAGCCTGAAAAAACATATGGAATATCTTCATTTCTCCAAATACCATAAAAGTATTTTTAGCGACTTGACAAAGTGACAGTTTTATATCAAATATACTAAAATTGGGAAAATAATCATATAGCGAATTCGAGTGACTGATCGCGCTCTGAGAGCAGAAATTTATGTTCCGGAGGCTCTGAAACCGACTTTCATGTCCGGGTGGCACTTTCAGATCACTCGAGAGCGATGGCATCCGCTCTTTAGATCGGGAAGAGAGCAAGAAGGAGTAAATGACATTTGAAATGACAAAAGGTTAGGTGTGAGTTTTAAAAAGTAAACAAATCAAGTTGAACAAAAAATATTATTGTTTCCAACGATTCTGCATAAAACAAAACCTCTTCATTTGCTTTCGCTAACAACATTGAAGCATCTGAGTTCTAAAATCAACACGTCACTTAAACTTGGAATATAAATGGTTTTCGTTTGGTGTTGGAACTTTGCCAGTATAATTTTTCGGCATAAATTCTTTAGTATGTTAGGAGGCGCATGAGGATTTTGAGCAAAAACATCAAACAAACAGCAGTATCAAAACTTTTTGTTGTTCTGAGATTTCTGATACCTTAAAAGGTTTTTCCTAATAGCTTCTATTTACATGTGTTCTATGTTTTGTTAGTTTTGTGGTTTTATATTTACTTATTTTATTACTAATAAAAAAAAACCTAAATACAAGACAGTTAATTCAAAACAGAGATAACTGAAACATTACAATTTTGTTTTACTTCTTTTCATTTTTGAAATTTTGGAATTTTTTTGTGCAATTTCTAAAAGAATGGGAGAAAATGCTCATATTTTCTTCAATTTCTGATTATATTTTGTCTTCTGAACTAATGGCGTTTTCTTAATTTATACGTCCTTCTTCACTGCCAATAAAATCGGTGTAAAAGTATGATGGAGCCTCCTAGGTGATTGAGCATTTAGGCATCTGGAAAACCACTTTTAAAAAATACTTTTAAAGGGCTTTTCAATAACCTGAAATGATGTTTTATAGCTTCAAATTGAGTTACTAAATAAATAAGATTCCAGAAATCATCTTGTCTGCACTGGGGATGTTTCAAAGAAACCTCACTCTTAAAATCAATAGCAGAGTGACTAGGCAATGAATTTCAACTGTCAATGTCAAAGTTATGAATGACAAAAAAGAATGACATAGTATTAGGAAAAAAAAGAGAAATTGCATTTTTTTTGCATCTTGCGTACCTTTCTATCCATGTGTGATACATCACTAGAAATCTAACTCTTGTCTCTATTTTGCGGCATAAAAAAACTAAAGTGGAGGTGTCATTTGGCAAAAACTAGATGACCTAGAAAAAAATCTGTCGATGTCATACCAAGCGCCGTCACAAAAAAACGTCAGAATTTCAAGTTTTATCAAAATGGGATTGATAGTTATCAAGGCAGAATTTTTTACATTTTTTGCATACTTTAATTTTTTTTTCACTTCTTTCACTTGAAAATCTAATTTTAAGGTGGTGTCTTAAAGGGCATTAAAATACGCAACTTTTTCCTAATTTAACGTAGCCTGTGAGTCTTATCCGTTCGGAAATCCCAAAGATGAACATAGCAAAAGAGACCGTTCTGTATACAGGTGGTGAATGGCCTAATTTTTAAGAAGAAATTAGAAAATAGCAGTTTTAATTGTGCAAATTTTATCATTTTAATCATATCGACCATTCTCTAAGTTGTCTTGCCTGCACTATGTCGCCTTTCCATGTAGTTTTAATTTTATTGTAAACTGACTGGCCTAACTTGTAGACGACGCATTGGGTTGTTTACTTTGGAAATCTCACATTCATTGAATTTGGCACTGATCATGGCTAATGGGAGATGACAAACATGGGGGCCTATCGGAACAAAAAAATCATATCAGTCGGTCACAATAATAAAGAACCCATCGCCATGAACCATCATCATTCAGGACAAAAATCCAAATTGGGCGAAGAAATTGTATTGATCAAAGGTTTATACTTCGTTTGTCTGTGTTAGATATGTCAAGAGAGTTAGGAAGGTAACTAAATAAAGAGTTAGGTTTAAAGTTAATGAAAGAGAGTTTCTGCAACTTTTTTGTGAATGTGTGAGTCATCACTTTTCTATTTTCGACACTGATGGAGTATAAACGTTAATAAAAGGGCCCTGCTGATGGCTAATCGGCAAATCATTGGCCAAACAGTCATGTATCAATATAGTATATTAATTACGTTAAAACTATATTAAGTAATCTATAAAATCTATAAAAATATGTACAAGATACCAAATAGGTGCTTTAAAACTTCACATGCACCAGTGCTGACACTTAGATGCTGCCCGCAACGAAACCTCAAGTTGGTGCAGGGAGTAGAGAAAGTAAGTGCAAAGGGGACATTTGAAATAACGCCGAATGCAGAAAGAAAAAGCTGGAAAAATAAGCGATGAAAATAGAAAACTAAAACGCAGAGCAAGCAACTGAAAACAAGCTGGGCAATGGGAGATGAGTCAAATAATTTTATCGCATGTAAGCTAAGTTCAGTAAAGTAAAAAAAGACGAGAGGGGCGCTAAAAGCATAATGGTAAATACAATACAGGTTTCTGCAAAAAAGGTCATTTACTCTCCTCTTAGAAAACCACAAAAATATTTACTTAGATAAATTATAGATTACAAAATCCTTGAGAGAAAAATTCCTTTTTAGAGTTTAGCACTCATCTAGTCAGTAAAATTCTACTCTATGAAGAGTCCTAAAAGCTAATTAAATTGATTTGAGTTTTCAGTTCAGTCTCAAGCTATTCGTTTTGACTACAGACTAAACAATAAAAGAAAGAAATTAAGCTACTATTGAGGCTACTATAATATTGTAGACAAAACAATATATGTTGTATTGCTCTGTGGTGGCTAAATATCACTGTTAGCTATGTTGTTCATGCACACTTTTAGACAAATATCAAAATTATGTAGAAACAATAATTATAAACCCTACATACCATTAATGTGGGCTTGTGACGCAGCGTGAAAAGCAAGAAGCAATTTTTATAGCAACTATTTTTAAACTAAACTATGACCGCAATGATCGCTTTGCTCTTTTATTTCTCAAATTTCTTCATTCAAAGTTTTTCTCTCGCTTAAAAAAAAATCGTTGTTCAATAATTATTGCAATGCTTATAAAAGTAGTATAAAACATGGAACATACCTTATCAATGCTCATAGAAATTTTCACATCCTCTAAGGTGATCTCCACGTGGTTGATGAATTGGGTGTATTTCCCAACTAGCTTAAGAATATCTGCACATGTATACTCTACGACGCCGACTATAAACAGCGATACTGTCGCATCTACTTTGTAGGACAACAATTCCTAAAATTCATGGTTAATAGTAGATAACTACCAATTACAAAAATATGCTCGTTCCTGTGACATACCTTTTGTATAAGACTGTGAATTCTATCCACAGGAAATATGAGTACGCATTTCTCCTTTTTCTTTTTTCCCCTCTCTAAAGCATCCCAAGCTTCTCCAAGAGCCCACTTATCAATAGGGTTGGGGAATGTAGTGTCTACCCTAGATTCAACATCCTGAAAATGTTGTAGATTAGATAACTCTGACTATTTAACTCATCCATATTATTGCTATGGAGCAAAACAGGTATTATTAAACGGTAATTCGATAATTTTCTAAAAAATTACAGCGGTAATTTCACGTTGTCATGAAATCAACCATAAAACCTTAATCAATGTCGTTGTCCACAAAACATACCCATATATGGTCATGGGTATGTTTTGTGGTCGTTGTCTGACTGACTTATTTAAGGTGACGTCCGAATATTCTAACACGACTTACCGCTCAAGCTTTAAAATGAACCAGATAGTTTTTCACTCTGGCATGTTTTCCTTGCAAATTATGAAAAACATGCAATCGTGAAAAATGATCGGTAATTTTAAAGCTCTCGTGGTATTACCCGCAATAACATGATGGTTGCACTATCGCATTTGACATTCAAGCAAAAAAAAATATGACCAGAACCTTTTATTACCTCTTATATTTTCTTTTAAATTATTTTTCAATAAATCATGTCAGATACTTTTAAAGTTCTGCTCTTCCTTGAAATAATACAGTTGACAAATTGGTCTGCACTGGCAAAATTGGCTACATTGGTAGGTACGGACTGACTTTAAATATTTTTTCCACAAAACTGATCACTTGGAAAGGTTTATACATCGGTTTATACCAGTGCAGATAAAAATTAAATTACAACAAATTTTAACTCGACTTTTAAAAAGATACAATTATAGCAGGTTTTGTGTTTTTTTACTTAAGATGAAAATACTTATGTATATGCTCATCACCAGTCTTTTGGGTAAAATTTTGTTTGATAACTAGGTAAACTAATAAAACTGCTTGCAAGGTTGGATGGGGTCTAGAACTATCACTACACACTTCAATGGTCGATTCAATTAATGTTTTAACTGCCCCTTTAATATATGATGTGTGAGTTTAATAATGTTTGTCAAGAAGGACTCCTCAATGTTTAGTACGAACATTGAGAATCATTTAATTGGTATGAGCATGCATACAAGAGGTGGCGGTGATCTAATGATTACCAGTCACAGATCTGCTTTTTTCCAAAGAGGTTCATATTACCGAGTCATAAAAGCCTACATGTGACTGCCAAAAAATATACGCAAAATTGGAAATGCAGTCCAGTTCCAAAGAGAGGTTGTATTCCTTTTGAAAACGAAATGTTTGTATTTATTTAATTTAGGTAATTAGTTGATAGTTGCTAATGATTGATTCTTTTAAGTTTAGTATAATATTGTGTTGGGGACATACTTGGTAACAATATGTTTCAAATTTTGTTTTATTTTTTTGTTCTTTTGACGTTGATTATGACAGAGGTAAAATTTAGATATAGTTTTTCAGTTTTTCCTTGCTTTAACATATTTTGGTATATTTTTTTTAATTTTTGACTGATTTTAGGATAACATGGACGCGCATTCTTTAGTCGAAGCTTTCTTTCTGATCTCACACTTGTAAATAACTAATGTAAAACAATACAATAACAATAATTATTATATGTTGTATATATCATGATCATAAACGATCATTTACAAGATCCTTCTGCAATCAACTTAATCAGTTCGCGTACAGACCATTTTCTAAAGTCCTTACACTTTTCCCCTCTCAAGTTTAAATTTCACTGAAAGTAAAATGACAGATTTTAATATCTCAAACCAAGAGGTAAAGCTTTAGATAGGGTTTAAACGTGAGTGTACATACAAGTATGCCTTACTGAAGACAAACGTTTCTTACAAACAAACATATATTATACTAAGAAACAGTATTTCTTATTAAAATCAGGTAACACTCACCTGCACCGTGTGAGGAATAGGTTTGGCACAAAGCATGCCTAAAAGTCGAAAACAAAGACTCTCTACATAATCGAGGGCTTCTTCTGTTGCCCCCATAGTTGGATGCACTTGTAACAAAACCTGTAAATTAAAGAATATGGTTAACTTATAATCAAAACCCTTGTTGCTTAATAGGCTACAAAGGGACTAGTAAGGGAAGGTTTGTGCTGCAAATTAAATTGAACTGAGTAGGTAGTCTTAAAGGTAGCAAATATGCAATATTCGTTTTCCTACCTATCTCTTCCTACATTACTACCTATTCCCCCTCCTACATTATTATCTGATGAGGTAGTTTCTGTTATGGCACCCTTGTCTGCTGTGGCCCGATGCCAAGACAAAGATAAATATCAGACTTTATGATGAATTGAAAATATGATTGTCTTTGCTTATATATAGAGTACTACAAATCATAATAATCAATCCATTAGATATTAGCAAGCCATAGTTAGCTAAAAAAAACCTTGGATGTCAACATAAGTCTGATAGGGCAGATTTGAGGTTTTTTTACATATCTTGAAATAAAAAAACCCTCTAAAAACAAAACACATGGCAATATGGAACACACTGTACGATTTTAATGTCAGTAACCAAAATTTGTATGGAAATTAGGTACCTAATAAAAATATAGCTACGTTAGGTCCTACATAAGATTGTAAATTAGATTTGATAGATTTTTAGCAATTTTAAACTGACAATACTCATGTGTAGGTACCTACAACCCTGAAAACCCACACCCACTTATGCCTGGTTTTATAAAGTCGAGTTACTCTGCCCCGAGTGTTAAATATAGGGAGAAAACACAGCTGATTCTCGGGGCAGAGGTAACTCACGTGTATAATACAGGGCATAACATATCTAAAAATACCACTCGAGATACCACCTTGCCTCTACGATGTAAGGGGTGTCCATTTGAAAACTTCATCTAGTCGGCTGTGAAATGTCAAAAGAAAAGGATAAAAGAACAAAAGTCTATTTACTCTATTTATGCCATCCTTTTCTGCACAAAAATCATAGTCTTCTAGATGACATTTTCTAATCAACATCCTGTACTTAAGCAATACATGAAAATATCAAAGGCTGAGCCTAAGTTAGGGCTAAAAAAAGGTATGACCATAAGTACACAAAAAAAAGAGTAAGTAGGATACCCCGAGAGCTATGGCATTCGCTAAATAGGCGTCCGGTATTTATGCATTAATACATATATTGTATTGTAATGAATGTGAGTGGACTTATACAGTCCTCCACCGCGACCTGCGGTCTATTGTGGCTCACTCGAAGTGTTACCAGCAAGGTTTGCCCTCCTATGCCCTTTGACCCTCAATGCACCTTGAGGTTCTATGCGTTTGCATCTTGAGGTTCCGAATTCCAGTTCCATCGGAATAGCCGGGCAGTCACATAGGACGTGCTTAACTGTCTCGTCGTCCTCCAAGTATAAGCCCACACTCCGTCTCTTCAAACAGTCCCATATTCTGTGCATGTGAGATCTTAGGTGGCTATGTCCTGTGTATAGTGTAGTGGCCACTCTGATATGTCTCCTATTTAGTCTGAGGGATGTTTGGGCTTTTGCCCTCCCTATTCCCGTGATGAATTTTTTGGAGTGTGATAGTCCAGGTAGGTTCTCCGACCAGTCCTGGAATTTGGCATTGCTCCATTTCTGGAGTTCAGTCTTGACCAGAGAGTAGGGGACTCCCAGTGCCGGCTGTGGGCCTACGAATGCAGAGCCGGCCGCCCTCCTAGCTAGAGAGTCGGCCCTCTCATTGCCTTCGTGACCACGATGGCCCGGGATCCATACGTCCATACGTCCTGTGATGGTTCCAAACAGTTTTGGAATTCCAGCGCAAAGACATAAGCGCTAGAAGCGCTGCCCAACTAATCCGAGCAGATCTATATTGATCTATTGTGTCCTCCCTCGTCTAATAGGTGTCTGACACCCAACTGGCGACCCCCCTAGCGAGTGTTCAATGTATGTTTTGATGTTTACTGCAGCCGGTATGTCGCCCACATTGCCTCTCGTTCCAGGAGTATTGGACGTGGAAGCAGGTCGAGCATGCGCTCCATGCCTCCCTGGGCGTCGTTCTCTTTGCCCCCGTGATGCAGAGACATATTTGTCTTTGCAGAGAGGACAGTTTAGCTTTGATGGAGCTCTGTCTGCTCTGTCGATACCGAACTATGGCCCCATACGTGATTATCGGCCTTATTACTGTCACGTATAGCCACATAGTTTGTTGGGGTCCCATCCCCCATGTCACATAGCCATAGACCTCACACATAGACCAAAGGGAGTGCCCTCCTAACGGTACGAGTCACATGTGGGGTCCATCTGAGTGATTTGTCCAAGATAACTCCTAGAAATTTTACTTCCTTGTTAAACGGGACTGTCGTCCCAAAGGAGCTTTCCTAATATATTTCTCAAGACATGTAAATATTGCAAATACATTATAAATAGGTCTAAATCCATATAAATACACGTAAATCTAGTAGAAAACTTGTAAATACATCTAAATAAATACAAATGTAGCTAAATAGATAGTAAATACATAAAAGTACATGCTAAATATGTTCTAACCACCAGCAGAAAAAATATTTATAAATAGCTTATTTAGCTAATTAAATAAAAAGTTCTGGAAGTTTTTGTAACAAGGCACTGAAGACCATACCACTGCCCAAGTAGGATGGACACTGGTTACTCTATCAAACCCTGAATCTTACTTAGTAACAAGTTTACAAGAAATATTATTGAAATTCATGGTAATGTTCTTCACATATTAGAAAAAACACAACTTTTTCTGAGAACTTTGTCCATCAACAGCAACAAAGCCAGAAACTATTTGTTTAATAAAACTTTGATCAAATCATTTTCTCTTGAACCAAAGAATATCACAGTAGATACTCATTTGATCATCTGCTTATGGAAAACCTTGTATAAGTGGAAGTGATATCACTTATGGAAATTTTGAGTAACAATGTTAAACTTATTCTATTTGCAAACCATAGTGAACTAGTTAGTGAAGGATGAAACATTCCCTATTTCATTATAGCATTTTTTACTAGGCTATGTTAACTATGTCTTGTTATATCCTTGGTAAACAAAACTAAGATAAAAATTGGTCCAGCCAGTAAAAATTTCTTTTAATTGGAGGCAGGGAGAGAGAGACACTCATGCGAATCTGCACTCCAATATGTTTGCTCTAAGTGGCGTTCATGTATACATGATGGAAACATTGTGTTGAGTGTTTTCATCATGTATATCTTCAGCGAGCATTTGAGACCATAGATAGGGGAAGGCTAATCCAGAAGTTGGGAGCCTATGGAATTGAAGGTGGCGCACTTGATTGGTTTGCGGAGTATTTGGAGGGTCGGTCTCACGTAACTAGGATAGACAACTTGTCCTCGGGTATAGTAGATAGCGATATTGGCGTGTCATTTTCAGGACTAAGAGTATAGATGTAAGACCTCTAAGATCTATCAAAATCCGATAAAAAATACATGGTGTCTTGTTAAAAAAAAACTTTTTATGATGTCTGTGTAAGCCACCATTGGAGCAATTTTGTTCAGATTAAAAAGCTGTTGCTTGCTCAAGTTAAAAAGACCACCCTGTATACTTTCTTATGGATACTTCTTTATGAATAATTTCAGATTAATAATTATCTATTCAGTAGATTGTGCAAAATGACATATAAATATCACATTTATACTTTGATACTTTACAAGAATCACACAAATATGTCAATTCCTAAGCTTTCTTCGAATAATATAGTGTCTTCTGGGATCAAACACGATATTGGTGTACCACAGGGCAGGGTTTTAGGCCCTTTATTATTTATAATCTATGTTAATGATATTTATCGAACTTTAGATTAATCATTTGTAAATTTATTTGCTGAAGGCTCATATCTGTGTCTGGACAAAATTTTGACACAATGATAGACAATTTAAATAAACAGCTTGATAACCTTTACGACTGGCTGTGTTGCAATAAACTAAAGCTGAATGAATCTAAACCCAAGTGCATGGTTATCGGCACAAAATCAAACTGTAAAAAATTATTATGTCTAGGAAAAATCTCACCATTAATAATACCTCAATGGACTTTGTAACTGAGATTAAATATTGGGAAGTCCATTTGGATCCTCAGTTGAAGTTTCTAAGCAAAAAAAAATATTGCTTTCTTTTTGCAATTATTTTTGCTCAAATGCCTATCTTCATGCTTGCCCCAGTGGGCTAAGATGCTAATCTATAAGACTATTATATGGCATCATTTTAATTATTGTTCTTCATTTTTGGTTTCACCAACCAAGAAAATTTGGACAGGCTTCAAGTGCAGCAAAATAAAGCAATGAGAATTTTATTAAATTGTAATTAAAATAGATAAAACCAACATTCGTCTTAGACCCATTGTCAGTAGCATTAACTCTTTACTTTTACTTTTTACTTTTACTTTATTAATCCAATTATCACTTTACAGGATGTAGGATGTCAATAATTAAATTAAGCAACAATACTCGTGACACAGACTAAGTATGTCAAATTATTCTAATAGATAGTGAAGTTCAGGAATTCCTCTACACTATAGAAAGCATTTGACACTAAAACCTGTTTTATGCATTTTCAAACTTTTCTTAAGTTTAATGTTTTGATACTAGGTGGTAACTTGTTGTACAGTACTGCCCCTATGTAATTTGGATTAGATTTGTAAAGTTCTAGTCCTTGATAGTCCAGCACAAGATCACTGCCATGCCTGGTATGATGATTGTGATAGAAATTAAGTGTATTCAGTTTATGTATATTTTGTTTAATGTGCTTTAGTGTTTCAAAAATAAATATGCATGGCAGAGCCAATATTGTCTCTTGAATAAATGTGGGCCTGCAAGTTTCTCTACATTTTAAATTAAACATATTTCTAATGAATCTCTTTTGCATAGTGACTCAACACTATCTAGATTCAACACTATCTAGATTAGAGATATTAAATCCTATAGTAGGAAACACAGAATCATACATTAAAAACTAGTCATTTTTTAGAAAAACTAAAGGATATAGATATAAACCCAAATCACACACTAATAAGTCTTGATGTTTCTAGTTTGTTTAATAATGTACCTGTCAATAAAACTTTAATTATTGTAAAAAATAAACTTGAAAATGACATCAAGCTTAGAGAACGCACAAAACTAAACATAAATACAATTATGGAATTACTAACATTATGTGTTAACACAACCTATTTTCAATACAAAAATGATTATTACCAACAAAATACAGATATGGCAATGGTGTATGGCAATGGGTTCACCATTGCCTCCTGTACTTAGTAATTTATTTATGGAAAATTTTGAATCAAATAATGTTTATAATTATAATTTTAAACCTTTAATTTGGTGGAGATATAATGATGTTTTTTTTTTTTCAATATATCAGTTTGGTAATGATCATTTAGACACCTTTCTCAATAACCTAAATTCACAAGAACCCACTATAAAATTCACAATTGAAAAAGAACAAAATCAAACACTTCCATTTTTAGACATACTAATAAAAAAAAGATTTAGACAGATTTAGACAGAATCAACTTTTGTTTATCTCAAACCAACACATACAGATTGATACTTAAATTACAAGTCAAATCACCCTATTATGGTAAAAAAGGAGTTGTAAAGAGTCTATATGATCCTGCAAAAATCATTTCTAATGATCATAATTAGGAAATTTAAAAGAAACATAAAAAATGTTTTACTTAAAAACAATTATCCAAATTATTTCATTAATAAATGGTTTAATCAATTCGAATAGCCAAATATGAGGCAAAATCAAAATAGACATATTACAAACCTTTTTATACCATATATCAAAGGGTTATCAGACAAAATTAAACAATTAGCACAACAGTTTTTAGAACACAAAACACGTTACGTGCATACCTGACAAAAACTAAACCACACAATGAAAACAAATACACAAAAAATGTCATATAAAAAATTCCTTGTGAATGTGAGAAATTTTATATAGGCGAAACTTCTAGACCTCTAAAAAAGAGAATAAAAGAACATCAAAATTACATAAAAAAACAGAGATTTTGAAAAGTCAAAAATATGCCAACATGCCTTTAATAAGTATAAAACAGAACAATACTAGTATCCTATCCAAAGAACCATTATCAAAGCGTAAAATCAAAGAAAGTGCATATATTTTACTTAATAAAGATAATTGTGTGGCTTCTTGTTCAGCAAACATACATGACACATGGTTACCTATGTTAGAACAAGAAGTTCAAAATGATAACTTACACATAAATTATTAATAATAACATTCCCATTATACCTATTTTACAAGTAGATAGAAATAGATATTTACGCTATAAGTCCGGTAAATATAGTTTTACAGTAGGAGTAAGATGTTTCCGGACAAGGCGCTAGCCGAGTCTGGAATTTCGAAACGACTACTGTAACATGTTACTGAATGTATGATGTACAATATTTTACTTCATACTTATTAAAAACAGGAAAAAAATAATTTTTTGAGGGGTAAATATATTTTTGAGAAATCCGGTATAGTTTCTTACGGTATCCTGTACCAGTATGGATACCATGGATATAATGGATTTATTGAATACCGGCACAGGATTTGCTGGTACTCAATACTGTAAATATTCTTTATGATATCCAGTCCTGTAAAAAGCGTGTAAAAAGCAGGTTAAAATCAAGTACGTAAAAGTGTCCTAAATGATACAGAATGAAGTAAAGATTATATTAGGTACTAAACAATACATTAACCAAACATTTTAAATGTACCTTTCGTAATAATGACAATTCATATCAAATGACATTTTTATGTCAAAAGCAAAAAGGGATAGAATACCATACACTAATACTCAAAGACAAACACATTAATAGGTATTATTTCATTTTATTGTTTCTAAAGCTTTATTTTTTAGATAGTTCTGAAGAAGGCAACAGAGAAGTTGCTGAAACGTTAACAAGGTTGATTCTTCCAAGCCCTTTCTAGGGTAAATTTATTATTTGCAGTAATTTTACTATGAGTAGTGCGAAATTGGATGAGGCTTCACCCAAAAGTAAGTAGTGAAAACCCTATTAGTTGAGATATTATTTAATCTATGTTGCCATTTTTGGAAAGCTGCTTAAAGTGTTTTATAATTTGATATTTTAGCAAATAAATGATGATGTCTTTTTTTACAGCTGCTTTAAGCCGTATCTCTCAGTGTCGCCTTGGAACTTATAGGTTCTTAAGTGGAAGTGGTAGTGGGAGGGTTCCACAACAAAAAATTCAAATGATGTCAAGTAGCAAAGTCAAGCAGCTTAAGTGAAGTTATTTTTGCATTAAAAAGTTTGATGACATTGCATTTAAGTTGCTTTAAGAACCAGTTTAAGCAGTTGGTTGGCAAAAATACATCTGACATTCCATATGACACTAAAATTGATAATTGGCAGGGCTGTTTTTGACCAACTTCATATCTTTAAGATCACTATCTTGAGTCTTTGTATGTCAATATTGGTGCCAGTTCTCTTCCTGTATCAGACGGGGTGAAATTTTTGGGGGTGACGGTTGATCAAACTCTGGCATATGATAAGCAAATACAAATTTTGGAAAATAGACTAAACAGTTTCTGTGCTTTAATTCGCAGACTCAGAAATTGCTTTTCACGTACCACACTAATGCAAATATATTATGCCAGAGCTCAATCGATAATATCTTATAGCATTCTATTCTGGGGCTCATGTAGAAATGCTCACAAAATATTTGTAGCCCAGAAACGGATTGTTAGATGTATCCAGGGGCTACACTCTAGAGTATCATGTAGGCCCTACTTCAAGCAAATGAAATTACTCACTGTCCCATCGTTATATTTCCTATCACTGGTAATGTTTGTAAAAAGACACTATAATCTCGTTTACACACAACGCGCATGTATATGTTCAAGGTATGACCATGGCAACCAGGAGCGCAGACATTCTCAGAGTGCCACTGCACAACTCTACTTTTTTCAAGAAAGGTCTATATTATCAGGCGCTTATGGCCTTTAACCTATTACCCAATACCATTAAAGACAAGAGCAGTCTTTTATCGTTTAAGAAAGCCACCACTGATTTCCCGCTAGACAAGTGCTACTATAGCTTTAGCTTTATATGAGCCTTGTAGCTGAATATATGGATTTGCAAACCAAAACTACAGTATTGTGTGATTCTGGGAGTGGCTGCATTCCAGAAACAATTTATAGTGTATTTTTTTTTCTCTTGTTTGCTTTTGACGTTGCTTTGTTGACTGTGTCGATTTTGGTGGCAATAAAGAAATTATTATTATTATTATTACTATCTAAAACACCAGCAGGAACAGCTTTTTTAGAATGTGAAATAGTGGACCAAGTTTAGGTTACCTACAATCTTCTTGATAATCTTCAACATTTTTATTTTTTGTGTTATTTATAATGAAAAATATGCATTTGTCATTTATGATCAATAATAGCTATTTAAGATGCAATTATTAAAAATAATACTTTAACCAGGAAGTCTTTTTAAAAGCCTTGAAAGCAATAAAGATACTTTTTTACCAGTGTGTCTTACAATGTTTTATCTATGAGCATATTATACTTTCAAACCCTGCTTAAAATCTTTTAAATTAGAACATGCTGAGCCAAAACTTTATAATTTATACACCTCAAGTCCACAAGAATGCCTTGATTTTAATTTTCAAGTTTGTGATCAGCAACCACTTCATTGGCAAAAGAAAAAAAGTCACCAAAATGCTGCTTTATTTGCTATGAAATTACAAACAATTGCATATTACACCATTTAGGTAAATACTTGGAATACCTAAAGTACTCACTACTCAGTGGGCTTCATCCTTGTTTGTTTCTAAAATTAACTAATGTTAAAAAATCAAGTAAAAAATATTCAAGAATTTTGTGTCTCTTAAGGACAAAAAAAGTTCCACAAAATCTTACTGTAAATAAAAATTTTATAGAGGTGTTACCACCCTTAGAGGTTTTTCCAATGAAAAAAGATTAGAATAAGTACCAGGAGAAATAATAATAAAAGTAATGTTTATAAAAATAACTATATAAATATACATAACTTAGGCATAGACTACATAATGTAAGCCTTTTAAATTAAAGCAAGACCAGGAATTATACAAAAATATGTCTGAGGTGTGCCCCTTGGACATAAAGAAAAAGGTAAGGGCAAGTATTTGTAGTGACTACCTATTTGGGGTTCTTACTCTTTTTATAGAAGGAATCAAGAGACCTTCCCATTTTGATGCGTTTTCTTCAGAATCAAAATCGTAGTCTGTGCTGAAGCATGTATTCATATTTATCTCAGGAAAACCGTGAAAAATATCAGCACTCGTTACTGAAACACTCCTTTAGCACCGCCATTGTCATCTCAAGACGGGAAAAATAGCCGAAATCTTCAACTTAAAAACGGAGCACACAAACAAAAAAACAACTAAAAAACGTTACGGATCACTTCTCGCGTTAGGTCACATTGCACATTTTCCAATTTTGACAATTTTCACACCGCGAAAAACAAATAATTATTGGTTTTTCTCAAAAATAAATCGCATCAGTCCCACTACAAAACATTCAGTTGTCAAAATTACTACTCTTACGACGTGACGGTGACAGCACTGACAGCTGCAGCGCCATTATTGCCAAATCTTCTTGAACTGCAGCGATCTGTTCTTTATCTCACTCAAGTTCATCAAGTTCTATATCTTATTAGCTCCTTTGCGTACTTTTGTCGTCTGGAAAATCTGCTACTTTATTTTCAACTACTGGAAATCGTTATACTGACTAATTGTCCTACAGGATGAATCTCTTACTGGATTTTATTCGACCGGCTAAAAGCCCTCCGGATAGTCGCCTACCGGAAAACAGCCGAAAGTCTCCTTGATTTGACCTCAAATAGTGCAAGCTTTGAAAAAGTAGACAATGGAATCCGCGCGCGCAATTCTCGCATACATTAACAGCTGTTTAAGACGCCATGTTTAAGGCGAGAACCAAACGTTTCGTTGGTTATGTGTTTTTTTGCAATAAATTGCATTTTGCAATACTAATATTATGAATAATTGTGTTGTATACAATGGTGGTATTCTAGCTTACGGTTGTAAAAGCGGCTATAGAAAGGAGCCTGGAGTTAGGTTTCACAGGTAAACAGATAATGGCATTTTTCAGCAACAATTAAATTATCTCAAATAACTCTAAAATCAGTTATTTTACATCCAAATCTTCGAAATACGATTTAGTATATACCCCAGTGAAGTCAATAATGCTATTTTGGGAAATATTTTTCTAATCCTATAACTTGTACACTTTTTTTTAATTATTTAAATTCTTCAGCAGTTTTCCAGTGGCGTAGAAGATGTAATCCCAAGGTTATCAACGACCAGAGATGAGAAAATACGGTATTTTATTTTTCATTGTATTATACAAAGTAAAATACATTGTATTATACAGTATCAAATTAAAAAAAAACGGCGGGAAGAGTGTAAAAGCGAGATCTTATTGCATTTAAAAATTAACAAAATGATTAATTTTATTTAGAGAATGTATGATATATATACTTATACTACTAGTATAAGTTAAGGTGTTATTTTTATAATTCAAATCCAATTTTTCCTTTAGATCAAGAGTAACCAGAGTGGCCCCCACTCAGAACACTCTCAACGCAGGATTCAATTGCCATTATTTTCAAAATGTAGTTCTAGTTCAAACCCTTCTACATGACATGGCTTTTGTCCCAAATAAATACCTATATAAAATAATGCACGCGTGCTATCGAATCCTGCATTTATATGGCCTCTATCCGATTCTGGGAAATCGTGCTTAGGACAAATTTGCAGGTGCCTCACCATTCTATAGTAATTTTTTGTAAATTGCTTTGAGCAGAATTTGCACTTTTTCTCGGAATTGTTATTATTTGGTTGAACGACAAAATATGTTTGTATTATTGCCCAAATTTGCCAGGCCTCCTCATTATTACTATATCATACACGTTTACTTCACTACTATTACTAGTAATAAAATAACATTTTTTTTTTTATAAAAAAATTAAAACAAATGGGCGAAAATTAAAAAATGAAGTCAGTTATATGTCATTCAAGTCATATGTCATGCTCCTACAGTGTTGTCTACTCTTCACAGTGTTGCTAGTAATTTGTATAAAATGAAGAGGTTAAATACATACCGTATTAAACGGTATAATACAATGTATAATACATTTGTATTATACACTTTCACTTCACTATCAACGACTAATAATTCACAACCCTTTGGTGTGCCAGCTGAAGACAAAACTAAAAAAGACGCTGCCACAAAAAACGTCCAAGAAATATGACATCGAAAAACTATCAAGTACCCTGAAATCCGATAGAAAGTAAAGAATGCTTTGACATCTGAATTTAAGGACATACGTACATCCATTTCTGAACCAGACAAGACATGGAATACAATGGAAACAAGAATAATTGAAGTTAACAACCGTTTTCTAAAAACTGATACCGCGAGACAGAAGAAGAAAGGATGGATGACCGACGAAATTATGAATCTGATGGAAGAAAGACGGAGAATTAAATCGAATAATACTCAAGAATATTGGGCAATTCACAGGAATATCCGAAAAAAGATCCGAGAAGCTAAAGCACAATGGATGACCGAAAAGTGCAATGAAATAGAAGATCTAAATAAGAAACATGACATATTCAATACACATAAAAAGATCAAAGAAGTTACAGGCAGGTTTAGACAAAGAGCTTCTGGAAATGTATCTGATGAGAATGGTAATATTATGTTGGAAATTAATGATATATTAACAGTATGGGAAAAATATACTGAAGGTCTGTTTGATGATCAACAACGACCCGAAAAACCCGTCTTTGATACTGTTGAAGGTCCCCATATCACTATATCAGAAGTAAAGCAGGCAATTAAGCGCATGAAAAACAGAAAAGCAATGGGTCCAGATGAAATACCATCAGAAATTTTTAAAATTATGGATGAAGATACCATTGAAACACTAACTGCACTTTTTAACAAAATATATGATACTGGCATAATCCCACAAAAATGGCTTGCATCCACCTTTATTGCATTGCCCAAGAAATCCAATGCAAAATCGTGCGAAGACTTCCGCACCATTAGCCTGATGTGCCATGTACTTAAAATATTTCTCAAGATCATTCATGCGCGGATATATAAAAAATGTGAAGAGCAAAACGGAGAAACACAGTTCGGTTTCAGAGATGGACTGGGAACGCGGGAAGCTTTGTTTGCAGTCCAGGTCTTGATTCAGCGGTGCAGAGACGTGAACTGCGACGTGTATGTGTGTTTCCTGGATTACACCAAGGCTTTTGACAGATGCCAACATAAGAAAATGATAGATCTGTTAGTGGATATTGGACTGGATGGAAAAGACATCAGGATTATCGCTAACCTTTACTGGGGACAAAAAGCTACAGTTAGAGTTGAAAATCAGCAGACTGAATACATTCAAATCAAAAGAGGTGTACGGCAGGGTTGCATACTGTCGCCGCTCCTGTTCAATTGTTACTCGGACACCGTTTTCAAAGAGGCTCTAGAAAACACGGATCGAGGCATCAAAGTTAACGGCGAAATTATCAATAATATCCGCTATGCTGACGACACTGTCTTGTTTTCGGACAGTTTAGAGGGGCTACAAGAGTTATTGAACAAAGTTAATCGAACTAGTGAAAAGTACGGGCTGAGCTTAAATGTCAATAAGACCAAATATATGGTGATTAGTAAAGATCCAATTCAACCAGGTAACTTGTGTATAGACAATAAACCAATTGAAAGGAAGTCAAAGTTCACTTATCTCGGCTGCACATTGAACGAAAACTGGGATCATTCACAGGAGATAAAACATAGAATTGAAATAGCGAGAAATACGTTTATACAAATGAAACCGCTTCTGTCATGTCGAGACCTGAGTCTGGCCCTTAAAAAGAGAATGGTCGTGTGTTATGTATACTCCACTCTTCTGTACGGTGTGGAGGCTTGGACGCTGTCAGACGCTATGGAGGGAAGGTTGCGGGCTTTTGAAATGTGGATTTTCAGAAGAATTCTTAGGATCTCTTGGATGGAAAGAATTACCAACGAAGAAGTACTCCGAAGATTGGGATGTGGGCCTGAAATCGTGCTTACTGTGAAATGTAGAAAGTTAGAGTATTTTGGCCATATCATGAGACATAGCAAGTACAGAATTCTCCAAAACATAGTTCAAGGCAAGGTTGATGGCCGACGAGGGCCTGGGAGAAAAAGAATTTCTTGGCTGGCTAACTTGCGAAAATGGTTTGGAGCAACATCTACTGAATTGTTTCGATGCGCAGCCAACAAGATCCGCATAGCTATGATGATAGCCAACGTCCGTAATCGGACAGGGCAATAGAAGAAGAAGAAGAATAATTCACAATTATTTTTATTTATTTAATAGAAAGTCGATGTTTGATGATAATATTACTTATAATATTACTAATATATAGTCGCGACGTATAAACGTGCGTTGTTCTTGGACCTCATTGTTGTACGTATATACGGGAGGCGTTCTTGGGGTGTTGTCCTTAGGTGATAGGAAACAAAAAAAAACACAGTGTCTTTTTCATTTCATCAAACTTCTAATTGCTTTAGACGTTTCGATGCCCTACGGCATCTTCATCAGTAGACTGCAAAATATTTGAGCCATGAGTGACACGTTCCGTGAGACCAAGAGATAGATAGAGGCTTATATTTATATGGTACATTGGAAATATTTATACTTAATATTAAAATTAAAAATATGTACTTAATATACATTATCAAAAAGGGAAAAAAAGGGGACGGCTTACCACAAAACACTTTTTTGGGGTACACACGGGAGACGTGGCTGATGGACTTTCCTTCCTTTCTTGTGATGTTATTTTTCTCAATAGTTTGGTGAAAATGGGTTACTCGTCTTGGTCAGTCTTGGCATCAAGTTATGGAAACCAAGACCTGTAGTGCTTCAGAAAGACCTTACGAGCATTCTATCTCGTTAATTCAATATGGTTAATTTTAAAGGTCGAGCGTTATTATTAAGGGAGATTATTTCTCACATTAAATACAACATTAAAAAATAAATAAGTTCAAAAGGATCATTTAGACGACACTTTAAATAAGACATTCAGACAGCAACATTTTATACGGTTTTATGTGACAACGTGAATTTACCACTGTAATTTTTTGGAGACACTGAATTATTGTTTATTAATAAATTTTTTTGCTCTATAGTAGTAATATACATGAGTGAAATAATCGGGGGTAATACCACGAGAGCTCTGAAATTACCTACTGATACATTTTAACGATTGGACGATTGAAGATTATTAATTAAGAAATGAATAAGTAGGTAGTGTTAGAATAATATTCGGACATCTTAAACAAGTCAATCAGATAATGACATTTAATAGGGCTCTGAGCTTAATTACTTGACCAACCGAAGTAACCGCTGTAATTTTATCGAATTACTGCTTATTAAGATTATTAATACCTTTTTGGCTCCATAGCAATAATAGGGATACAGAATAAAATAATAGGGTCGAGAGCTTCAAATAAATTATCTGGTTATAATTAGCGCAGGCGGTATTTAGTAAGAATATTTCTCGAATTAAATATAATATTAAAAAATAAATAATTTGTCTTTGAAAATTCCGTCATTTTAAATACAGGTCAATCAGTGAGCGACAATTTATATTAGAGTTTAGTTCTTATTCCCATGACGAGGTAAAATTACCGCTCTAAAATCTTTGAGAATTTTATCGATTTTTACTTCTTATATTAACACCATTTTGTGCTCCCTAGAAATATTGATGATGAGTTAAATAATTACAAAAATTTGAAGTGAACTAATCATTCATTAATTACTGCGACGACGTACACTTAACCTTGTTTCTTTTCATTTTATAAGAGCTATCATATCTGAAAAATATGTCTATATAATGAAAAAACAACAATTTGTGATTAAAATAGGGAATGCTAATTATCTTTCTATTTTTAAATATTTGCATGGTGTATATACAGACTTTTTATTAGAAAAACGTCATCTTATTTAACTGAAGTATTAAGGTGATGAATTGTCCCTTCATCATTATATTCAGAATCTCAGAAACAGTCTACTTGCGTTTTACGCCTCTAATAAATAATATCTCGACTCTTGGTCAATTATTATATTGTTGCGAACTCGGGGTTCAATAATTCCAGTATAACGATTAAACACGAAAACACTATTTATTTGTCCCACTAATACACACAGGTACAATTCGACTAGTAAATAACTCACTACTTAACACTTTATAGCCTTCTAATATCGTTTCGTACTTTAACTTACTTATAGCTCGCTTAAAATAAGACTATTCCCCTCCGCGCGCTCTATGCGCCTTTTATATACAATCCTAACTAATTACAGAAAAACCTAGAAAGTTCTTTATAAGAATTCTTGAATAATCTCACATAAAAAAAGGTTGTAAACAACTGCCTTCTAGATGAAACCGAGCAATAAATCACTCGTGTCAGCCATGACGCAGCGCGGATAGGTCGCGAAGCTCCACCAACCACACACGCGTTGCCCCGCCTCCCATGCGGCGTCGTTGCGAATCGTAACAGTATTTTCAAGCACATATGTAATGACATTCAGAAGTGTAAATGTGTCATTTGTATGTCAATTTCTCAGCTTACTAGATGAATATCTATATTTGAAATGGACTCTAATAGGTATAATTTCTACGTTGATACCTGTAATTCTCGGCCGCTTTGCGATGAGTGGCAAACTTCCCTTTCCGAGAAAAAAAAGGTTGTCATTTTTGGTCTTAATACATAAATAACTACTAACATTGTCTATATACGTACATGGTATATAGATAATGTTATTAGTTTAGATAGCATATAATCAGTAGGAATTTACAAGTGATGTTATTTGTGGCTTCAGCGGACAGAAGATCATGTGTCCGGCAAACAGAAGGTTGCTGGTTCAAATTCGGCTGAAGGCCTACTTTTTATTTTATTTAAATTATTATTCTTCAGTCCGCTGAAGCCACAAACATCATTTGTAAACGCTATTAGTTTGCACATCTTAATATACAGGGTATTCAAAAACAAAAGCGACAAACAAAGGCAGCAAATTCTTTGTTCGTCGCTTTGTTGTATATTTTATAATTAGATTTAATGTATAGCCGGGGTGTTCATTATAAAACTTCATCTAGCAGGCTATGAAATTTTGACAGAAAAGGATGACATAAAAATAAATGGACTTTTGTTTCTCCATCCTTTTCTTTTGACATTTCACTGCCAACTAGATAAAGTTTTATAATGGACACCCCGTAGTATTATCCAAAAATACCTCCTACAGTATAACTAGGACTTTGACAGTTTTTTTATAATTAGTCAGAATGTTTTTTTTTATCTAGAAGGACCAAACTTATAACTTACATTAAAATTATTAAAAATTACCAATATAAATAAAAATAATAAATCATAAAATACTATATAGTTATTCATATTAAATGTTTTAAAAAGCAGGATACAAAAGTATGAATAAAATACCACGTGACCCCCTAACTAAGAAACTTACGCAGTTACAATTAGTAGATATTTTATCTTTCTAAATACAGTAGAATACTAAATACACATAGAATTTCCTGTATTTGTTTGTCAGTTTCGTTTCCAGAGACCCTGTACATATCATATAAATATATTATAAATTTTGAACACAAAGAAATAAACACATACATGACTAAGTCATAATTGAATAATTAAATGTTAACTTTCTGAAAAGTATATAAATAGTATCATACCAAATTTGGAAATAGTAGAAAAATGTAGAGATGAAATATGTCAAAGGCATTGGTTCAAGTGTTAAGTTCACAATTATATTCTCCTTTGGTCAAGATGGATCATAAACATGCCTAAAAAATGTATTTATATTGTTCAAAATAGCATTTTTTAAGACAGTCATATTCAGTTTTGCCTGTCATATCAACTGTGATACTATTATATTCAACTAACAGGCAAAATCGATTATGGGTGTGTAAAAAGATAATATTTTGAAGAAAATAAATAAGCATTTTAGGCAAAATTATGAACCATCTTGATCAAATGAGGATATAAATGTCAACTTAACCCTTGAACCAATGCCTCTGATAAGTTTCATCTCTCCATTTCTAACATAATAAGAACTAAGTAATAGAACATGAGCTGTAACTTAACACTTTAACACATAAAATCCTGCAGCCCAAAAACAACTTTAAAAAAACACACTTTATTAATATACAGGGTGTTCATTATAAAACTTCATCTAGCAGGCTATCAAATTTTGACAGAAAAGGATGACATAATTAAAATAAATAGACTTTTGTTTCTCCATCCTTTTCTTTTGACATTTCAGAGCCAACTAGAGGAAGTTTTATAATGAACATCCTGTATATATACAAATAAAGGTATTAAGCCGGCATACTTTTACATTATGAATTAAATTAAATAATAAACATTACTTTTACACCTGAACTTAATTTATCAACAATCAAAATGACAATCAAAAATGTTCATGCTTCTCACAAATTGGACATATAAATAAGTCCACATATAAGCCGCTTTCCATCTTGCCATGGGAGTAGCTCAGAGCAATTCTGAAGTGTGAAGTTCGTTTTTCTAGCTTTCCAGCACCTTGGTATTTCATGCAGTTGAAGCGCTCCGATCTTCTGCCCCCCTTGCCCTTCGAGTACCTACCGATATTTTGGTGTTTGAAATACTTTTGACAACTATGAAAAGCTGTTCCAGCTCGAGTCTTTAAAATCTGTATGTACTTAACGCTCCGGGAGCTTCATGCTCAAACCCCTTATTACAGCTGGAAAGTGGCTTCCAGTTCTTTTTGAACAATGGAACAACTGCACAAAAGGACAAAACATCACAGGTTGCAGTGTGTGACACAAGACTGAACACAAGAATTGAACACAAGACTTAGTTTAACACATTTTTCCTGAAACACTACAAAACCTAAAGCAGGAGTTAATGGATTTACCTCAAGTTTCTCATGTTCAGTTTCCTTCCTATCTCTCCTTTATATATAAAAATGTTTATTTATGTCTGTGAAATAAACTCCAGTGTAGTGTAGCCAGTTTAATTTGCCATGGTACCACTGAATACATTGACACCCTAGTGGTATAGATAATAATAATACCTACCCAGGACTTATGACCTACAAATTATAAACTAAATTATTGAGCCGTAGGGTTAAATTCCCAAAAAATTAAATAAAAATCGCTAAGCATGCTTTTTAAGACAAAAGAATTATAGAAATAAATTCTGTTTTTGCTATTGTTTACAAACAAAATCAGTCTTTTTCACTGAAGGTCAAATGAAGGTGAGTTTCGGCCATTTTCCGGTAGGATAAAACAACTGTAGGGGTCGATTCCAGTAGTATAATATCCTGTATGAAAATTTGCTGGTATGATGAATTAAATTAGGATAATAAGAAGTCGGGTATTTTCCTGTGGACAAAAGTATAGGGACCCCTCGGCTATCATCCTTGATGTCGTTAATTGGCCCGGTGTCGATTGATCATTTCAGAATTACGTCATTTGACATGACTGCCCCTCAAGTTGGCTCAATATGGCGGACCAACCTTTTTAAATGTTAGACGGAACTTAAAACTTCATTTTGATCATCGTGTTGCGTGTGCTTGATTTGAGATATATTTATAATATATTCCTAAATGGTTTCTTAAGTGTTTTGAAGTCAGCATCAGTAATAACATTTTTCAAGTCGGATGAGCGAGAATCTGCTTTTCTAATTACAGGCCCATTTCCTTGTTGCCTACTATGAGCAAGATCATATCATAGAGAAGGTCATGGTGGGAAGAATGTCCTGTTTTTTGGAGGGGCATTCTATCCTTAACTCATCTCAGCATGGCTTTAGGAAGGATATGAACACTGCGGATGCTATGTTTGGATTGCATGAGGATTTGTATGTGGGGTCTTAATGATGGGGGAGGTGGCTTCGGCAGTTTTTTGTGATTTGACAAAGGCGTTTGATTGTGTTTGTCACAAGACTTTGCTTCGTAAACTGGAGTGGTATCCCTGGAGATCCAGGGGTACTGTGTTGAAGTGGATGAGTTCATATTTGTCAGCTAGAACGTAGTTTGTTCGTTTTGGTGAAGATGTGTCGGCTAGGGAAAGACTTTCTGCAGCGGTGCCTCAGGAATCGGTGCGGCCCGTTACTGTTCCTCATATACGGAGTGTTCATTATAAAACTTCATCTAGTTGGCTGTGAAATGTCAAAAGAAAAGGATGGAGAAACAAAAGTCCATTTATTTTGATTATGTCATCCTTTTCTGTCAAAATTTCATAGCCTGCTAGATGAAGTTGTATAATGAACACCCGGTATGTAAATGACCTCCCCCTGAAGGTTCGATTCGGCAGGTGCGTTTCGTTTGCTAATGTCGCAGCGTTAATTTGGCGTCACAAGGATGACTCAGTGTTGGAGGGCATGGTTAATACGGATTTAGAGGTGGTCAAAGGGTGGTGCGTGGCAAATAGCCTTACCCTTAATGTCTCCAAGACAAATGTCTTAAACTTTAGGTGCGCACTGAATGCTTACATTGGATCAACCCCGGTGGGCTGCCTGAACCCTTGTCTGCACTTTGGTCTGGAAAAGTAGATCAAAGGCTCAAATGTGATAATCACATTGAAGGTCTCTGCGGTAGCGTACCTTCAGCTTGCTATGCGTATGCACTACGTACTAAGTAGCGTATGTCTCAACCTTGGAGTTTCACTGGCTAGGGTTGTTTGTTTACCTATTGTGACGTTGCAAAAGAAATAAAAAAGACGTCGAAACGTCGGCAACTGCTGCGTAACCATAGAAATTAGATTTTATTGTTATTGAATTTTCCTTATATTTAATGAAGAAAAACCCAACGACAGAAACTTCCTCTTATATTTGCTTATTCAGTAAAATGTGTAAACATACGTAGATAGTTTGTATACAAATGCAAAACCCTTTTTTTTGTGCTTCCAAGGCGAAGCGATAGGATTCCCTTTTTTTAAGAATCTAGCTAGTGTGAGTAATATACAGTCGAGCGTTCAATATACAACAGGCAGCATTTTTATTTAAGATTCCCGATATTCCCCATACAGTTGTGTTTTGTGTCTTTCTTCTCTCAATAATATTCACCTGGAAATTAGCAACGCTATAAACTATTCACTTATTATTGACATCATGTAGGCGTTGGGATTCGTACAGGATCTTTAACACCCTGTAAATAGGAAACGAAGCGTTTGCTGGGCGCTGTGTTTCTATGACCTTTTACTTTTAATACAGGGTGAACGCAAATAGGTGTAGTGTGGAGGTCATAAGTAAAATGTCGGTTTGTACTTTTAAATTATTTGTGTTATATTTATATTCAACTAGAGACAAAATTATTTAAGACTTCAAATTCTTTAATTTAATTATTTATTGTTTTCCTTTATTACTTTCTGAGAAACGGCAAGAGGCATATTGGTCCTTACATATTTATTATTTTATAGTAATTCAATTTCGACTGCAAAAATGGCTAAATATAGAGGATTACCCATTTCAAATTTTAGAAGTTAAGCTTCATTTCTTAATTCTCTACTATATCTGTCTCACTATCATAACATTTTTTAATCTTATAAGAGAAAATAGAAGAACTGATCGTCTGATGCTGGAACTCTTCATATGTGGGCAATTTGCCAGATTTTTGCACATTTAATTCATCGAATGGGGGACGTAATCCCATCCCCCTGTCTGCGAGGGTTGGGGTTGCGTCGAGACATCGGCAGTCGGCATTATCGGTCGTCGCGACGCCGACGTCGAGCGCAGAACGACAATGACGTGTAGGGCTAGTTGAACAGCTGAAAGCTGCAGTTTTAGGGTTAAATTTTTTTCGTTCTTTAATTATTGTTATATGTATTTATTTTCACGTTTAATAAAGCAATAAAAAACCCAATCTCCTTTTGTGTTTGTCATCTTGATATTTTATGTGAATTGTTTATTATAGTGAATAGTACACGCCTTTATTAATTATTGGAGGTAACCTTTCCGAGTAAAATAAACTATACTGTGTTCTTATTCCTATAACAGTGTGACTTTACTTGAGGGTAAGTGTGGCTATATGATTTAAGCTGAACCTTATGTGCTATTAATGCCTTGGCCTTATTTTCAGTTTCCATAATATGGAATATATAATATACTTTCATTTCAGTTGTAACTTGCCAAGTCTGATGATAAAATCTCTTATACCTACTTATATAATTTATAAGTCACCAAACCTAAATAAGTTGACTATCTGTAAATTCGTTTAGAAGATCTACAGGGTATTCCGAATCTGCAATAATGTGCAAATTTCAAGGAGTGAACATGTGGATGATTTTTTGAAAAAAAGTTTATATATAAGTAGTTGGTGGATTAGCGGGTTGGGGACAAATAACGACAATTCAGCTTTTATGAATTGCCAACGTTTCGACCATATATTTTGGTCTTTATCAAGGCTGTAAAGACAAGAAACATCAATCAGTTTATGGCAAGGAGCATGACGAAATTAAAATTATAATTAAAAACTTATACCAATTGGAAAATTACACGAATGAAGTTATTTTAACAATTAAAATCTCCATAATGCTCAAATCCTATCAACCCTTTACAAATTAACAAATTAAAAAGATTAAATTTGAAATTAATTTGAGATACTTTTTTGTTTTGCTTTTTAAGGACTTTAAGAGGATTTTAAATTTCTTAAAAAAAAATTATCTTCTTAATTTGTTAATTTGTAAAGGGTTTAATTGTTAAAATAACTTCATTCGTGTAATTGTCCAATTTGTATAAATTTTTAATTTTTAATTATAATTTTAATTTTGTCATGCTCCTTGCCATAAACTGATTGATGTTTCTTGTCTTTACAGCCTTGATAAAGACCAAAATATATGGTCGAAACGTTGGAAATTGATAACAGCTGAATTGTCGTTATTTGTCCCCATCCCGCTAATCCACTTACTACTTAGTTTATTGGGACGCCAAACACTCGTAATTTATATATAAGGCCCTTTTTTACCACCCCTTTTTTTACCGTACGTTACTAATTGTTTAATTTTTAAGATTTATGCTCGGTGTTCAATTTGGAAAAAGATGTTTTTTTTGCATGAACTGTCGTAGCTTTCACCGTTTTCGAAATATCTGCAAAAAATATTCACTATAAACGGTTAATCTTACGCTACATTTTAATTTTAATAAAAATGCTACAAAACTTAAAAAGGAGCCCTTGGGTAAAGTTAGTGAGTAACTTTTACTTAATTTGTTAATTTTTTACGTTCTAGTAAGATCCAATAAAGGATCAAAACGTTGGCCTTTTCCAAAGTGTGAAGTGTCATTTCAAGTCCTACACCTGCAATATATATCCTATATTAGAATAAGGTGTTAATTATTGCACGCTAATTTCGGAACACCCTGTATACAGATTACGCAAAGTTTATATCAACAGAGGTCCTCAAACGCTTAGTTACATAAATACAGGGTGTTAAGCTGTAAAACTTTTATAATTTTTGCTTCATAGCTCGTCCAGTCTTTGAGATAATCATTTTAAATCTGGAATGCGGGTAAATAATTATGCTCTACATACAGTGTGTCCCTAAATAGGTAAAACTCTTGCAAAAAGTAAAAATTGGCAAATTTAAAATGATGTTTTTATTGTTCAGCTTGACAGGGTTCAATTTGGTTGATCACTTTGGATGACTCATCTAAAGTGAAATACAATTAAACTCTATAAGCAAGTATTTTATACGAGTTTAAACTTTTTTTTTTAGATTTTCGTATTTCAATTTAGATGATTCATCCAAAGTGGTCAACCAAATTGAACAGTGTCAACGCGCCTTCAGAAATTGATTTTTGTACCAGCAGGGCTATAAGACCCAAAAGTGGAATTATTTTTTTTTATTTTTTACAAGAGTTGTTTACCTACCCCGGGGACACAGTGGCTCCACAGACATGCATTTTGTTAGTATCAAGCCATTTTTTTCTAAAAAAAATCAAAAATTTTTAATGTAAACCCTGATTGTTCATTTCCTAAAATGTATGTTCCCTTTTCAGCTTAAAAAAAACACTGGCATGAACTTTGTAACTCCTAACTAAAATTGTTTTTGAGATACTTACAAAAATACTTAAACCGTTAATCTTAAGCTATATTCTAATAGAAATGCTGAAATGATATACCAACGACCCCTTGGACAAAGTTATTTTACATATCTAAATAACACGTACACTTTTAAAACAATTTCAAAATTTAACCAAATTATATTGAAAATTTATTCATTTAGAAATATAGCTAAAACTTGTGTTAGCCAAAATGACTACAAAATTTGGAAATAATAGCTAATTTATGTAGCCACGGAATATTAATATAAGATAGCCATAAAGTAGCAACATAACTTTACCCAAACGCCAAAGCTTATTTAAAAACTCATTAACCTTAAACAAAATCGAATTCTACTCCAGCAACTCCAGAAAACTTTATCATTCTTCTGTATCTTCCATCAACATGGGTAAGAGGAAGTACCTATAAATACCTGTTCCACTAGAGTTTCACAAATCGATTAACCCAAATATTTTTTTGGACAATGTTGTCACGTCCATTAATTAGTGAAAGATTTCTTTTGTATCTTTATTATGCTAGGTATTTCATATAAGTCTATAATCTACTACGGAATTGGTAATAAATAAAACTAAAAGGTTTAAAACTCAAAAAGCAAAAATTTAAATAATTATTTTACTTTAATATTTATTATTTACTTTATAATGCAAAGTTTTTGTAACAACAAAACATTCAAAGACGTGGCAGCATGTGACTTTACATTTTACTTCGTTGAGAGCCGTCAGAGGGCGTAAAATACACGACATGACCGACATAGCTGTTTTTTTGGCCAGTGATTGGTTTTTATGACGGAACGGTCGCTCCTATAGCCTCTTGACGATCTTTGACGTAACCGGGCGGCCATTACTTATAGACTGTTAAACTTTATAATTTAGCAGCCATTTGTAAAATAATAAATTATATCCATGCAACTATTGAATTTTATCGTATTTTTAGCGTTAACATAAAAGCTTTTTGATACATTGAGTCGTCAAAACGCGTGTAGTAGAGAAAGTTAAAAATGATTTTTAACAACTATCTCCTACATTTACAGTAAATTTGCCTTGGCACTAAGATTTTGGTCCATAACTTGCGACATTTTGCTACAAAATCTACAATCAGCTATTGAGAATATATCCACACAAAACAATCAGTCATGTCATGTCGGCATTTTGAATTTCCATGTACAGTTCCGTTGCTAGATATCAAAATGTAGGAACATTTTTAGTCATAAAAGCTATTTTTTATCACTCAAATTTTAGCTATTAACTCTATAAAAACTAGCATTTTGCTGAAATATGGCCTAAATATTGGTCAGAAAAGCCGAGTAATGACGAAATAAAAGTTCCCCATTTTCGCCAAGGTGCCGTAATAAGTTCGTAATAGATTAGCTTTTTTGGCAGCTTTTTTAACCAAATGGTCAAATCGACAATCGACAAATTATGGTTTAGAATGCTACTTGGGATATATCTTAAGAAAACGGTTAGAGATACAAAGTTTTTGCAAATAGCCAAACTCTTCTTCCAAATAAACTTTTTTTTGTTTGGTTTAGAATGCGTGCAGTATTAGATCTAATACGCTGGTGGATGTGGCCTGCTCTTGCTCTGTACAACATCTCACCGCTCTTCCGTAGATTTTTGGCTTTAAGCCGCGAACTGACGGTCTCTAATTGGTCGACCAGCCAAAGCTGTACTGATGAGGGCTAGACCTCGAAACTAGTATGCAGATAGGTTGATCGACAAATTGGTGACCACCTACTCTTTACACTTCGTTCTGGTTCCAATAACCTACGAGGTACAGGGCAACAACATGGGCTGCTTCTCTAACTAAGAGCCATCTGCTATGCAGTATTAGATCTGATACGCGGGTGGAAGTCGCCTGCTCCTGCTCTGTACAACATCTCACAGACTTTTTTATTACAAACCTGTAAAACTTTATGTTCCCGTAGAGTTTGTCCTTTTTAACCTTTTACTTACTTACAGAAAAACAAAAAATCCGACTACTTCAGGATATTTTCGAACAAAAAAAAATGGAAATTTGTTATAATAGATCGTTTTAAGTACTTTGTTCTAAACTTATTTCAAAAGATTTTGTAATAATAAATGTTTCATTTCTTATTAGAGCATTTTTTCTACAAAATAGCGTAATCGGATTTTTAGTATTGCTCTTTGAATTTTTATAATTATCATTATTATTTTTATTAATACGGACAATTTTTATTCTAAGATTTTTTAAATTTTTTTTACTTTTCTGATCTGGTTACTACATCTACTAAAAAATAAAATGAACCAATGAATAATTGATATTTATTTTTAAAAATCTCTTCAAATAAGTTCAGAAAAAAAAACAATTACAGCATATTTCGAGTTTCTTTTATATTCCCAGAACTAATTGGATTTTTGTAAAATTTAAAACAGCATCAGGTTGAGTGTCAAAACGGTAATCCCATTTTAATCTTATTTCCATGTTTGATAGTTTTTGAGTATATGGATGAAAATATATGGTTGAAAAGGACATAAACTCTAACGAAATTAACAAAAATACCAAGCGTTACATATTATCTAATTTGTAATAAAGAAATCTATAAATTTTCAATATTTAATTTCAAAGGCCATATTTAGAAAACTGTAATTGATGACACCGCGACCCCCGTAAAGTCGAAGCGTCGCCGTCGGTTTAAGAATTACGAAACCCCTTTGTGGAGGACGAAAGTGCCCAAAAGTATGTGCAATTTTTTTAAATATTGCCTGAAACAAGTGCAGAAAAATAAAACAAATTTTCGTAAATTGAGATTTCTTTCGACTTTTTTTGAAAGTAGTGGAAGTTTACAATCTAAAGTGACCGGGCTTTGAAGCCGTGGTCTAATGGAATTTCTTCCTGACGTTTCGTCTACAGCTACGGCAGACATTATCAAAGGCGATGAGGCAATGGGCGAAGTGATCTCTCGTGCTTCCCGACGTTGACTGATCCGCAGGGTTGTTACAAGATGGCAAGAAAGTGTACCCGTTTCGTCGGCTAAATTGTATTTTTTATCGTTAGAATGTACTTTAGCCTGGCGCATTCGCCTATTGTAAATATGAAAATTTTGACATTTTCAACAATTTTCATTTATCTTTTGTTATCTTATATCCACTTCTATGTAATTATTATTTCTTCGAACTCCGTCAGTGACACTTGCTGCTCCTAAATCTTACCCCATTCCAAGTTTGTTGATTGTACTATTTTTTGGTCAATTGTACATTGCCTTTGTGCACTTTCACATACTCAAATGTGCGTTTTTAGTACAAAGTATATAGGCGTGACATTTCTGGAGTTGTTATAGGAAGAAATAAAATGTTGCTAAATTGTACTTTTTATCGTCAGAATGTACTTTAGCCTGGCGCATTTGCCTTCTTCTGAATTTGTGATTTTTTTCTTTTTAAACCATTTTCATTAATCTTTTGTTATTTTATATCCACTTCTGTATAATTATTATTTCCTCAAACTCAACAGTTATACTTCCTGCGATTGCTCGTCGTGCTCCCGCATCCTGCTCCGCTCCAAGTTTGTGATTGTACTATTTTTTGGTCAAGTTTACTTGTGTAGTCTCATATACCCAAATGTACATTTTTGAGTACAAAGTATCATGCGCTTATTTAAAAAAAAACTCAAATAGGCCATGGAATTGGAACAGTTGGTCTGAGATTACTTCATAAAAAAAATGAAATGATGTCATAAAATGTTCCGATTTTCATTTTTTTTAACTTATCTTAGATAAGAGTTTTATTACGAGGTTTTTTTATGATCACTCGTTATAACTCATTAACTTATTTCTTACATCTCGTTTCCTTTGAAATCTTTATTTTTCCCCTTTCTGCACATGTTAAGAAGATACAATAAAAATGAAAAAATGAAATTTCCCACATATACTTGATGTCAATAAGTGAAAGGTTTTTACATCGGCGTAACATCTCTGACGTCAGTTTGCTTGTTTTTGTAGTAGTAGTCTTTTGATTAGGTTAGTTCAGGTCAGTTCAATTACGATTTTTTCTTTGTTTAAATTACTCCGGGTTAGTTTAGTTATATTTTTTCTTCGGTTAGGTTAGTTTAGGTTAACCCAGTTTTGTGATGCCAAGCGGCCTCGTTCTTTTCCTGTGGGGAGCAAAGCTACTCTGATTCTCTATGAGAAGCTCTTTGATTAGAGTAGTCACGTTCGTTTCTGTTATGTTTTTGCTTTGGTTATTTTAGTTCAGTTATGTTCTTCCTTTTATCAAGTTAGTTCAGGTTAGCTCACTCTCTACACTACTTTGAACAAGTTTTACTTTTTTTGGGCACTAGGTGGTTTTGTAGCCTTCAAAATTCCTGTCAAGAAACAAATCGAACCTTCATGTCTTTGTAGTCTTTAAAACTTTAATGTTTAGTATTAGTTTGTATTAGTTTCAATAGGATTTTACCAAGCATTTTACTGTTCTGTAGGCTCAGCAATACAAAGCATTATATTGCCAGAATAACTTGCTTCGGGACCTTTTTTACTCTTGTTGTTGAACATTCAGTTAATTACACTATTTTGTGATTGTGATGATACAAATTTAGATTTCTTTAAAAATTCGGCGTCTCTGTCTGTAGCGCTCAAAATTCCTGTTAAGTAATAGTTCTGATTTCTGTGTAGTCTTTAAAACTTCAATGCGGTTTTTTTTCGGACAGTTAATTAAAGTTGGGATTAAGTTTGCGTTTCAATGGGATTTTACTGTTCGTAAGGCTTAGCAATGAATTCAAAAAGACTACAAAGGCATTATTTTCCCCAAATAACTTTTCTAGAGACGTTTTTTTACTCTTTTTATTGAAAATCCAGTCAATTACAGTACTTTGCACAATCTTTTTAAACTTGGTGTCTCTGTAGTCTCCAAAGTGCCTGGCAAGAAACAGTTCGAATCTCCATGTCTCTGTGGCCTTTAAAATTTCAATGCAGTTTTTTTGGGGCGATTAATTAAGATTGTGATTAATGGGAATTTACTGTTCTGAAGGGATTCAAAAAGACTACAGAGACATTATCTTGACCAAGTAACTTGCCTAGAGACGTTTTTTATTCTTATTGTTGAAAATTCAGTCAATTACACTATTTTGAACAAATTTTATGTTTTTTCAAAAACTCGGTGTTTCTGTAGCATTCAAAATTTCTGTCAAGGAACAGTTCGATCCTCGATGTCTCTCCTCTGTAGTCTTTAAAACTTAGTGCAGTTTTTTCGGACAATTATTTAAGATTGTGATTAAGTTTGTAATAGTTTCAATGGGATTTTACTGTTCTGTAGACTCAGCAATGGATTTAGAAACACTACAGAGCATTATATTGCCGGAATAACTTGCCTCGAGACGTTTTTTACTCTTATTGATAAAAAACCAGTCAATTACACTACTTCGAACAAATTTAATATTTTTTTGAAAACTCGGTGTTTCTGTAGTCTTCAAAATTCCTGTCAAGAAATAGGTTGAACCTCGATGTCTTTGTAGTCTTTAAAATTTCAATGCAGTTTTTCGGACAATTAACTAAGATTGTGATTAAGTTCGTATTAGTTTCAATGGAGTTTTACTATACTGTAGGCTCAGCGGTAGATTTAGAAAGACTACAGAGACATTATATTGCCCGAATAACTTATCTAGAGACGTTTTTTTACTTTTGTTGCTGAACATTCAGTCAATTACCGTACTTTGAACAAATTTACATTTTTTTGAAAAGTTGGTGTCTGTGTAGCCTTCAAAATTTCTGTCAAAAAACAATTCGAACCTCGATGTAGTCTGTAGTCTGTAGTCGTTAAAACTTCAATACGGTTTTTTCGGACAATTAATTAAGATGTGATGAAGTTCGTGTTTCAATGGGATTTTGCTGTTCTGAAGGCTTAGCAATGGATTCAAAAAGACTACAAATATATTATTTTGCCCAAATAACTTGCCTAGAGATTGTTTGCAAATTTATTGTTTTTGGAAAACTCGGTATCTCTGATGTAGTCTTTAAAATCTCTGCCAAGAAACAGTTCGATCATCGATGTCTCTGCAGCCTTTAAAATTTCAATGCAGTTTTTCGGACAACTAATTAAGATTGTGATTAAGTTTGTGTTAGTTTCAATTGGTTGTGTAAGTTTCAATGTTCAGCAGTAGATTTAGAAAGACTACAGAGAAATTATGTTGCCCGAATAACTTGCCTATTAACGTTTTTTACTGTTGTTGTTAAAAATTCATTCAGTTACACCACTTTAAAACAAAGTTATTATTTTTTGAAAACTCGGTGTCTCTGTAGCCTTCAAAATTCTTGTCAGGACACAGTTCGAACCCCGATGTCTTTGTAGTCTTTAAAACTTCAAACTGATTTTTTTTACAATTAATTAAGACTTTGATTAAGTTTGTGTTAGTTTTAATGGGATTTCACTGTTCTGTTGCCTTAGCCATGGATTTAGAAAGATTATAGGTACATAATATTGTCCGATTAACTGGCCCAAAAACGTCTTTTTTTAATCTTTTGGAAATTCTGTTTATTACACTACTTTAAATAAGTTTAAATTTTTTTGAAAACTTGATGTCTCTGAAGCCTTTTGCCACGGTAAATGTGTGAATTTTGCCATTTTTAACTAGATTTGATTTTTTCAGTCAAGTTTCTTGATTGTACTATTTTTTGATCAATTGTACTTGTGTACTCTCATATACACAAAGGTGCGTTTTTGAGTACAAAGTATCATGTACACAAAGTACTTAGGCGTAACATTCCTTCTGATCCGCGATTCGCTTGTGGTGAACTCCGTGGTATTTATTTCCCCGCCGCCGCGCTGTAGTGTAGGGACTGGGGGTGGGGGTAGGGGTGGCGCGGGGTTTCGGCGTACTTAAACCTTGTCGTAGAACTCGCTTCCTGTCTGCATTGAGAAACGTAATTTTCTCTTCCCTGTTGAAATTGTTGTCGTTTTTAAAGATCGTTGAAAAGGATGTCGTGACCTTCGGATAGAGCGTGCTCTACTACTGCTGACTTTTGTGTTTGTCCCAACCTGCAACTCTTTTTGTGTTCCTTAATCGTCGTGTTGTCATTGCGTTGTGTGGTGCCAATGTATACCGAGCCAAAGCTGCATGGAAGTCGGTAAACTCTGGGTTTCGATAGTTTTAACATTGTGCTTTTCCAGTAGTCTGCCGATCCTGTCCATTACTTTGTAATGTATGGAATGCTAGCCCATCCGCGCTTTTCTTCATCTTCTCCCGTTGTTCCTTTCTGTCGCTCTCACCACGAGTTTGATAGGGCCGTCCGTCTCCTTTCTGTATCCATTCCAACCGAAGGCCATTTCCAGATGCTTCCTTTCCCGTTCCAATTCAGCCGGCTCACAAATTCTCTTGGCTCTCAAAGACAGAGTCTTTATGATTCCTCTTTTCTGTCTGGGATGACAATTTGATCCGTTATTGAGGTATCGGTCAGTGTGTGTTGGATTTCTATAAACGATGTGTGCAAGATTCCCATTCGGCCTCCTTGATACCAAAACATCCAAAAACGGTAGGCGTCCTTTCTTTTCTGTTTCCATAGTGAATTGAATTTTTGGGGTTGATAGAGATGAGGTGTAAGAGAAAGTTTGCCTTCACCATGGCTCCAAATAACAAAAGTGTCGTCCACGTATCGGAACCAGCACTTTGGCCTCTTATTTGAAATTTACAACGCCTTGGCGTCGAAAATTTCCATAAAATAGTTGGAATATTACTGGACTAAGTGGGCTGCCTATAGCTACACCTAGAACCATAGAAATCTTCCTTCCATTGAAATAGGTAGTGGTTAGGCAGTGTTGGAACAACTTTTTTGGTTTATATGTTCCATGGGTTCATTAATGGGTGCCATCGTAAAGATCGAAACAACATCGAAGCTAACGAGAATTTCTCCTGGAGAAAGAGTCAAAGAATGCAGTTTGTCGACGAAATGAGTGGAGTCTTCTATAAAGCTGTCAGTATTTCCTATGCAGTTGCAGGTCAGTATTTCATAGGTCGGGCTTCCTACGGTGCTCACCATGGATGGATCTCAGTGGCAAACACATCCGGTGTATGGTTTATTAGCAAACCGTACAGCCTTGGTGCCAAGACTTCTGATTTTTTAAGCTTAGTATTTTATCAGTTGCCACGTTCCTCATTAAATTGTTGATGACCCTCAGAATCCGGGCTGTTGAATCACGAGTTAGCTTCTTGTAGGTGGTGGGATCTAACAGTGTCCTGATTTTTCCTTCGTTATCCTATCTTGACATTATGACTGTTGCGTTTCCTTTATCTGCTGGTAAAATGAGATTGCCTTTTGTGGTTTTGCGCGTTGTAGAATTCGTGACGTCTCCATCCTTATCTGTTCAGCCGTCCAAGTTGGCAGCTACCGGAATCCGCTCTCCACGTTTGTATGTCTCCACGTCTCCACTGAGTGGTATTATGGCAAAATTTCCTCCCTTGTTCAGAACGCTCAGCTCGTGTTTTTAATTTCTATGTCGATCAAATTGACAACAACCTTGCATGGATCTTCATTCGGATGTGAGTTTAATTGTTGGTGGAACGTAGTGCGTCAGATTTCTTCCTGTGTCAGATCGTTGCGACGGCTTGGGCTGCAAACTTCCGTTCATGTGTCAAACAATACAACTTATCCCAGTCGCTCCAATGCAAGCTGTTAGCTAGTTCTAAATTGACAAATTATTTTTTTTTATCATTTTATGCAAGATATATACAGATCTCATGGATCATTTCACGGAGGAGAGATTGTTCGGTCCTGTGTAAATCCTGCTCGCTTGACTAGGTATGAAAGTCCTTTTCATCCTAAAAAAGTTTGGTATGTTTTTGGTGTCATGGCATCGTTGTAGAAATGCCAGTGCATCGTTGTAGAAATGCCATTGAACTCAGGAGTTGTGCTTTCTTCTTGCGGAATGGCTGCAGCCCAGGGATGGCCCTGCAACGTCCAAGGAATGTAGAGCGCTAGGAAGGAACAATGGGAGAAGATGAAGAAATGCGCGGATTGTCTAGTCTGCCATACATCCACAAAGTAACGGACAGGATCGACAGGCTACGGGAAAGGCACAATGTTAAAACTGTCTTTAGACACACTACTACTACAGTAGAGTTTGAGATCGGCCAAAGACCGCAGAGATTCTCTATCAACACCCGGAGTTTAGCTAGTTCCATGCTGCGATTGCTATAAGATATCCACCTCGTTGATAAGAATGTCGTCTTCGGAGAGTGGTCACACGAACTCTCACACTGGAAGCGAGTTCTACGACATATTTTAAGTGCGCCGAAACCCCGCGCCACCACTACCCCAAATCCCACCCCAATCCCTCCACTGCAGCGCGACGGCGGGGAAATAAATACCACGGAGCTCACCACAGTCGGATCAGTCAACGTCGGGAAGCACGGGAGATCTGTCTGCCGCAGCTGTAGACGGAACAGTAGGAAGAAATTCCATTGGACTACGGCTTCAAAGCCCGGAAAACACTTAGATTGTATTTTGACAGGTTGTAAAAGCCTTCAGTGTCTTATAGTGAAAGAAAGTTTTTTTTAGAATATCGCCTCAAACAAGTGCAGAAAAAAATAAAACAAATTTTCGTAAAAGACCATTTCTTTCGAATTTTTCGAAGTTTTGCAAATTTAAAAATGCCACTACGATCTGCACGCATAGGCGCAACTTTGCCCCAATTTATTTCAATTCGTTTCTCTCACGGTTTGAGAAATGATGAGCAGCAAATTTGAATAACCCTGTATAGATATTATAAATGTAACTAGTAGGTAGTCTACCACTAAATCTGAAAACGAACAGAAGGGTGAGTCTCAAGAATAATTCCAAGTTTTGGTGCAAAAAATAAGTTTGCTGTGACTTTGAGAGTTTAAGTCCATATAAAAGAAAAGTTATCTATATTTGTTATTAAATCTAGCTTTTCTTAATTAAAATAGATGGCGGAGTAGAGCATGGTGTTCCATTTTAAAAAATCCATAAATCTTGCTTTTAAAATTCCCAACATGGGAGTTATGTAGCAAATACCTAGTATGACCTAATGTCTTCTGCGCCTATTTCAACTCTTACTTGCAGCTTTGGCTCCCATTAACCGCATTTGATTGTTTTATTACAAGTAATTTAGCAATTATTTTACCCCTAATTTGAATTTTATTAAATAAACTCGCAACGTCGCTATTTTTTATAAAAACAAAAAAAAATCACTATTTTTTATCCAGTGAGAATCCAGTTTGAGATGAATGGTTCTGACCCTGAACTACCAAGTACAAAATTGTACAATTCTTTGACAAATTTCTTTCAGTTTTCCATTTTACAGCATTGAATTGTACCGAGAGCATAAGTACCCGAATGAAATGATAAATTTTTTTCCTTGTTGGTACTTAGCTGAACTCCAAAGTAAAAAAAAAAAAAAACTAAAAATTCAAAACACTTATATAAGAACACGAACTCCGATATCTCATCGTATGAAGCGTTAATTGGTCGGAAAATCGAAAACAAAAGACAATCAACAAAACCGTGTGAGGGCTATAACCAATACCCATAGTAGTACCAGTTGCCGAGTATTATCAATGCGGAGGTCGCGCGCATTACTTACTTATTCATTTGTTTCAAAGACTCGCTAGTCTATCTAGCAGTTCGGTTGTGTAGACGCTGCGGGTTTCTTTTCAACGCTCCAATCGACGTCCCGACGACGACGGAACCGCGACGACCGTGTTTTGTTTCCGTTTCGGAGTTTGTTTTCGTTTCCGGTGCGTCATTGTTTTTATTTATTTTTTTTAAAGAAATAAACAATTATTTTTGACTACGGTTTTCACTTGTTGCGTTATCTTGTGTGTTTGTTTGTGTTTTGGTTTGGTAGATTTGAGTTTCATTGTGTGAGTTCCCTTATTGTTGAATACTAATTTAATAATTTACAAAATTTTTATATTAAAACAATTCTACAAGTTTGTCTTATTTTTTTTTCAGAACCCCACCGACTTCCGCTTATTTCTTCCACAAACAAAACGATGTTTATTCCGCCCCCATTGGCCGCCCTCCATAAGCAACCCGTTACCTCATCATAAACATTTATTTTTTTTAAATTAAATTTGATAAACTTTTATTAATTCAAAAATGAGTTCGGTCCTGCTTGAATCCAGGCCCTTCAGGCCCTTCAAGTCCAGTGAGGAGTACTTGTATGCGATGAAGGAAGATCTGGCAGAGTGGCTACAGACCATGTACCCCCATCTGAATATCGCTGTGGACAACTTTATGGAGAAGCTGGAGACTGGGGTTGCTTTGTGTGAGGTAAGTTTTTTTTACTATAGTTGGTGTTAGGTCGGTTCGATGGAGGTTGTACTTTTATACATAGTGAGTTTTTTCGATGTTTAGTGGAGAAATCTCAGAAACTAGCAGAGTTACAACGTGGGTTAAATAGAGTTAAAAATTAAATAAGTGGATTAAAAAAATAAAAGTTAAAAGTAAAAAATGTGTAGGAGATTAATTCAAAATTACCTACTTCCACATTTTTTAAAATTTTCCTGACTATCATTGGCAAATTTTGACGATTTCTTTAATATAGTTATTATTGGTTATAGCAAAATTATGTAGATTCGAAAGTTGTAGATAATTTTAATTTGAACAAACTGGGATTTTTAAGTTTTTTGTTTCTGACAGCCGTCATTTTTTAATGTTGATAAACCTTCTTTTTTTAAACGAAAATGTACAAAAGAAGTAAGTTATTTAAAAAGTTCTTTTTGTTAGCTTTTAACTAATGTCAATAAGTGGACTGTTTGTTTTAAAAAGTTGGGACCTACCTCTAATAGTTTTTCCTCAGTTTGGCCTAGATCCATTTAAAAAATATTAAAAATTTCGTTATTGCCAATTTTTCAAATCCTTCCAGCCGAATTATTATTAGTTCCAGAGATATAATGTGGGTGCAAAAGTTGCAAACAACTTTACCCTGAATAAGACAGTTTTCTGTCATTTTTCTATTATGATATAATCTGTATAGAATATTGATCATTTTCGAAAAGCAACTTGTTGGCATCAATTTGAAGCTAACAAAAAAACTTTTTAAGTGACCTACATTTTTACCTTTGTATATGAAAAAAAAAAGATTTATGTCATCATCCAAAAATGACAGAAAAGTTGTTAGAGAAAATCTGAGCTTATTTAGTGTAAAATTATCTATCTAAATTTCGTGTTCATGTAATTTTGCTATAAATGAATTAGATAGATTGATTTTAAAAAAATCCACGAATTTTGGTGTTACTCAATTACCTATTGTTTCACTCCCCTTTCCCTCACTTCGTAACTCTGATAGAGTCTGACACCTCTTCACTAAACTTGGAAAAAACTCACCCTGTATACATAAATTAATATTTAAATAATTTGGTTGATGCTAATTGATAAGACACGATTGTCGCCTTTTAAGATTGAGTGTTTATATGCGTCAACCGACTTTTTTTTAAGTAGGTGTAGTCTAATTAAAATGCCGGGTGGCCCAAATATGACGAAACTTGGTGGTGATCCTTCCAAACTCATCGTTGGTAGACGTAAAAGCAGACAAATTAGCATTTTGATACAAGATAACTTTTCGCATTTAAGTATCCTATCCTTGACTTTATAGTTTTGGGTTATAGATATCTAAAACAGGGCGTAACTACATGACACCCCCAGAAATGTAGTTCCATCCTTTATCATCAAAATATATTTCTTTTTACTTTCGTTTTGAATTAGTACATAAACTTTGTTATTTTGCAATACATAGTTTCTTTAATAACTGTAATAAACACCCACAACACAGAGGGTGTTTATAACAGTTGGGTCAGGAGACAAAGATATATATTTTTATAGAATTAGAGTTACGATGTGGAGAGATTAGAGCTGGAGAGTTATAATCAACTTTCGTCAACTTTTATTTTTTGTCTGGCCAGGCAGGTACTCTGTTTAAAACATGTATGTAGTATTCTGGCTTATCTAAACAACCTTGCAAGGTTGTGATACGTGATAAATTACACGTCAAAGTTGACGGCGGATACTCCATATTGTAGGAAAACACTCTATTGTAAAAATTGGTGCCTACATAGAAAGTATCTCTCAAAATTGGCTATTGAGATAAATATTTTAACACGAATCAATAATAATTCATCCTTGGCAATAAACTTTGTTGAAGCTAATAAAAATAACACCGATAACCCGTTGTAAATTCACATGAATGAATACAATAGAGGGATTTCAAGACTAATGAAAAAAAAATTATCTAATCAACACGCTCAGTGATCTATAATGATTAATTATGATGAGTTTACAGTTTACAATAGAATGAATAAAAAGGATCTAAACTAGATTGAAAACATGTTTTTATGACGTATCTGCAGAAAAATCCCATTTTTTTACTAAGATACAAAGTTTCTAGAAAACCTGGTTCTTATAAAAAATTATTTTATTCGCCATACTAATAAAAAGTAATGAAAATAAAAAAAAAGTTTGTCTCAAAATTCTCAAACCTAGCACTTAAAGGTCGAAGCCCCGAAGTAGGTACCAATCACGGTTGTATTATAGCCATATAGCTTTCCGTTTTGCCCAAAGCCGTCAACCAAACGGTAAAACCGCAAGTACTTGGCAATTTTTTTTGAACTATTGCGTCAAGGATAGCAAACATTAGGCCAGCAGGATCGATATAAAATTAATGCGTATGACATAATCGCATGCAAGGTTGCATTATTCAAATTGATGCGTTTTCTAATTTCGATCTTTCGATATGCACCGAGGATTTTTCTTAAGTGCTTTCGGTATTGCGTCCTAACCAAATAGAACAATAATTCATTGGAGTGAAATTGCTTCGATAATTGAAATTACTTATGCATTTAATTAGGCTCGAACGTTTAGCACCATTAAGATAAGGTTTCAATTACGTGTGTCGATAATAGGAAGCCATAGAAATACCAAGATTGTGTTGTTTCTTGCTAAAGGCCAGAGGCTTATGCAAACGCAAATATTATAATAATATTATTTTTATCAATTGTCGCTATTACATTGATTTTACACCGCTTACGGCGTCCTTCTCAAGAGGAATTTCATTTGATAACAATTCATCCCCGTCCGAAGAGTTGCAAAATATTTAGGTGTCATCAGCAGAATATTCATTCACAACATTCTCATATATTGTAAACAAATGAACTACCCCCCCAATCCCGCAACATTCCTAACAAATCCCTGGAGAACACCAGACCTCACCTATCTTCTTTCCGACTAATTATGCTCAAAAAGTCAAAAACAACACTTTCTGCTCCGTGGAATAAGAAGAACTACCAAGAGAACTACAGTTCCATTAAATTTAAAAACCTTCCCATGGGAATGTCATGATTCATGCATTCAAAGGCTTTTGTCATATCGAGAAAACATATAAGAAAACTTTCGCTGATTCCTTTGCGTCATTTCATTTCATTTCAAATGAAAAATTCAAAAAGAAAGAATGTTGATTAACCTGAACTAGCGTGAATTATAAAACTTTGAAGGCTTTCACGGCCGGCCAGAATACAATCTAAAGCGTTTTCCGGGCTTTGAAGCCGTTGCTTAATGGAAATTCTTCCTGACCTTTCGTCTACAGCTGCGCAGACAATTATCAAAAGCGATGAGGCAATGGGCGAAGTGATCTCCCGTGTTTCCCGACGTTGACTGATTCGACTGTGGTGAGCTCAGACATTGTGAGCTCAAAACACTTAAGATTGTAACCTGAATTAGTTCGAAAACTTTTGCGAGAGTTTGACAAAGTGCAATGAGTCTGTAGGTACTGACTGCCTCTCAGTAACTACTCTTAATTATAGGAACCTTCTTCTTTTTCTTACTGTGCCCTGTCAGGTCCCCCTGACGTTGGCAATCACGATGGCGAGCTGATCCCTGTCTTCAGCCACTCTAAATAATTGTTCCACGCTATGTATGCCTGTCCATTTCGGGATGTTCTTTAACGAGGAGATTTGTTTTTTTCCTACACACCTGCGGCCTTTTATTTTGCCCTTCGTTCAGCCTTATGATAGAACGTTTACGTTAATCACAACACAAGCGTTAACTCGAAATTTAACATTATTTCTGTTATAATTTACATATACCCTACGTTACAACAGCCCTTATGCATCATAAGGCTGAACATAAGCTGTAGGATCCGGTAGCGATTTCCTCTGAGAACATGGCCGAGGTATGCCAGTTTTCGGCATTTAACTGTTGTCAAAAGCTCACGAACTGTATTTGCCCTGTCTAAGACTGCTTCATTTCTTTGCAAAGCCACCCATGGTATTCTTAGCATCCGTCTATGTAACCATTTCAAATGCATTGCAAAGACTGTTGATTGTGGCAGCTTTCAGTGTCCGGACTTCAGCTCCATACAACAGTACAGACGAAATGTAAGATTTAATCATTCTTTGTCTCAGCTTTAGGTTCAGGCTGTCATTACAAAACACTGATCCCATCTTCCGAAACGTTGTACGGGCTGTTTCAATCCTACATCTAAATTCCCTATGCGGGTCGAGTTGCTCGGTGATGTAGGATCCGAGATATTTCAAATTGGATATTCTCTCAATGTTCTGTCCATTTATGTGTAGTGATGCGTTGAGGTATGGCTGTCGGCTAAAGACCATAAACTTTGTCTTAGCAACATTTATATTCCCACTGCACTAACATAATTTATGAGACTTTGGAGACCCTGAAGATCACCACATAAAATAGCCGTATCGTCAGCATAGCGAATGGTGTTATTCAGCTCGCCGGTGATTTTGACCCCGAATTCTTTTTCATATAAAACCTTTTTGAAGACTTTGTCAGAATATAGGTTGAACAACAGTGGAGACAGGACACATCCCTGTCGAACGCCTTGTTAGATTCGATGTTCATCTGTAAATCTTCCATTGACTCGAACGACTGCCTTCTGTCGCCAGTACAGGTTCTTAATTATACGTAAATCTTTTCAATCAACACCAGTATCTCTCATTATATTTATGAGCTTTTCGCGTTGCACTCTGTCGAAGGCCTTTTCATAATCAATAAAACACACGAAAACATCCTTATGTTGGTTTCGGCATTTTTGGAGAAGAAAATTCAGAGCAAACATTTCTAAAGCCGAACTGCGTCTCGTCTAAATCACTTTCGCATTCGTTTCTTATTCGAGCGTGTATAATGTTAAGGAACACCTTTAGTGTGTGACTCATCAGGCTTATTAGCCTGTGATGTGATCGTTGCACCCCCTGGCTTGTTGTTTTTTGGGAATTATTATGAATACAGATTTCAGCCATTCTTCTGGTATTTCTCCCGTGTTGTATATATCATAAAAAAGTTTAACCACGATATCAATGTTTTTCTCGTTGATAATTTGGAGGAGTTCTACTGGGATGTCATTAGGTCCCGTTGCTTTTTTTGTTTTTGCAGATTTTATATTAAATAGGACTTCAGATTTTAAGACTTCAGGTCCTTCGTTGTCGTCTATAACAGTCATCGCGGTCGGTCTATTGTCTTTGAACAGGTCATCTATGTATTGGCTCCATGCATTAAGAACTTCTTCCTCGTCTATAATGGTTTTGGCTGCGTTGTCCACCAAGATACTAGGGGCTCTTTTGTTAAACAGATCAGCTACCTCTCTGACTTTTTTGTACATGTTGAAGGTATCATGTCTTCTCTCCAGTTCTTCCATTTTTTTGCATCTATCCGCCATCCACTGTTCTTTTGCATTCTTGATTTTGTTCCTTATTTCCTTTTATTTGTTCTTATATTCCTCTGTGTTGTCATTGCGTTTTTGTCTTTCTACCATGAGTTTTAGGATCTCTTCTGTCATCCATGGTTGTTTTTTGGTTTGGTGTTGTTTGCTTTTCCACTATTTTAATGATGTGTTCTCGAAATATTTTCGTTTACCGTATTGCTATTTGTTACTGTCATTGTGTCGAGGCTCTCGGTCAGTTCGTTTTGTAGTATGTAGAGATTATGTTTATATAGGAACCACTGATGCAGTTTTTAGCCAAATCGGGAATACGCAAATTTAAAAATAATTGTTTATGCAGGCTATTAATACTTTTAGATTTTAGGTAGCTTTGCCAATATTACATTTGAGATGTTGACTCATCCTGATACATTGCGATTTTGGATCTCCCTCTTGTCTCCGCAAGCTCATTCAAACTAACCGGAAAAAGAAATAAATCACACTGATATTTTTATGATCCAGAAAGACTATGAAGTGTACTGTGTCCGAGAACCCGCCATTCTGAAAGGAGATAACATAATAATACTCATTGATATCACGGACCGTCATATTTACATCATTTTGTTTAGCCTCTAAGCTCATTAATGATTTTTTGACGTTTTTCTCTACACATTACCTACCTCAATAATTCTGAATGTAGTTTTTCAACCAGTCTCAAAGTCATGCGATATAATCGATGATGCGCCCTAAAATAGTCGACGAAGTCCAGCTCATTGGAATAAGCTCTATTCATAATATGGTTAAAAGTGGACATACTTCTTGCAGAGATCCTTGGACCCGCAGTTATTCACGTTCCTATTCTTTATCTTTTTAGGGAAAAAGCACCTATTAATATTTCTATTTATTTCCCGGTAAGACCCTGTTCCATAGAATCATATTCCTGCCAAATGTTATTCCAAGTCACACTCTCATTCAGTTTCAAGAAATGAACTTGTTCTTACATCTGGTCTAGTCCTACTTGTTGCATCAATCACCCTACTTTCAAAGAAAACCCACACGAGTTTGCCTCCTTATCAGATAGGTGGGGTGTGATAACTTGACAGTTAGCACTATCACCTTCAATATTTGAGCAAAATTGGTCTATTAAGGTCGATGTATGCTTCGTCACTCTTTGCAGAATCTCTGTAAATCAGACTGAATGAACGAAACAATAATTTTGCCTTTTGTTTAGTTTCAGACTAGTCAAAATAATTAAGGATCAACACACCACACAAAATTACATATTATCCGGTCGGGAGCATAAACAGAACCTCCTCGAGTTTGTTCAGGAATATATTCCCCCTCTGCGATATCGGTTGGCGAGACTAAGAGACACACTAGAGATTATCGGAAACAGGACAAAAGAAATTTTCGCAAACTAAGTATAAACAGTCGACGTTTCGACGTTTAATGACGTCCTTCTCAAAGCTAAAGTTGATCTTAAATCACATCGATGTCTTGCATTTTAGCGGTTATGTGATAGCCCCATCTTTGGTCTTATTCTATTAGAAATACAGACATGTATCAGGCAGACAGGACGTCTACATCTACTCCGACAGACAGGCGGTTCTGCGAGCGATCTGAGGGAGCAGAACGAGTTCAAAGCTCTTTCAGGACTGCAGGGATGCTCTAGAGTCACTGACAGAAACAAAAAGGGTAACTCTGAGATGTGTTCCTAGATATAGGGGCATCGAGGGGAACGAGCGTGCCGACGAATCGGCCAAGCGTGGTTCCCAGACATGCTTTACTGGAGCAGAGCCATGTCTAGGAGTAAGTAAGAGGTACGTGCCTCATACTCAGAATGAGTGGGTATGGGAGAGTACAAGGAGAAACTGGACACAATCAGGAATACGTAGACAGACCAGTAGAAATCTATCCTAACCCGGCATCTATAGATCCAAGGCCTCGTGGCTTCTTGGAAGAAGCCAGCAGTGCCTGGGAGACCTTATAGGAATCCTTACTGGACACTGCAGACTAAACAGGCACATGCATCTCCTAGGAATGGCCGATATTCCACTCTGCACCCACTATGGTGCAGGGAAAGAGTCGTCATACCACTTTTTGGGAGTGTGCCATAGGTGGGCACGACTGCGCCATAGGACACTTGGAGCCGCTTTTCTCCAGCTTCCGACCCTAAAATGGGAAGGGAAACTCTCCTTCATTAGAGGGATGGGTGCCCTGGTGGGGTAGGGATGGGGGACTGTGAAAAGGGCCTTTAAGGCTTAATCGCAAGCCTTTCCCCTCCATTATTTACTACTAACATTGTACACTTTTTTGTTTTCAATTTAGTGTTTTTCAATAGTTGTTTTCCACTTCAGTATTATGTTTTTCGCCATTTGCCATATTGAATCGTTATTGTCAACAAGCCTGATACTGCTTTGAATTCGGTTTTTTTACTTTTTCCTAACTTGTGGTCTATTTTCATCGTTGAAGTGCCTCCAGCAAGAAATTTGAGTGAGCAGTCAAAAGTGTCACCTTGATGGAAGAAGGGTATACCCAACGTGACGTAGCCCGAAAGTTGGGTGTTCATCATATCACCAATTGCTCGATTTCTAGAGGTTTAGAGCAACAGGTTGCCATGCTAGACGACCAGGGCAAGACCGACCAAGATCCACAAACCAAGGGGACGATCGCTTTATACGCCTGCAAGCTTTAAGAAATCGGTTTCTGACCGAAAATGAGATAAAATATCCAATTCATAATGCCTGAAATGTTGCGACTTCTTCCAAGACAATAAGAAGAAGGCTCAATGAATCCTGATTGAATGCAAAAGGTCTTCTCTTAACCACAGCCCACAAACGATCTAGGCTTGAGATTGCTCGAGAACACGAGGATTGTGATTTGGATGACTGGAAAAGAGCCTTGTTTACTGATGAAGTCAAAGTGGGTTTAAAGTCTTTTTTCCAATCGCATTTTTATCTGGAGAAGACTAAGTGAAAGATAAAGCTAAGCATGTATGGTTCCCCAACTGGCTTTCCATGCATGGAGGCTCAATCATGTTTTTTGGTCCCGTAATGACCTTGTAATGATCCGAGGAAGAGCATTAACCTCTCAGAAGTACATTGAAGATGTTTTAGACCAACGTATCGTACATTTTGCACCTTACATAGGTGACAATTTTTTGTTTATGGACTATAATACCAGACCGCACCGAGCTCTGATCGTACACGAATATTTGAACGATGTTGGCATTCAACGTTTAGTGTGACTACCAAGGAGTCCTGGCCTGAAGGTGATTGAACATGTTTGGGATTAGCTCAAACGACGTAGTCGACGACGAGATCTTCCTCCTGTCAACTTGGCTGAGCTCAAAAACGAAGTTCTTGAAGAATGGCACAACATATCCCAAGAATTCATAATTTTTTATGGCATTCTAAGACGTTTGAGGGAAGTTATTCGAGCTAGAGGAGGCAATACACTTATTGAAACCGGAATTTCAGTTTGATTTCAATATTTTTTATTAATCGCAAATTTTTAACAATAACGTGATTTTTTTTCATAACAAGAGTTTTTGAAACCATTGGAAAAATATTCGCTGGTTTCTTTTCTCGATAAACGAAAATTAATTTTGCTGGGTATTTGAGTTATAATAAAGTTCCATTGAAATTAGAAGGTGGTGCGCTAACTTTCTCCATCAGTGTATAAAGTGCTAACAAATATATGTCATTTTTGCGTCATCCTCCGGGAGAATTTCACTCACCAATTTCAAGACCTCTGGAGTCGTTTTGCCTCTTTCACTATGTTTGCTGCTTCTCTATACTGCTACATTACTTTCCACATTTCAAGTGCCAATTCTCTTTCCATGATTTGTCTTGAAACATTTATCGGAAAACGCTTAGCACTCCCTTCCCCCCTAAAGGCCAAAGAGTTGTCCGGGACTGAGATCATTTCTCTTTTTTGTTGTTCCATTATGATATTTTGATGAATTCTGGAGACCGTGGTGTCTTGAATACTAGTTTTTAGTACCAGCCTTATCCGGAAGGCATTTTCCTATGACAATACGTGACTGTCGAGAATACTGATTCAAATTATGAAAATACATTCCTAGCAGTAAGAAACCTTATTTATGAGAAACCGATCGATTCTTTTCGATTTTCCAATCTTGCTGTATCCAATTTTAAAAGTCCTGAATATCAACCAACAGCGTTACAGCTGATATGTTCAGCTCTGAGTATGTCATGCCGTCTAGCCACGATGTGGTGTACAAGGCATGACGTGCTATTTTCATTTTCCAATACTAAATCATACATTGACATCTACTACCATTACAGCTATAAACTGTTAGACAAGTCAATTGTGTGCGAGCATTATAAATTATCCTTACAATTTGATTGTTGGCAATTAAGTAATCGCAGACATCGAAAGGTACCTCGATGGGTATTAGTGTCGAAGAATTGTGTTAAACTTTACATGCTATAAATGGGTAACAGATTAAGGCTATTCCACCGACTGAAAAACCAGCCACTTTTACTATCACGTGTGTGGGAGCAACTATTAGCGTAGATCGATAGCGATCAATCGAAGGTTTGTGATTGTTCTCCTCTGAAACGCCTTAGCATGGCCTCAGTCAGTCATTAGTGCCAAATTTTCCAAAATTAATGTAATTACTATATTTGCGTTTTACATACTCATCGTTGTGAGGGATTAATCGGCATTACTTAACAATTGAGTTGTTTGCCTTTGGTATTATAGATATGACGTAACATAGGCTTCTTAAGCCATCTGATCGATTCATTGCCCTTTCGATTAGGTTAATTCGATCTATTTTCGTCTTAAAAAATGTTTCCAATAAAAATTCCGTGGATATTTTGGTGCTATATTTGTCTGAAGCAAAATAGTGTCAACCGCACATGTTATATAGATCTATTCACTTTAGAATCTTAAGAAGCCGTGTAATGGCCAGAATCCATCATAGCTCTATTTTAATAAGACCTGGTTTATATACGAGCCGTTCTTTGATGTATACGGGGGAAGAGTGGAATCCAGGTTGAATTATGACTGACCCAAAAATAAAATAGACAATTTTTAGGCTGCTATACAAATAACGGTGGCGCCAAGGAATACCTACTTTTGTTCACATTCAATTTAAGAATAAAAAAAAAATACAAAAGTCCTTATAAGACGTGAGTCACTTATTTAATTTTGCGCGTACAGGGGAAATTCACGTCCTTATCCGCAAAATGCATTGGAACAATACCTCGATATACACAAGGTTCCGACAATTTAATATGGTCTTATATGGAAATCAAAATAATCGCTAAAAATTTCTCGAAGGCTGCAAAACACTCGGACCTATATATGGCGATTTTACGTTAAAACTTATTGTAGGAAAGAATACCACCAATCTAGTTACCGTTATTAGTCACATATCGAACGAGGACCTTCGGTACGACCGACCTGAAAATTTCGGCAAGGGATTGTGCTCATTCAAGCTTAACCTCCAAGAAGGTTGTTTTCAACCTTCTCAAACCATTGCAAAAAAATGCGAACATCGTCGCATTTTATTTGCAGTGGTCTATTTGTAACCTTGTAACACATTTTTTACGTACTATTTACCATGTAGAATTATCAAGTAGTCTACTAAATCAACTAAAATGATGTATTAGCACCGGTTGATCTTGATATTCCTAATAGGCCTGATATGGAGGGTCGCCCGCAAGAGGTTACCACTTAAATTATTCAATTGTTCATGTGTTCGTTGCAGAGATAAGGGAATGCAATAATCTAGTCTCGAATCCCACCGGAATTGTCAAAAATGGCAGTACTACATGTCCGCGTTGTGACTCACACACGGTTTATGACCGACATAGTGATTAAAAATTGTACAGAGCTAACTGGCCGTTTTCCGGTCTGGTCATTTACCAGTTTTCAGTACCGGTCGTAGGTTTGGATTTAAGGATGTTTGATGATTACTCCCTCTGAATGTTTCTGATATATGCGTAATCTATTTAATTGCTTATAATACACTAGGGTTTGTGTTAATTGGATACATTCCTTTGAAGATCTGAGAGGGCAGGAAGTAGGGAGTAGATTTAACCTTAACGTACATTATACAAAACTAAATAATTTTGGAAATAATGCAATTTTTATAAAGAACTTCAAATGAAAACTTTTTATTAAAAACTTTCCTGTGATCTAAATAATTTTGGAAAATTTTAATTCTAAACATAAGAATATAGTTTTGGTAAAGTAATCAAGAGGTTAAAAAAAATTCTAGTTGATTTGTACCCATATATCCAAATATTCCAAAAACTATTAGTTTTTTAGGTTAAGGTTAAATTTTTAATATATTTAGATAAACAAATCTACCACAGTCGTTTTCGTGAAAATTGACACTTTTGAGAAAGTAAAGTTACAATCTAAAGTGTTTTCCGAGCTTCGAAGCCTTGGTCCAATGGAATTTCTTCCCGAAGTTTCGTCTAGAGCTATTATCAAAGGCGATGAGGCAATGGGCGAAGTGATCTCCCGTACTTTCCGACGTTGACTGACTCGACTATGGTGAGCTCCGTGATATTTATTCCCTCGCCGTCGCGCTGCAGTGGAGGGACTGAGGTGGGGGTAGTGGCGGCGCGGGGTTTCGGCGCACTTGTGCATCCATTCAATTTCTAATTATTGTGAAGAAGTGTTGAGCTTCTGATACGAAAAAACGTTAAATTTTTAAGCATTTTGAAACGTTTTAAGGTGTTTTACCATGTTTTCTACTGAGTTTAGCTCTAAATATTGAAATTCATGCAAAAGCGTTGAATATTGCATTTTGAGCATTTTGTGATGTTTTAAAAGGTTTCAGTATGTTGTCCACTGAGTTTAGCTCTAAACAATGAATTTCATGCAAAAGCATGAATATTGCACTTAGTGATGTTTTGAGTGGTTATGTCATGTTTTTCAAATATTTTAGCTGTGCTTAATTTTACGTAAAACATTGAATAATACATATAGACCATCGTTTATTTTATTTAAAAATATTTTGGTAAATACATTTTCAGGCGTTTTCTTGCGTGCAACAATTATTAGAAGATCAGAAATATTGAGAAAGCAAACTTAAGCTGAAATTTTATATCTACTAGCGGTGAGACTTTTTTTAAGAGAAATTAATAAATAAAACTAAGAAAGAAAAAATAAAACTTCTGTATGGCACATCTATTCTTGACAAATCTTTTGAATAAGTAAGAATTTTATACTTCTGCTTTCAATGTAGTAGTTGTACAAATTTGAGAATTTATTGTCAATTTCAGTATGAAAGCAGCAGAAACTTGAGACAGAAAAGTTGAGTATGCTCCGTTAAAACGGTCCGTTAAAAAAATTTAACAGTTGCACGAAGTATAAATTTTTGCACAGGACATTAAGGAGTTCATATAATACTTTATTAAGCCTTTGCTTAATAATACATTATACACTGCGCGGCAAAAAATTAACGCATAGCTTAAATATTTCCTAACTTTTGACTGTGGATATTTTCTCAGTTGGTTAACCGATTTTAATAATTCTTTTACCGAATCGTAGCTCTATTCTTGGACAAAATTCAAGTTATCAGATAAGCAAAAAGAAATTAAATAAAGATATTGTACAGGGTGTTCAAAGAGTGTCATGTTTTTTTCGTCAAAGTTTAAATCATTCTGCGGGCAATATCGGGTAGCTCTGACAGAAAATAAATATACCATATTATAGCCACAAGATAAATAGACCGGTGAAGTCAAGATAAAAAGACGACTACAGATCCACATTACTCAGAAGACATGGAGAAATAACACCGTACATTTATTTTCTACCTGATCTATCCGATTTCGCCCGCAGAATGACTTAAACTTTGACGAAGAAAACACAATACGGTTTAAACACCCTGTACAATATGTTTGTTTCATTTTTTTTTGGTTATCTCATAACTGGGATTTTTTCCAAGAACAGAGCTACAATTCGGCAAAAAATTTATTCATATCGGATCACCGACTGAGAAAATATCCACAGTCAAAAGTTAGGAAATATTTAATCTATGCGTTAATTTTGCCGCGCAGTGTACTTTAATAGTGTAACGAAGTTACTAAATTTCTGGCGAAATGGGAACGCGGTCCTAAAGTTATAAAAGCCAAGTTCAATTAATTAGGGTTAACCGAAGGGTTAACGGATATAGGTTAACTTACGACATGTTTGCCAGCTTTTTAGTTTTGTGTATTTGCTTCAAATTCTGGTAAACGACTGGTAATATCTAGCTAGAACCAGTCCTTGGATAATGTGTTTTCATTGTTTCCATATAAAAGAGCTGAGGAGCAAAGTTTCCAGGATTCGATCGCCAGCCGTTGAACAGTATACATCGCCAATCCTAGAATTAGATCAGTATATAAACATACCGAAGCCCTGATTCTTGTAAGCCCCATTTTCACACACTCACATACACGGGTCATAGCCATCGTTGGATCCTCCCCACTCACATAAAATAAACAGGGCTATAGCGGTTGTTGAGCACCATCTACACACGCACACACACCCTTTCACACGCATACAGGCCATGGCGATTGCTGGGCTCCATTTTCACACACTCACATACACGGGTCTTAGCGTTTGTTGGACCCTGCCACTCAAATAAAATAAACAGGGTTACAGCGGTTGTTGAGCCTCATTTACACACTTACCCAGGCCAAAGTAATTGTTGGGCCCCATTCATACACATACATACAAGGCTTAGCGTTTGTTGGGCCTCATTTCCACTTACATATATATACCCGGCTCAGCGTATGTTGGGCCCCACTCATACAGGACACACGGGTCAAAACGTTTGTTAGTATTGGCCCCACACATATACATTTCCACGTCAACTTACCGAATTAGTTAAATTCCCGTACCCGTTCCCATCCAAGAAAAGCCGACCGTATATTTTCCTGTAAATTACCGACCGTTAGAATGCCTCTTGTTACAATCTATAAATGCCCTAAACTGATATATACTTTTATAACTTTGTTGATATTGCAACTGGAACATAGAATTTACCGTATTGAGTCCGACTACGTATCTCGCAAATCACATCCAAAGACAGAACGCCTGGATATCCTTCTCCACTGTTTAAAAGCTCTCCGATAGGCATTCCAGTGGACCCTCTACAACGTAAAACCCTTAGAAGGTGGCGCCCAAAATAATTTTATTACCACCTTGGACGTCAAACGGCCGACACCAACAGGCCCTTTTTGCCTCCCTTATTAAAATTCGTTACAATAATAATTGTTTAAAATAATGGTACGTTATTAACCAATGAAAAATGAAGATGATAACCCGCATCGAAACGTTTCTGCAATATATTTGAAAGGATTAACACTTTCTTATTATTATCCAATATGTGTAAAGTCTGTATAACTCCGTGGTTAGTATCTTCATCTAGGAGTTTTACTTGGAAGCAGCCTAGTAGACATATTAGTAATAGTATAGTATATACCGGGGTGGGAAGTCGTTCAGTACTGTCGAGAGATTTGATAGTTTATCGAGACGCGCAGCGTCGAGACGTACAATCTCGAGACGGTAAGAAAACTTCCTACCGAGGTGTGTATACTACTTTATTCACAACCTACATAATATGAATTTATATTTTTCGTATAAGATATTTATAATATTTTTAACTATCTTTTTTAAAAATTACCACTTAACTGTCTTATCTAGTTCGATGCTACTAGAGACACCTTTTTAATTTTATAATGACATTAAATTTTAGGGGCCAAGAAATAAGCATAGAAAATAAGGGTTGAAAGAGAGGTAGGTAGTAAGCCATTACTGCCCTTGGGTGGTAATGAATACTCATTACTTACGTCTAATTTAGAGGTAGGAAATAGGTAATTTCCCACCCTCCTATGACGTTACTAATGACAGCATTACATATATGGTTGTGAATAATAGTATATTACTTACCGGGGTGGGAAGTCGTTCATTACTGGGGGTCGTTCACTACTGTCGAGAGATTTGATAGTTTATCGAGACGCGCAGCGTCGAGATGAATTATAAAATCTCGAGACGGTAAGGAAACTTCCTACCGAGATGTGTATGCTATTTTATTTACAACCTACATAATATGAATTTATATTTTTTGTATAAGATATTTATAATATTTTTAACTAGATTTTTTAAAAATTACCAGTTAACTATCTTATCTTGTTCGATGCTACTAGGGACACCTTAGTAATTCTATAAAGACATAACATTTTAGGGGCCAAGAAATAAGCATGGAAAATGAGGGTTGAAAGAGAGGTAGGTAGTAAGCCATTACTGCCCTTGGGTGGTAATGAATACTCATTACTTACGTCTAATTTAGAGGTAGGAAATAGGTAATTTCCCACCCTCCTATGACGTTACTAATGACAGCATTACATATATGGTTGTGAATAATAGTATATTATATACCGGAGTGGGAAGTCGTTCATTACTGTCGAGAGATTTGATAGTTTATCGAGACGCGCAGCGTTGAGATGAATTATAAAATCTCGAGACGGTAAGGGAACTTCCTACCGAGGTGTGTATACTATTTTATTTACAACCTACATAATATGAATTTATATTTTTCGTATAAGATATTTATAATATTTTTATCTATCTTTTTTAAAAATTACCAGTTAACTGTCTAACTAATCTTATCTAGTTCGATGCTACTTGGGACACCTTTTTAATTCTATAAAGACATTAAATTTTAGGGGCCAAGAAATAAGCATGCAAAATGAGGGTTTAAAAGCAGGTAGGTAATACGCCATTACCGCCCTTGGGTGGTAATGAATACCCATTACCTACGCCTAATTTAGAGGTAGGTAATAGATAATTTCCCACCCTCCTATGACGTTTGTAATGACAGCATTACATATATGGTTGTAAATAAACTATATTACTGACCTAGGTCACTAGTATAGATAAATTATAAGATATTCGGGAACTGAAGCTCTTTTAACATAGTAATCGCTCGTTTTTAACCACTATCAAGTTGGTGGTAGAAAAAAGCATTTATTTATTGCACTATTTTGGTATATTGGTAACCCTAAGATAAGCGAATGCACCCGGTGACAAGAAGATTATAACTTATAACGAGGTCGAGAAAGTGATTGTTTAGCTTTATTTCCAGCGTTTTTTATCCAATTTTTCGCATAAAACTGTTTTTTTTTCTTAGTCATGCTTCCACTTTCTTGTATAATTCCTAGAACATACTACTGCACTTTCTTCAGTTTTCTGTTATTTTCGCCCCCTTTCAACATACTCAAAAACCAGCTAATAAAAAAATTAATTAAAGGGACACACTTAATAATTTACTTAAAAGGGGATGTTGTAAATTTATACAATATTATGTATCGTGACATGTTACAACAAACGTTATGGCATAACTAGCGTAACTTTTTTAAATTACATGGCACATTCCATGCAAAGCACATTTCAAGTAAAAACCGTTTAACAAAACAATTAAAGCAATTAGTCGATTACTCTAAACAATAAATAAATCAATAAAATCACCTTCATCACTTTCACGAATAATTGAATCATTAATTACGCCTGTGCATATGGTAGGCATGGTTCTTGAAGTAAGTCGCCCTGGTTCCGACATGAGTAATTGCAAACGGTTCTATTCATCGGTAATTAGGAACTATGACCGAAGAAAGATTAATTTGATTTATATTTCCATACAAGGTGTCGTAGGTATATTTCCCAAACCTATATTTTGGCACAAACAAGTGGTTGAAATAGGAAACTTTGAGACTTCCTTTATTCACCTATTATATATAGAGGAAGGTATGTATATCACATGTACGTAGTTCAGATTCAGCTATTTGATGTATATAGGTTTTCTAATGAATTTTAAGCAGGTGTATTACCAAGAACCAACCAGATATTATAATAATTGCCTTATACATTATAGGTGCCCACACAATAAAATTGAAATAACATATTAGGTGCCTGGTGCTCGGGATTTGCGCAACAAATTATTAGATAGTTGTCGTCTTGCATGTTTTGTAGTTTACAGAACCTTCTTCTAACGTCCAAGGTGGCTTCATTCTTTAACAACGATGGAATGACTAAAACGAATACGGCGATACTCCAGAAAATCCTTCGGTGGCGTTAAAGAGTGCACAAGTTATGTAAACATTACGTCAGTCAGCAGAACCCTATCGCAAATCATGCGAATGGTACTTAATATCACCGTATTACCTTGTCAAAAATTTAATATAAACATCCCACGCACATTTCTGGTCGACTGCTAACAGTTACCTTGTTTAAAACATTCAATGATATAGTTGGTCCATAGGCCAGTAGGTACTTACCAGCTTCCACTAGCACTCGCCATAAAGGCGTAACCCACAATTCCAAGGGTGACCGTGGTCAGTACCGAAAAAAAGCGGTCGATGCCCAATTATGGTGGGCACCTTGACACGCACCCGCTGCACTTGTTTTCTCGATGACTGTTCATTGTTTTGCATCTGAGCCTGCTCCTTTCGATGCCACATAACAAATTAGGGGCCCAAGGCCCCAAGGGGTTGATCGAGAAAAAATGGCCATTACGTAAATTCCCGGTTTCGGAACCTTTATGGGAAAGCGAAAAATGCCCCGCAGATATTCGTGTTCCGTGTGTACCTGCCTGACTAAAGTGTAGATTAGCATAGGTCAGGTTGGGTCGTGCCGACACATGTAAAGCATGTGATAATGTCAGAATGCTTAAATGTTAAAAAGAAAAACTTTCCACCTATTGGCTGTTGGACCCGATTTAAGTATGTTGCTGCATTAAGATTTATCGATTACAACAAATCGACTTTATGTGCCTCATTCAATTCCTCGCGATTTTTTCGCATTATTCAGTGTGTGATAAGTCAGTATGTCAACTGCTGTGACATAGATATCTCATTAGCCACTGATGCATTTAGCCATTAGCACCTTTCAGGCAATTAGTGTCGTTGGTTGAAGTTTGTAGGCCTAACTGCATCGACGCATATATCTCTAAAAGTTCTAGCTCCATGGTACTTCGCAGCAAACAACCGAAGAATGCGGAACAATTTTTTGGGGACTTTCGTTTTAAGCCTTCACAGAGAAGAAAAGTCTTAATTAATTCCTTCGACACTACTTGATAATTGCGCCTTTATTCTAATTCTCTCAATTTGTATAATTCCTCACGCGCGGCCGGTCTTCGACTTTTATTCAAAGAAACGTTGGTCGTTCGGTGTCTTTGAAAATCGTCGTTAAGATAATAAAAGTTGATTTAATTTTAAGATAAAATCCACGAATGCCTGTATACACCTAAATAGCGTTTATGGTGCCGTGTAACGGTACCCTCGAATGGGGGGCTTAATCTTGATGGTTTGTGCGTTTTTCTAGTCCAAAAGGCAGTTGCGATATGTTTGATCGAATCGATCGAGACACGTGGAAGAAAACGGTCAATGGGGTCAGAAAGTGGAAAATGGGCCTGGAAATTGGATGTAGCATGAATAATTTGCATTATTGACCACCTTTTTGTTTTATTATCTTAACGTGAATTAAGAAATTTTTTTCCAGGTTTTCAGTTTCAATCAACCGGCTGTTTGAAAAGTTATGAAAAATTCAATTATTGGATTTTTGTACCCAAATGTTGATATTACCTAAGACGACATTATTTCATTTTATTAGCATCTTCAGAAAAAAAAAACTGCATGAAACAGAGATACCTTGAATAGTACAAATATTTAAATTTGAGCTAAAACTGTAGCTCAGGTTAGTTCAGATCCTACTGTGTATATCAGTAGGACTCAAAACGCAAAAAAAGTTGGCAATAGAGGAACCTATGAAAAATGCGTAAAAGAACAATCCAAACTGATAACAGTGTTAATGTTGGTATTTGACTATATGTTCGAAACAGTTTAGATGTTGATGACTAATCAACGACAATTTATCGTCCAGACTCTTAGTTAAATCTATCTCTTGGTGAGTTGATATTTGGAACGTTGGTGGGCTCACCAACCAATAGATCTTACACCGTTGAATTTGTCATCTAATATTATATCTACGAAATACATCGCAGTGACTGTTAAAGGTGCCATATTGTCCAAACAAAACAGGATCTCACGTCGTAAAAAAGGACGATAGAATTAGTCGACTATGCCATCATTTAGGGAATTTGAAATCTGAATTATTGAATTCATTTTCTTTTATTGCTTTGGCAGTTTCAGGCATTATTTTTGTGTTCGACCACATTTTTCCAGATTTCCTCCCACAATCTGTTCAACATGCAATCCCACTATAGCATCTAATTTTTCGTATGAGTCTAGAGAACAGACAGAATGATTTAACTTTAATTTCAATGACTTTACAATCTAAAGTGTTTTTGGGGCTTTGTTGTTTCGCTTTTCACGATGGTATCCATTAAGGAAGCCATGGAACATATTAACCAGGAATTGCCACAAGATATTGTCAAGTTGTTTGAATACTGCCTAACCACTACATATCTTCAACGGAAGGAAGATTTCTGCGAACAAACTGATAGCGGAACAACTATTTTATGGAACTTTTCGAGGCCAAAGTAATGGTTCCGATACGTGGACGACATCTTTGTTATTTGGAGCCATGGCGATGGCGAACTTTAAAACTTCCTCTTACACCTCAACTCTATGAACCCAAAAATTCAATTTACTATGGAGATAGAAAAGGAAGGACGCCTACCGTTTTTGGATGTTTTGGTATCAAGGACGTCAAATAGGAAGCTTAGGCACACCGTTTATACCAAGACACACTGACCGATATCTCAATAACGGAACAAATCATCATCTCACACAGAAAAGGGGGGTTATAAAGACGCTGTGTGTGAGAGCCAATAGAATTTGTGAACTGGCTGAATTGGAACGGGAAATAAAGCATCTGGAAAGAGCCTTTGGTTGGAATGGATATAGCAAGAACGAGTTCGACAGGGTCGTCGTTCCAAGGAATGTAGAAAGTCAGGACGGAACAACGGGAGAGGATGAAGAAAAGCGCGGATGACATAGTCTACCATAGACAGGATCGGCAGGCTACTAGAAAAGCATAATGTTAAAACTGTCTTTAAACCAACCAGTAGAAAAGAGGTTGAGGTCGGCCAAAGACCGCAGACATCCCCTATCGACACCCGGAGTTTACCGAGTTCCATCCAGCTATGGCTCGGTATACATTGGCACCACAAAACGGAGTGTCAACACGAGCATTACGGAACACAAGAGGAGTTGCAGGCTGATTGATACGTCAATCTATCGGAGACTAACGAGAGAGGGCATTGAGATCTTTAAACACGACAACAACAAACCCAACGCCACCACTACCCCCACCCCAGTCTTTCCACTGCAGCGCGACGGCTGGGGAATAAATACCACTGGGCTCACCACATTCGAATCAGTCAACGTCGGGAAGCACGGGAGATCATTTCGCCCATTGCCACATCGCCTGTGATAATGTTGTCCGCAGATGTAAACGAAACGTCAGGAAGAAATTTCACTGGATCACGGCTTCAAGGCCCGGAAAACACTTTAGATTGTATTTTGACCGTCCGTGAAACCCTTCACAGTCTTATTCAATGACTTTATTTGATAATAACCTCAACGAATGACAAACAAATTGTCAACGATCTCTCAGGGCGACGTCACATACAGCGGAATTTGGTTAAAAGCGGAACGGAGCGTAATCTGACAGTTGAATTTGAATCAATCAGATAAAAGCTAAAATAGGAATTGACATGTGTAATGACGTTATTGACATTTCTGCTCCGTTCCATTCCGCTGTATGTGACGGTGGCCTCAGGCCGCGGGTCATCCGTATAAACCATGCGTCAGGTCATCTGTAACTAATAAGGGCGAATTCCAAAACTCATCAGGTCATTTACCTGGTAGATCAGTTACGTGCTTAATCAATTTAATTGCTAGATGGCCATCATGTGACCAGCTTAACCAGTAGATGACCTGGTGAGTTTTGGAATTCGCTCTAACTTCGATTTTCTGCTGAACCGCATCAATTGAAAAATATTGACAGACTGGTTTGCCAACCCCAATATTGCAAAACTAGGGACATTACCTTTAAAAAATCGGAAAACATGAAAAAAAAATGAGACAACAAATGAAGCATACGTAGTGTGTGAAGTACTAAAATAAATAAGAATCTTTATCACCCTTAAGTACATTTATGCAGTATATGCGTATTTATATGAGTTCAGAAAGCGGCCCATCACACCAAAGAAGAAGAAACCAATACCCTTTCCAATAACCGTTGTTGAGGTCAAGTCTATGCTAATGTGATAGATCTTACTCCCGAGGTAGTCAAATTGGCAGACTTCAAATTACATAAGGTTCCAAGGATATTAGCATTGTCAGAATCTACAATTAAAGATCGAGAGTAACTAAGTGATATCCCACCAATCAATGAAAATTTAAAGAAAGGGAAACTTGTATAGTAACTAGAAATATAGAGGAATAAAAAAATATAATTAAGAAGAGGCCAAAGAAATTAAAGAAAGATTTTACAGAGCTCGATCTTTAAGTTGAAAGCCTCAAGTAGATTTTAGGTGTCAGCTTAAGCCTAAGAAAAAGTCTGAGGAAGAAACTGCTAAACCTGTTACAATCAAGATTACCAAGAGAAGAAAGAGAAGAGAAGAAGAAACCAAAGAAAATGAAACGGAGATTGATACGGTAGTTTCGAAAAATCTCTCAAGAAGAAAGAGGAGGAATCTCGGGAAGAAACTGTTGAACTAATCTCATTATACCGGAAGACACAGATACTTCTGGAAAAAAAACGAAACCTGGTGGCAATAGCCCAGATTCTGAACCATTTGACTTTTCTATGAGTATAATATACCTGAACCTATAAGTCCTGAGCGATGTGACAAACTAAAATCTGCAAAAAAGAAAGAGAGTCAGAAAAACCTAGAAAAACCGATACCTGAAAACGAAGAAATAGCCGACGACAAGAGTGTATCAATGCCTTGGGACGAAGAGACCAAAGGAGTTTATAAAAAGCTTCTCGAAAACTATACTCGAGGAAGAACCCGAGAAATTCAAGCTTACAACGGTAAAATTACCTCAGAAAGAAAAAGAGAAGGGTGTGGTAAAGATCAGAAATCAATGATGACTTGAAGAAGGGAAAGAAAAAGACCAAACCACAGAAGAAGGCTGCAGAAAAAGCCACTCTGACCGATGGAGATAAGTCTATTTCAAACTCAACACAGAAGTTGTTTTTGTGTTGAGACCTAAATCTAAAAAGATGACATAAGAAGAAACTCTCGAAACTGTAAATGTTCTAGGAAAGAAAGAGACACCAGCGAAGCCTGAAGAAGTAGGGGCCGAAATTGTTACTGAAGAAAGCACTCAAATCTGAAGAAGCGTAAGTTGGCCTTAGAACCCAAAGAAGATGAAGCGGAGATTACTGAAGAACAATTTATCTTTTTGGAGAAGAAAACTAAGATTCCGATACCGAAAGAAGTTGTAGAACTAATTGTGTAAACGGAAGTAGTGCTTCCAGCGGACCTTTTTTCCCCGCTGAAGAAAAAACCGTGGAAATTGCAGGTGGGGGAGAATATTTATTTACGTTATAAGTCCGGTAAATATAGTTTTACATTAGGAGTAAGATGTTTCCGGACGAGGTGCTAGCCGTGGAATTTCGAAACGACTACTGTAACACGTTACCGGACTCGAACAATTGAATGGAATTTGCTATTTTAACCATCATGAATAGATTTTTAACTGACTACCCTCTCTAAGTGAGAATAGCCCTGAAAAAGACTAAATAAATAGTCGAAATGTCGGCCATTTTCGAATAAAGAAGAGGTGCATTATTTGTCCCAATCCTGCTAACTTCACCAACAGTTTATTTTATCGTTACTAATTTCTCTCTTTGTGTTTTGAATCTGTCAACAAATTATTAAGTCTTTTTCTGTATAAGTGGGTGTTTTCACCTCCTTTATCATATTTTTAACGCTTCGTTATAAACTAACACCTCAAAGTTCTTCGATAAAGGCTCTAGAAGTGTTTTCTTCTTTAGACAAAATTTATGTAAAATTTACATTGACCTAGCTGAAAGCACTAATTGAAGCACGGGTTCCTTTCGTTTAGGATACCTCAGTTCTTGATTTTAAAAGAGTTATATGGAAAAATTAAGAAAATACTCGATAAATAAAGCTACTGACCAGGATTCTGCAGTGGAAAACATGAGTATAACACCTGGTAGAATTCACTGCCACATGGAATATAACAGATAAGAGCTGGAGGAATATAACAGATTGGAATGACTAATATCTAGTTGAAGATTGTTGAAGACGTTTTGAATATTTTACTAAAACTTAATGGGTAACACATAAAAACTGCGAACAATATAGTCCCTAATGGAGAGACTCAGAGAATCGATTGGTCTCAAGAAGTCTTGACCTCTTAGTCGAAGTGACAGTACTCACTACAAAGCTATTTGCAAATCTTAGGGAAAGGCCTCAAGAAAGATTTTTGTGTTTCATTGGCACTTTTCGCAAAATCTCGGATTAGACTGAACCCCCCCCCCCGTCTCATTTTCAGACAATGGGACTATTTCCAGTGTCAATTCAATTGGTTGTATGGGGTCGATAATGAAGTGCCAAAATGGGAAATGTATTCCTAGAAAAGATTTTTTTTATTCAGGCAAACACCACAGGGACGATCTGAGATCATTGTAGCCTATGTATGTGGGTGTTGGCGTTGGGGTCTACCTTGGAGTCGTCAGTAAGGCGTGGCAGACCCCTGCTTTATACGCTAGGGTGAGAGTTCATAGTTGGAACTTGTATTTGAAGATAAATTCGGCGCAGGAAAGGCGGTGTGATGTTATGAAGAATTTCGACTAATGCTGCCACCTGTGAGTCGGTGGGTGAAGTTTCGGCGCTGCCGCCTGTTAGTCGGTGGATGAAGGTCCGCCACAGTTGAAAATCAGATGGTAGGAATGAAACTGATTCGGGTCGTGCTTTCCGAAAAGACCTGTTGACTCAGTTTAGTACAATTTCTGTTTTCTTTGATGATGTGTTGCATACTTAGCAAACATTCTCTTTGTTCGTGGTTTGGTTTCGTCGGTTACTGTGCATTACTGCACTTTGTCTATTACTTTTTTATGTTTTGTACAAGAAGGTTCTCGACTTTGTTTATTAATAGATGCTTACAGTATATGAGAAAGTGCAGTTAGAATTAAAAAATCTATTTAGTTCTATCGCCGTTGAAATGCAAACAAACCAGTAATTTTGCATCCCTTGTTTCAATTGCATTTTAAGATTGTCGTTCATTATATTCGTTACACTGGTAAGCCACTTATCGTCGTGTATTTCACATTAGAAACAATTGTACCCAGTATTTAATTGTGTTTGTTTAGCCGAGGTAACAAAAACTGGTAACCCAACGTGCAATGTCACAACCATAAAAAAAAAATGTTGTTTTACTAAAATTTGATCGCAATTATTATTAGCTTAAATGTACATTTCACATTACGACAATCTAGTTTTATGAGTCATGCATCTTACGCATGGTTTTCATCTTGGTGGGTTTTATACCTGATGGTCTATGCTTAAGTTGCGTCAAATATTTCATATTATTATTACAAAATTTTTTCCTTGTAGTAAGGAAGTTAAGTAATAACAGTTATTTATGTATCAGAGGCATTAAGTCTATGTTTATGCCCTGAGGGCGACGAGCTTAGGAAGTCCGTCTCTCCTAAATCGCTCGAAGGCATAAACATATGCTAATGCCCGTGGGGAATATAAACTTTTATGTCCCACCAGTTTATGTTAGTGTGTTTCAATAATAATTTTTTATAGAAAAAATCCTAAAATATATCTAACTTATGCCCGCGCGTGCACCTATAAATGCACTTTATATATTTGGTAACTAATGAACTGGTAGGACATAAAAATAAGTGGAATGAATCTGAAATAAATGGGAACCATCCATTCATTGAAAAGCTGTTTCTTATTAAGCGATCAGGTATATTTAATTAGCGTCCGATGGATTGTTGGTACTATTTGAAAGAGCAAAAGTGAAATTATGTAATTTAAAACAATTATTGCTGCTAAAAGTCGTGGCAATGGACGATAATTGTTTACGCCATTAAATTTGCGTAAAAAAAGCGTTTGAAATTTCATGGTTAACTTGCTATATGTACAGAAAAGTTGCTTGGAAAAGAAAGACAAGATTGTTATTATTGTTATTATTATTTTTAACAGTCATAAAAAACATTGTAGTTACCTACGTTTTTTTAGTAAGAGAGAAAGAGAGAAATAGTATTTTAGATATGCAAACAAAGTGATCTTAGATTTTTTCGTCGAAAAATACGTGAAAAATTCGAAATAATAACAGAAGTATAAAAGGAAATAATGTAGTGTAAGTAAGTAAAAATATCACTTTTAAAAAAGTCAGTGGCGTACATTTTTTTTTAACAACACAGACGGCAGAAGGCCTTTTTCTGATATTAAACAAATACCAAATTTTGTTTGGGTTTGGCAAATGAATCTCGAAAACCATACTCTCTAGGACACAAGTTTATAAACAATTTTCTTTTAAGCTTAGCTGAGGATAGCGTCCTGAGAATTACGGCCAATAATTATGCAACACACTATATAGGCTGACACAGATATGACGCCAAAGGGTACCTCATACACTTTTCTTTCCGAAGCCACAATGCCTTACTTCGTTTTACATGGTAGTCGCGAGCTCTTTTATTTTGTATACAAACCACCATTATTACTTGCCCGCTTATTTGTCCTATTGTCTCGCGAGCATTCCATGATCTAATCCCTTCCTCCCATATGGTTATAGGCAAAGTCACCCACAGAAGAAAAGCTTGTTTGCTGCCTTATACACACTGTTAATTCAAAATAGGTCTGTCATATGTAGCGAGAAAAGAGAAGAACATACCAAAAATGGCACAAAGGGGCCTCGTGTCGCATACTAAGTATTGACGTACTAATAGTTGAATTGAGGCAATTACACGCTATGATTCCATATTATAGTCCCTTGGTGCATAATAGGACTAATATGTTGAAGAGATGATGTACTAATATGGAAAAAGGACGGTCGTTTGTAATGAATATGTAGCCGTGTTTGGTGTTGTAACGTTACATGCGTCAACGAGCTTTTTCATGGTTTGCTTTATTTTTCTTACACGCGATATTGCCACAACTTTGTGGTTCGTAAATTATGGTTTTTTAGAAATTATCGTTCCTCATTAATTTCAGCAACTAATCAAACGGTATAATTGAGAAGCTTTGGAGCAAAACAGAGCAAATCGATTTTCGACTTACATTGTTCAATTGCTGGTAACTAAATGCGTTATTACACACTAGAACATTTAAGCCGCAAAGCTTTATTCTAAACCGTCTCATGTTTTTGTACGGACTACTGTTTGCTTAAGACTTTCTTATCTAGTTAGTAATTGAATCTTCACAACAGGTAAACTTGTTGTGACATCAGATTTCATGACACCCATCGTATTCAATATCATTGAGGTGGGAGAAGAAATTAGACGCAAAGCATTGGTGAGTGCTTTGCTCAAAGACGTTGATGAACTCAAATTTTCGCCGCATGGGCATAGATTCTACTAAGGCTGTGCCTTAATTAGGTGCTCGTAGATTTTTGCAAATGTGTATAAGGGTCTGTATGAGCTTGGTGAATTCATTGGCTTTCCTGGTTTTAGTATCAATACTAATTTTACTTCTTTTCATTCACCAGGAAATTGAACCTGATTCCAACAGTGTGTTCAGGGCCTCCAGCATTTTTCACTGGTATTTTGAGGCTTTGGCCTCTATAGCCTCTGCCGGCAATCCATCCGGGACCGGTCCTTTCTTGAATTTGAGTGTGGTCGTCGCTTCTTTAAGTTCCTCTATGGTAAACTGTATATGTTTTTGCGGGTAATTTCGGATGCATGGTGAGGAAGAGAAGCCTAGCTGCTTCTTTCTTCCTGCACGATGCCATTTCTAGCTGATGTCCCTGTTTCAGGTTATTGGGTAGGATTTTATACCCTTCTCCCCAAACATCGTGCTCTAGCTGCCTGCGCACTTGCTTCCAGCAATGCGTTTTGGATTTTCTTATTTCACTCTTTAATTTGTTTCTTTTGGTCTTGAAGTTTTTCCATAGTCCTTCCAGGGTTTCCTCCGGGTTGTACCGCGTCCTGGTGTACGAACGTCTCTGGTCCTTACTGCAACTATTTCTTTAATTTTTTCATTCCACCAGTAAGTAGTTCTGGATTCTTCGTGTGTAGTTATTTGTCTTGTTTTTCTATAGGGCAATGTCATTTTTTTTGATGAGGTCCATGTATGACATCCTGTTCAAGTTCATGTTCCTCATTTGGAATTCAATCTCTCTGTCAAATTTCTCTTTTGCAAATGTGTATGTAGTACAACCTAAACAAAGTTTTTAAAATAATAAAGTGTTGGGCATACAGGCAGATATCTAACTTAAATTTTAGTAACATTTTGGGAAGGCCATAAAACTGGAGATACGGGCATAAATAAAGGTAGGAAAGTGACGAAAAGGCTGTGCCCGAGAACCAGAATTTGAATGCATCACAAAAGGTAAATAATGGATAGTCAAAGTTATATGACCACCTGCAAATAAGTAGTGATTAGTTTGAAAGGTAAAAAGGGTGTGTAACATGCTATGACTAGATATGACTGTGAAGAGTTATTGCCTTCAACCAAATTTGCTTGCTCTACGAGCTGACCTTAATCGCAATTGAGTGAGAAAGACCAAATGGACAATTGGGCCCAGTTCTTGTACAAAAAGAGTGTTTCGGGCAGCACATGTTATCAAGGCAGGTCATTTTGGATTGATTTGAACCGCAGAATAGATGTTGGAAGAGCCATGCATGCAAGGCTACGTGTATCATAGAATAGAAACAAAAACCTTAATGAGAAGTCTACACTTAATAGCTACAGCATATTTTCTTATTAAAATTGCATTTGATTAGTAAAAAGTTCCACAGTAGAAAACAGTTTTTAATGAAACTAATGAGTTCATGCTGGTACGCACAAATAGAAGGACAAAGTTAGTAACAATGACGTAGTAGGTCTGTCCAAGTGGAAAAAAAAAGTATGGCAAGTATGAGCACCTATTGAGTATAACAGTAGGCACACATAAATAGAAAGAATATCCAGGGCAAATTTGTCATAATCTATATCCATGACTCCATAACCATAACCTATTCCATGACCATGACCTTCAATTTTACAATGAAAGTTGAGTGTGTGCCTCTTTATCACGACCAGGAGTCTTTTCGTTTTTTATAGGTCGTTTCCGATAGCAGACCGTTGTTGATATATGAATGTTTTATGCCCATTATCTTTATGAAGTCGAACGATATGTCTGCCACTCTTCGATGCTTCTCGATACTCGTCATGAAAAAGCACGATCCATCCCGTTTTGGATACATATTTTGTATAACTTCTTTTATTGAAGAAACATTTCACAAACATGTGTTTTTGTGGATCATACTTCTTTCGTAGTTGCTGTTATATTATTGCATTTTTCTACTAATTCTCTCTGTTTAACCAATCCGTTCTTCTGTAATTCTCTAATAAAACTTTTTCATAAGCGTCTTCTTTTTGTGAACTATTTTCTTCTATCGCTTTCTACCACTTGTAGGATTCCTCTATCATAGAAGTCTTCGTTGTTTTCCTTCCTCATTCTATCTCTTTTTTCAGTCAGATTTGGTCATTAGTTGTATTTTTCGTTTCGCATTGTTAGCTTCGATTTCTTTCCTTCTGCATGTAAAGTGTAGGGCATGACACGTCGTTAATCGGGATATTTGGAATAAAAACAAATACGATGGATTTGTTACTCTTGACCTCAATAGCTTGACATACCGTCAGCTTAATCTTTAGTAGCTTCTCTATCGACCTAAGGACGTCGTATGTGGTGTTGTTTGTCAGGTTCTTCCAGATCTTGGCTTTTACAATAATCATTGCTGAATCGCTTGAATATGCAATTTTTTGATAGACATTCAGGTTTCAGTTAACATACCATGGCATTAAATAGAATCCAGAGCTTGTGCTCTAGTATAGATCCTTGGCGTACCCTGCTGCCCACAGAAAGCTTCTTCTTTTCTCAGACATCAGGTAGATTTTTTGGGCCAGATAGCATTTGATCATGTGTTGATCACATGACTGTGTGTGGTCCCTCCTTGTAGACCAATTTCGCAATTATCTCTGTTAAGGGCTATATCTAGTATACCTTAATAGCTTTTTTTTAATCACGTTTGTTGTCGCCACTACATCTGTTAGCCCTCCGATTGGTGAGGAACTCGTTCTAAATCTTTTGCTGTTCTACTACTTCCACCGATTTATTTATGTGGATCTCTAATACTTCGGCTATAAAATTTATCAAGCAAATCTACCCTGAGTTGGTATCTTTTTAGGTTTTTCAATTTATAGCATATGTAAAAGCATAGGCATAAACGACACAATTTGAAAGTCGATTGTTGTAGGCATTCAGAGTAATTTCTGATTTGATTCTTAGGCACGACTCGATATCTGCGTGGTAGGATCTTGACGGATCCGGAACCCTTCTGGGCGAAAATACCCTAATTGAGTCATGAGGGTCATGTTCTGTCAATCTTGGAGCTAGGGAAGGTAATCCAGTGCTTATTACTTTTTTAATCAACTCTATTCTTTTTTATTCATAATAACAATGGGTTCTCGCCATTTTACCAGTCTTCAGCCAAATTATTAATATTTTATATGTTCGTGGCATCTTTTGGTTTTAAGTCATGCTACGATCTGCAGTTTTCTTGTTGAGCAAAAATATGTTTAATTTGGTGAGTTTTTAATTATACTGGCGATCCTTAGATCAGGATCTCTTCCACGTTGAAAGTATAACCGTCGTTTTGTAGCCCGGTGGGGGTTCGATACCCACAATTCTGTACCCCATTGATCTGTGGGAGTCACTCCATATTGTCAGTCCAACGCAGGATCGACTTTTGACAGAAATCAGCTTCAACTGACGAAGAGGCCTCACAGCCCCGCTCCTTGTTGTTTAGAATTCGATATTTATCCACCGATTTGGCCTCGAACCACGCGTTTGGACACGTTGCCTCTGCTAGACTGCTACACTTATACATATTAACCCATCGAGAGGCAAATTGCGAATTCCTTTATAATTCTCTTATTTCCTCACTTATGGCGTTGTTGAGGCTGGTGATTACTCCGGTTTGAAGAATTATCACAGGCTGAAGTATTTGCTACTAATTTATTTCTAATGATAAGCGTTGCTGGGAAATTTGCTTCGTCTTCGAACATGGCTTCAGTGCTCTCTTGAAAGAATGTTTGCATGAAGACTCACTTGTCGGCTGTTCCTTACTAATTTATAATCCGATGATCGCTTAGATTTAGTATCTTCGTTTCCAGGTCAGAGTCAATCAGTAATAGGCTGACTGACTAGTGCCGTAAGAACGACCTATGACCTATGAGCTAAAACATTAATCTGAGACATTTTAAGCAGCTTTTACGCAAAAGTTCACCTTAAGTAAATAAAAATTCTTCGAATTCCAAACCAACAAAATCGTCGCCTCGTGTGAGTAAATTTAATAAAGACAATGGAATGCAAGATTATATTATCGCTGTTTTTAACTTTTTGATAGCTTGTGATGTTCGTCAATAATGGTCTATTGAAGAAGAACTTTATAAAGGGCTTAATCTATTTTTCCCAACAGTTAATGTTGAAGAAACTGCAGAAGTTATATACAATATTCCTATTGAATATTATTCATATTATCATATTCAAGAGGAACAATAACTGTTCGGAAAACATTTGCTAGAGTTTGTGGCAGAGACCCTGGACGTGAAGTGCAAGTGCCCAGCTTGGGGTGCCCTAGGGCTGCTGTAAATAGTGCTAAAATAACAAAACAACAGAAATTCAAACTCTCAGCCAGACTGCGCATAATGCACAGGTTGCTTTTCAGCGTCTTTACAACTAAAAATTTCCAAGAATTTTAGATTTGGGGCATTTATTTCTACATTCACCCTAATAAAAAACGATTCAGTTTGTTTATTCAGATATCAGTATATCAGAGTTGATGTGATAACACTGCAGCTTACAGTGGATGATGTCGTGTGAGAGGCAATTTAAGGCTTTGTTAAGGTCACGAAATATGGTTGCAGTGAATTGCTTGTTATTTGTATTTGTATGTTCAGACCCTGACTAAATCCATAAGGTCACTTTTCAGTTCTATAACATTGATTTCGTAGCTCCATGCATTTGGACAACTGGCGTGATGCACGAAATTGGCCCTGAACTCACTGTCTGAGTAAGTAATTAAAAGATAACTGCAAAGCTGCCACAGATATTCCAAAAAGTCATAGACTAAACTAGACTAATTGACCACTGATTGAATTTAATTAATGAATATTTATGTAAACAACTTCCAAGGAAGCTGCCTGCGTCACATCCAAGCCGAACTGAGACGTATCTCTAAATTTTACTATGTAGGTACTTGCATTATTAACCGTTTAACTGGTGTACGCACTCCAGGATAAAATGCAATTATTCACTTTGCTAAATCAAAACAATCGTTATTTATTTGTGTTTCCTTTGGGCCTATTATTGGCGATATGAAGTGCGAGGAGAGGAAGTAAGACATAGGCGCCGAACTTAAGTGTGAAAGCTGAAAGAAAAAATGTGTTGGGTAGTAACACCCTGCTGTACTTAATAGAAAAAAAAATGAGGGTGCTACCACTGTAGTACATTATTATTTATAAAATAAGCTGAATCTAAAACAAATTTGTTTTATTACATAAATCGTTCAGGTTATCGATTAACGAGAATTATGTAGGTAAAAAGCACATCATAGAAGACGAATAAAATAACAATGAGGAAGGCCTAGTTGTACGCCCCTGACAGAAAGACAAAAGCGGCCATATCCTGTCATGTTTATGTGCTTAAACGTTTCGACTTCGTGATGATGCATACCATTATTATTATTATTATTGAGCCAGCTGATTATATTACTTTGCTTAATAACTGTTAAGGAGCGCAATGTGGTTGCGTGAAAAGTCATTGCCGTCGAGGGAGGGGGGGGGGGGCGCGATTTATTATAGTAATTCGGTATTTTGTTTTATTCATGGAAAGACATTTCGACATTCGTTTATTTACCACACTCGATATATCTCCGTAAGTTGAGTGGCCAATATCTGCGATAAAACTAAACAAAGCGATAAGTGGTATTAAAGTTTTAGACAAGATGATATTTGTTGGAAGCGTCACTCTTATTCACCGTGTTATTTATAAAGGTGAGTAAATTTGTCAAATATATTTTTTGGTATTCCCGACGAGCGATGAGTATCGTAAGGTTTCGCAAAAACTGGGATGAAAGCACGCAGTTCTGTCTATTTCCTGATGAGCCACATCCTTTTCTATCAAAAAATACATGGGAATCGTGATGACTTTTAGTATTACGCACTTAATGAGGAATGATATCAACTAAATATTATATCTTAGATTTTCCAAAGATGTTTTAGGCCTACCAGCTTAGGAGGTTATTTGTGACTGTTTTCGTTAATTAATCCTAAATATTAGTTTTGTGATGTGTCAGTAAAAGTTTTTTATCGCCTAGGCCTTAATAAAACATTAGTTTATTCCCTGTCATTAGCCACTAAAATGAATGGAGCTGAGAAAGCAATGGGTCTAGCAATAAGATATGCTAATAATGAGTTGGGGAATGGGCCTTTTCTATGTAACAGCCAAACCTCAATGTAAGACGGAATAATTTACCTGGAACGTTAGTTCCTGCTGAGCTGCCATCAAAAGGCTTTTCTCCTTACCAATTATTTAAGTCGAGATGGTGAGCGGGTCAGATTAATTGTACTTAAACGCAGGCATACTTACAGACAGGACCTAGCTAACTACAACAAGCAGATCAGGGCTGCTAAAAGAGAGTCTCGGAGAAGGTTCTGTGGCGGGATTGAAGAACTGCCAACAGGAGCCCGAACCCATAGCCCGAACCCGAGCTTGGATCGATAATACGGTCCGATGGAACCTACACCTCCACTGGTAGTGAAATGTTAGAGATCCTGGCAAGCAGTCATTTCCCAGATAGCCGGCTGACAAATTTGGAGACTAACACAAGCCCCTTGGGGCGACTTAAACGACCCAACAGGGCAGATTGGGAGCTTTCCAAAAAAGTGATCAGACCAAGCTGCTAAAATCCACGATTATGGCTTTTCAATCATACAAATCCCCTGGGGAGGATGGAGTGTTCCCGGCATTATTACAACACGGCCTTGATCAACTCGCACCTCTATTAACAAAGCTCTTTAGAGCGAGTCTTGCATGGAACTTTATTCCATTATATGCCAAAGACGGGATGTGGGGAAAAAGATCCTAAATCGCTCAGCCCAATCAGTCTAACCTCGTTCCTGCTGAAAAGCTTGGAAAAGCTGCTAGACCTATAGAGGATGCAGGAAGACCTAACAACGTACCCCCTTAATACGGAACAGTATGCATAACAGGCTCACAAATCAACAGAACTAGTACTCTACAACCTGGTGGAGAAAATCCAAGATATCCTGAATACAAAGTGCGTCGCAGTTGGTATTTTCACATCGTAGGGGCCTTTAATAATGCTCCTACAGACTCCCTCCTCAGCGCCAGTAAAGCGAGAAGGGTCGAACGAACAATAACCAACTGGATTTGCAACATATTAGAATCCAGACTGATCACTACATCATTAAACGAAGACAGTGTCAGATTTACAACAGCGGGAGGTTGTCAACAGAGCGGAGTCCTTTCTCCACTCCTGTTATCCCCACTAGTGGACGACCTTCTGGCTACTTTGGAACTATGGGGAGTCGAGGTCCAAGCATACGCGGACGACATCGTTATCCTTATAAGAAACTACCCAGACCAACAAATCTCCAGCACGTTGCAAGAGGAGATGGAATTCCAAAACTGTTTGGAACTGCCACAGGACTCTGAACACTCTATCGCAGGAGAACAGATCAGAGTGGCCCCTGCACTGTTCACAGGACATAGCCTTCCAAGATTTCACATGCACAGCCTCGGACTGTCCGAAGAGTCGGAGTGTCGGCTGTGCATGGAGGTCGACGAGACAGTCGAGCTCGTTCTATGTGGCTGCCCGGTTATTGCCAGATCGACATACTCATTATTCGGAAACACGATCATTGAGCCTCAAGATGCAAACGCAGTGTCGCCCGAGAGATTCATCAGATTCGTTGAGGGTCTGGGTTTAACGGGTGACAATTAGTGGAGCAAGCAGAGGCGAACGTTTCTGGCAACACTTCGAGTGAGCAACAATAGACCGCAGATCGCGGTAGAGGACTGTACAAGTCCACTCACATTGAATACAATTGAACACAGTGGGCAATCACAGATAAGACTTACTATGAGAGTGAAATTCTATCAAAATCGAAGAAGAAACTCTCTGAAAGATCATAAAACTTGTTCGGTGAGACTGGTTATTTGAGGAGGTAAGAGCAAAGGACCTGTACAAAAATTAGTACCTTTCGAGTATCATGTCAAAGTTACTCGAAATGCTTTTCGATAGGGAATGAAGTGGCTGAGTTCATGAGAGAAAAAATCTAAAGGATTTTTTCTCTCACAATTTGTAATTGTCAAAGAATTTCGTTAATATTAATAAGAATGAAAAACTTATTTTATCGTTTTATTAATCGTTTCGTAGAAACTTTGGTAGAAGTAAAAGTGGCAGCTTCCAATCTTCCGCTGTCCCAACAAAAAGAAAACTCTCTCTCATGTCCTCTAAATCGTGTTTCCTCTCTAGGTTCCCAACATTTTGCAACAGAGTACCGAATTTAATAGTAATTGTAGAACGGTTCTTTAAATACCACTAAACAATTCACATCTGTGTTATAAAATAGCGACGACCTTCCGGCGGCATTGAACTTCCACGCAACATAACCAGGCCAAAAATATTCAAGCAAAGGATAAGTGACAAGAAGAATCTGTGTCATGATCTTCAGTTTATTAGTCGGCGATCCTTGACAGTCCTTTTCGGGCACCTGCACAACAATGAAATCGATCATCCGGCGCAATAAGGAAAAAATCAATTTCACGTTTGTCGCATTTTCAATAACGCACTCTTTATATGGCGATATATCCTTTCTTTGAAAAATGACTCCAAATTGATTTACTCCTATGGATTTTCTTATGGCACGCAGAGCCGTACCTGGTACTTAAACTTTAGGTATTTTTTATATTACAACTTATGTAGTGTAATCATGAGCGGTGGCTCTAATTTCATTTTGCTAGCATTAAGTAAGATTTAGGGTATTTTCTATACCTCTGGGCTAGTATTGGTTGCAATTATGTGAATATTGCGGAATAAAATCCAGTCCTGTATTTGAAAAATATATCGCAGAAATAGGCGCCAGGCCGGTTAATTTTTCTCTTCCATATATGGATTTTCTTGGCCGACCTTGCGGCACGGCACTGAGGTCGAATCACCGCCGCAACCTGGACAAAAATTCATTCACTGCCACGGCCAGATTGAGAAATTATTCTATATGTCGCGTTTTATGACCAACTAATATCAATTTTGACTATATATGGAGGTGGGCTCTTAATGCCGACTGTCTTGGTGGAGACTTCCGCGGTCCGTTCCAACAGGATTTCTTGATATTGACCAAGAACCACATTTCGCAACAGTGCTGAAGACAAATTGCATTCGTAATGGACAAAATTCCTAGAGAAATGTCATTGCCGGTAGCGTAAACTTCCATCTTTAGCGGCAACGAAGAAAAAAATTCTATAAACCAAGGAACAAGCTTATACTAGTGCGGACAATTGAAATTATAATGTCCATCATACACATGGGGGAAAAGCACAATATAAAATACTACCCACACCATCGTCGGGCCGCCATTTAAATATGGCGAGGCGAGTTGTGTGTAGCTTCCAGCGAGTTACCAGTTACTTTTTTACTTGTTTTGCGTTTTAATTTAATTACAACATCATTTTAGTTTATGCAGTATTTACATATTGTGAGCCTACACTAAGGACGGTTGTACCAACAATTATTTAACTTAACCGCGGTTACTTAACAGGTTGAATCAACAATGGAGTTAAGCTTTAAATGAGTATGGAGAAAATGATGAGATTAAAGCGATGATTGTTAAATGACAGCTCTTTCTCTTTTGGCTCTTTTGGTTTATATTTGGAAGATGCATTGTTTCAATATTCATATATATTTGATATACATAATTTTGTTTGTTTGTGGATGTAGTCGGAATATGTGTAAACACAACCTGCAAGGTACAATACTCTACACAAAGCCAAGATGAATGTATGAAATTTAGAATTAGTAAGCGATATTGAAAAAGTCTTCATAAATCCTGGACAAAGTATAATCATTTTGCAAATAATAGTTATATCCTACTGATAACTGATACCTAATCTGAAACTGCAATTTTTGGCATATACACAATAATTCTAAAATATTTCATCGATACTTGAATCCTTCATCCTGAAGATCGTATTTGAGTTAATCAATCAATGTTGAAGAATTGCTAATGATTGAGATCATGTATTTTATTGAAAGCACCCATCACATTATTAGACTTATTTAAAAACAACTTCTCTAGAGATTATATTTTGGATGTAACAATAAGAATAACAATAAAAATAACATACTTTTTATTGACTGATTTGCGAGGTTGCAAAAAGTTAGTTTAGTAGTAGTATCTCTGCCTCAAAACGTAATGTAATGATTAAAAAAATAAACTTATAAATTATATAAGGGTATTGGATACAATCAAATTGCTTAAGGCTTATAAGGAAAGAGGAGTAGTAGAGCGAAGAAGGAGAAAGAGGGAAAAAGGAAATGCTTATATGAAATAAAATAAATAAAACAGCCTGAAATTTTCTAGTGCCAGTCCAAAAACACGAACCCTATGGACGAAACAAGAACTTGAACTATGAAGAGGAGCACACAGCCACTTGATTATCAGTGATAATTACCTTTCCTAGCTGGATGACAATAACTGGCTTAAGCCGCCTTTTAAAGGCTGCCACACTTTTAGTCAAGTCAACTACTTTGTACCCATTGATCGTCGATGCCACTTGATGAGAATATGGCATATGGCACCTGAACTTAACTATTTTGTAGTGAGAACATTTTCTAGTGGAGGGTTCGTCGCGAAGTCATGCTTAACCATCCAAACTCAGGCAACAACCTAGAGACCCCCTGCCTAGGTCTTAAGCCAAAAGTTAATCTAACAAAGAAGTTTTGCATTTTTTGGATTCGCTTAATGTCAAGAGATTCCAACAATGGACCATAAACAACGTCGGAGAAGTTGAAGCGTGGAAGAACGAGAGACTCGTACAATAATGTTCTAGTGTTTTTAGAGAGGTAACGCCTCTGGGAATAAATCAGTTTTAGCACGGAAAAAGCACGCCCAATACACAAACCAATATGTTTCTTGAATTTTAACTTGACATCCATAAGACCAAGGCTTTTAGAGTATTTCTTGAAATTGGAATTTGACTGCCACCAATCCGAATCTCAAATTAATTCATCAGGACATGCTGATGATCATCGCCGCAGAACAACAAAGCCACAGACTTATTACGGTTCACTACAAGGAGAGGTTCATTGGAGGTCGAAACCAAATTTTCTAAATCGCTATTAATCTGTGCGTTAGCAATATCAACATCTCCAGGATGACACGATTTGTATAGTGGTATGTCGTCAGCATACATATGGTACTGGCAGTACCAAAGGGTGGAAAAAAATAAAAGTATATAACAAAAGTCCCAGCACGCTGCCCTGCGGTACGCCAACCTTAACCTCTAGAAAGTCAGAGAAAACCCCTCTGAGAGAAACGCGCTGTGTTCTGCCAGTCAAAAACGATGAAGTAAGTGAGGACCGTCATCAAACCCGATATGTTTCAGTATTTCTTTAAGAATGTCGTTTTTAATCATGTCAAACGCCTTAGAGTAATCCAGCAGGATAAGAATTGTGGCCCTACTGCTATCCAGAGCCCTCATTCCCTACATCCAACAGGACCGACGCATAGCCATAACCAGAGCGAAATCCAGACTGTTTATTAGGAATCACATTGTTTGTCAATATATATGTCACAATTTGGATTTCCATGACTTTTTAAAGAACTTTAGATAGGGTAGGAAGAACTGAAATTGAACGAAGTTAGTTCATGGAAGAAGCATTCTTCTCCTTCGGCAAAGGTAGAATATTAGCTCCCTTCCATATCTCAGGAAAATATGACTTACCAATGCAACAGTTGACTATGTGAGGAACGATCAAAGGGCGACACAAAATAAGTAGGATAATATCTAAGTTATCCATGCCAAAGGCTTTAGACTTAATTAAACTAGACTTTAGACTTTAGACTTAGACTTATTGTTGAGAGTCAGCTTAGATAGCAAATCCTCGGACACAGGGTGGAACGAAAATGTCATGCCAGGAGCGAAAGAATTACTTATATAGCAGTTCATGAGGCTTTGGTTAGGGGTTATATTATTATTTGCTACTTGTGTAAAATAAGAATTAATTATATACTATTATATAAAAATTATATATATACTAGGTACTTTATTGAAAGTTACGGTTAAACAATTGGTGACACAGTGTATTATCAGAACTGTACTCGGAATTATAAATTAATAATTATTGGCTTTTCTGGATAAGTCGTCTTAAAAGACGTCATAAATAGACAGAGATAAGAGTTATTGCGAATTTGTTAAAACACCATTAAACGTGTCGTCAGAAATAGTCAACTTTCTAAAAAATGCAAAACGTGATATTTTACCGCCCACTGATAGTATTTTTTGTAACCAACTGTCAAGCGACCTGCATTTTATAAGTCCGAAATGGATATTTCTTGGTTTCCTTCATGATTAGGCCAAAAAATTTGATTCTCTTGAGAAACTATCTCTTTCTAGTTGGCGGTCAAGTCGAATTTTGCCACCTTCCAATCGTTTTCGAGATATTTACATCTCAAGAAATATTTGTGAAGTTGATGGTGAGTTTTCAGTTAAATTTTTACCAATTAAAGTCGATTTATTAAATTCATGCCAACTTCCAACAGTAAAGGTTAATATAATAAAATCTTCAATATCTTTACGTTTCAAGTCAGGCCCATAAACTTTCAATCGTTCTCGAGACATGTATTAACTTGCTGCTTTAGTATTAACTAACTGCTAATTTTCAAGACATTTTTTTCCAACTAAAACTGCGATTCAGTTCAGCATTTTTCTAACCTGAGCAGTTGAATGTCAAGGTTGGGGTTCCGCAGGGTACTTGGCCCCCTGCTTTTCTTAATTTATGTGATTGGTCTATTGACAGTTATACATTGTGAATTTGCAGATGACATCACTTTGCTGGATGCTAGTGATGATGTGCAGCTTCGTAGGGAGACTATGACTCAAAGTCTGGTTCGAACATCGAATTATTTCCAGAAGAAAAATATCATGCTTAAGCAGGGGAAGACCCAAAAATTCCATCTCCATGCTACCAATTACATTCAAAATCATTATATTGCACTGAATGGAAGGTCTATAGAACTGGTCACTTCCTTAAATTGTTGGGTTATATATAAACATGTCGCTGAACTGGACACAACATGTAAACTATGTGTGTGGACTCTGCACGAGGAGTTGTTTTGCTCTGCATCGTCTCCAACAAATAACAAGTAAAGACACTGTAAAAGCATTCTACTTCTTCTACATTGAATCACAAATTAGGTAAGGTGTAGAGCATCCTCTGCTTCTCTTAGAGAGTTTATAATTCAGAAAAGAGCTATTATACAATCTAAAATTTCATGAATCCTGCAATTATATATATTTTTCTTTAAGTTACTCAAATTTGTAAGATCTGATTATTTGAAAAGGCATTCTACACAGTAGAAGAGTTTCTGGGCTTCACCTTTATAGGAAGTACGCTGTGATAAACTAGCTGTGTTGGGCATAGGAGAGTATGTACTGATGATTTGAATTATTGTAGTAATTCTCTCTAAATTTTCCTCATCCTGTTTGTGATATTTGGAAATAAATACTGTCTACACTCTACTGTCTACTGATTTTTCCCACCGCTAATCATTTCCGAGAGATACTTTCAAACTTGAGCTGCTCATACAACTTTTCTTCAACCGTTTGCGAGGCAATTAAAAGACTTTGTTGCTTCATAGCTAAGTTAGAAAATGTCCTGAAAGCAGTTGGATATATCCAAAATTCGACTGTACTTCCGATGTCGTCATTGTTGGAAAAAATTAGTTGAAAATAAGTAGAAATTCCTTGTGGGTGATTGTAAGATGCAAGAGCTCCTTGGCTCTTATATTGGCGAGCAAAAATATGACTCGAAAACGGTTGAGAGTTGGTAAAAGTCGACTGGACCGCCATCTTAATTGGAAAAAATTAGCTGGAGGCAATAGAAACTCCTCGACTTTTTGGCTACGTAGCCTAAGTCAGTAAATGTCTCGAGAATAACTGGAAGTTAGCAAAATACGAGCAGATCGAAATTTTTGTTGGAAAAAATAAGCTGTAAACAAGACAAGTACACATTAGAAGTTTTCAGCTAACATTTTCCAATTAAGTTGACTGTCCAGTCCATCTATATGGAAACCCCCTTCTGTTTTACAGTTTTGACCGCCCCTTTTAGCAGTGGGAACCTTTGAATTTATGACAACTTTCGGCGGAAGTGACGTCTCGGCGACATCGTGGCATCTTACATCAAATTATTGCAAAACAGCTGTCACTGTTCCAATTTTTATTATTTCTCATTCCCAATCCAAACGAAGATCCATTCTACTAGTTAGGGCTGGTCAGAGCTTAGCTGACTTAACTCCAAGGTTTTCTAGAACTGGTCTTCTATACTAAAAAAAAACCAAAAACCATCGACAATCAATTTCCGGTCCGCCTTTAAGCTTGTGACGCTTGTATGACGTATGCTGACGACAAAATTACAGGGGAACCACTGAAGTGACGGTCCGGTCAAAAAAGGGGGCCATTTTTAGGAAAATATCGGCATTTGCTGGCTCTGTCCATATCTGCTAGGTCATTGGTCCAGTCTAATTTCATCAATTTATTAATATTTTTGTCCTCAACCTGCTTTATATCTTACCTAGTTGTAAAAAAGTGTATATTGTAAATGTATTAATTAGAAACCTTTGTTACAGCATGCTAATGCAGTTAAGGCACAAGCAGCAGAATATGTGGCCAAAAAGCAAGCGAGAATGGCTGCGATGACAAGGTAAACAATTTTTTTATCTATAAATTTTTAAACCCGTTTCATCCACCTTTGTGTAGTAACAGATTGTTTTTTTCACAGGTTTTTGTGTAATAAGCAATGAATCCCTAAGGTACTACCTCTCTTCCTGGTGTTTGATTTTTTCTTTTAGACTACTGCCTCCTCTCTAGTTTATCCTCCCCTGATTTTATGATCACGAATTCAGGAGCAGATAGAAAAGCTCATTTTAACACATACATAATATTTTTTTTGTTTTTGAGATACAGTGTCCTAAGTTGATATAAATGTATTTTTTTTGTGTTTTTTCTTTATGTGAAATATGCCAAAGCGTCTAAAGCCAAATTTCATGTACAGAATATTCTAATAACGTGTCATAAGACTATGTACTAGATAGTAACAGGATCCACCATTGGTGATAGACTGGTAGATAGAGATTGAGTAGTGGGTAGTGTCAAATTGATAAAAAGACAAAAACTTATTACCCATAGTTAGATACTAATAGCTAGATAATAGGCAATCTTACGTCAAACATTTAGAGTAGTTTGTATATGAAATTTAGCTTGAGTAGCTTTAACGTTTTTCAAATGGAAAAAAAAACCGGTTATGGGCTCTTCTATTTACTCCTGAAGTCCGGATCATAAAAACTCTGTAAATGTGACTATTCCTCTTAAGTCTTTCTATCACTCTGTCCTCTTTTTGTAGTTTCTTATCGAAATTGTCAATTCTTAGAAGGAGATTCTTATATAAGTTCGTTTTGCTCCTCCTAGCATGCAACAGAGCATAAAACAGGGTGTCCCAAACAGAGTTGTCATTATTTTTACGAAAAGGTATATTTAGAGCAAGAAGCTAAATCCAAAAGCTACGAACACGATTTTCCATGCAATTTAAAATTGCAAATATACAGGGTGGCGTAAAAAAAGCGTGGCAGATATTATCTACATATTTTTAAAGATACAACAAACAACAAAACAATTTTATACATTTCCGTTCTGTGGTTGATTTGAATTCCTTTTCTTATTGCACAGCGTCAAATCGCCGACATTTTTCAACTTTGAGGAATGACCAAAATTGCTTAAGATTGAACGAAACCATATGCATCTTTATATCTTTGTATCTTTGTTGTTTTTAAAGGTCTATCAAATGTTAATAATATTGAATTTTTTCAAAATATAAAGATGCCTTTTGATAGACCTTCAAAAACTGAGATACAAAAGTGAAAACCGTTCCGTTCTACCTTAAATGCTTTTTGACAATACAATCCCTCAATGTTGTAAAATGAAGATAGGTATAGGAAATGCATTACTAAAATTGTTTAGAATCAATCACATAACGGAAAACATTTAGATAGTTTCCTTTAAAAACATGTAAATTATGTTTGCCACGCTTTTTTACGCCATCCTGTATATTTATCTGTACATTTTTTATATATTTTTTGTCCGGAAACCGTATCCTACATCTCTTTCGCTTCAAATCTAATTTTTCATATAAGGAATAACTGGGCAAGAAAATTTGGAACAGCCTGTATTGTTACTTTATTGCCTTATGATCTCTCTTTGGATTTATTCTCGATCTTCTGCTGATTTATTTCGATTCTTACTGAGTCTTACTGAGTTTTATTATGGTATTTTCTAAGCTTCTACCTTATAAATCTCTTTTTTTTCAGCAAATCGAGTTTGGGAGTCATTGGCGTAGGTCAAAAAGTCTCGGAAGGTCAAAGATTACTACCCCAGTCTCTTCATTATGATTCTAGTTTTTAGTTTTCACTTTTGCATTTAATATGTGGTTCCTTAATAAGATAAAAGTTTGCACCAAGTGTGGAAGGAAACGTTGTAGTTCTTTAAGCTAAAAGAGTGCACCAATATGAAGAGAATGGGTGACATTTATTTACAAAATTATTATTAGTATATTATATATAAATTTGTTATTAGAAAACTCCTAAAATGTTTGTCGAATGATTAACAATTGTTCTACTATACAATCTAAAGTGTTTTCCGGGCTTTGAAGCCGTAGTGAACTGACGTTTCGTCTACAGCTGCGGCAGTCATTATCAAAGGCAATGAGGCAATGGGCGAAGTGATCTCCCGTGATTGAGTTCCCGTGAGTGCAGAGACTGGGGTGGGGGTAGTGGTGGCGCGGGGTTTCGGCCCACTTGAAGTATGTCGTAGAACTCTCTTCCAGTCTGCATTTAAAAACGTAATTTTCTCCTTCCTGATGGAATTGTTGTCATGTTTAAAGATCTGAATGGCCTCTCTTGTTAACCTCGGCTAGAAAAGCTGCGATTGATATAAATTATCCATTTTGTTGAAAAGGATGTCGTGACCTTCGGAGAGAGAGTGCTGCTCTGCTACTGCTGACTTTTGTGCTTGTCCCAGCCTGCATCTCCTCTTGTCTTCCGTAACCCTCGTGTTGACACTGAGTTTTGTGGTGCCAATGTATACCGACCCACAGCTGCATGGAACTCGGTAAACTCCGTGTGCCGATAGGAGATCTATGCGGTCTTTGGCCGATCTCAAGCTCTGTTGTATTGTACGAGTGGGTTTAAAGACAGTTTTAACATTGTTCTTCTTCAGTAGCCTGCCGATTCTGTCCGTTACTTTGTGGATGTACTAGTCCATGTGCGTTTTTCTTCATCTTCTCCCGTTGTTCCTTCCTGGCGCTCTAAATTCTTTGGACGGACGGCCCTATCGAACACATGCTTGCTGTTATCCATTCCAACCAGAGGTTCTTTCCGGATGCTTCATTTCCCGTTCACAAATTCTCTTGGCTCTCACAGAGAGAGTCTTTATGACTCCGCTTTTCTATCTGTTATTGAGGTATCAGTCAGTGTGTGTCTATAAACGGTGTGCGCAAGCTTCCTATTCGGCCTCCTTGATACCAAAACATCCAAAAACGGTAGGCGTCCTTTCTTTTCTATCTACATAGGGAATTGGATTTTTGAGTTGATAGGGTTGAAGTGTAGGAGGAAGTTTTGAAGTTTGCCCTCGCTATCGCGCCAAATAACAGAGGTGTCGTCCACGGATCGGAACCAGCACTTTGGTCTCTTATTTGCCGTTGTCAATGCCTTGGCCTCGAAAATTTCCATAAAATAGTTGGCTATTACTGGACTAAGGGGACTGCCCATAGCTACACCATCAGTTTGTGCGTAGAAATCTTCCATCCATTGAAAATATTGGCAGTGTTGGAACAACTTGGCAATATCCTGTGGAAATTCCTGGTCAATATGTTCCGTGGCTTCCTTAATGGGTACCATCCATGAGTCTTTGATAATAATGTCAGCATTTTCCTATTTTAGGTTGCAGCAGTTTTGTGAAGTGTTTTGCGATTTCGTAGGTCGGGTTTCCTATAGTGCTCACGATGGGTCTCAGTGGTGCAACCTGTTTGTGGAACTTTAGCAAACCGTACAGCGTTGGTAACAAGGCTTCTGATTTTCTAAGCTTAGCTTAGTCATTTCATCCGATGCCTCGTCCTTGATTAAATTTTTGGTGGCCCTCAGAATCCTGGCAGTTGGATCGCGGTTAGTTTCCTGTAGGTGGTGAGATCTAACAGTGTCCCGATTTTTCTTTCGTAATACGATGTTGCGTTTTCTTTATTTTTTGGTAAAATGAGAATATCCTATCTTCGTTCAAAACCTAGATTTCAGAGCTTTCCTTTCTGCAAAGGTGAGATTGCCTTTTGGTGGTTTTGCGCGTTGTAGAACTCGTGACGTCTCTATCCTTATCTGTTCAGCCGTCTGAATTGGCAGCTGCCGGATTACGCTCTCCACATTTGCTATGATGTCTTCCACAGGTATCCTGGATGGTATTATGGCAAAATATCCTCCTTTGTGCAGAACGCTCAACTCGTCTGTTGACAATTCTATGTTGGTCAAATTGACTACAACCTTGCGTTGACTCTCTTCGGATGTGAGGCGAATTGTTGGTGGCACTTAGTGCGTCGAATTACTTTCTTTGTCGGTTGGTTGCGGCGGCTTTGGCTGCAATCTTCTGTTCATGTGTCAAACAATCCAACTTTTCCCAGTAACTCCAAAACAAGCCGTTAGCTAGTTTTAAATTGACAAATAAAAGTTTTTTGTCATTACATGCGAGATCTCTACGGACCTCATGGATCCTTCAGGGTTCGGTCCTGTTATAAATCGCCCATTGCCTCATCGCCTTTGATAATGTCTGCCGCAACTGTAGACGAAACATCAGGAAGAGATTTCATTGGACCACGGCTTCAAAGCCCGGAAAATTCTCTAGATTGTGTTTTGACCGGCCGTGAAAGCCTTCACAATTGTTCTACTGTTATGTAGATCGGAATATTTTTGTCTCTTTTTCTGTATTTTCAGTATTTCTCTTTTCCTTTCAGTGGAGAATCAAGATTCCCACTTATTATTAACTTTTTCGTCCTCTTTCTTTCAGTGTTTCTTCTAATGTTCTCCATTTTATGAAAGTTTGTTGATCTTTCCTTTCATTTCAGTGTTATGCTGGAATATATTGAGTAATTATCTCCCCATTATAAATTTCCCAATGTTTTTCCTTTGTTGTTCCCAGTGTTCTTAAGCCAGTTTGTGTAATTTGCTGATTTTCTTCATATCAAGTTTATCAATCTCTTATTGATTTTATAACTTCACAAAATGTTCTTTCTTTTCAATTATATCCAATTTCGTTTTTTAAGCAACAATTTTTTTCCGGTATTTCTTCGCTTTACCTCGTCGTCTTTGATATTTCTCCTGGTTCTCTTCACTGAGCTCTTCAAACCAATCTGGTGCCAGATTCTTGAAACAGGGGAGTTGTACTGTCTCGGAGAACGATGTAATAGCCTGTAGAGTTCTGCTCACCAGAGTTGCGAAATTGAGCGCCAGAGGTCTTTATATTCCACGGTTTCAGCTTTGTCATAGGATTTTAACAAATGATCATTTTCTAGCCAACTGTTTCATTGATATATTTCTCTACATGAACTGAATTGTCTGTCTTTGATTTCTCCTATTTTTTCTTGCCTTTTGTAATTTTACACACATTTCCTGGGCCCAAATTTTACAGAATCTCTCCTTATTTTGTTCCGATTGTTCTCTTTGTAGATTTCTCTCTCCCTTTATTTTGCAAGTTCTGCGATATTTTGGTGTCATTATTTGACTCGTTTTTTTTTCTGTTATTATATTCAATTATTTCCTCGTTAGGCTGAATAGGACAGGCTTTACCATGTCCCATACACCACAAGTGGATTGAACTGGGTTGTTGTAATCCGATAGAATTTTCGTTTTTAATCGTCTATTTCGATGTTTTGCGTAACAGACACACAGTGATCTATTATTTCAAAAATCATGTATCTAGTCCTAGAACAGTTTTTTTGCGTTTATCTTGGCTTAGATTCGGATAGTCTATAGACTAGATTGCAGAAAATCCATAGGCAAAAACAAAATCCAGTTTTCTAAACATGATATTTGTAGCCAGAGTGGAAATCATGGATCCTTACCATTCATTCGAGTTCAAATGTCCCAGTTCGTTCCACCCCGTGATCAAAAGCAGCGATACACTGCATGTAACTAAATAAAGTAGAGCGTTTCTATGATGTTCCTCATTGAAAGCAAATAAAGAATTTGCAACTATTACCTTAGTGTATGGAGGCCACAATAAAAGTTCTGAAAAAAATCTCTATTTGAATAAGAGTTTGCTAATGGGCGCTTGAACCAGGATCCATAGATAAAGTATTCACCCATAGAAGGTTATCATTAATGGTGCATAATAATGTTTGTAAAGTTCCCCATTGGCATAAAGTAATTGATAAATAAAAATGACAAAAATAAGTGGCAGTTTATTAAATGAGCCTTAATGGCGGGGCAGGCCTTCGTTAGCGCAAACCAAATTAGGAAAAGCAAAAACGTTTATCGTAACGAAATTGATTTGATTGACTGATTTGATTTTTATTGTTTTAATGTCAAGTGGGCGGCCTTTTTACGACATTTACCCGGTAAAGGAGTGACTGGCATATATTTATTCAAAAATACCTGCTAGGAACCTATTTTTTTTTGTGGAAAAATTTCAGGTAGTTTCTTTGGGCTGCTCCCATTATTCATTTACATACATCACTGAATAATAATGCCAATTTGTTCAAGTCAATTGTTAAACACTATAGAGCAAAATTGATTTGCTAATATATTTGGTTCTTGTTTTGGTCATCATTAGTGAAAAGTATCAAACCGCATTTTCTGCATTTGCCTCCAAATAGAAGAATTTACTTAAGTCGTTGATTGCCTCACCTTATTCGGATTGGATAATATCACTAATGGATTTCGATTAGCCGATTTTTAAATGGACGTAGTAAAACTGTCAATGTATTTTATGATGATTGTAAAACGAGTTTTTTACCTATGCGGTGAGAGAAAAAATCGAGCATTTCATCAAAGATAGAATGATGGTAGAACTGCTTAATCGCCTTGTTTTTATGTGGAATGTAAATGTTTTTGATCGTTATCACGCTCATAAAAAAGAACCGATCAATTATTTACCAGTTAGTGACAGTAATGTTTGCTTACAATTTGTAATAGAAGTGCTACTATTCTACAGCGTGTGAAAACATTAATATAGATATTGCAAACATAAATTTCTAAAAAACGGCGCCTATAAGAAATAATGAAGTTTGTGCCTGTAGTTAATCGAAAGGTCGGAAGTTGTTTAACCAGAGTAAGCAAGCAATTGTGTTTTGAAACTCAAACGCCTCTAAAATATTTCTCTGTTGTTAAAGATTGACCAGTTTTAACTAACATTTTGTTTTTGTTTTAGGTCTGTTACCGGATCTTTGGCGCAAGCTCAAAACCTGATTCAGATAGCCGACGTCAAATACTTTACCACTGCAAAGCCTGGAACCTTTTTTGCCAGGTAAGGGACTACTGTTGTGTTACTGATATGTTTGCTACTGAATTATGACCATATTGGGTCCTATGTCGTCACCACGGTTATTTCGTTTTGTATCAACAATACTCCCTACTGCGACAGAATTAATCTGTTCACGGTTTAGACAGCTTTTATAAAGAACAAAATAAAAACTTTGATGCTACCAAGTTTTTGAAATTTCTTTGAATTCTTGGATCATTAGGGCTTCCATCAGGGTTAACAGTGGTGTATGACTCATGAGAAGATGTGAAAAAATATTACGTGCAAGCACAATCGAATTAGTCCCATCATTCTAAAATGGATAGTTAATTTAACTATTGGAAACTCAAAAATGAATATGAAACCCTAATTGTTGAATAAGAAACTAACCTGAACTAACCTGTTGGCTGTATAATTTCACAAAGATAAATATAAAGTAACAAGAATCCATTTACTTTGATTATGTCATACTTTTCAATAAAAAATTCATATTTAACCGAATGACTTCGCAATCTTTGAAGAAATTGAAGCTTTTGGAAAAATCAAGTTTTAAAGCATAATCAGGCAAAAATTATACAAATCTTCTAATTTTTGCCTCAAAGTGCAAATTTAATGTTTTTCGAGAAAAATGCAAATTAAAAGTCATTGGAAAAATTCAGGTTTGGATTAGAGCTAAAAGTGACACAAAGTGTCAAAAATTTGAAATCTTTGGAAAAATTCAGGTAAGAATTAGGACTAATATCGACTTAAAACAATGAAAAAGTTTCATTTTGATGATTTTGGAGAAATTTAATTTTAGAACAAAATCAGGTAAAACCGATTGAGATAAATTATCACATTTGTGAACCAAAATTAGCGAAACTTTACTTAAAATCCCTGCAAAGTAGTTGGTGATCGAGAAAGTTATACAAAGAAATTAGGGCCAAAGTCGGTGAAAAATTCGTCAAGGCATTTAAAAATGCAGATTTGAAGTTTGTGGAAAAATTCAGGTTAGGAGTAGGTCCTAAACTCTTTAAAAGTCCATAAAAGGCAGAAAATGAAAATGTGCTGCCTTTGGTGAAATTGATGTTAGAAGTGGGACTAAAATATTGTCACAAGACATTATCTACAAGTGCAAATATTTATGTTTTGAAAGAATTTAAATTTTATGAAAAAACCAGGTATAATTGATTCAAATCTCCTAACTTGTTATTTTAAAAACATTATATTTTTTTGAAAAAGTCAGGTCAGGATTGGAGGAATCATGTAAAAATACAAATTTTGTGTGTCTCGAGAAATGCACTTCATGATTGTTGTCAAAATTTGTTAAAAATTATCCAAAGCAACAAAAATTCGATCTAAAAGCTTAAAAAAATACAAATTTGGTTTTTTTGGAAAAATTCCTAATTTGGAATTTTAGGACAAATGTGTCCTTAATTTTTGGACAAAATAAAGCAAACTGATTCAAATGGACTGATTTATTGTTTTTAGTAAATTACAGTTTTGAACTAAAATAAATGAAATTTTGCTGAAAACGACTCAAAATACCAATTAGATATTTTTCAAAAAAGTGAGGTCAGGATTGGAGGAAACATGTAAAAATACAAGTTTTGAGTGTTTCCAGAAATTTACTTCAGGATTATTGCCAAAATGTGTTAAAAAATTATCCAAAGCAGCAAAAATTCAATCTAAAAGGTTCAAAAAATACAAATTTGGTATTTTTTTAAAAATTCTTATTTCGGAAATTCAGGACAAATTTGTTCTTAATTTTAGGACAAAATAAGGCCAACTGATTCAATGTTCTGATTTATTGTTTTTAATAAATTAGATTTTTGAAGTAAAATAAATGAAATTTTGCTCAAAACGCCTCAAAATACCAATTTGATATTTTTCGAAAGTCAGGTCAGGATTGGAGGAATTATGTAAAAATACAAATTTTGAGTGTCTCGACATATTCACTTCAGGATTGTTGCCAAAATTTGTTAAAAATTAGCCAAAGCAACAAAATTTCAATCTAAAAGCTTCAAAAAATACAAATTTGGTATTTTTGGAAAAATTCCTAATTTGGAATTTTAGGTCAAATTGTCTCCTTAATTTTACGACAAAATAAGAGAAACTGATTCAAATGTTCTGATTTATTGTTTTTAGTAAATTACACTTTTGAACTAAAATAAATGAAATTTTGCTCAAAGCGCCTCAAAATACCAATTTGATATTTTTCGAAAGTCAGGTCAGGATTGGAGGAAATATGTAAAAATACAAATTTTGAGTGTCTCGATATATTCACTTCAGGATAGTTGCCAAAATTTGTTAAAAATTATTCAAAGCAACAAAATTTCAATCTAAAAGCTTCAAAAAATACAAATTTGGTATTTTTGGAAAAATTCCTAATTTGGAATTTTAGGACAAATTGTATCCTTAATTTTACGACAAAATAAGAGAAACTGACTTAAATGTTCTGATTTATTGTTTTTAGTAAATTACACTTTTGAACTAAAATAAATGAAATTTTGCTCAAAACGCCTCAAAATACCAATTTGATATTTTTCGAAAGTCAGGTCAGGATTGGAGAAAATATATAAATATACAAATTTTGAGTGTCTTGACAAATTCACTTCGGAATTATTTCCAAATTTTGTTAAAAATTATAAGCAACAAAAACTGAATCTAAAAACTTGGGATTATTGTCAATCGATTAAAAATGACTCAAATCGTTTAAAAACACAAATTTGGAGTTTGTGATAATAGTCATGATTGGTATGGGTCCAAAATCATTTGCAAACTACTCAAAACATATCGAGACAAATCCTTTTTTGGCTCATGTTTTTTTGCCTTGCCTTATCAAAACAAACATGTTTTGTTGTACTGAGTAGCTTCAGAAGATGCTCATACTGCTCATACTGTTCATACATTTCGCTGATATTTTGTTACACACACACAAATTTTGTTACTTCCACTTTCTTGAACAACACAAAAAAAATTGTTTGAGTTGACGCTTTTCCTTGCAGGACGTACAAGTTCTTGAGAAAACGTGTTGGTTTCTTTAGAAGCTGTATTATTATTTACATTGGATATTCCTGACTACGTAAACATCTATTCTTAAAAATCCTTATTCTTGAATAAAGAATAAATCCCCATTCTTGAATATAATAAATTTCTTTTTGGGAGCAACTATTTTAAATTCATTTATTTTTGATATCAGCAAAATGTCAACCATGAGGGAACTATACCGTTCTTGGACATGTTGTGGGGCGGAATTATGACGGGTCGATATCGACTCACTGTCACAAATAACTCTCAGCTCTGGAAACGATTATCAACTATTTATCCCATCACTTTTCATTACAAAAATTTACCAAAATTAAAAATGTATGCGTTAAAAAGTCACAAACCGGATAGCCTTAAATATCGTTCAAGAACGAAAATTATTTTTTTTAAATTATTATATTACAAATATCTTGAAACAAAATAATTACCCCACATCTGCATTTAGTAGGACAATGAATCCAATGTCTTTAAACTTGGACGAAGACTAAATTGTGTCCAAACGTCGGAATTATTCAATAGAAGGTTGCGAGTTTTATTGTCTCTAACGTGGGTTTTCTAACTATCCAATCCACGTATTATTCCAAGATGTGTGATGATTTCTAATATTTTTGAGATCTCATTGTTATATGTTGAAGGTTAGGGTACTTGATTTCTATCTAGTCTTCAAACGTCGAAGAAAAAGACGTAGGTTTCTGCTTCTGCGTATTATGAGTTCGGCTTATTGAGAGTTATTGGGTATAATAGGACATCGGAAACTCAAATGCAGTTTATACAATAAATAATACTTTCAAACTTAAAATCACTTTAGTTGAAAGAGAAAATAACCAGGATGGGTTCCAAAATAACAGCTGTCAATTCTTCACTCTTCCGTCTCCTTCTTTCCTTTATCGTTCATGCCACTATCCAGGTGACCACCAAAAACCGAAATTAGGAGAAGATCAAGTAATATTCAGACACACATCACACATTTACCTAAATTCATAGGGAGACCTACTTCATTGATGCACTGTTTCTAAGAATTTAGACAGTATGCTCCTGGTAAACTTACCCAAAAAAAAAAAACGACTTTCTTAAACACAAGGTAACAAGCCAAAGATTTCGAATCGAATGAGTAGGTACCAAGTCTTTTCTTTCCCTTACATAACGCAAAGTGAAATTGCTCTTACCTTATACAATGTGTGGAAAAGTGCTTTGTGCAAATAGTCACTTCTCAAAACGTTTTTTACCACCATCGTAGGCAAATAAATCAATTTGCATAAAATAATAGTATTCATTAGTCGGTGTTCCGTTGGGAGTCTGCCCGCGCGCAAAACGGTGGTACCGCTTTGGCGCAAAAGAACCGAGAGTACGCATCACGATGCAGTAATTATAGTTATTACCGTAATGCGGATTAAATCAAATTATATTATGCACGTACTTGGCAACATCTAGGTTTCAGTTCTCGGTCTATTCAATTAATTTATTAGCCCGATGCTAATAATCTGGTAAATACTTTTACCGGTTTGTTGACAGGTGTTTGTTGCTCTGTTTTCAACTTAATAGATTGACTAATGCAAAAGGAGCATTACAGAAGAAAAATCCTATTGATCTTATCAAGGCTTGGACTTCTGCAGGGTAAGATCGTCATTAAACCGTGCTAATTTACCTAAGTAAAGTTTACTATTAGTACTAAATCTAAATGGGTACCCAAGTGAAAATAGGAATTATCATCACATGCACTACACATGTTAACAGTAAAAGCAAATACCGCATTGGTTATGGATAATGAAGAGAAACGGTTTTTGGTGTGTTTGTGATTTTTACGAATCCATATAAAGAGTTTCTCGATGAATGGCACGAAAGGCTTCGCAAAGTTTTATTTGTCTTCGTGGGTTTTAGCTTTCGATGCTCATCAGGAAAGAGTTTTCTCGAAACTGAAAGTTAACTTTTGCTTCTCAGGACGGTGAAATATAATTTCCATTTTTATGCGAAAGTTCGAAAAATCGAAAACTTTCTTACCGCTCCATTTTGTAAAAAAAACTTCACTGAGCAAAGTGACTGTATAGGGATTGATAAGTTAGGAAAAATTGAACATTGATCTGTAGTGGCAAAAAAATATAACAGCCCTTTAGTATTTTATCGTTAAAACTATTTGCAACTAATTTAAATGGGACTGCATTCGTTGTATGCGTATAGTCTACCTTCCAGGTACCCGCCGCACAACTCAAGTACTTCCCATATGGTAGTAACATAATCAGATACATTATGGTGCTAATAAGAATCGAGAGAAGTCGGATGTTCGACGCTCATGCACATACGCAACTCATGCATAAAATGATTGCAGTTAGGACGTGATTAGCATGTAATCGTTGGAAACGATGAAAGTTGTGACATGCGCCGGAAATAACATATTATTACATATCCTAACAGCTATCCATTCCTACGTTTGTCGGCTTTATTTTATTGTACAAAACGTCGCATTGAATTATCGAAATGTCCTGTTAACACTGTATGATAATATTGGTAGTGTAGTGCCAGTCATTTGTTTATCCGACAACAGTCGCTTGTTGAACTATTTTTCAATTATGTGAAAGCAGGCAATGACCATTGTAGCTGTTCTTGAAACGATATTTTAATACATTGGAAACCTGGGTAAAACTTTGGATGTTGAACCTATGAGGTCCACGAAGATGTAGAATGTCTGAGGAAGGTCTGAAATACTTCGAACCAGGCTCAGTCAAACCAAGTAGTAATGAAAATATCAGAAACTTGCATCTTAATTACTAATTTAATTGAACCACCTTTTTTAAATTACGACTCTTATTATCTCTACAACAAATCATCATTCTGCTGTAGGGATAATTTTTGTCGTAACTACAAAAATGTGGATTCAATCCTGGGTATTAAAGATGCAAGTTTCTAATATTTTTGTTACTAGTTGGGTTGATTGATCTTGATTAGGTGTACGTATGAATTTGCCCAAGGTCTGTCCTAGATCAGCCAGATCTTCCGCACCTAATTCTGAAGCAACGTCGGAAAGGAAATGAGAGAAGAAGAGGAAGGATGGAGGGCAGACTGGAGGAAAGATGATGGGAGCATACCAGCAGGTTTTTTTGGAAGATTGAGAGATAGATTATTCCTATCTTTAAATGCCTTTGGCAGCATATGAAGGCGCTCATAGGGGAGTTTTAGTCTATTCTTCTCTTCTAATCTGTTGTTAGGGAAGCAGATATCTCGATCCTATCCCTTAATATCCAGTCTATAAGAAGTAAAGTTGACGACCTCCTTCTCTTGCTTGATGATATGCCTTGCCCAATCGTTCTCGGACTCGTGAGCATTGGCTTAGGCAAGGGGAGGCCCTCTCTTTGACTGGTTATAGATTAGTAAGTAGTTATTGTCGTTCGAGTCTTAGTCATGGGGATACGTGTATTTTAGTACGTAAGGATGTTTTAAATTTGTACTCGTTTGTAAGTATTGACTTGTTCAATGACCATTTTAGGGAACAGACGTTTGAATTTTCCATTGTTGATTGTCAGAAACTGAGACTCTACATTTGTGTCTGTGCAGGTCATCCAATGGTTGTATTAATGACTTCCTTTTCGGCTTCGAGGATTTGTTATCTGTTCACGACACGGTGATATTGTGCGGGGATCTGAATGATGATTTATTGAAGTAGGATGGAAACTCAAAGAACAAAAATTAAAATTGCTTCTTAATTTTTAAATCTAAGAATTCCTAGAGAGAGTAGTGAAGAGAAGAAATGGTGTACATTTTCACATGTAGTTTAGAAAGTATTATTTATATTTTAGAACAGTCACTTGCATTTCAGAAAATATCACTTGTATTTCAGAATAGTGATTTTGATTTTAGAAATCGTTAGTTATATTACAGAATAGTCACGTGTATTTCAGAAAAATACACTTGAATTTCAGAACAATCATTTAGATTTTAGAATATATCACTTGTATTTCAGAAGGCGTCACTTGTAGTTTAGAAGATATCTCTTGAATTTCAGAAAATTGTTTTGGAAACAAAGTTTGTTATTTGCATTTGTGTGGAGTTCTTCAAAAAGGTAAGTACAGTGCAAAAGTGAAGGACTCAAAAACCACTTTACCTTAATATATTTAAAAAATTGGAATTTATTCGCCACAACTTAGCATTTCTCTTAATGTGGTCTTAGTGGTCTTAGTGGTCTTAGTAATGGAACCAGTTGGACTAAACTTTATATTTGCCAAGAGTAAATTGTTGTCCTTGTTAAATTTTATGTGTATATCAAGTATAGTTGATACAATATAAAAAAAGGAAACTCTGTTGTAGCTGCGTCGCATGCTTTTTCAATCCTATTCTGAAGATAGTATGTAATTCATTCATTTTCTGAAATTTAAATGACGAATTCTAAATTCCAACTGATGTTTTTCTAAAATGCATGTGACACTTCCATATTTCAAATGAAACTTTCTAAAATTCAACTGACTATTCTGAAATACAAGTGATGATTTCTGGAATACAAGTGATATATCTGAAATCCAAGTGACGTTTTCTAAAATACAAATAATACTTTCTAAACTATATGTGAAAATGGTGTATTTCTAGAAGGCAAACGGCTCCCAACTAGAAAGCGCAAATTTTTATACTTTGGACATGGTATGCGAAACCAGAAATTTAGCTTACTTCAGCTTATTATGCAAGACGGCAGGAGAGGTCCTGGAAGACGACGAGTATCGTAGGCTGCGAAATCTGAGACAATGGACATGAATGACATCTATGATGTCAGGATATTTCGGGCTGCAGCAAATAAATTCAGATTGGATAAAGTACAGTTGTGTTCATATAAAAGTAGTACAAAATTTTAGCAGTGTGAATCTGCCGCTAATTTCCACAAGTTCATAAAAATCTAGTACAGCAATGCTTCCAGACGTTATGTTATAACTCGTAATATATTTCGGAGAAATGTAATAAATAATAAGAATCAACCAGTACCTAATTTATTTATTAATTAAGGCTATAATTAACTTCAACCTTCAACTACCTTATATTTTATAAAGAACAGAAGGAACAGAAGGACAAGGCAATACACTCTGTATCCAAAGCAGCAATGCGTGCTAATATTTTGTCATTGCCCTATCTCGTTGTTAAATCAACCTTAATGAATAGAGACCCATTTCCAGTTTTAGCTGTAGCAGCATGGATCATTTTAAGAATCACTGCCATTTTGGCGGGAAAGAAGTCAGATTCGGGCCCGTCGTCAATCTGGCGGACTCATCAGAAACCAAAGAAAACTAAAATCAGTCAGTGCGGGGGGGGGGGGGGGGGCGATATTTCCTCTGCTCCACTAGAGGGAAAAAGCAATAGCATCAGATTGAGAACGAAGCAGAACGTACGACTATCCCCACTAGCCGAGCAATTAGTGTTTGTGCGGCCAGAAAAGTATCCTGGGTGGATTGATGGAGCCCACCACGGACTTGGCGAACTCAGAAAAGACCAATTTACTCATAGCAAGCACATTAGTAAAACCTAGTAAGAAAGTAATTAGTCAAGCAAAAAGATTCCAATTCGACTAGCAACTTAGGCTTCTTGAGATGGAGAAAAAATCAACTGCCTGGAAGCCAGAGAAGACACGTTGCATATTCACGCAAAGTTTGAGGAGAACTGGAACCAACTTTCTAGGAAAAGATAAGAAATATTCAAGGACAAGTAGACGTATTTGATACAAAAAGTGAGGTAGTCAAAACCGACTTTGTGCTTCATAAACCAACAGTCAACAACATCGAAGAAAGCTGTCACTTGCTGAGCATGGAGAAGCAAAACAGCTTATAAAAGAAGAAGTGCCTGTCAAACTTTGACTTGAACAGAAAGAGACTTAACACATTTCAACTGCATGCTTTCCAGCTCTAAAACGTGGTTTTCGAAACAAGACTACATGATATTCCAGTAGTCTAGAAATCCAATTCTTGTCTATGCATAGCAAAACTCTGATGAAAAAGCTGAATAACGAATTTCTCAAAATGAACAAGTAACAAACCCACGTGATTATTTCCTCAGAGACACTTCAGTGGCATAATGTCGGTGAAAACGCGGCATCGGCGAATTGTCAAACTCAAATTTTTAAAGGGACTGGCCACTAGGTATTTGATGTGCTCAACGAATCTCTTTGTTTAAGGGAATCTTGGAGTAAGAGGTAACCGTAAATCAAAGCCGAAGGCGATTGAAGTCAGTTCTGCTCTCCTAGTAGACCTAGAGCTCATCATCAGAAGACAATAGAAAATTGCAACTCTATGTACGTCAGTCAAATCGTTGATGTTTATGTGACCTAGATATATTATTAGGAAAAGGAGCAGCCTTAGGCGCTCCTGATGAAATATCGAATTCATGTAACAGTCATCCTCCCCCCTCTCTCACCTTAGCCGTACGGCCATTAAGGTAACTGAACAACCAGGAGAAGTGAAGAACAATTTGGAGATGTGTTTTTGTAAAGGGAGTCAGGGTCACTCTATGCCACAGAATTGTGGAGGTGCATCATGCACCATCTTGCTGGAAGTATACTAAATGTTCGTATTAAGATATATTTCCATTAATCACAAATGTTCGACCAATAACAGCATCTGCCAAATTACCAGCCCAAATATTAATGTTCTAAGAGCATGTCCCTCTCCGAATAATTGTGGATTCTGAGCATTTCAATAACGAAAGTTTGTTCCTAAGCTTGTCGATTTAAAGTAAAAACTACGCTCTTTGCTGCAGAAAGTATTTTTGTGGAGTTTTTGCAATTTTGCAATAATTTTGTCAAGCATATTTATAATCTGTTGATCGTTTTAATCTGTCAAAAAGTCCTTGGAAGATTTATATTTTATAAAGATCAAACTTATGAAATTTTTGTATTTTTCTTTTTGTTCTGTATAAATCGGAATTCATTTTTTTCTGGATAAGCAGAAACTCTTAGAGCTTATCGGTGTTAAGATACTTAAAGAGTCACTTTTTGATGGTTTTTCAATGACTTGGTGAGAGTTGATGCGTATCATGTGTCTAAGTCGAAGTAATAGAGCGGCTCACTTCTAGCTCTTCTGAAATATCTACACCATTCAAAAGCTCTCCTAGTAGCAAATAAATCTTATCCCTTGTGTTATATTAATGATATCCAGACCCGACCTAATCTATTAACTATCGATTCACTTGATGGTACCTACTGCCGCGTGCAACACTCTATAAATATAAGACCCAAGAAAAAGAAGTTCATTGGCACCTCGCAGCTGAAATAAAATGCGACATAAAGCTCAAGACAAAACAAATTTGACGCCGGCTTAAGAAAACATGCTAATGGCTCCAATAACAAGAGGGCATTAAAAGGAAACAGATTCCTCTATAAATAGTGTATGCCATATGTGTACAGTTAGTGTATTGTGCCAAAATGGGTTCAATTTGTAGATTTGAGACCCTTCCACTTAATTTTTTGTGCCGCTCGAGACGACTCCAGCCTCTCAGTAATTTCAGATTTTGCTATTGATTTATGGCCCCAGCTGAGCTAAGAATGCTCAACTCTTCTAGACACTAATTAGTGGAAATAATTTGAAATCTTCAAAGTGTCAAATTACAGCGTGTAATGATTTAAATTCGTTCTTAACGCTGCAGTCTCTATTAACGAACACCCGATAATGCGTAACTCGCTAATTGGCGATAAATTAAACGATTATACCGGATTTCGCACCGGGCAACTTTGCATATAAACGAGTATCACTATCAGGTATTATGTGATGGCGTTTCGATTTAAAACTGCAATTTTCATGTATGTTAAGTCGGAGCGAGCTTTTATTTTTCACGACGATCTGGCATTTCAATGTATCAGTACCTCGACCCTTGTATGTTTCAGGGACAACGTCAGCAACTTCATCAACTGGTGCAGGTTTTGCCTGGAAATCATCGAGTGCCTTTTGTTTGAGTCCGACGACTTAATTATGAGAAAGAATGAGAAACACGTTATACTTTGTTTGTTGGAAGTGGCCAGGAGGGGTGCCAAGTAAGTATTTTGTTATGTCTATAGACACTTTCATTACATTTAGTCCTAAAGTGCTTTTAATTTTTACTAAATTTCGTTCTAAACACAAGTTGTTAGGAATTTTAGAGAATAAACTAACTTTAGTCTTACTAGCGGCAAACCCGCTTCACTGCACCACCATTTTATGGTATTCAACGCTACTAAATTGTCTTATAAATATTGCGACAAAAGAGAATTTTGCAGGAAGGTACCTAACCCATTTTCTGACCCATTACATCAAAATTTTTAATTAGAGCTTAGTGTAGTTTCAGTTATTGTTCAGTTCAGCAATCAAGAAAGTTGTTTCCCTTTGAAAGGTTTGTAATCACCTTATTTCCCCGCAAGGGTTAAAAAAATTTTAAGCAAAAACATCTTTGAAAGTTTTACAGCATCATAACTACCCTATGCTATTTTCTGCCCAATAGTTAGTTTAAGCTTTAAGCGTAATTTCAGGTTAGCAAGAATTTTGCTGGGATCAGCAAGACTATTTTTGTTTAAAAGTTTTACAGGGTTTTAATTTACTTAGTTTCTGTCCAATTTTAAAGAACTTTTAGAGGAGTCATATGGAATAATTTCAGGAAATAGATTACATTAAGGTTTCAGCAATAATTCGAAGCAATCAACATATCACTTTGGATATTGTTACGATCGCAGCAACGCCGCATGGGAGGCGGGGCAACGCATGGGAGCGTGTTGGTTGGTGGAGCTTCGCGACCTATCCGCGCTGCGTCATGGCTGACACGAGTGATTTATTGCTCGTCTGGCTTAATCTAGAAGGCAGTTGTTTACAACCGTTTTTTTTATATGAGATTATTCAAGAATTCTTATAAAGAACTTTCTAGGTTTTTCTGTAATTTTAGGATTGTATATAAAAGGCGCATAGAGCGCCCGAGTAGTAGTCTTATTTTAAGCGAGCTATAAGTAAGCTAAAGTACGAAGCGATATTAGAAGGCTATAAAGTGTTAAGTAGTGAGCTATTTAGTAGTCGAATTGTAGTCGTGTGTATTTGTGGAGTAAATAAATAGTGTTTTCGTGTTAAATCGTTACACTGGAATTATTGAACCCTGAGTTCGCAACAATTGGTGTCAGAAGTGCGATTCCAGTGGGAATTTGAGAACTAATATTGCTGAACTGTAAGTGAGTGCTTCATTGCCGGACATTACGTGTTTATGCCAGTGACCAGAAGCCAGCATCAAGCCATGGAGGATCAACTTGCCGCCCTGCTGTCCCTTATGCAACAACAGAGGGAAGAACAGGAAAAACGTGATCAAGTACAGGAGCGGCGTTATCAAGAACAGGAAAAACGTTATAAGGAACAAAAAGAAGAGCAAGAAAAACGTTATAAGGAACAAAAAGAAGAGCAGGAAAAACGTTATCTAGAACAAAAAGAAGAGCAGGAAAAACGTTATCTAGAACAGAAGGAAGAGCAGGAAAAACGTGATCAAGTGCAGGAGCGACGTTATCTAGAACAAAAGGAAGAACAGACACGGTTCAAAGAAGAAATAGTGACCCATCTCGCAGCTAGGGAGCAACAATTGGAAGAAAGAATAATGCAATCAGTTAACGAATCCGTTAACAGCGTTAACGAATCCATTAACGGCGTTAACGAAGGACTCGAAGCTGTCAACCAGAGGGTTCTCGAACTAGAAAAGAAATTCCGGGAACAACTTGAGGACGACACCGTGTCTACAGAGAGTTTTAGCACAGCCAACGCTAAAATTAAGCCTCCCGATTATGACGGTACTACGGCCTGGGAAATCTATAAAACCCAATTTGAGGCAGCTGCAAAAGCTAATGGTTGGTCCGAGCCCCAGAAAGCTACATCATTAGTGGTAGCACTTCGTGGAAAAGCGGCTGAGTTACTCCAATCTCTGTCGGCAGCGGATCAAAGTAATTATGCGGCTTTAGTACACACTCTGCAACTACGATTTGGAAATGAGCACAAAGAAACCGTGTTCCATGCCCAGCTGAGGATGAGACAGCAAAAGTCAGGTGAATCCTTACAAGAATTTGAGGCGGACATAGACAGACTCATTCACCTGGCATATCCATCGGCCCCTGAATCTTTTCAAATGCAATTTGCCGCCGAAAGGTTCATTGAGGGAGTTCGCGATAGTGACATGAGATACCACTTACGTCTTATAAGGCCCAAGGATATCAGCGAGGCACTAGTTCGGGCCCTGGAATTCGAGGCGTCACGGGTGTCATCTAGTTCTTCTGCAAGTGTAAGAGTGGCAACTTGCGGTGACAAGAAGAATACGTCTATGGCTGAATCCATGGCCAGTTTACATAAAGCGATGAAGGATATGGCAGTCAATTTGCAAGCCCTGTTAGAAAGAACTCCCCGATCAACAGGCAGTCGGGGCATAAAATGTTTTAACTGCGGTAAACTGGGTCACGTCAAGAGTAACTGCCGTAATAGGGCAAGAAGTCCGTCGCCGTTGTTTAGAAGATCGAGCGGCAAACAAGACCGCCCTAGAATTCAGGAAAGTCCAATTCCTGTTAATGTAAGGGGGCAATTGACCGAGGCCGTTAAGACCCCCAGGATCAGTCAAGTCAACCAATCAAGTCAAGGCAATAATTTGGGTGGTAAAAGTGTTACAGAGGCCGGACGCATTAAGGAACAGAAGATCCAAATTGAACATCGACCAGGAAGGTCTCACGAAAATGCCGATGCATTGTCCAGACGGCCATGTAAAGAAGATAGTCAGCATCGTCGAAGAACTGAGCAGCGTGAGGGACTTCTTTCTGTAAGAAGAACGTCGGTGGAAATAAACGATGGCTGGACCGCACAGACGTTTCGAGAAGAACAATTGAATGATCCAGATATTGGACCCATACTCTTGGCTAAGACTGACGACAAGAGACCAGAATGGCAACAAATCGCTGGTAAAAGTCCAAACCTGAAGGCGCTATGGGCCCAGTGGCACTCTCTTAAAATAGAAAATGGACTACTGAAGAGAGCGTGGGAGAGTGCGGATGGCAAGACCGTAGTCAGTCAGTTGGTTGTCCCTGGTAGCAGAAAATCAGATGTACTACAGGAAATGCACAACGGAACAAGCGGAGGCCATTTTGGGGTCAACAAAACATTGGCCAAAATTAAAGAGCGGTATTACTGGGTGAATTATCATGAAGACGTCGAATCTTGGTGCCGCAAGTGTGAAGTTTGTTGTGCCACAAAAGGACCTCGAACAAGATCACGGGGTCGAATGGTGCAGTACACTGTAGGTGCTCCATTCGAGAGGGTAGCAATTGATGTCGCGGGACCGTTTCCTCAGACTGAGTCGGGAAATAAATACATCTTGGTCGCCATGGACTACTTTACTAAATGGCCTGAAGCATACGCCCTGCCTAATCAAGAAGCAACGACTGTGGCAACGGTGCTTGTAAATGAAATGTTCTGCAGGTTTGGAGTTCCTCTCGAACTTCATTCTGATCAGGGCCGAAATTTTGAATCGGCTGTTTTCCAGAAGGTCATGGAACTTCTCGGAATTCGCAAGACCAGGACAACTCCTTTGCATCCACAGTCGGATGGGATGGTAGAGAGATTTAATCGGACCATGGAACATTACCTGTCTAAAATGGTGGCAGATCATCAGCGTGATTGGGACCAACATCTACCGCTCATGTTGATGGCATATCGAGGCTCTACGCATGAAGCCACTGGTTATACTCCGGCGAAAGTGATGTTCGGGAGGGAAATGAGGCTTCCTGCGGATTTGATGTATGGAACGCCAGAAAAAGAGTCGCTCAGCTCTGAGAATTTTGTGGAGGAGCTTAAGGAGAGGCTGAACAATGTTCATGAGCAAGTCAGGAATAAACTGCGGATATCCAGTGATCCAGCCAAAGCAAGATATGACTTACTAGCTAACTCCCGCGGCTTCCAGGATGGTGATTTGGTGTGGCTATACAATCCGAGGCGAAGTGTGGGTTCCGTGGGGAAGTCGCCCAAACTTAGCCAAAATTGGGAAGGACCTTATACAATTATAAAGAAGATTAATGATGTGGTGTATAGGATCCAGCGGACCCCTAGGTCAAAGATGAAGGTCGTTCATTTGGATCGATTAGCACGATACCATGGAACTGTATCTGTTCGGGACGAACAGACTTAGGCGGAGGGCAATGTTACGATCGCAGCAACGCCGCATGGGAGGCGGGGCAACGCATGGGAGCGTGTTGGTTGGTGGAGCTTCGCGACCTATCCGCGCTGCGTCATGGCTGACACGAGTGATTTATTGCTCGTCTGGCTTAATCTAGAAGGCAGTTGTTTACAACCGTTTTTTTTATATGAGATTATTCAAGAATTCTTATAAAGAACTTTCTAGGTTTTTCTGTAATTTTAGGATTGTATATAAAAGGCGCATAGAGCGCCCGAGTAGTAGTCTTATTTTAAGCGAGCTATAAGTAAGCTAAAGTACGAAGCGATATTAGAAGGCTATAAAGTGTTAAGTAGTGAGCTATTTAGTAGTCGAATTGTAGTCGTGTGTATTTGTGGAGTAAATAAATAGTGTTTTCGTGTTAAATCGTTACACTGGAATTATTGAACCCTGAGTTCGCAACAATATTTTGCTAACTCGTATCTAGCTTAGTTGCTGACTATTTCTAGCAAAGTTTGCAAACAGCAGCTTGATGCAGCAAATTATCTCAATACTTAGAGCTTCACGAGACCACGAGATAAGTCTCGGGTTCGATCTCGTACGGAACCGAGACCGAGATTGAGACAGAGACTTTAATATCGACTTCGAGACCGAGATCGAGATTGTCTTGGTCTCGATCTGCGAAACCGATAGCATATAGATATTCTTAATACAAAAAGACACTTTAATAGAAGTACTCTAGTACATACCTGAGTTTTTTCCTCATTTTATAGAAAAACAAGATTTCGTTTGTTTACTAAGTATGCGTTTTCATCACGAACGAAATCGACTCAAAGCAAATCAGAACCAAAGACGATTAAGGCAACTGTAAACTGTCACTTTCCGCCCTTTATATTTATAAATAACTATCACCTATCATCAATAAGTTCTATGGATTCCTGAGTGTGACTAGCCTGCCAGTTAAGTCGGTTATATCGTATATATAAAGTTTATCATCATTTGGTAAACAAATGATGATAAAGTTTTTGTGTTTGCAAAAGTATTGTATAATTTCTAGACAGGGTAATTTTTAAGTTGGTGACTATTGCGACTTACTTCATTCTACCACAAAATAAAGCTAAAAAATAGGATTTTTTTTCACTGGCAGGATTGGCACTTTTTCGAAAAATTCATAATATAAAACTTGATTTGAGATATTTTCATATTTTCAATGAAATTTTGTAGATGTGTCGTTAGCTAAGTATACAGGACTCATATTTTTATACAATATATGTTCAGTAGCATCAGTGGTGAACCTACGAGTAGGTCTAATGCACAGGTTAGTTTACATTAAACTAACCTGAACTAACCTGATTTTACAATGAAAATTGGAACCCTCAATAATTTCAAATTTTAATTTTAACTAAACATTCATACACAAAAACGGAAATGTTCCTGAAAACTATGCATTATAACTCAATAATTTAGAAGAAATCTGAATATGCAATTCAAACATAGTAAGAATTTTCGAGATATTACCTTTTTTATCGAGACCAACACTAAGACCGAGACACGAGTTGCTACTACGAGACCTAGACCGAGATTACGCGAGTCTCGGTTTCGGTCTCGATACACAAGACCGAGATCGAGACTTAAATATAAATTCGAGACCGAGACCAAGAGTATGTAAGTCTCGGTCTCGGTCTCACTCTCGTGAAGCTCTACTCAATACTTATGACGAGCCTTTAGTTTAAACTTTAAAAAAACTTAAAAAAAAAGAATTTGGAAGCAGTCAGCAACAAAATCAAACTTTGATAGTTTTTCAAGGATGTTATTAACTCGATTAAACGATTTTATTAAACGATACGTCACTTTGTCGCAACTATCGACATAAATTCACGTAAAAAATAGATTCGAACAAATCAGCAACTAAATCACTGTGCAATATACAAATTATTCTGAGCTTTTATTCCGTTTAATGTTCAGCAGGTATTTTGAAGCGATTAGCAAAAATATACAGGGCGGTAGCTCACTGAATTTCCAATCAACTCTAGCAAAGTCTGCAAGCAGAATGCAACTTAGTATTATCTATCATACTACATGCTCATCACGAGGAATTTCGAAGCTATCAGCAACAAATCTCGTGTTGAAAGTCTTACAGAGCTTTAGTTAACTAATGTTTTGGCCATTTCTATTTAAAATTTGTAACAGTTAAAACACTAAAGCTCTCTCTGTCTACAGATATGTCGAACAGTTCATACTGTATACAATTCGTATTGTACTGAATATCCAATCAGCCAGAATTTCAAAACTTTCAAAAATTTTGTTTTTTTTTGTTTAGAGTGCTCTAATTAATACACTCTTGTTTTTTCTAATTGTTGCAAAATTTGCAAATCATATGTAGCTTGGTCGCTGTATGACACCAAGTAATTTAAAGCGGTAATGAGCAAAAACAAATTTTTTTTGGTTTTAGTTACTTTCAATTAAACCATTACTTTCAATTAAACCATTTTGACCATTAATTCGATCACAGCTTGTAAACCATTTGTAGCTTGGTTTATCAGCAAGCATTTTGAAGTGGTCAGCAACAAACTCCCATTTTTATTTGGTTTTTGTCTTGTCTTTTGACTCTTGTCACTTGTCATTTGAATAACCCCCAACGTTTCGACGTTTAATTCAAGTCTTCTTTAGGTTTTGGTGGTGCCACGGACCACAGCTTGTGCCGAACGATTTTGTTGCTGTGATGGTGCTGGCGTGTGTAATGTGTGACGTGCATCATGGATGTAATCTTGTTTATTGACGTCATCCTTTGTCGCCGAATATAGCCCTGAAGAAGACCTGAATTAAACGTCGAAACGTTAGTCGTTATTCAAACGAAAAGAGAGTTTTATTTGTCTTTTACGTAAAAAATCTGACATCGGTAAATTTAGAGGACGCAATACATTGTCATTCAATTTGTAAAATCGTATCAAAACTTTCAAATCACGTGTACCTTAGTCTCCGTATACCGTAGTGTGTCCTGACTAGCAAGAATTTTTAATCACCCAGCAAAAAAAAATAATTAAAAAAACAGGGCGTTAATTAACTCATGTTTTGATCAATTCTATACAAATGTTCAAACAATAATATGTACTTTTTGTCTCTGTAGATATCATTCTGCATTCCTATAAGCAAGAATTTGGAAGCGATCAACAAAAACGTCCAGATTTGAAAGTTTTACTGGAAATTTATGAACTAACGCTTCGACGACGTTTATCAAAATTTGCATAAAACATGGAATATTATTATTATGTAAAGTTAGGAAAAAAATCTCAATTTTAAAGTACTACATACTTTAATTAAATTATGTTTTGACCAAGTTAGCAAACAATAGTTTCGCCTTTGTATATATCATATAAAGCAGTCAGAAAATAAATATTTTCTTTGGTTTTTGCGAGCTTCAATTAACTTATGTTTTGACTAACTCTATCAAACTTGGCAAACAATATGTAGTTATTTGTCTCTGGATATATGCCGTCAAGAATAGATTTCATATATCAGATAGAAAATCAAGAATTTTGAAGCGGCTAGCAAAAATATTTGACAATTAGACAGGATACAATCTAAAGCGTTTTCCGTGCTTTGAAGCCGTGGTCCAATAGAATTTCTTCCTGACGTTTTGTCTACAGCTGCGGCACACATTATCAAAGGCGATGAGGCAATGGGCGAAGTGATCTCCCGACGTTGACTGATTCGACTGTGGTGAGCTCCGTGGTATTTATTCCCCCGGCGTCGCGCTACAGTGGTGGGACTGGGGTGGGGCGATACACTTGCAGTATATCGCAGAACTTGCTTCCAGTCTGCATTTAGAAACGTAATTTCCTCCTTCCTGTTGAAATTGTTGTCGTTACTGTTGTTCCTTTCTTGCGCTTTACATTTCTTAGATGGATGGCCCTATCAAACTCGTGCTTGCTATATCCATTCCAACCAAAGGCTCTTTCCAGATGCTTTATTTCCTGTTCCAAATCAGCCGCCTCACAAATTACCTTGGCTCTTAAAGACAGAGTTTTTATGATTCCCCTTTTCTGTCTGGGATGATGATTTGATCTGTTATTGAGATATCGGTCAATGTTTGTTGGTTTTCTATAAACGGTGTGCGCAAGCTTCCCATTCGGCCTCCTTGATATCAAAACATCCAAAAACGTTAATCGTCCTTCCTTTTTCTATCTCCATAGTGAATTGAATTTTGGGTTTATAGAGTTGAAGTGTAAGAGGAAGTTTTGAAGTTCGCCCTCGCCATGGCTCCAAATAACAAAGATATCGTCCACTTTGTTTCGGAATCAGCACTTTGGCCTCTTATTTGCCGTTGCCAACGCCTTGGCCTCAAAAATTTCCATAAAATAGTTGGCTATTAGTGGACTAAGGGGGCTGTCCATAGCTACACCATCAGTTTGTTCGTAGAAATCTCCTTTCCATTGAAAATATGTAGTGGTTAGGCAGTGTTGGAACAACTTGGCAATATCTTGTAGAAATTCCTGGTTAATAATATTAAAAAAACATATTATCGCTCACTGAATGCAATAGTGGCACTCACTCAAAAAACAAGTGGACCAAAGGACCAAAAGTGGACAACTCAAAAAAGTCCAATTTCTAGATAACAAAATATCTGAACTAGAAATTCCAACCTCTACCTTAGAACAAAACTGCCACAAAATTATTTCCTTCTATGATCGTATATACATAATTCATTTTGAAGTTAAAACAGTGTCCTATTTATAACCCAAATCTTAATTATTAATTTTCTCAAAACTACGTTTTTTGAGTTGCGCCACTATTGCATTCAGTGAGCGTTATGTTTCATGGCTTTCTTAATGGGTACCATCGTGAAGATCGAGACAACATCGAAGCTGACGAGACTTCTCCTGAAGAAAGAGTCAAAGAATGTAGTTTTTCGACGAAATGAGTGGAGTCTTTTATAAAAATGTCGGTATTTCCTTCTTTCTGTTATGTTGCAACAGTTTTGTGAGAGGTTTCGCGATTTCGTAGGTCGGGCATCCTATGGTGCTTACGAGACCCATCCTTAAAGCACCCAAACCGGAAAACCCTCAAACATTAGTACAATTTTTGAAAAACGGAAACTGACATCGACATAATATGGCTAAAAAATCTAGCTTTACATTATCATATATCAAATAGAATATATTTACATACTTGATGTTAGTCTGGTTCCAGTCAATAATTTTTTACATTGCTGAGTACTGTACCATAATGCAATTATATCGGACTTTTCAAGAATATTAAAACTATTTTAAATGGTGTAAGATCTACTAATTGTAGCTACAATGTCTGAAAGACTTAACATATTTCTGACCCATTGTGTCTAAACCGACGTACAATGTGTAGTCTACCACTATATAACTATTAATGTTTATTTTTGAAATTTAGATTCGGTATGCTTGCGCCAATGCTTGTCCAAATGGAGCGACAAATCGATAGAGAAATTGCTGCTGACCAAAAGAAACTGGGTTTCGGCGACGGTAGCGATAACAACAACGAGCTGGACGAGGACAGCGATAGCGAATACGAGGAGGAAGCCCCAATGATGTACGGCCCGGTGCCACAGATTGTCACCAATGACCTGAAGAGTTTAGACGAGATGGTAAGTGTCCAACAAACAATTACCCATGATCAGCATTTTTTTGTTATTCGTAACTTGTGTCCAGTTTACTACGGACTTGCCGGCTTGAGCCATCGATCTCTACTGTCATGTCAAATTTGATTTCTTATAGAGGAAACAAGATTTTGAATTCGAATTATGACGGGGGAGGGGATTTCTTTTCGTTGGATTTAACCGAATCCAGCGAAAAGAAACTTGATCGATTTAACTTTATATCTAGACTATACAAATTTCTTGTCACTTCAGGTTTTGAGCTTTAGGTGAAAGACAGGTAAGCCGTAACTCCTGTGCTCCAAGCTATTATTTTATTGGAGTGTCTGATGGTAATAGGGGTACTCTGTTAAAAATCTGTATGTTAAGAATTATAGTTTAAACAATCATATTGTACATTGTTGGGTGCCTTCTGTAGTAGAAGGTAGCTCTAACACTATACAGTGAATTTAATGAAGGAGGTTGAATTGAAACTAGGGTCATCTACTTGTAAAACAGCGTTCTTAACATTGTTGTTAAGTTCGGTGTGTAAGTGAATCGTTACGCAGTTACTACTATTCGTGATTGTCTCGTTTGTTTACCAACACACTTATCGTCGACAGGTGAATGACTAATAGACGTGAAAAAATCATTTATCACCTCGACCGGTAGGCAGTTGTCGTAACAAATAATTATGTAACGGCCTGTTTAAGAAATGTTATTTATTTGGAAATTTTGTTTATTTAACGCTGCCACTTACACATACTTATACCCGTCTTTTTTCCGTACTCCTACACGTGATAATCTGTTTCTGACGGAAAAAGCGAATTATAGTAAGTAACTTCTTGTAGATACTTAACGATGTGTGTCCCAATAGGCGAAACAAAAGAACCATAAAGGAGATAATCGTTTTTCTATAAGGTGCACTGCTGTAGTAAATCAAAACGAGCTTGGCGTGCAGATTTCTTATAGATTGCTTCATTTGTTTCGGACAACCCGGTTGACATATGACTCTCTCGGGAGCTACAGCGCATTTTAGAACGTTACGTAGGCCGACATTATCTACCACATTCCAAATGGCCGTTATTTTGCAATCGGTGTATGTAATAAGGGAATTGGAATAGTCTTTTGTTTTTTACAAGTATCTAGGGATTTTTTCTTAAATCTACTTAATTTTCAATATTTGCTAGTGTCTGTATGTTAGCTATTAAGCTGCAGAAGAAAGGGCGCAAAAAATCTTATTTGAAAATAACAATTTTTGAGTTTCAAGTCAAAGGCTGAAGGTCTTGACCTAGGAACTACTGGTGTCTCAGATATTTTTTTACAATTCCTCCTGGTTTATAAGAGCCGCAAAAAAGTTCACCTTTTCGATAAAAGATTTGGGAAATTCCAGGAAATCTAAAATTGTTTTTGATGGGAGGAAGGATTTTTGATGGAAGGAAGGAAAAAGTTGATGTAGTAGTAGAAAGTTTCGGTACTGCGACTGAGCAATGAACGAAGAGAACGATTAATAGAATTTTGCAAGAAGTTGAACTTAACAATCAAGGAGGAATTTAATCTTAATGTATAGTAAATTACAGCAAAAGATGGGAAATGTTTCACTACTGTCAAATAATTATGTTGATTATCGAAACTCGTGGCGTCGAGATTTACATAGTCTCGAGACAATAATGAATGTTTCCATCGCGGCTAGTTATACTATTGTATTTGCTCAACCACAAATTCCGGAATAACATCTAAAATTGTGTTTGATAATTTTTTTATTTAATATGCAGCATTTGGCCCAAATATTTCACTTACCAGCATGGAGCAGAGCAGGACATCTACCTCTACTCCGACAGTCAGGCGGCCCTAAGAGTCATCTGCAGGAACAGGATGAGTTCAAAGCTCATTCAGGACCGCAGGGATGCTCTAGAGTTACTGATAGAAACAAAAAGGGTAACTCTGGGATGGGTTTCTGGACATAGGGGCATTGAGGGAAACGAGCGCGCCTCTGAATCGGCAAAGCGTGGTTCCCAGGCATGCTTTACTGGACCGGAGCCATGTCTCGGAGTAAGCAATAGGTACGTCTCCCACACTCAAAATGAGTGGGCATGGGAGAGTGCAATGACAAAGTGGACATAGTCAGGAATATGTAGACAGACCAAGGAAATCTGTTCTAACCCGGATAGATCCAAGGCCTCGTGGCTACTTGGGAGAAGTCAGCAGTGACTGGGAGACCTTATAGGAATCCCTACTGGTCACTGCAGACTAACCACAGACATGCACCTCCTAGGTGGACAGTCCACTCTGCCCCACTGGAGCAGGGGAAGAGTCCTCATACCACTTACTGGGAGTGTGCTATAGGTGGGCACGACTGCGCCACAGGACAGTGGGAGTCGCCTTCCTTTATCGCGAGGAGCTTCCGTCTCTGAGGTGGGATACTCTCCTTCATTAGAGAATGAGGGCTTAGGCAGAGTAGTGCTTGGTGGATCGAGGGATTGTGAAAAGGGCCTTTAAGTCCTAGTAGCAAGGCTTCGACCCCCCAAAGTCTGCTACTACTACTGCATGTCTTACAATGTTTTATCTACAAGCGCACACTTTCAGACCTTCTTTTAAACTCGAATTACATGTGCTTTTTACTTTTTACACTGACGCATTTTATAGCGCTCAAGATGCATGCGATAAAAATTTCATAAAACACTTAACGGTCTTGCACTTTCTCATACCATTCAACAGTAGCACCCTAGTAAAAGGCAGTAGATACGGTTGAAAGCTTTGAGAGCTGACAACAACCAGAAAATTGTGAGGAACCAGATGTTGGACAAATGGAAGAACACTTTGAGGACGATGATGGTAATCAACGTAGGCAGTACTGTGGTGTCCAGGGACTGGAGCTCACAGGTGAACAATAAAACGACACTATCGGCTTCTTTCTCTGGCTAGAGAGACACATTTCTTCAGAGACCCATTTTTATCAACAAGAATTATTGCTAGTGCTTGGTTTAGAGTCGGAGAAAAAGAGATTTTTTACTACAGGGTGACTATCATCACCAACAGGCGCTACTTAACACCAAGACAAATGATGCCCAGCATAATTGGGATGAGATAACAAATGAGACTCTGTTGTCTTTAGTGGCCATTCAATGGCAGGACTTTCAACTTGGGACTTCAATGACGTCCAGATTTAGTTTGAGAACCCATGATGGCCATCATTAGAAAGCGTAGGGCGAATACGAAACTCAAAAATAGAGCCACAATAATTATATGTTTTCGTCTATGAGCATCTCTGAGAGTCTATGAGTAAAAGAGAAGAAACTGCTTCGAAAGACAAGAGCTCATAGGTGAACGAACAACACACGCAGGCAGTCTCTCTAACAGTCTATCTGAGACTAACGAGAGAGGCCATTGAGATCTTTAAATACGGTAACAATTTCAACAGGAAGGAGGAAATTACGTTTCTAAATGCCAGACTGGTAGCGAGTTCTACGATCTACGACATACTGCAAGTGCGGAGAAACCCCGCGCCACCACTACCCCCACCCCAGTCCCTCCACTGCAGCGCGACGGCCGGCGGGGGAATAAATACCACGGAGCTCACCACAGTCGAATCAGTCAACTTCGGGAAGCTCGGGAGATCACTTCGCCCGAAGCCCGGAAAAAAATTTAGATTGCAAACAAAGCATTTTTCGTTTCACGTTTATGTAATGCTTTTGTCTTATTTTGCCTACAAAAAGTGGTTACTTTTATGGTATTATTTTCGAAAAAACCTTGTATATATATCTCATTTTCGCAAATCTATGCATACGACATATTAATTAATTACTCTTCACAATAAAATTACTTTTTTCTACAAACGTCAAATAATGACGCATTTTACGCTTTCATTTGACAAACGAAAACCTAGCCTTTTTTGAGGATCAGAATGTGAGTGTACTTTTCCGCGCGTTGCCCAGGACAGCAAGCGAAAAAGATTTTTTCGCTTGCTGTCAATAGCAACTACCACCACTCAACCAATTATTAAAAACGTCGTTGTCACTTTGATTTAAATTTGCAGATTGTGTTTTCAGTTATGCTCAGTTGTGATTCACATTATTTGAAATTGATCGTTTGAAGAAAAAACGTTATATGCATTACGAGCACAAAGTAACTTTTTTGCTCTCGAGTGATTGCCGCTCTCCGCTTCGCGTCGCGCGGCAAACTTCACTCTCCGAGCAAAAAAGTTGTACTTTTCGCTCTTAATACATAAATAACTATTTCTCGAGAAATATTACAGATAGCGACTTTCAACAAGGGTGCCTTTCTTAGCTAGAAATCTTCAGATTTGCTAATTATACTAAATTGTCAATATGTTTACACACAAAAAAGTTTAGGGTATTTTTTACACCCCCTGGACAAATGTGTTCATATTTATTTAGATTGCAGAAGGGGGCACACAAAATTTTTGGTAACATACTGAATTTCATTAACTAATGTCTACACGTTTCGGAAATATTAATTAAAAACCTTCCTCGAGATCTAACTTTTCATACTCTTTATTTGGTGGACAAATCATTTTCGATATGTTTATATATACATAAAGTTTTTTTAATTATTTTGGAGCCTAGTAAAAGTAATTAAGTTTATGCCACTATTTTCAGAAACACCTTGTATAAATCCTGGAGAACTTTTTAGGCAACTGGTAATATATGTATTTAGAAGAACAACCACTTCTGGCGTTGTAACAAAAAACTTGCATTCGTATGTTCACCGAGCTGTTAATAGATTGTACTACATACACTGGATTGGTAGCAGACAGAGGATAAAAAAACTCCCTTTCTTCCATTGAAGAATGCCGATGTTTCGACTAAAATTATTCTTTTTCAAGGCTCTATCTTCTACGGAGGGAGATAGTCAATCATTATATATGAACAGTCCCTCTCATGGAAGATAGAGAGTTTTTTTTCCTCTGCCTGCTACCAACCCAGTCTAATTTACATAAGGATGCTACTACACTCAAAATGATTGTACTACATGTCATGTGGATAGTGGCTTACTTGTCGAAGACAATAGCAGAAGTTAAACGAAACACAAAGGTTTTAGAATTTTTGAAAACTTTTATATAATAGAAGAACTTTGAGATGTTTTACTTTACTTTACTTTACTTTACTTTTACATAATTTTCTATTGCCTTTTGAATGTGTTAAATCTTTATGTCCTTTAAAGATTTAATTCTAAACGGACCAATTTGACTTTTTTTTTGGTTCAAACCTTTGAGACAGATTTTTTTTTTGTAGTTGGTAACATTCCAGACACTACGTTATTATAATCTTCAAAAATTAAAAATGCTCACTTCTGTCACCACATAAATAAATTGCAAACCACATTCTTTTAAGATCAGTACCTACACAAAAACGACCTCTAGCTTCGAACCACGGTGGCCCAACCAGCAGTATCGAACACCATGGCAGCTGTACTGAAAGCCGGAAAATTTGCAAACAATAAGGAAGGCTTTTTGTCATTAAGTAAGCCCTATTTGGCCATTGTTCTTAGTCGTGAAGATTAAAAATTTCGTCGAGGTTTTGTTGAATTGCCGAAGAAATAGCGTCGCGATTGCACGTTCGACGCATGTTGAAAGAGTACTATTTCTGTTCTTTCGTGCTGACGGTACTTGGAGGAAATCACTTTTAACGTCCAATTTTCATCGCATAACCTCTGGGACGTCTTGAAGATGCTAGATAAAATCGCTGCTAGGGGAAATCGCAGCAGGTCTCGTATTGATTAAGGCCTAGATGTAACTGAGTAGTTTAAGTCTATACTTATAAGCTAAGCGAAAAGTGGAACAACTTATTTGCTTTGGAAGGTCTTCCCTAAGGGTTCGGCTTTCGTTGTGGGGCCACCACCCAGTATCTGTTGATTTCATCCGATAAAAATGGAAATTGCGTGTGTTTTCGAGCAATGAAGTTGGCCAGGTTTATTAAATTACCTACAACGTATATATTTGGTAGTTCACGTAGGTCGGCAATGTCGGCATAAAATTATATAATTTTTGCAAAAAAAGCGTAATACGTGACGGGAATCTCTTATTATCCCAATGCCAAAGACATAAATTTCAATCTCCGACATGCCAACAGCCTACTTAAATCTCTGAAACTCGACGTTTTTTGCTACCTGTAATAATAATATTAAACGATTTTCTTTTTCTTTATAGTAGAAAATTATAATAATTCACTAACATAAATGCAAATTGTAGAGGTCATTAGTGAGGTTTTTGTGCGTAGGCCGCAAACCAGGGCAAAGTTACAGGGTGGCTTCCTCATTACCGTTACATTCTTGAGCCTAAAACGCGCGTATTTTTGGCTAAAAACGACGAAAATGACTCATTGTACTTTTTCCCGTATTTCCTTTGTGCTAATGTCACCATTGTTCGTCGCACAATAGCTACTTCTTTTGTTGCTCTCTCGTACACAACGTTCTAAGTACCACTACAACTTTTCTTGTAGCTCGAACGTCACCTAATGGTAATTAGGCCATTGTTTTGTTCGTCGCCGGCTACTCAATTTGCTTGTAATAATAGTGATTTTACCAAACATTGTGTGAGACCCTGTATAATAAAACACGAGCGTTACAATCTAAAAAGTCCTTGTGCAAACAGACAAGACAACAGGTTGCCAACTCACACAAAACCGAAACCGGGGCTAACCTACGCAAAATTCTTCTAAGTTACGGCTAATTTGTTAATCTCGTGTATGCTATACGTTTCGATTCTTTTGCATGGGCAGAACGGGTTCAATAGACGGTTTTATTGCGATTTTTCCTGGCGAAATTTACGGAACGTGTAGCGAACAATCGGTGCACAAAATGCAAATTTCAAGGAGGCAGATTAAACGATCGATTAAACCCACCGCGAGATTTTAGGCTTGACTGCAGATAAAATTTTTGAAGAATGCGTCGAAAAGCTATTTTCTCGAAAAATACCCGTAATTCTACTTTTTTAAATTATTTTATTATTTTTATTTATTAAAGATGTGTAAACTGTGTTCTTATTATATTAAACATTACATTAAGCTTATTAGTCACCTTTTGAGATAAGCCTGTAACTTTTTAATTTTTTTATTTTTTTAATTTTTAATCTTTTCGTTGTCATGTTAACAACTGTGTCAAAACTGAAAACATATAGCTCCCACAGGCTTTTAAAATATAATTTTGTGTTACTAACTAATCTAGAGATGTGTATTGCCTCAGAAAAGGTTTAAAAACTAAATTATTTAGTAAATAAAACCAAAACGTGACAAAAAGATGAAAAGTAAACTGCTAACGGAAAAGATCGATACAGCAAATTTTTTTGTCATTTTTTGGGGTCTGTCTCTCGGAAATGCCTTATCCGAAATTTAAAACCTAAAGAGATTTTGAAAGGTCGTTTCTTCTAGAATCACGGAGGGAAATTGATCTTAAATAAGTTATTCGCTAAAGGATATACAGGGTAAAGAAAAAAGCACTGCAAAATGGTTGCATTTCAAACCATTGCATTCGGTAGGTAGCGTAATTTTAGAACATTCATTGTTATGACATTTAATGGCGTTAGTTGGTATCTTGGGACGTGTTCGGCAGTTTTCGGTTTTTTGGCCTACAAAATAAATTACAGGGGTTTTTAAAAAAGTTGACGCTTTTTTGTAAGTCACCCTGTATCGCGAGAATGCCGCAGCCGATTTTAATAAGGTAAACGATCTCTAAAAGACTCATAGTTAATAAAACAATTTTATTCCATTTTGTACAAGGATGGCAAAAAATCTAATAAAAAACTGATTAAAATCTTGTTTACTACTATGTCATGACGGGAGCCTTAACTTTAAGGCTCCTTTTGCAATGAAATTTAAAAGGTATGGTCGATATCTCGGTATGGTTTTTGGCGGTTTTTTGTTTTTTTGCCTACCAAATCAGTTACAGGGCGTTTAGAGAAAGTTTGACCTTTCTTGTAAGTTACAATACAAGGTATCCTGAAATTAACTGGAAAATCCCTAGGCAAAAATTGGGGCACAATATTCATACAAACATAACCCGCAAATGCTTCGTCTCTGAGAAACAGGGTGTTGATTTTTTTTTATAGCTCATAGAGTTTTTGAGATATTTAACTCAAATTGTGAATATAGGTAACCAATTATTATCTACCTCGTTGGATATACCAACCGCTAGCCAAAATCGACATGGTCTTATTTTTTCTCGGGTTGTATCCCTTTTACCCTTACAAACTTTTTTGTAGCACCCCACTGATTGTTTTTTCTTAAAAGTGTGAATTCTCTATTCAATTTAGAAACTTTCTTGCCTCTTGCCTTGTCTTATCTCCCACCATTTTCGAGAAATTTGCAAAAGTATTTAGGAATGCACTGCAATGTCTGTTTTCTGGGTCATATCTAAATTCCCAGATACTGATGAAAAAAAGTCACTTATGGAAAAGCGATTCACTTTTGCAAATTTCTCGAAAACGGTGGGAGATAAGACAAGGATGCAAGAGGCAAGAAAGTTTCTAAATTGAATAGAGAATTCAGACTTTTGTGAGAAAACGATTAGTGGCGTGCTAAAAAAAAGTTTGTGAGGGTAAAATACAACCCGAGAAAAAATAATACCCTGTCGATTTTGGCTAGCGGTTGATATATCCAACGATGTAGATAATAAATAGTTACCTATATTCAATATTTGAGTTAAATATCTCAAAAACTCTAAGAGCTATAAAGAAAAAAATAAAAAAAAATCAACACCCTGTATCTCGGAGACGAAACATTTGCGGGTTATGTTTGTATGAATATTGTGCCCTATTTTTGCCTAGGGATTTCCCAGTTAATTCCAGGATACCTTGTAATTTACAAGAAAGTTCAAACTTTCTGTAAACGCCCTGTAACTGATTTAGTAGGCAAAAAAAACAAAAAACCGCCAAACCCGTCCCGAGATATCGACCTCTTAAATGTCATTACAAAAAGAGTCTTAAAGTTAAGGCTTCTCTCATGACATCGTAGTAAACAAAATTTTAATTAGTTGTTTATTAGATTTTTTGCCATCCTTGTACAAAATGGAATAAAATTGTTTTATTAACTATGAGTCTACGTCGCTGATTTTACAACCAGTAATCTTTTAGAGATCATTTATCTTCTTAAAATCGGCTGCGGCATTCTCGCGATACAGGGCGACTTATAAAAGAGCGTCAACTTTTTGAAAAACCCCTGTAATTTATTTTGTAGGCCAAAAAACCGAAAACTGCCGAACATGTCCCGAGATACCAACTAACGCCATTAAATGTCATAACAATGAATGTTCTGAAATTACGCTACCTACCAAATGCAGTGGGTTGAAATGCATCCATTTTGCAGTGCTTTTTTTTTACCCTGTATATCCTTTAGAGAATAATTTATTTAACACCAATATCCCGCCGTGATTCTAGAAGAAAGGACCTTTCAAAATCTCTTTACTTTTTAAATTTCGGTTAAGGTATTTCCTAGATACAGACCCCCAAAAATGACAAAACATTTTGCTGTATCGATCTTTTCCGTTAGCAGTTTATAAGAAAAAAATTAAGCAGAATAAAGTGAAAAATTGAAGGAAGAAAAACTGTCCTGATTAGAAAACTTTTTAAATTTCGGCTAAGGCATTTCCTAGATACAGACCCCAAAAAATGACAAAAAATTTTGCTGTTTTGATCTTTTCCGTTAGCAGTTTATAAGAAAAAAATTAAGCACAATAAAGTGAAAAATTGAAGGAAGAAAAACTATCCCGATTAGAAAATAAAACGAACGAATAAAGAATTATTTAAAGACAAACAATAAGTTATCAATAAGAAGCGAATGAATTGTCACGAAATGAGTATAAAATAATTGCGAAACTTAAAACAAAATGGAGAAAAAAGAGACAATAAATTGCGGTAAAACCAAGAACGAAGATCCGAGAGCTTTGAAGAACAATTATCTGAAAACTATAAAGAAAAAATTGTATAATAAATTATTAAAGGACAATGAAAAAGAAAGATGACAAAAATTAGAAAGGAAAGTACTTGAAACTTATATTGAAATTAACATCTTATTTTAGACAAACAATTATGAAGAAATGTTTATATAAACATATGTCTTTAAACGCTTCTTTATAAAGACGCTGTTAAACTTTTTTTTCATAGCCCTTCTAATTTTCGAGACAATCTCTTTAATCTCTTAAAATCTCTTTGAAAATTTGAGTCTGCTAAGTCATTATACCCTACGTAGATAGAACTAACTGGTTACCACTTTGTTTTCTAGGATTTATGCTCCCTGTTTAAACTAAAAAAAAAATAGCCACTCAAAAGCTTCATATATCTAATCGCTATCAAGATACAGTCTAAAGTGTTTTCCGGGCTTTGAAGCCATGGTTCAATGGAACTACTTCCTGACGTTTCGTCTACAGCTGTGGCAGACTTTATCAAAACCGATGAAGTAATGGGCGAAGTGACCTACCGTACTTCCCGACGTTGACTGATTGGACTGTGGTGAGCTACGTGGTATTTATTCCCCCGCCGGCGCCGTCCCGGTGCAGCGGAGGGACTGGGGTGGGGGTGGTGGTGGCGCTGGGTTTCGGCGCACTTGAAACGAAAAATGTCGTAGAACTTGCTTCCAGTCTGCATTTAAAAACGTAATTTCCTCCTTCCTGTTGCAACTGTTGTAGTGTTTAAAGACCTCAATGGCCTCTCTCGTTAGTCTCGGATAGAAACGCTACGAATCATATAAGATATCGATATATTATAACGATATATAAGATATAAGATTGATATAAGGTTGAAGAAGATGTCGTGACCTTCGGAGAGAGCGTGCTTTGCTACTGCTCACTTTTGTATTTGTCCCTGCAACTCCTCTTGTGTTCCGTGTTGACACTGCGTTTTGTGGTGCTAATGTATATCGAGCCACAGCTGCATGGAACTCGGTAAACTCCGGGTGCTGATACGGGATCTCTGCGGTCTTTGGCCGATCTCAGGCTCTGTTGTATTATGCGAGTGGGCTTAAAATCAGTTTTAACATTGTACTCTTCCAGTAGCCTGCTGATCATGTCCGTTACTTTGTGGATGTATGGTAGGCTAGTCTATTCTCGCTTCTCTTGTTGTTCTTTCCTGGCGCCTTGTACGGACACCCCTATCGAATCCGTGCTTGCTGTATCCATTCCAACCAAAAGGTTTTCCCAGAGGCTTCATTTCCCGTTCCAATTCGGCCGGTTCTCACAAATCCTCTTGGATCTCACAGACGGAGTCTTTATGACTCTTTATGATCCTTTTCTGTCTGGGATGATGACTTGATCAGTTATTGAGGTATCGGTCAGTGTGTGTTGGTTTTCTATAAACGGTGTGCGCAAGATTCCCATTCGACCTCCTTGCTACCAAAACATCCAAAGACGAGCAGACGTCTTTCCTTTTCTATCTCCATAGTGAAATGAATTTTTGGGTTGATAGAGTTGAGGTGTAAGAAGATCTCTTGAAGTTCGCCCTCGCTAGGGCTCCAAATAACAAAGGTGTCGTCTACATATCGGAACCAGGACTTTAGCCTCTTATTTGGTGTTGCCAACGCCTTGACCTCGAAATTTTCCATAAAATAGTTGGCTATTACTTGCTTAAGGGGGCTGCTCATAACTAGACCATCAGTTTGTTCGTAGAAATCTTCCTTCCAAAGTGTTGGTTCCGATACGTGGACGACACCTTTGTTATTTGGAGCCATGGCGAAAGCTAACTTCAAAACTTCCTCTTACACCTCAACTCTATCAACTCAAAAATTCAATTCACTATGGAGATAGAAAAGGAAAGACGTCTACCATTTTTTGATGTTTTGGTACCAAGAAGGCCGAATGGGAAGCTTGCGCACACCGTTTATAGAAAACCAACACACACTGACCGATACCTCAATAACGGATCAAGTTATCATCCCAAACAGAAAAGGGGAGTCATACAGACTCTGGCTGTGAGAGCCGGCTGAATTCTAACGAGAAATTAAGCATCTGGTAGGAGCTTTTGGTTGGAATGGATGCAGCAAGCACGAGTTGGATAGGGCGTCCGTCCAAGGAATATAGAGCGCCAGGAAGGAACAACGGGAGGAGATGAAGAAAAGCGCGGATGGACTAGTCTACCATACATCCACAAAGTAACGGATAGGATCGGCCGGCTACTGGAAAAACACAGCGGTAATATTGTCTTTAAACCCACTCGTACAATACAACAGAGCTTGAGATCGGCTAAAGACCGCAGAGATCCCTTATCGGTACCTGGAGTTTACCGAGTTTCATGCAGCTGTGGCTCGGTATACGTTTACACCACAAAACGCAGTGCCAACCCGAGGATTACGGAACACAAGAGGAGTTGCGGGCTAGGACAAACACAAAAGTCCGCAGTAGCAGAGCACGCTCTCTTCGAAGGTATCCTTTCCAACGAGGTGGATATCTTACATCAATCGCAGCGTTTATATCCGAGACTAATGGAAGAGGCCATTGAGATCTTTAAACTCAGCAACAGATTCAACAGGAAGGGCGAAATTACTTTTTTAAATGAAGACTGGAAGCGAGTTCTATGACATATTTCAAGTGCGGCGAAACCCTGTCCATCACTACCCCCACCTCAGTTCCTCCACTGCAGCGCTACGGCGGGGGAATAAATACCACGGAGCTCACCACAGTCGAATCAGTCAGCACGGGAGATCACTTCGCCCATCGCCTCATAGCTTTTGATCATTTCTGCCGCAGCTGTAGACGAAACGTCAGGAAGAAGATTCATTGGACCACGGCCTCATACCCCTGAAAACACTATAAATTGTATTTTGACCGGCCGTGAAAGCCTTCACAGTCGCTATCAAGATATTTGCAAAAGAACCATACAAATTGGTGAAAGTTTTCAAATGTTTTAAAATGTTTCATCATCTTTTGAAAATGACTATTAACAACCAGTTTGCTACTTAGAGAGAGAAGTAACTTGTTCAAGAGCTTCTTGGTTTATTATTTCCGCATTTATATTAAAATATAGCATAAGATTAACCGTTTATATTGATATTTTTTATCTCGAAAACGGTTAGTTACGAAGGTCATGCAAGACGCTATTTTTTCTTTGAAGTTGAAGGGGAAGAAATCTTAGGAAATAACCGTAAGTGACGTATGAAATAAAAATTTTTGGTGATAAAAAAGGGCCATAGAGTAACAAAATAAATTTCTGTAGATTTTGAAACTAGTTTTCAGCCCTATGTAGAACATTTCAAATTTAAAGAGATTATCTCCAGAACTAGACAAGCTATGAAAAAATAAGTAAATTTAAAAGTTTAACGTTTTGTATCTAAGTAGCAAAGGGCTTTAGTACGTATATACTGTATAAACTTTTTGTCATACTCTGTATAATGATACAATTAGAGAAATTAGATGTTATCAAGCCTTTATAACACATGTTGAGAAGTAAAAAAATAGACAGAAGAGAAGATGAGAAAAATATCATATCATAGAGTAGGGAATGCGTTCTATCAACATCAATCAAAAGCATTTCATTTCCTGTGTAATAAAAGAAGAAAAAGATCAGCATTGAAATTATATTATGTATCATAAAAGAAGACGAAGAGCTCAAGATGAAACAACCAAATGAAAAATTAATAGGAAAAGTTTAACAGACATCGAATCTCTAGAGAAGGAAACAGAAGCCGAAAAAGTAATTTAAATTAAAATAAGCAAACTTGAATTATTAGCGATTACAGTACAAATTCTTTAAACGAAGAATAAAGAAAAAAGCGAATAATTAAGTGGCACTCAGAAATGAACAAGAGTATAAACTAAAAGAAATATAGAAAATGCTTAAAGATCAAGTTTATTCATTAATAAAATGATTGCATGAGATAAGTATGACAAATATATGAAAAACCTGAAAAAGAGAGTCAAACTAGACAATTTAATAGAAAGAACAGAAAGATAAATTTAGTAGAAAGTTTTAAAGTAACAATCAAGTTAATAACAAGTATTTAAAACGAAGCAATACACGAAAGAAAAATTAACAGAGAGGAGAACGAAAAATTTACTTAGAATAGTAAAATAGATTATGAACTAAATTAAAAAATGTAATAAAGCATGATACGAAAAAGTTAAGTAAAAATTAAAAAAAAAAACATACAAAAATGAATATTCTAACTGAAATGTTTATCACACGAAAAAGAGGAAAACAGCCCAAGATAAATATTGGAAGTGCTTCTAATAGTTTTTTTAATAAAACTTGCTTAAGGGTTTACGGTGTACGTTTTGTTGTGAGCTCCTATTGTAAGACCTCGTCGGCGTCATCTAGTATTTGAATTAATAAAACACATTTAATGATGTGCACGATTCCAGTGAAAGCAAATTTTAATTTATGGAAGTCGGGACCGAAATAAACGTACCTTTATGGACGTTGTTAGGCGATGGTTGCATTCGTTGCATGCCTGCATGCAGATAAACGTATCGGGTATTCGACCCGGTAATGTTTGCGATTTACCGGCAATTACCAATCGCCAATAATATTTTTGCTTTTCATTTCGTTGTCGTTGCGTAATCTCAGTCTTCACTTTGCAACGGTACAAAAATTCATAATTGTAATGAATTAACAACCACTCTCAGCAGTTTTTGTTTTAGTCACGAGCCATTGTTCGAGACATTAAAAATATCTCACGAACGATTCTCATACAATTAAAAAACGAGAAAAAAAGGCGAAAGGATTTACTTTCATTAACCAATTTTCGCCACTTCCTGAGTAATATCGTTAACTCGATGATATCGAGGCCTTTTTCCCATTTTATTAAAATTTGACTGTCAATTGGTGCGATCATTCAATTCAGTGCGTGAGAACCGCGCAGACAGTGAGAAAGAAGGCAATGAAACGTAATCAGATACATACTAATTGGGATCGGTGAACATTTGAGTGATCAAGAGATGTTATGATAATTTATTGAGAAATATGTAATGAGCCTTTTGTATGGGATACCCTTTATTCTTCAATAGAACATGATACTTGTTCTCGCCAAACAATCGTGATAAAATCTTGTTATAAATTTATGAAAATAAATCCCTAACTGGTTGCAATTTTAGTTTCTTAGTTCTAATACTGTAGTCTTAGTCCACGGAATGGACTTTCCGCACTTCTAAAGAGATGTAGTTTCTTTCGGACTTTAATCTTTTTTGATTACGTCATCCGAACAATTGCTTGAGGGAGTAAAAAATCACGTTCGTTACAAATTGATCATTCTTTCTGGGATATATGAGGTTATTCCAAATTAACTCCGGTGTTCCTAGTTATGACTACCTTGGACTACTCTGACGGTGTGTCGGGGAGTTTTCTATAGCAATATACATACAGTGAGGTTTTTTTATAACATACACGCAACATACACGCAATTTTCCCTATGTTCAATTTTTAAAAAATCATCTCAAAGCATTGGTGTCAGACGTTGATGTTTAGGTAAAGGTAAAACGTCAAAAAAGCCTCCAAATATATTTCGTTAATTATTTCAATTTAGACATCGCTTTTAAACATTAAATAACATTGATAAAAATGTATACAGTCCTAGAAAAGTAATTGGTTGATATGGTTGTCGGATTGAGACAAGGCAGCAAATTACAAAACTATCTCTCTGCCAAAGCAGAGAGGCACAGGCACAGAGATAGTTGTGTAATATGCTGCTTTGTCCTAATCCGCCAATGATATCCACCAATTAAATAACATTTTTATAACAAGAAAACATTTATTAAAAACACTAGAAAATTAAAAGTGTATAACAAATTCTCAAAATGTCCCCCTTCGCCTTCTAAACACTATGCAAGTCGATCTTGAAAAGCACGAACTGTGTTTCTTAAGAAATTTTGATTAAATTCGTTGCAGGCTGTTCGGATACCTTGTTTTAAAACGTCCACATTCTCAATTTTGACATTGTTATAAATTTTTGACTTTAGATAGCTCCATAAAGAGAAGTCGTTTGGGGAGAGGTCAGGGGACCTTGGTGGCTATGAAATAGGCCCAAACCTTCCTATCCACCTGTCAGGAAATTCTTGATTGAGGAAATTTCTAGCTTCGTGCGTGGAATGAGCAGGAGCGCCATCTATTTGAAACCACGGATTTTCAATATTCACATTTTCAATTTTTGGCATAATTTGGTCTCGGAGCAGGTTTAAAAATTTAGCCGAATTTAAATTCCCTTCAATAAAGAATGGTCCTATAAGTGTACCTCCAATTATGCCTATCAACACGTTGACGCTTGCATTATATTGGGAGTGAGTTAAATTTTGTAAATGCTGATTTGTTTGAGACCAGTATCTAAAAACAGTAGGTAATTAGGATATTAAAAAACAGAATTCAGGCGATTGCTAAAAAAGTTCTTTACCTATAATTTTGGAAATTTACACAACCATTTAATGAAAAGGATACATCATCTGTAGATAAAATTTTTCGCAAAATGTTGCCATTCCTGTGGAGTAAATTTAGGAATCTTTCACAGAAATCTGTTCGTCTCTCTTTGTCGTCGTCATACAGCACTTAATGATTAGAGTATTTGTAGGATTTGAACTTGAATTCTTTTAGGGTCCTTCGCCCAGAAAATTTTGAAATTTGGAAATAATCAGCCACTTGTTTTAAGGTGGATCCAGGATTTTCTATTTCCAGTTTTAATTCCTCTGTAAGAACATGCGGTTGCTTGCTCCTCTTCCTAGGAGAGTTAACTACACATCCTTCTGAATTATACATCTTGACGATATCATGTATCGTTCCACTAGAAGGAATGGGCCTGTCTGGATGACTCGTTGCAAATAAATCACGCACTCTCGTAAGCCTATTTTCATTTTTGTAAAGATTAAATAATTCTATTTTTTCCTGTTCAGAATACATTATCTAAAGTCTATAAAAAATATTCAGCAAAAAGTTTACTAAAAGCAGCGTTATAAAAAATAAAGTTTGAAGTTTTCGAGCTGGTAAAGTTACCTGAACAGATATCTGAACCTAGAAATTAAGATCTGACAGCAATGCATTGAGACGGTTTTTTTAAAATTGAACATAGGGAAAATAGCATTATATGTTCAAAGTAAAAAAAATCTCACTGTTTATTTTCCTATGTTGGCGTTATTTTCTTTCAACTTCCTCGAAAGTGCTAAGAAAGTTGATGGAAATAGTCTTTTGATGAGAAAGTTTTCCAATCTTCGTCTCCGCCTGATGTCTCAAGATGACGTCAAATACTTTTTATTGATCCCAATGCTTGTGAAATCTTTGGCTAGTTTTTGTTTGTTCAAAGTTTGGACAGTTTAAGTGAACTATAAGCAAAATCGAAAACCTGAGTTTTTTTCAGCTTCTCTTTATTGAATCTTCGTATAGGCTATGCTTATTTGACTCTCCACCTTGAAAGGCCAGGAAACCTTCAAAACTTTACTCCTCTAACTTGTTTGCGCCTTTTTTCAATCAGAGAAGCCTTCATGCAAAACAAAACTAAAATTAATAATTGTTTGGAAAAGTGGCCCTATGCACTGTGACCGGGGATCCTTGCCCTGTTAAAGGAGAAACAACGATAAATTTGGAAGTTGGGGGGAAAGGATAAGGATTCATCACGATGTATCGGTGGCGGACATCAAGGACGAGTTCATTCTAGGTATGGACATAATTGGGAAATATGGATTTTCCTATGACAATCGACAGCAGATGTTGAAATTTGGAAATGAAGAGTTTTGCTGTAATGGGACCAAGTGCCAAGGATTGTGTCCGTTTGACGGCGGAAGAAACTACGAGAATTCCTCCTGGCACTGAAAGGCTTATTTACGTCACTCCTGAAAATGACCCTGGGTGGTGCGTTGGATTAGTAGAACCGGACTTGGAGAAATCAAACTTATTAGTGGCAAGAACCCTGACTGACACAAAACGAAAAATTCCGATTAGATTGGCAAACATTGGGGAGACCAGTATTAGAGTACAAAAAGGAGAGTTCCTGGTAAATTATCAACCAATCACTTGGATATGCAGTTGTGAGGAAGAAAACAGTGTTGCTGGTGGAAGTTCTGGGGAATAATTGTCCACTATTCTCCATTCATTTGAAAATAACTGGAAACATTTGAGTAAGGAACAACTCCAATCGACTAGACGTTTTGTGACCACTCAACGGGATGTCTTCGACACTAACCTGAATGCAACTAAGACTGACCTTGTAGTTCATAAAAAAACACCGAGGATGCACAACCAATACGACAACCCCCCAGCAGAGTGCCAATTGCAAAGCAAGAATAAGTTGGTCACTTGTTGAAGAGCATGCTAGAAGAGGGCGTCATCGAAGAGTCGTCGAGCTAGAAAAGGTAAAATTAAAATAATGTACCATTTTTGGACAAAAGGCAACAGGACACCAAGACGGCTTGAGAAGGACTCAATAGAAGGACTTAATATTTTTGAGTCTTTCTCCAGTCGTCTTGTTGTCTTGCGTCCTCTAATTATTATTATTTTTACCTCATACTGTATCATTTAGAACACTTTTACGTACTTGATTTTAATCCGGCAAATAGCTTTTTACAGGATTGGATCGTAAAGAAAGTTTACAGTATTGAGTACCAGCACATCTTCAATAAATCCATTGTATCCATGGTAACCTACCTAAACCTACCGGTACAGCATACTGTAATGAAACTATTTGTCAAATTGGCGGATTTGTCAAAAATATATTCGCCGTGCATAAAATGATTTTTGTCCTGTTTTTAATAAGTATGAAGTAAAATGTTGTACATCATACGTCCGGTAACGTGTTACAGTAGTCGTTTCGAAATTCCAGACTCGGCTAGCGCCTCGTCCGGAAACATCTTACTTCTACTGTAAAACTATATTTACCGGACTTATAACGTAAATAACTATTACAGTATGACATCCTGAAATGTCAAACGTATAAACTTTACTGCTATAATTTTTCCGCGCTGGGGATTGAACCACCCTATAGCATTTTTATACCGGGATAGTCTGAAAGTAGTGAACTGAAAAAGATTTAATTTTAGGTCAGGAATAACGAGCTAGTAAATTATAATAGAGGCTTCTTCGGGTTTCTCACTTTTGGCCTTTCTTTTAGCAGTGGATTTTCTTTTTTATGTCCATTCTTTTTGCAGTATGTAGTACCTTTTGACTCTGTAACTAAAAAAGTGTTTAATAAAATAATATGATCCTCTTTTTCACATTTAAAACAATTGAGGTTTTTTCTTTGAACGAGCTTTTTTTTTTCTGCCCTCTGAGTCCCACTACAACTGTCGTTTGCTTTTCTTGCTTGATGAAGGAAGAAGTGTAGGACCCCTTTATTTTTTAATGAGTCAACGTGATGTTACTTCGTCTAATGTCTGGCAAACACTGAATTCCAGGCAAAATAAAAATGCTTATATCTTTCTGGAAAAGGCATCAGAATTTTAGTTATTACTAATTTTCTTGCAAGCTTCTCTTCTGCTTGTTTAGTTACTAATTAATTTACTCCTAGGTTCTTCAATATGGGGAATAGAGGGGATTATACAAGTCTGAGAGTCATCAAATATAGAAGAAATGCCTTCAACAAAAACCGCAAAAATTTTAATGGGCGGGGGTGGAGGGGGGGGGGGGTGGTTCGTGCTCTCAGCAATGTTACCAGAGTAGCCAGTTAAGTTTGAGAAGAGATTGAGGGTAACTTCAACTTAAATTTTTGCGTTTTTTTGTTACTTTTTTTATGTTGCATTTTCAAACTTTAAATCTAAAGAGTACAATAAGAAAACGATAAAAATTGTATTAAACTTACAATTTATTACGCTTTCAAACTTGGATACATGCGCTATAGTTTGAAATCGGTAGAAATTAAATTTTATTTGAATGCGATTTAGAGACTAGCGAATTGGCATTACAAGATCTTAAAGCTGGATAATGCACTCAGGTAGAAATAAGTATTGCTACATCCGTTTGGCAATGGCACCAAAATCCAGACGAAAATATTTGTAGCTTATTGATGTCTCTCGCTAATTTCATACAGAAAGGGGCAAGGCTACTTTTCTTTTTTTAACGAGATTCATTTTGGTTTATTTGAGGGATTATAGAACTAAACAACAAAAACAAGAAAAATGAATGGAGATCGGAATTTACAACAACCAAAGCAAGGATGACGACTTCAACCTTACTTTAGAACCCAGGTTCGGAGTTGCTTCTGATAATTTAAAATGGGGTTTAGTTAATGGGGTAACCAAAGTATTTAAAAAATATATTAACCCTAAAGAAATAGGCAGAGGATTCAAAAGTTTAAGGCAAACGAAAACAGGAGCAATTATTGTTGAAAGGTTTGACAAAAACCAACAGACAAACTTAACAAGAGTAAAATCGTAGAAAAAATCCATTTTTTCTCTAAGAGACTGGTAGAAATTCAGGTTTGAAATTAGTTAACTCTAAGTCAACAGTCTCAAGTTTATTATGTTGCTGTTGTACGGCTACAAGTTTCGCCTAAAAAGGCATCATCAGGCCACATCACAACACACGTTAAAATAGTTAAAAATGCTAAAACACGTTCACATATTACGAACTGGCTAGAAGACTCCCTTGACAAGAGTAATAAGAGACGTCGACAACATGACAGCAAAAGAAACCCACAGTAATAATCCAATTTTCATGATAACCGGAATTGAAAAAGGATACTCAAACAATGAATTTCTGCAGGAGCTTGAGAACTTTGAAATTGTTGAAGAACTTGGATGCAGTATTTGCGACAAGATCCAGGTAATAACAAGAAAACAATGTCGTAATGGAAAGAAGGAAAATTGGGTACTTGAATCATCACCTACCATAGCTAAATGGTTTCTTAAAAAAGGTAAAATATTTTTTCTGGTCAAGGTATATGTTCAGGAATACTTCAACCTGGCCCAGTGTTTCAAGTGCTGCGGATTTGGACATGTGGCCAAATACTGTTCAGAAAAAGACTGTTGTCACAGGTGCGGCGAGGAACATAAAGCTGAAAACTGTGCTACCAATTTAAATGCAACCAGTTAGGGATTTATTTTCTTCTTAAATGCCCAAATTGTAGCAAATTTGAATTGGATAACACAACCCACTCGGCAAGAGACAAGTAATGCTGTCCAGTATATAAAAAGAAACTATCAGCTTTTAGGAACAACATAAATTATAGTGATTTTTTATAACATCGAGCCACCCTTCATCAATCGGTCATGAAGATGGGGATAAATCAAGATAGGGAATTATGAGTACAACAAAACAACAGGTAAATTCCGACGAAAATGTCATAAGTATTATACACCAGAATGTTCAGTCGTTAGGTAACTCTGTAGATTCCTTAAACAATTTGCTAAAAACTAATGCGGAAACAAAAATAGTATGAATCACTGAACACTGGAAAACAGCAGACGAATTAAAAATGTTAGCACTAGAAAACTTTACCCTGGCAAGTGCGTTCTGTAGAGGTTATGGTGAACACGGTGGTAGTGCGATTTATGTTCATAAAAGTATGAAATTTAGAACCAGAAGTAAATTAAACAAACTTTCATTAAAAAACGAATTTGAGTGTGCGGCAATTGAATATAACGTCGACAAAAACCAAATGATAGTTTTATCAGTATACAGACCACCAAGTGGAAATGTGGAAATTTTTTAACGATGTATTGAACAATTATTTGGTCAAAACTTCAATGAAAAAAAAAATTGTTTTAGCGGGAGATTTTAACATTGAAACGTAAATCGCACAAACTTTCTTTCACTTCGTTTAATTTAACTCCTACTATATTTGAGAAAACCGGAGTGGTATTCGGAAGTGCCAGTTGTATAGATAATATTTTTGTAATTTTTGATATATTGGCCAGTACGGTTTTTGAGGGTTTTCTATCAGATCAAGCCGCCGTAACGATCAGTTTTCATATGCTAAAACCTCAGCCAGCAGAACCGCAATATAAAAGAATATTCTCAGAAAAAAATAAGAAAATATTTATAATTTGTTTAGAGGAGCAGGATTGGTCTAAGATTTATGATAGCCACAGAAGTGATAGTAATCATAAATGGAAATTATTCCTGGATATTTTCAGTCTTTTTTTTACGCTTCAAACAAAGTTTTCCGTTAAAACAAGTTAACGCAAATAGTAAAAAAGGTTATGTCTATAAGGACAGCGAACAAATTAAAGAATGTAAAAATAGACTTGATATTCTACTAACTTTGTTTAGGCACAATAGAGAATATAAAGATCAATATAAAGAGGTAAAACAAGAATACGATGATCTTTTGAAAGCGGCAAGATCTGATGAATATGAACAGAAAATTAAGCGATCGGATAACAAAACAAAGTGTATGTGGGCCATATGTAACAAAATTCTAGGAAAGAGTAACAGTACTCCTACTGCACCAGCACGTGATCCTTATATTTTAACTAAACAGTTTAATCAACACCTGCTTTCAGTTATACCAAGACTTTAGAAATATGTTCAAAACAGACCGTATTATTGATCAATCCATGTTTCTAAGACCAGTGAGCCCTAGCGAAATATTAGATCTTGCAAATAAAATCAAGAATAAGTGTAGTAGCTGAATCGATAAAATACCTCCAAATATAGTAAAAATATCGGTGCCTGACATAAAGGACTTATTATCATTTCTATTAAATGACTGTTTTAAGCAGGGTATATTTCCTGATTTGTTAAAAGTAGCACAGATAGTACCATTATATAAAAAGGGTCCAGATGAAATTCAGAATTACAGACCCATTTGTCTTTTAACTAGCAATGTGCAATAGAGTTCTGAGTTTTTTTAACAAGTGTGCTTTGTTTGCTGGTTACCAGCATGATACACCACTGGAAGATCGACAGACACTGCTATATTTCAATTTACCAGGGCAGTACTGGAGCAACTTGAGCAGGGCAGTGTTGGACTGGGAATTTTCTTAGATTTGTCAAAGGCCTTCGACTGTCTTGATCGTTCACTCCTCGTAATAAAACTAGAAAAATACAGCATTAGGGGAAATGCGCTAATAGTTATTTTCCTAACAAGTGCGCAAAGTAACACTTTCGCGCACGCAACTGCCGTTGCTCGAACGACGCAAAGCGGAGTTCGGGCAGCAGTCAAGTGCACGAAAGACACTTTCCGCAAGAATTAGGAAAACCATTTTTTCTACAACGGTATAAAAGTCCAGCTGCCACTAATATGGAACATCTTTAACGATTTTATAAATGATTAAGCTTCACAATTCTTTTCTGCTGCCCCTGTATTGACGGCGTGCGCGAAATACTTTGTCGCACGTGTCCTATGGCAACCAGTAACTTTTTTTTACGCTGCTATGGGCAACGTGCGAGAAAGATAACAATGAAAATATGTGTCAGTTTGCATACTGTCAGTAATGCGAGAACCGTGTCATATTTTGACGGTTGTAGAATTTTTTTTTAAATCTTATCTGTCGAAAAGAAAACAAATAGTTAAATTGACCAAAGAGGGAAAGACTTACCTTTCGGATATGGAGGAAAATAGCTTTGGAGTAGCTCAGGGGAGTATTCTTGGTCCAATTCTGTTCATAATCTATTTAAAGGATTTGGCAGCGACTCTTAGTACTGCAAATGGAAGTGTCACATGCTATGCAGATGACACAAATATTCTTGTTGGTGGAAAAGTCATTAATACAATTAGGTTTCATGGTGCTTGATAGTGCTAGTGACTGGTTCGAGCAGAATGGGCTTGTTTTGAATAGAGATAAAACAAATGTTGTTTTGTTTAGAACTAAGTTGTGTAGAACTGATTTCCCCGACACTCTAAAGTTATCCGATCAAGAATTTAATTTAAGTAGCAAAGTAAAATTTTTAGGTGTAATAATTGATGAATTTTTGAACTGGAAAGCACATATCCAAGAACTGTTAAAAAAAAATAAACTCTGTTTGCTATGGAATAAGAATAATAGGGCGTTATATGAGTGATAAAATTCAAAAGGTGATATATTTTGCTAATGTTCAATCGATTTTGCAGTACGGTATTATTTTTTGGGGTAGCAGTAATGATATGCAGAACGCCTTTGTTGTTCAAAAGAGAATTTTTAGGACAATTAAACGCATGCAAGTAAGAGACAGTTGCAGGGGTCTATTTAAAAAAGAAAGATTGCTGACGATTTATGGACTATATATTTACGAATCATTGTTGTTTTTCTTTAAAAATCGGTCTAATTTTGAGAAACAAATAGTGCATGGTTACAAAACAAGAACTATGGATGTAAACTATCCTATTCATCGTTTATCGTTAACTGAGAAAGGCCCATATTACAAGTGTGCAAAATTATTTATATCCACGGCATTTAAGGATAATCGAAAACTTGAAGCAGTTCAAGTGTAAAATAAAGCAGCACCTAATAAACATGGAACCTTACTCAGTTGGCGATTATTTAGGACAATAACATCTGTCAAACTCTTTGACGCAGCTTCTTTTGTGTTTGTTTGTATATCGATTTTGTCGCATACATGTATAACACAATTTGAAATAAAGAAATATTATTAATATTAATCTGGTTACATTTTTCAGACAGATGACAAAACAAAAGCCCTTTCCGGAAACCGCAATCCGGATCAAGTTGATCAGTCTCACCTAATTTTCAACCAATCGACTTGCCCGGCTTGCAATAGGTTATCAATCCGGTTGCCTGAAAATCAGCTGTAGGGATCAATCTAATCCAGATTTTCCATTTCCGAAAAGTTCTAATGTAATTTATGTCAGCGTCACTGTCACTGTCACTCCTGAAAGCAAGAATGAGCTTTTGATAGAACTTTAGGCACTCCACTTACTCAGCGGAAATTTGTCAATGAATAGGGTTCTTAACTTAATGGGTACACTTAACTAAATTCATATAAAATGTGACGGTGGTTTCTGATTTAAAAAATTATGTGAAAATAAACAAAGTTTACATAAACATGTTAAAAGGGGGAAATCGTACCTTGAGGACCTATTCATATAAGTGATACGCATTTTACACACTTTTCGCTCTTGTAATAGATACACAAATGTCTAAGGGGCACATGCAGGAGGAAATAATTACCTACATATATTATCGCAACTCGTAGATTTATCCACGCGATAAGATCGTACCCAAGAATTATAATTATTGGAAACCTGTAAGCTACAATTATCTGCGTAATCAATTAATACATAAACTATCAGCAGTTTTCCATTTACGGTAAACACACGGAGGCAATGTGGAGCGAATATTAAAATTAATGGCCACTTGGAACACCTCAAGATCGATTTTAATATTTAATGAGCGAGGAAGTATCAAGTAAATTAGTTACGGAGGATTATTATTTTGATTCGAGTGCGCTGAGAACCTTTTGATTTGAAACGTCTTGTCCTATCCAAATACATTATAGCAAAAGAGAAAATACCTTGAGGAACATATATGTAAATAACCCGGAACTATTATGTCAAAACTAAAAAAACTAATATTTGTGCAAATATTTTCGTAGATGATTTATGGCCTTCGGTGACGTGAGTTTAAAATTAAAACTAAATTTAATTGCTGGAAACAATAAGCCGCAGTGTTTTTTAGCAATTATCACCGGGGTCGATAGTATAATTGATGATTTACTGCTAAACGCCAGATACTATTTAACACTGATGGCTTGCCTATTGAATTTAACTGTTTAACCGACCATCGATAATCTGAGATCGTTCATCAAAGCCGTAAGCGCTAATTTTATAGGCTGAAAGCTCAAGAACAATATGATCTTCTGGCATTGTTCATTATTATTTACTGACTCTCAACTCATATTTAAAATTTTCAATAAGACGCAGAATGATTGACGAGGAGTAAGCTTTAAGCACGAGGTTGTCCACTCCCTCAGAGAGTCAATTATGCATCTAGCTCCTGGTCTGTATTGAACTTAATTTCCAGGACTTAAGCTAAACACTTATCCAGTAATTGGATTATAAATTACGATCGTAATCGAATTACATCTAATTGGCAGTAATTGATACCGATAGATCGTCAGATGTTTAGAAAGTATAACAAAGCGATCGCTAATTGTTTTAGCGTGAAATTCTCGCGCGGAGTTGGCCAGCAGCGAAACAAAGGAAAATCGGTACTGCTGCCGTCGCGTAGATCAGCAATCGGCGGCGATTTCAAGAAACAAACAAGAGACTGGCGGCGTTAATTAACCGCTGGCTTCTTCTTCGACGGTCAGCAGCGGAACTGGTTTAATAAAAAAGTCCAATAACGTGTAACTACTAGAAAAGGGCTATTTGCATTTGTATGGTGCATAATAATGCGTTTAGGGTCGTTAATAGGAATGTCTGATAAGCTTAAAAATTGAGAATGGTGGTAAGGAAAGATTAAATATAGATACTATAACTTCACTACTCTGACTTCATGTCCCGGAAAATTTGTAACAAGGAATACGAGAGTACATACATTTTCTATAAAACTCCTTAAAGGAATACCGATAGTTTTCCAAAATAATAAAAAAGCTACTTGGAGCACACACAATGTTTAAGAAGATGTCACCTGCACTGTCATAACAAAAATATAGCAAAAAGCTTCATGACTTCAGGCAATTTTCTAGAAGCCCTAGAATATACAGAATGCTGGAATGTTATTGAACTGAGAAAAAATAAATCATTTCAGCTACGTATATTACTGCCAAGCTAGTAGGCGATATGGCCAAGAAGTTAAAAAAGTAACGATAAACAGCAAAGAAATTGTTCAACGCAGCATCAACGAAAAAGTTTTAGAATGAGTACCAACTTATACATACCTAGGCACTGTATTAAATAAGCAATAGGATCACTTTCAATCAAAGAGAAATCAAAGTTAGAATTGAAAGAGTTAGAGTAGCATTTATCTAAATGTTCTTGAAAATAAGACTGCTCCAATGTTACATAATTTTTCTCTTTGGTTCTTTAGAATGGATCTTAACCAAAGCAAGCCAAGAGACTTGAGGCGTTCGAAATGTAGTCGTATAGAAGAATTAAAAAAATATCATGGATAATGACAATATTAAACTTAATAGTACTCCAAGAACTCCAGGAAAAAGGAAAAAGAAATTATAATCACAATAAAAAGAAGAAAATTTGAATATGTACGATTCGTCATGTGCATTGCTTAGTCTAGGGTTTAGGGTAAAAGAGGGGCTGGAAGAAGACCAATATCCTGGACCGGGTTTGAGAAATATCCACAACAAGCCTTTCCCGAGCGGCAGCAAATAATTGGCCTTAAGCCATCGTAGTCAAAACTTAACCTTTACTATGAAACAAAAGACAGTAAAAGAAGCAATAAGGAAAAAATAAAATATTCGCGTTTATCAAAAATTAAATTTCACTCCCAATTATTTCACGATGTCGAGTTGAATCAACTCCCATTCCAGATCCTTAGCGCTTAACCTCTGAGCAAAATCGGTAAACTGACATTTTGGTAACGCTTTTGTCAAGCCGTCAGCCAGGTGCTCTTTGCTTGGAAAGCATTATATCCTGATGATTATTCTTTTACAGATATCACGATCAAAACGGTTAAAACGGCCTTAAAAATGCATGACATTATCTTGTCTTCAAAGTTGGCAAAAATGCAGTTTTTGAAATCTTTAGAAAAGTTAGCTTAGTTAATTTAGAAAGAATTTCGATTAAAAATGGGTCAATTGTATAGCTGATTCGCACAGAGATGGTGCAGCAAATAGTTTTGTAACACCCGAGTCTTTACAGTTGTAACAGTCTTTACAGTAAAAAAACAAAATCGCCGTATTATCTTGGATGTAATTGTTGCAGTTTTGAAATGAGTCATGGCTCTATACACAAAAATTCTCAATTTTTACAAAATGTCAGCAAGATGAGTGCCAAAGCAATTGACCCCAAAAGTGAAACTTTGACAGAGGCAGTGACTGGGGGTGAGTCGTGGGTGCAAAAACAAGCAAAGAAAGGCGCCACCTTTCCTTGCGCAAACCCAAAAAATTGTGTTCACAGGGCTCCGTAAGATAGGTTATGCTGACTCTGTTTTGGTATGTTAAAGGGGTAATAATTGAAAGACCCCCAAATCGACTGGTATTACTGCTACTAGTGCCACAATACAGAACTGCCTTAAGTTTGCCATCAAACTCAAAAGGCGGCGATCTTTAAATAAGGGTGAACTTCGATGACCATCTAAGATTTGATTATCTGCCATATCTTCCTTATTCACCTGACCTCGTCCTAAGCGATTATCATATCTTTATTCCATTTCAAGGGGCATTGGGTGGGAAAAATTTCAGACTAATGATCTAGGCTCAGCACACGCCCTTTTTTTGGTATTGAAGTACTACCAAAATGGTAATGAAAACGCCCTGTGGAAAGTGCATGGAACTTAAAGAAAACTTTGTCAAAAATGACATATTTATTGCTTTAATAATATTTGACTAACAGTATTAATTTATAAGATTTTTATTCAACTCTGCCTCGTATTTTCTGTTTAATGTTTGTGGAAAGCTGTTTTGTTAGTCAATCTTATAGCTATTTGATTCTCTACATAGTTTGTATTGCCTTAGTTTCCAATTCATTTAGTATGTGATTCAATCAAATAGATTCTTTAAGCCTATGAACAAGAGGAATATCCTCTGCTTGTATTGTTGACAATGATGCAACACACTATCTTTAATTTGATATGTTATTGAGGTTGATAACAAATAATCACAAAACAATAAGAGAAGCTAGTCGTACTTCAAAACACCTTGCGTCATGTCTGCTTACTCCCACCACTCTTCACTAGTTCAACATAAAAGAAGGAATCCTACAGCTTCTTGCTAAGTAGAGTGTTCCAAGTTTTCAGTATCCTAATCCTTAGACAGCTCTGAGCTACTTTAATATGCACCTGGATCTCCTGCAGTAGACACTGTTCTGAACTATTTGCTTTACTATACACTTCTCTATACTATATATATACTACACACATATCTGTGATATTTTTACCTTAGTTACTTTATCATTAATTTCTTTGTCAACAAAGTTAGTTCTTCCCTCAGTTGAAATTTGAAAATATTTTTTAAATACTTCAACATAGCAAATAACTTTTTTCTTGGAGTTTGAAAAAAGCAGAGACTATTATTTAACACCAATATGATGTTTTTTATATTAAAAATAAAATACCGTAATCTTTTCCTCCTAAGAACTCTCTAAGTGTCCTTGTTCTTAAACAATCGGAAACACCCATTTGTTTTTTTTTTTAATTTTTCGGACATATGATACAACAACAAAGGGAAAAAAGTCATCATTTACCTTCATTGTTCAACACAAAATCTTTAAATTGTGCAGATACCCTTCATCGTTTCTTTGCTTCGTTGATCTTAGACGCAGTCCTCGGGAACTTCTGGGATTGTTACGCAGATTTTTTTTCTTGGCTGCTAGGTACCTCTTTGTCAACTTTACTATCATAATTGGTGTGGACTTCTGACATCTATATCCCCAGAAATTTTGATGAGTCATCTTTAGAAGTCGATACACAATTCCCAATCGGAGCTCCTTTTACTCAAAACATTCGAGAGATGCTAGCTTGTGGACGATTTTCATGAGTGTTGTTTATTATATACCCCAATAGATTGACGTTTACCACGGGACAAAATTCAGGGTTTTCTTCTACATTCATCATAGATGACTTTCTGATTGCATAAACATATATTGAGGAGCATGACCAATATCTTCATAGAGAGCTCCTATTACAAGTGCATGAATGCTCCAGAAAACGTACCTTTTTTGGGTTAGGAACTTAGAGGGAATCGCTCAGAATCAAACCAAATGTAGGGATATTATAAACTGGTGGTTGAGGAAGAAAAGAGACTAAGATTCGATCTTACGGATAACAATAGAAAAACATTACTAGGAAGGGTACGTCGTCTCTTCCTCAACCAATTGCGTGCCACCCCTTCCACGACAGAAATATTGACAAAGGCAACGGACAGGGTATTTCAAAGACGTGAAACAGGTCGAGGACAATTCGACTCTGTGCAATCATCGTCTTACTGTATATTATCGCTGACAGTCTACTTATCAGATGTTGCCATCGAACAACTGATACATCGTGACCAGAAATCATTTAGCATTATTGGCGATTATAAAAATCTAGACGACATCTGGGGGCAAAAATGTAAAATAAGTTAGGAAGTAATCATCTTTACTTTTCTGTTTATTTTTATTTATACGTATTTTCGTCCTTGCTTTGGGAGTTGTATCCTAATATTCCTAGTTGCCTCAACAAAGTTTCATTTATTTTTAAATTTCCCTACATTTTCTGAAATTGTTTACATTTTTTAGTTTTCTTTTACTTCATGTCTCACGGTGTTTAATATTTAGTTTTGTGGTTCAAATTGTCATGTGATTTATAAAAATATTTAGTACAAGAAAAAGCAGAAGAAAACTATCCATAATGCAAATTGCTGCGAATTCAATTGTAATTCCCGCAAAAACACCAACAGAAGTATTTCCAAAGACGAGTTTGGGGTGGATGAGTTTGTGGACAGGAGAAAAGCCTGGATCAAAGTCCTATCAATAACAAAACCAGTTAGCCAACATTTGAGAGTTTGTTCATTACACTTTAAGCAAACGATTACAATAGAGCATTTAGACATATTTTTCAATTAAGGGTTTTTTTTTTTTACATTTTTGGGTAATAATTTGTCAGGAAAACTAGCATCAAACTTTTTGAGACTTAAGTTAAAAGCATTTGCGGGACCATCAAGAAATCTTCCTCAAGTCAAAGTTTGTTAGACAATGATTTCTCTATCCCAGATTTTCGTAGTGTTTATGATAGTTGTAATAAAGAACCTAGGACTTTAAATTCTGAAGGTAGTGAGGAAAAGTTGTTACGATTGAGTGACTTAACACCTAAGGAACAATTGGTAGTAAATGCTTTGGTGAATAGGAAGACATCAGTGCACCAAGAAGCACCACAGTCTAGGTCTTTGGATAAAAGTGTCCAAGTGGTGTTTGTTGCGAAACAGATTTCGCAAATATGGTTTCTTTCCTCTTTCTATATATTTTTCTCCAATCTGTCACAAGCATAAAAGGACGAACTACCAATTTGGACCCCTCAAGAAAACTCTACAAGATATAGCTGTTGGTAGAGACTTTAACTCTAAAGTCCCACCCACCTCAACCTTTTAGCAATCCCTAGTGTGAGACTACAAGTAACAAGGTAAAGGTCTAGCTGATTATCTTCAGAAATTATGATTTGCAAGTCACTCAACATTGGAATAGCTATCGAGAAAGATTGAAGGTAGGCAAATTAAATGCAACACAGTTGGACCTAAAGGTTGATGCATTTGGTTTTGTCGCTCTGTGCATACCTGCTTATCCAAAATTATTAGTGTTTTAACCCAAATTTAATTTATATAATTTGATGGACATTGATACCATTGACCATACCTGAATTTAAAAAAATCACAATTATGGAATAGAATCGAAAAAAGGTACACTTTGCATGGAAACTTACTTTTTCAAGCAATTTTTGCTTCACAGGAAATTATGCCCACAAAATGTTTCCCAAAAAAACACTTCCAAATATTCACAGAAACCAGTGTTGAACTATAAATATCTCATCAGTACTTAATTTAAACAGACATTTTCCAAAAACTGTGTTCACACAATGAGTATACCTTGAAAGTCGCCATATTTGTTTACATTTGCAGCGCCCCCATCGGCAATTTTAATCGTCAATATTCAAAGACACTGTCAACTGTCAATACTAATGACAACAGTATCTACAGGAGCGTATAGGGGGTGCTCATGAGCGGAGGGTTTTTGCTTTCTCTGAGGCAAAGTGGGTGTGTGTTAAGGATGATTTTGATTCGCTTAAAAATAAAAACAGCAGAGACGTGTATGAGATGAATGTTCCCCTTTTTAGATACCTGAGGGATCTATTGTTCTTTCCATTGACTAGACCCTTCAATCTCTGCATAAGAAAAGGAAAGTTTCCAAACGGTCTAAAGAAATCAAGAGTTCTACCAGTTCATAAAAAGGAGACAAAAGGAATATGAACAATTACCGTCCGATGTTCTTAGTACCTGCAATATCTAAGATTTTTGAGACACTATTGAAGCAGCTACTCTGCAATTATTTTGAGGATAATAATCTTTTGTGAGTGCTCGAAGGCTTTCGACTGTGTGTTCCACTGGGTTCTGCTTGGGAAGCTGAGGTACTGAGGTCTGAATGACATGAGCGTCGGTCTGCTGGGGAGCTATCTTCAGGGGCGTACTTAGAGTGTGTTGTATGGGGGGGGGGGGAGCTATCGAGAGAGTGGGCCGGGGTCGGACATGGGGTGCCACAGGGGTTTGTGGCACACAAGGGTCTAAATAAACGACATAGCTTCTGCCTTACCGGGCTCTAAACTTCTCTTATTTGCAGATGACACTTCGCTTATCGTGAGAGACGCGATCCTGGAGAATGTTGAGCGTAGGGTTTATCGAGAATTAATTGATTTGAAGCGGTGGTTTCTGGCAAATAGGTTATGTTTAAGTGATGGGAAAACTGTGAATGCTTACTTTGATCTTGGAGGTTAGAACGAGAGGAGTGATGTGAGTTTCTTGGGCGTGATTCTTGATTCAAAACTGAATTTTGAGGCTCATATAGATGTTCATGCTGGTCGATTTGCGGAAGCTGTGTTTCTTTTGAAAGGTTTAAAGTGGATTATCTCCGGGTTTTCTATGCCATATTCCAGTCGGTGGCTGCGTATACCATAATGGCTTGGGGCCATTCGCTTCATGCGGGGAGACTTTTTGCGGTCCAGAGGAGGGCGGTTTGTGTCGTGGTAGGACCGGGATATCGTGAGGATGTACGTCAAGCGTTTGTCGAGCTGGGGTTAATAACATTGCCCTGTCGTTACATATATGAATGTATACTCTACTACCGTAGGAATTTTGAGCGCTATCGACTGGCCTCTGATGTGCATGGGTAGTCGACAAGACAAGGTTCACAGATCAGAGTGAACTTCCATCCTCTTAAGGCGTCGCGTATTTTTACGACTTACTACTGTCTGATGATATTCAATAAGTTGGCGCAAGCGGATAGGGATTTGCCTCTTAATTTGCTTGAGTCGTGAGTAAAATAATATCACATTGACAATGCCTTCTATAGCATGAACGAGTTTCTTCGGACTGACATTCCTTCTTTGAGTGAGTGATGTCCTGTCCTATGTTTAGTTGTTTTTATTGTTGGTAGCCTTGTTCTAGTTAACTTTTAAACTTTAATGTTATTACATTGTCATTCTATTTTGTATTCTAGATATTTTCTTTTCTAATTTGTGTAAATTTGACGAAGGTAAAAATCATGTAGTTGTTGCCACGACAGGCCTGCCAAATAGGCATTATTGGTCAAATGGTTAGGGAAAAAAAGATGTGTACTTCGCTCAAGCATCTATACATTCCCCTCTTTCCTATGTTGATTTTAAGGTGAAGAATTTTGGCGTTGTTGAGGGTTAACAGCAGAGGTTGGTTTACCTAAAAGGACAGTATTGAACTTTGCACGATGTGTACACATTTTCTTCCCCTCACCATCTGCATTCCCATCACTAATAAAGTTCAAAGTTAAAGTTTATTGCCGAACCACAAAGTACATCTTTTGAGGTAGAAGAAGTAGTTTTACCTGGGCTAGACAAGAAATAATATTGTAATTCTAGTTACATATGAAGTCAGATCTTTTGTGATGAAGTCAAATCAATGTGTCACCCCGGAATTACTACTACAAAAAAGCTGATGTTTGAGAATTTCGAGTAGAAGAGTATGAATACGGATTTCACCTCCACCAAATGGACCAGATACTGGCTTCTAAAATTCCCTTTTACTATCAAGGATGGAAGAAGTCTCATCAACTTACTGCACTGAAGAGAGTACTTCTGACAGATATGAAAGAAAACACTGTTGCTGACGCCTTCTATAATAACTGGATTACTCGATTTGGATCTTTTGGATCATTGCAGATCAGGGTAGATATTTTGCGAGTTCACAAACAACCATTATCAGTGATCACGGGTAAACATCGATCTGCAAATCATCTTCATATGATCTAGTGAATAGTTCAAAGTGAAACCTATAAACACAAGCAAAGTCACTGGTTCAACGAAATGAAATGAGGTATCGATCAATTATCTTATTAGGATTTGTACATAGCATGCGAAAGCGGTGAGGTATCAATGAGGTATAATGAATCAAGCTTGAACTAAATAACTCCCCTAGCCCGTGTTTGAGAAAACATTCAATTTAAGGCCTCCATTCCTTGCAGACCTACGACAATTAGTCATTAGGTCCCCTTCTTTTGCCTCACCGGGGTCACCATAAGGGAGGGGGGGTTAGTAAATTGGCGGACCTCAATTGGTCTGACGATAGCAGGGAAAAGGGTAGTGCAGGGACGTTGACGTGAAAAATAATGTTAATGTCGATTTGCACATACACTCTCGTTTTCTTTAATTCGCTTAAACTTCTGTTACCGGTCATTCTTTGAAAGCTAAATAATTAACGTGCGAAATTATTGTAAAAGTCTACAGGATAATTTTTTAGAAGAATTAACCACCATTCAGAGCAAAACGTTTCTGGATCATTTAGAACTTCTTCTAAATTTCTCGAATTTATTTCGCCTATATCGCTATTCACATATAATAACAAATCATTTTACTCATGTTTAAACATGTATTTTTCTTTGCTTGCGCCTGCTGCAGTTGAATTTATGATTGTTGAGGAGCACTGAAAACGGTTTTAGAATTATCATAAAAAGTACTGTGTCCATAAGGGTAATTTCATTGTGCACTCTTTAACCTTTACATATTTTCTTTCCAGGTTCGTGACTTAGTCGCCCAGTGCACTTGCCCGACCCAGTTCCCTATGATCAGAGTCTCCGAAGGCAAATACCGCATCGGAGACACCAAAGTGCTTATTTTCGTCCGCGTAAGTATATAATTTGTCTTTTTTCGACCCACCAAGTGGGCGGCCCGGATCACCAAAATCATACACGACGCCGATTAGTGAACAAAACCTTCTAATCTTTACCTCAATGTATACTTTTACATAATAACGGTACTATTTTGGTAAACGCATCCATTTTCCTTTCTACATTTTGACTTGACAAGCTGACGCCGATAATTTACATAGGACCAGATGCTTTATGCGATACGTGAATTACATGACGTATTGCTCTCTTCTTTTGTTCGCGTGGTTTTTCGTGTTCTGCATGGGAAAATAGTCAATTAAATGCTTTCAGTTGGCGCACTTAACTGAAAAGTCTTATTTCTTATCAGATCCTTAGAAAACACGTCATGGTACGAGTGGGAGGAGGCTGGGACACCCTGGCACATTACTTGGACAAACACGACCCTTGCAGGTGCAGGGCTCAACACCGACCGACACAGGGTGCTCGTTTAGTGCCTGGCAAAGCTCCAGATTTACATGGGGCTCACGTCTATTACGATAGGTAGGTCACATTATGGGAAATCATATTTTATCATCATTTGCGGCGTATAACTAAGGAAGTGTAATTCATATTTGTCTATGGCTTATAATGAAGATCAAACGATTTTGTTGTTGGGTGTGTTATAACACCGTACTGACTCAACATTATTTCCACTTTTATACTCTTAATGAATCATCAGCGTGGTCCTTTTTCTTGAAACCTACGCCTAATTCTCGTCGAAAAGAGCAATTAAATAAATTAGAAATCGGTCGTGCCGAAATTTCAACAACCACTGAAAAGTCAATGGACTTGACATGCACAAAGAACGTTGGGTCATTCTTTTTGGTTGTTTTTGTCGTAACTAACTCAACATTAAAAAAAAACAAGTCTAAATAAATATTGTGAGGGTTCACACCTATAAGAATACTGCAATATTAATAAACGTTACTAAGTATTTGTTGAAAAAGTCGTAAATTCTCTCTCAAACATCACCGACATTCCTAGGTTAGTGTGGTAATTATTGAACTTTTATTATTCGGTGTGTGTACGAAAGATGTCGTAAAAGCAGATTTATAACTATAGGCCAGTAAAGATTTGTTAGAAAGCTTAGTAAATTAAAATTAAATTGTAATACTAATTTTTCTGGACATTATTCCCAGAGAGGTGCTAGTCATAAAATTTCTCCTCGACTTGCAGTGCTTTGCAGTTTTCAGTCTAGTAATAACCTCTCCCCCGTACCTTTGCCTGACAATGCAGCAATTTAGCAAACAAGATAAGTCTTCGTTGCGAAGGATGATAAGATTTCTTCAAATCCACTGTAAATCTTTATAATTTACACTCTCGAAAGCAAAGGTACTCCACCATGCTAGCAAATATTGTCCTAAGCTTAAAAGTACTTAATAAATTCCTTTTAAAAGTAGAACATCAAATTGCAGGCGCCGGATATGAGGTGTGTTCTAGATTTCTTAGTCATATTTACATGGTTAAGAGGACATTAGACTGCATTGTGTGTATAACATTTGAATTAGTATAGGCTTTTGACTTTATGATTCTGGTGGTAACAAGGCAGGCTTCTTGGAAAGTGAAGTTTTTCAGTAGGGATGGTATAATGGTTGCCCGGAAGAGAAAACAAAGCGGTTTTGTCGGAAGGTTATTAAAGAAACTCATAGTTTAATTTGCATATTTATGTTCTATTAGATTCATGCATTCACAATTATTACTGGCTATTTACCTGTACCTCCTCGAAACGTATGTATATTGAAAGTAAACTCAGAGGTAGGGGGACTAATTGAAGTTATTCAGTTAGTTAACTTCCTGCTTCGGTTCGGAAGTAGAAAAAAAGCTGCTTAAATTATTATTGGATTGATGCATACTTAATGCATTATCAGTCATGAGTTTGTCGTACCTATTAGTACTTATAATCAAGACAGATTAATATGGAGTCCATGAGGTTTTACACTTGATTAGTAAAGCTGGAGCCAGCTCAATCCTGCTTGTGGTAAAAATGTGGATAAAATGGTGACGGTTTTATTATTCTTTAATAGCGTAGGAGGAAGCGCGGTGTAGCGAGCTTTTGAAAAGAATGAAACCTAGTTAAATTAGATAAATAAAACTGGTTAAAATGGATAAAGAACGAAGTGAGTTTAAATTAGATATGTCGATTGGTATTTGCGAATTCTTGAGGGTTTAGGGGGGGGGGGGGGGGGGGGAAGGTGAGTTGTCACATTCGAACTGCAGCTGCAACTCTGAAGGAGCACTTCATCAGCCTCCACGTTCTCAATAGATGAAAATTAATAAGATGTGATCTTTCGCTATATATTAAGATTTCAAGACGTGACGTCGATTTATTTATATTTCATTCATTTTTTTGTAACATACAAGACCAAGGTAGTAGATTAACTGACAAAAAATTTCACACAGACATTTTTAGAAAAATTAAGGGTTAGAATATAGGACGTTTTTGAATATACAAGAGAGGCGACTGGCATCACAACATGCTGAATCAAAACCTTGTAGCTGTTGTTAATAAGAAAAGAAACCAATATTTAATTAAAATTAAACTAATATTAACAATAATATGTAGTTTCTATGAAATTTTCACAAGCACTTTCGCCACCGTTTTGTTAGTGCTTCAATAACAAAAATGAAATAAATAAATAAAATATGGAATTGTTCAGAATCACTAATATACTGCCGGGATTACTTCATCATTACTTTGACTCTTTGAATTCTTTTCCCACCTAATGCCTCTGTAAGGGGACCAAAAACATGGTAAGGAGGATGTTGTAGACACTCAAACTTTAATTGTTGAATGGTCGCCGCCCGCAGTTGCACGTGCAGTATGTAAATGCGCGTTATGGTGTTCCAAGAGAACGCAAAATAGAACATTTTTAAAACGCGTGGTGGTAACCAATTTGTCGATCAGTCGTCATCAGTGCAGTTTAGCTGGGTAAAACAGGGTCGTTGGCTATTTAAATCAGAAAGGAGTCGCAAAAGCGGTGAGAAGTTGTGCAGAAGCAGGTGACATCCACTAGCTATTCAAAGTAGCATTTTGAGAAAGAGGAATAAACGTAAATTGTAGAGAACACTGGGAGAAAGAATTACGGGGTTCTTCGTACAAAACTGGAAACCTCTTCTTTCTAGAATACTGTGGACTTTTGATAAGAAATTTTTGGAAACCCAGATTGGGCATAAAGATTATTTTTTATATGAGTCTTTTACCGAATAAGAATAAAACTTCAGGCCAATGGCAGGTAAAATGACGTCTTAAAGTACTACAAAGATCCGACATCAAAGTGATATCTACCACATTAAGTTATATTTGTCGGTGTAGCTAGACTTGATTTGTAGAGGTGGATGTCGCCTGCTCTTGGACAACATCTTTTCGCTTTTGAGAATACCCTTATAGAAACCTACGGCTTTTAGTTTTGATGGGAGGCTTGGAGCGATCCTTCGGTAGTTATCATTATTATACGAATGTAACCCCAGTAGGCATGTAGTCTACCAAAGTTACCTTTTGCGTCCCAAAATGGAGCCAACACAACCTTTCCTGCCGAGTCCTGTGGATAATTTTTTTTGGGTTTTGGTGAAGAGGGTTGGTACCATTCTTTGTTTGTTTCATCCGTATTAGGTTGATGATGGTACATTTACGACTCATCTTTAGTTACAACCCTTGTCCAAAAAAATACATTTTTTTTTGCTTGAATAGCAATGGATTCATAAGTTCTTCTCATACATCCACAAATCATTGTTTCAGTTCTGGGGAAATTTTTTTTGGCTCCATCATGTTGATACTTTATGGAAATTGAGGATATCGTGCACAAACCATGACTTATTTTCAAACCTGCAGCAATTTCATCCAGGATATATAATATTTATTTTTTTTCTAAGGTTTCAGCTGCTCAAATGACTCGGGTGTCACAACACGATTTGCTTGACTAAGTCGGTGCAAAGCAGCTAAGCAACTATACTACGCGATTGAGCTTGTTTTTAAATTTGTTGACCCACACTTGCTGAGGTGCAAACATGAATTTCCATATTGTAGCATCAATATGCGATGAATGTCTATTCTAGGGCTTAAGTCTTCACTGCGCATACTTCACTGTGCAAACTTCACTTTGCACTTAACTGTGCAAAAAAAAATTGCAGAGCTCTAGTGGAGTTGCCATTTTAAACTGTCAGTATGGCAGCACTTGGATTTTTTCCTACGTTATTTAAATATCAAAGTCTTCTATATCTCAAAAATCTAGTATTTCTGCCAATTTTGAAGACAAAGTTCAATTCAAGACAAAATCGTCCATTTTAAGGGTAAATTTTTATTTGTCTCTAAGTGGGATTTTCTATTCTTTTAGTTCAGGTTAGACCCAATTGTCCAGAGCACGTAGGGGTCTCAGAGAAAAGGGTTTCTAAGAGCTATCAAGCTCAACTGCCTAATGCTTTAATAACTATACGGTGAATATCACCACATTTAATTTATGCCTCAAACGCGAATAATTTCTAAAATATTCCATTTCAATATTCGTTTGCAAAATAGCATTATGTTACCACAATGCAGCTTACGTTAATTACAAAATTAAGGAACTGGTATGGTAAGTGTCTGAAACTGAACTTTGACTACATTTCTATGTCCAATAAACACCCCAAACCTCTTGGACCCAATTTCTTGAAGGCAGTAGAGTGACATATTTCTTAATAACCCGTAAGATTGCTTCAAATCTCAGTAAAAATTACAATAACATAGAATAGTTGCCTTTTTCACAAAGACACATCTACGTTTTGAGTTTTCTTACAACTAATTCATAAAACGGGGTTCAGTAAAAATTCAAGTTTAGCCACTCTGAGAGCTACATTGGCTACATCGCCCCCCCCCCCCCTGTTTTTTCGACTCTTTTTACATTTCCTTGAAAAAATTTATTTTCACGACTTTTGAAATCGACCTCCGAATGGGTCCAAAAATTAAGCGAAACATCTTGGACTTCCATTGTCTTTATTGAGTTTTTTACACGACGTTTCGAGCAGTGGAGTATCTTCTCGTTTTCAAGTGAAAATGAGCATTAAGCCCGAGGCTACTTGCTTATGTACTAACACAGCTAACCACGCCCATCATTCATATTGGCCGGATCGTCGCCACCGTCGAGCGTCAACGGATGCCATACAGACGAAACGTCGCAACTTGGTTTACTAAAGACGCCCTGATTGCTTCCAATGAACACTGCTTCCTTAAATTTTCTCGGTTGAGGCGTTCTCAAGTTATAGGCGGTCAATGAAGTTGTTACTAACTTTCTCATTCAAAATGGTTAGTAGGTCACAGCGGAAATTAACCGTTGTCTAGACAAAGTGGAATTTCCGCCGAAATCTTCTGAAAATTTTACTTCTCTTATGCGAAAAAAGAACGCGCTCCACCGCCTTCACAGAAGGCTAGATGACCACTGGCTCATAAGTTAGAAGGAGATATGCTAAAAGTTTCTGGGAACATAAACAATATGTAAGAAGCTGCACTTAAAAATATATACATGTTTCTCTTTGACTTTTCTAATTGAATATTGGCTTTGCGTACAGTAGCTTTGTTGAGGCCGCATAAAACAAAAATGGCTCATCCATCTGAGACTAAAAAGAGGCCAAACATTTGGATTGTCAGAATTATTGTAAAGACCCGTTTTCCTTTGCTTTGTGGCTGTTGGCTAAAAAAGCCTAGAGGATGCTATCCAAGCTCATGTCTTCATCCCAATAGTTTCTAGTTCAAACCACAGGTACAATATCTAGTGCATATTGATATTGCAAGTAAACTCTGCAACAAGTGTTTTATAATGAGACGTTATGCATCGGAGCAAGATGGCGCCAAATTATGATATAAGTTTTTTGTGCTTCAGTGGCTCAAGTTTTCTGTATTAATAGACTTACAAAATGCGTCTAAATGGTTGATTTTGCATTAGAAAAATCTTCTAGAGTTTGTTACGTTCTAAATAATTATACGTTACTTTAACATACGTTTTTTTTTGGAACAGAATGACAACTTCTCCAGCTTCGCTACCTCCAACCATCAACGGGGTATCCAGCGGTCCGCATAGTTTAGGACCCCCGATGAATTCCCTGAATCGTTCCAGATCCCGGTCACCTTCACAGTTGTACACAGATACCAGAAGATCGGTCAGTCCTAATTTCCCCAGGAAAAGTCTAGCACCACCAATTCAAAATAGGTAAGTTGCTCACGATAATATGGAAGCTCTATTAGATTTTTCTTTTTTATTATTTTTTATAGTTATGAGGTTTCCGTTTGTTACAGTGCACGTAAAACTTTGATTTGATTGTCTGCTTTTTATTATAAATTTAAGTTTGAACTGTGGAAGAATAGAAAAGCTGTACGTGACAAGTAATAAGTACGTTTCATATTTGTTCATCAGTAAGGAAATTTCCGTTTATCAACAATTAATATTTAACATGTCAACGGACATAGATTCAGTACTAAACTTGCTATTATCTTCATTCCTTATTTCCTCAGTTATTAGTTCTCTTAGATTGACTCTTGAATCGAACTCACCTCACTTTTTTGGCAAACACGTGTTTTATTTCTAGGCAATAAAACTAACATATTCACTAACTTCCAAATCCAAGTAAAAAGACCAGTTACTTGCGGTATCTTAACTTTTTAACGCCCGACACCGGCCTCACAATATCAATATATATTACCCATTCAGTTATTTTTGTCATCTAGTTACCTTTGAAACCTTATTTATTTTTGTATCCCTATTCTTTTAACACATGTTAGAGAAGATACGGTAAAAATGTCAAAGTCAAATTTCCAACGCCTACTTGACGACAATAATAACTGAATGGCTTATACTTGCTACTCACCATTACTTTATAGACAAATCTGTAATTTGAATCAACGAAATTTTAAAGACAATTTGCAGAAGGGGTGGGCTGTAAGAAATAGAGGCTTTAGATGCTACCTGCATTGATATCGGTGATGTCTAATTTCATCGATAAAAGTTCAGATTTTGGGTATTGATGTGTATATTGTATTATAAATTGTATTTTGCAAGTATTGCAAATATCTACACATTTAGTTAAAGTTTGATTTTATTTAGATCCAGAAGTCCGACACCGAATTTCACGTCCACACATCAAGCAAAATTGGCCACCAACAAGAGTCCACAACACGTGGTCAAGAACTCAGGTCCTCAAAGTTTGCCATTTATTCCAACCTCTCCCAAGTCAAAGCACGTTTCCAGCATGCAGATACCTGTAGAAAATAAGGTAAACAAGCTGCACTTTCCATTTCCGAAATTTATTTAAGTAGAGTTTCAGGTAGGTATGCAAAACAAGAAAATCGTTGGTGGTGGCATACCACGAAAAAGTTTAGTGTGAAAAAATCTCAAAAAAGTAATATCTGGAAGAGTACTATGCTGGTTTGGTTGAGCCAATCATGTGAACTTTGACTCTTTTAGTCATAATTCGATTTTTTTTTTATTAAGAGCTATTACAGAAAAAAAATCAATTAACACCCTGTATCATGCCTACGAGATTTTTTGCTCTATTATTAGTTTCATTTATAACTTTTACAACTAGACCATGACGTATTTCATAATATTTCTTTAAAGGTTTTGAAGTCGGAAGCAGTTCTACAAGTAAACAGCGAGCCACCCAGCAGTGACAATCACAGTGACACTTCTTCGCAGATGTCAGACGAAGGGTACAGGAGCTTGGGTATCACTCAGGACAAGAACAAGAAGAGGTCTTCTGTGTACAGTCAGAACTCTGTTGAAGATGTTGAGGAAAATGGTGAGTGATAAAAATACAAGCATTATATACGTTTGTTTTTGTAATTATTTATACATTTAAGAAAATAAAAGTGAGTCAGATTTTATTAGGTCCATTATTCAACTTACAAATTAAAAAAAAAAGCCAAAACATTTGAAACTTTTCAGTTATTAAAAATGGCCAAACTTTAGTTCCCTTGGAAGTTCTATTAACGCAAAACTCCTTTAGAGAGACCATTCCTATAGAGAGAGAAGTAACAGAGTTGAGTCGTATTAACACTGTAATTGGACATAAGAGCTGGACAATTTTGGTGCTATAACCTAATCATATCGTTCTAGACGACAGCTTAATATCGTTTTTGCAAATTGAATTGCAATTTCAACATGTTAAGGTATTCTACAAAATATGTGACTTTAGGATTAAGCTGAACTCTCATGCATTGGCCAGTCTGATGATAAGTGTCCGAAAAATGATTTTGACAAATAATCATTTGGAAGTTTGCATTTAGTCAAATTTTGATACATCGATCGTTTTTCATAGGACTGACTGATGCATGAGGCTCTAGCCTGAGTGTAGTGTATCTTGCACCTTTCAGCCTTGGAGGTGGGGTTTTATGTATTAGCCATCTCTCGATGATATTTAGGTACATATTCGGAGGTGTCTTAATATGCAGGTGCATAATATATTGTGCTAAATAGGTTTACATGAAATTGTTTCACTTTAAATTCCATAAATAATTTGAATATCCGTTATAGAACACCAAAAAATTTACACAGAAGACGAGCTTAACGACGTCGGCCTGCGGAAAACAAATTTTTCCCAGAGGATTTACGACGGCGATCTTAAATTCCCAAGGAAAACTCCCGAACCTCCCCGGTCCACTCCTCCGTCTCCTATTGCTGAGTCCCATGGAGAGAAGAGACTTCTGGAAATCCAGAAACCTAGCCAGAATTTAGGTAAACACTTAAGTACCTCTTAGTTTCTAACAGTTTGCAACACTTGATACATATGTATTGATATTGGTTGTTAATTTACGTATTAGATACGGTGGTTATGTTACCCTTCAAACTTCCACAAAAAGTAATTTACCTTTTTGTTCTTATATTAACTTTTGATTGCTATTCTGAGTGCTTTTCTATGAAAACCATAGAGTCTGTGGCTTAACCGAAAGGTCATTAGGTAGCTTTCTTAAAATGGAAACTGGTGAGGAACCCCTCAGTTCTTGCTGAATCAGTCATGCTTTGCTTCGTATTTGTTCTGTTGTTTGTAGTTTTAAGCCTTTAGTGTAATTCTAACTAAACTTAAAAAATTGACTTTGTAAACCTGGCCTAGAAGTTGCATGGAATCTATAGCGCGTTTGTTTCTCTGCTCTGAGAGATGTAATTTAACAAACTTGATTGCCCTGATGATGATAATCCGAAATTAGGGCCGAAACTAGTCCTACGAAAAAGAGGATTTTCACAAAAATTTGCGCAAAGTATTAATTTCTTCTCCTTAAACCCAAAATGCATCTATAGTTATTTTTTGAAGGAAATTGGGATCAAATGAGAAGTTTAAATAAGAAATCAGTTAAGAATTTAGGTAATGATTTCTGTTCATTTTTAGGTACCAATCATACCAGAAGTTCTCCGCGACCTGAAGACCGCCCCGTGCTTAGACGTGCCAGCAGTACCGATAAGGTGGGTGCCAAAAGAGTCCACTCGGCCATGCCTACTTCCCCCAAGAAGCAGGAGAATAGCAAGATAAACACCTGGAATGGCAGGCAGAGACCTACCAGGCCCAGCATTACTCAAGAAACTTACGTATCACCTTTCCAGAGGAATACCAATGGTAAGTCAGCAGTACTATTAATGGTCAAAGCCAAAAGCTTTAAAAGTGTTCGGGATTCTTAACTTGTCTTAATCAAGAAGTAAATTTTACAGGGTTACTCAAAGATCTGGATGCGCTTCAATACCTCCAAAAGTATCACTGAAAAGTTCAAGAAGTTTAGCTTAACCTTCTATCTAAATATGCCCTATTCAATGATGATATCAACGATATTGGCAAGTTAATGGTTTTGTCTTCGGTTACAAGAAATTGCTTATTTGAAATGTAAACGAGGATTGAAATTAACCATTATTAACTGTGATATGAGTGTGACGCAAGGTAAATTCATTTATTAAAACTGCACGTCTTTTGTCTTAAAAAATGGCAAATTAAGCGACCGAGAACATTGAAATCCTAATGATAGTAAGTTGAGGTGACACACGAAGAAGATATCAAGAAGTATTTAGTAATACGCAACCGGACAATCCTCGTACTGTTAAGTCAACAGTTTCGAAAATAGTAAAAAAGTTTTTGAATACCAGTTCCATAATATACTTTTGCGATCTTGAGACCAGAAACAATACCCAATGAAGAAGAAACTTTAAATGTTTATAAAACGCAACGGAAAGTCCACAAACATCAATTACACAAATTGCTGGTGAAAATAATAATTCAAATGAGGCTTGAGTTTAGAGGATTTAAAAAGAACCTAAGTATAAACATTACAAAGTTTATCTTGTCCAGGAATGAACTGAAGATAGTCCATAAGGACGAATGGAATTTTGTCAAAGAGTTATGAACCTTCTAGAAAAAAAAGTATTTGTTTAGATGGATTTGTTAAAACTGCCGATATTGGGCACAAGATAATCTTCATTCGATGTTGGAGAGACACACGCACTCCCCAAAACTCAATATTTGGATGGGAATAATTGAAGAACGCTAACCTACGAACCACATCATGAACCCCTGAGACATTTTAATCCATTTACCATTTTTTACTAATTTATTACTAAAATTATGTATTTGAAACTAGCAATTTTGTTGTATCTGGAGACAACATTATTCACTTCACTTGACAATATCGTCGATTACCAAATCAGGAATAACTAGGTACCAGGCTGTGCCAAATTTCTTGAGTTTCTATCTGATATTTTTTGAGATATTGAGGCGCTTTTAGACATTTGCATAATCCTGTAATATCACATTGTTTTCATTAGAAGTAGGTGAAAAATATGAGTAGGAAAAGAAAAAAAATCTGGTTAACGCATAATTAGCTCCACTCACCCAGTATATTATGATAGGTTTAAACCACATTTTTAGGCAGACGAAGTGTATCAGCTTTGGGTGAACGAAGAATTTCCGCCTCTGCCAACTCATCGCCGACGAAAAGTCGCCTCAAACAAGAACTGCTGAATGCAGTGAAGAAAGCTGATGACGATGAGACCATAGCTCTTCAGGTAACAAAATCATTTTAACATTTGCTTACACGTTTAAGAAAAGAAAACTCTGTAACAATTTAATATATTTCCTGCATAGCCTACTAAATTTCAAAGGTCCGGAACGCAACTCACATTAAAAACCAAACAAGTATGAAAAAAAAGTTGCTTTAGTTCGCTAAAATAAGAATGTTTTGTGGTCGTAATCATTTTTCAATTAGGATCATCACTACTTTCGTCATTTGTTATGTTGTTTTGTGGTGTGGGTTTGAAGGCATGCTTTAAGGTGGGTGTGAAGCTTGTGAATTTTTGCACCCTATGCAACAGAGTTGAAAAAGTGGGAAATTTGTATTGTTTTGATTTTGAAAAGAAAATAAAAACGCTTAAGTCATATTTTCTGATGTCGAAAAAAATCGTAAATATTTTCTGATGTCGAAACAGCTTTACTGTGTTTCTAACATATACGATTCGAGCTGTTCCAAAGAGGATTGCTACATTCTCTGGTTCAAAACAAAGCGATTTGATTAAAGTTTTATAATTAAGCAAAAGTGTCTGGTTCCGCTACTATTGATGAGCAAACTCCTTCAATTTTTTTTGTAATTTCTAGAGAACGTTACAATTAATTTTAACGAAATTTATTATGGACTTTTTTCAGACTCTCTCTATCAAAACAGACTCATGTTTTGAGACTCATCCATCCGCCTTGGAAAAGTGTAAAGTTCTGCAGTGTCTTGTTGCAAAAGATACCAGAACTTTTTGTTTAGTAGTTTGCATCGATTGTTTTTTAAAATCATCACTAAAGAAGCTACTACTTGCCAAGGCGAATGGACGCCCTTTCTTCACCAAAACATAAATCTCACTTAGAAACAACTTTTATTGAAGTTTATTCTGACGTTCTCTAGATATAAAAAATACATTTTTTTTCAAGAACTTTGACCATCAATGGAAACGAAATCAGAAAGTTTTTTTTAATGAAACATTGATCAAATCATTTTCTTTTGAACCAAAGAACGCAGCAGTGATCATGGGCTTATATGACACCCTGTATATTGGAAAATTGTGAAGTGAAAAGTGTACCTGCTGGTCGAAAATGGACTACCATTATATTATTTAATAAGCACGTAATGATGGCTATTACCAACGAACATAAAGTTTGTAACACGAGCACAAGGCGTGAATCTATATGCTTTTATATGCGAGCCAAATATCATAATTTTTTCTACTATTATACAGGGTGATTTGTGGTCGATGGTACGTTAGACATATCTGGAGATCCAAAAGAGATATCGATTTGAATTTTGCCGAACTTAAATTCAATATTGTGCGTTATATATTAGTAAAACGTTGGCACTAACCGTCATTAATCACTTAAAATGTGACAAATTTGTGAAGTTATTCGGCTTGTTTACCTTTGACATTGCCACCGAGGTGTCAGGTGACCATGACAACTCACATAGGATGCGGTGTACTCTTTACGTTTTAAAGGTAAAGCCAAATTTAGTCTTCACAAGAATTAAAAAATATTATGGGCAAAAAAGTCGTCCTCTGTCCATATTTTTGTGCTAAAGAAGAAACTTAAGTATATCTGCCACGCTCGATTACATGCACTTAAGGGGGAGGTGTTCATTTGAAAATATCATCTAGTTGGCTGTGAAATGTCAAAAGGAAAGGATGAAGGAACAGAACAGGTCATTTTTCTCTTTCAAATATCCATAGCCTTCTAAATGACATTTTCTAATGAACACATCGGATGTAAGATTATGTCAAAGTTCAGAAGGTTATAGAGGACCCTCAAGTTATACCAATTTTACTTACACAGTTATTGAGTCTCAATATGCAAACGCAGTGTCGCCCGAGAGACTCATCAGATTCGTTGAGGGTCTGATCAAGTATTTGTAGTTCTCCTTCTCACTAACCTTAATCTTTTTGATAGTTGTCCTGGAGGTCGCTTGAACTTTGGTTTTCCATTTTTCGTGATTTTCACTAATCCCTGATCATGTCCATTCCAAAATCCTCTGCTTGGCACTCTTCCCTCATTACTCCTTTGATCTCTCAATGTGTTCCATGTAGTTGCTCTCAGAACTCTAATCTCGTTGGTGCTTGCCAAACTTTTGATTCCCACCGTGTCGACCCGTGATTCCTCCGCGTCACAGCTTTAAAGGTTGCGTTGTATGTTCTTACTTACCAGGTGGACATGTTTCTTCAGGTTCAGAATTAACTTTCAAAGAAGCTTCTGATCTTCTTTTGGGGTTCCCTTTTCCCTACAGCTAAGTAAAATGGGCGCCAAGTACCTAAAACTTTTTAGGTTTTGGAATAACTGAGAACCATGTAGGGTGTAAAATAGTGAACCGGTATTGTACTGAATTTCTGAGTACTGATTTTATTGTTTTTTCTTTTTGTTTTATATGCTACTATTTAGTACTTACTGTCGAGTTTCGCCTTGCAGCAGTAGATATAATCGGAAAATTTGAAAATGCATAACATGAAAACGCTGTTTTCGATCTTTTAAACGACTGAGAAACCATCATTTCGCAAGCTCTAATTGTGTCCATCCCCAGACTAGTTTCGCCGTTTATGGCTCATCAGTGAGGCTTGACACAACCAGATCTCGCGATTTTTGGAATACTCAAGACACGTTTCATGGCAGTACCGAGAAAAGGTTCTCGGTGGCGCCATCCGTGTGCATTTGTTGAACTAACGAGATTACACCCGTCCAGTGTCAACGTCAATGCCCGGTCTAAGGAAAGAATGATGCAGATTACTGTAAAATACAGAAATCGATTTTTAGCCGTCGGTACTATGAAAACGCTGTTTTCGACCTTCTAAACGACGGAGAAACCATCATTTCGCAAGCTCTACTTGTGTCCATCCCCAGACTAGTTTCGCCGTTTATGGCTCATCAGTGAGGCTTGACACAACCAGATCTCGCGATTTTTGGAATACTCAAGACACGTTTCATGGCAGTACCGAGAGAAGGTTCCCGGTGGCGCCATCCGTGTCTATTTCGATTTCTGTATTTTACAGTAATCTGCATCATTCTTTCATTAGACCGGGCATTGACATTGACACTGGACGGGTGTAATCTCGTTAGTTCAACAAATGGACATGGATGGCGCCACCGGGAACCTTTTCTCGGTACTGCCATGAAACGTGTCTTGAGTATTCCAAACATCGCGAGCTCTGGTTGTGTCAAGCCTCACTGATGACCCGTAAACGGCGAAACTAGTCTGGGGATGGACACAATTAGAACTTGCGAAATGATGGTTTATCAGCTGTTTAAAAGATCGAAAACAGCGTTTTCATAGTACCGACGGCTAAAAGTCGTTTTCTGTATTTTACAGTAATCTGCATCAAATGCACAATATGTTTTACGATTTTCAGAGAGGCATTTTTCTTCTGATTTAATATATGTGTCATAGGATGTAATAATGTTTAGTAGTTTTATCGTATTTCAAATGGGTGAAATGGGCAAAGCGTTGGAGTTTTAGGAGGTTAATTCAAAACCACTTTCATTTTTATGACTCACTTTAACACAATTGACGTGGAAGCACCCGCCGTCGTCCGATGGCGCTACTTGCATAAGAATTAATTTAACATGGGTTAGTTTTATAAACACCACTAATTTGTATAAAAAAACTTGGATAATAAGTCGATAGAATAATCGGTTTTGCAGTATTTGATTTTTGAATATTCCCATATTACGTATAATGGTTGCTTTGGCTTTGGCCGTGTGTTGAGTGTGTTGTGTGTGCTTGTTTGATATTTTACGTTTTTTTTTTTTTTAAATTAAGTCACATTGTAACATTAACATAATAAGTAACTGAAAGCACCCTTGCTGCATAGATACAAGAAATTAATTGAAAATTCAACCTATTAGGTCCAAGAACTGTTGCGAAAATATGGCAGCTTGAGTACTCTGGACAACGAGGCAGACTACGCGCCTGCTCCTGCTTTTACCAGACAAAACAACGAGAGAATGTCGTTCCGGAGTCCCAGGAAAGATTCCAGGCCTGAAAACAACGGATCCAGAATACCCGCCCCGGTCGTGCAGAACAAAGCCTAATCGCCTAGATACGTAGTAGATATTTTTAACAGTTGTTTTCTTCTTGTATAATATTGTAGTTGAACTTATTGCGTTATTACGCGTATGTAGTAATATAATAGTGTAGCCGAGGATGAAGAGTGGCATTGAAGCTTACCTTAGAAAATGGCAGCTCGATGCGTGTCTTCGAGGCTTAAAAATGAGAACTTAATACACTTGGTGCTAATATATTATTAGTAAGTAGTTTAAGAACAAGTAAGAACACCACTATACCTTAACTTATGTATATCGACTGATGATGGTATTGACAGAAGACCTATTTGATTCTTTCTAATTGCTGCTAAAAGATCTAGGGATTTATTTCTCAGTCCAGGAATTAGAGCAATTTTTTACGGATATATGACGTTAACAACTGACAGTTGACTAGTTCGATCCTACTCCTTATTCAGGAGGTCGGAAATTATTGCTTTCTAAATACGAATTCATACAATTATAACTCAATTTTGCATATACAAAGCTCTAATTGATGTAACATCATTTGATTTCATATATAAAAAATGACACCGAAAAGTGCGCCTGTTATGGCAATTCCATTTGCCCTAACTTGTTTAAGAAAAGCTTAAGGTGGCGTTTTTATATTTTTCATAACCACTTGCAATTTAAGTTTTCTTAAACTCATCGCTGCAAATGGCCATTAATGAATTTCAACTTGTTTTGCCATTTGAGAACTATTGTTTAAAAATAAATTTTTCTTAATTTCCAGCACCTTGTAGCACTCGTTGTGTCAACTGATATTATAGTGGTTTCTCTGAATCTTGAAAAATTACAGAAAAATGGGTGCAAAAAGTAAAACTAGTATATTATTCTTCCGTTGATAAATTTTGTGCAGAACTAACGCATTTCTATCATCCTTTATTGAGGGACGATTGTTAACCAGTTAACCAGTGATTACTTACTTAACATATATTGGTGGCACGAACTATCGTATGCGAGACTTGAATCACGTTGATCTATTAAGCCATTTTCATGCAAGTGGACTTAAACTTTATTGAATTAGTAGGGAAATACACTAGTTTTGCAGTAAATTTACAAAGAGAATATGCTATTAGGCTTACTATTGAATTGATGCAACTACTAGCGGTGAGATCCTTTACAACCTGAGCTAATCGGAATGGAATAAGTCAATATCGATTGTACTTTGTTCTTTTTTTTTTAATTAAAACTACATTTTGAACACTTACAGGGTCATGTGCGGTCATTTAAAGTTGGAACGTCTTAAAGACGCCAATTCACGAATTATTTTTGTGATTAATTCGTTCTTGGTTCCTCTAAAATTGTGAGCTCCTCCTAGCACAAAGAAACTGCTTCTATCCAATATCACTTTTGCCACAAATTGACAAGTTTGCCATCTCTCAACCCTTATCGCTTTGAAAATTTGAAAATTTACATGTTACAAATTGCAATGTAGATAATTGCCACCTGACCTAAAACAAGACATTTGAGCATAAACGTATTAGCTATTCACAAAAGTGTGGCGTCTCGGAAGTTCTTTTTAAACTATTACTAATAGTACATTGCATTTACAGTTGCTATTCAAAATTAGTTCGATAGCTGCCAACTAAAAGTAATTTAATCAGTTTTAAACTTGTTGATGGCGTCTATCTTTTGTTTGAAGCGAAAGTGATGCGTTAGAGAATAAGGGCCCTGGGCTAAGGTTTTTGAGCTTATTATGCGAGAGAGAGAGAAAGAACAGTGACAGAGAAGGTACGAACAAAGAAGGGTATTTTTTACAGTTTTGTGGCGGGAAGACATTATTGGTTGTTGAGATATTGAGTTAACCAATCAAGTCGCTCACATTTTACGTGACCGACTATGTGAGCAAGTTTATCAAAACTATTATCGACAAATAAAATGGTTATGCAGGCTTTTGACCTTGATTATGTTTTTAATGATATGAATATGAAGGTTAATCTGTAGTAAATCGATAAACTGTCATCTGTTAATTACAAAAAATATACGACTCCTCTATTGAGTTAGAGCAATTGAACAATAACGGCGCGACTGAAGAACTGACTAATGAGGTTACGCGCGGACCCTTGAGTTTACCAGTAATAAGCTTTAAAATTATTTGGTACTTACTTATACTTTCTTATTAAGGTTAATTTTAGTTAATTTAATTTTCAGAACTTTTTAAAGATTTTTAGAGAATCCTTTTGATCAAATTGGAACAAAATTTACCCATAACTTTTTATTCAACTCCAATATATTTTGTAGTAATAGCATGTAAAATATCTCCCATAGAATGTATGAAAACATAATGCATACGGAGTGTATTTAAAAATACTGGGATACTTACTCGCTTATACATACTATTGGAGTAGAGTTCAAAAAAAGCATAACGGGTAAATTTAGCATTTTCTTACAGCCATTAAGTGAGAGGAAACTATTATCATATCATTTTATTATAAAATAATATAAAAAAAACATTCGGACGTTTACTGTCGACTCTACAGAGCTTTATCCTGTACCTAACCAGAAAGTACCTACATCTAACGTCCTTAACTTTAATTCTCCCGTAAATGACATTTTGATACGAAACTAACCAGGCATTTTATCACTAGATAGTACCTAATATTATTATTATAAATTGTTAATCAAGCATTAAGACTTTTCTAGTACTTACTTGTTAAGAGAGCGAGCTCAACTTATGGACAGAGATAGTTTTTTAGAGAAACATTCCACTTTTGATACCAGACTTTTTATAAAAACAGTTTTTTAGATAGACCTTAATGTTCACCTTAGTGCCAAGTGCTTCAAAAGATGAACTTAATTTTATTAAGTTGAGCAAATTATAGTGTATTTCTTTTGCAAAACAATGAGGGCATAAAAATAATACACTATTTCAAAGTAAGTATGTGAGAAAGAGATCGGTATATATTCTAATGATTATTATTAAACATTTTATTGATATTGCCGTATACTGAATTGCCAATGTAGCTTTTGTTAGCGGGTCTTTTTATTCCGATGGAAAAAGTGAAAGTTTACTAATTAACATGTAGGCATTTGTTGTTGAATTGCGACTTTAGTATTTTAAACTTTAACCAAAATTTTAAATTTTCTTTGATTATTATTATTGTTACATTTTTTACATTTTAAAATAAACTAATTTACCACCATAAATGGGTTTTATTTGTAACGGTTTTAATGTAGGTAAACATCTCTATTTTTTATCACAAATCCCAAGTCATTGGCCAGCATATTTGTAATTTTTTTAAAAGCTTTAAATTCTTTTATCTCCCAATGAAACTGGACGTCCTTGTGTTCAATAAATTGTACAATAATGACTTAAATTCTCATGACGGTATGTAAGTTTTCCACTATCGGAATATGCCTCAACGTTATTACTATCCTTCACGCTAAGCTACAAGCAAACCTCTGCCAACTTTCAACCACCAACCAGGTTTTCTTATAGAGACGACAAATATGAGAGTGAATTAATAATCAGACTAGAAACTGCAGCGTTTTCCGGGCTCTGAAGCCGTGGTCCAATGGAATTTCTTCGTGTTAACAGCAAGGTCCCGGAGTTGGAAGTTATATTGTTTGATGAAAAACCAGATGTGCTTTGTTTATCAGAACATTGGCTACAAAACCAAGATATTGAACGTTTATACGGGGTGTTCATTATAAAACTTCATCTAGTTGGCTGTGAAATGTCAAAAGAAAAGGATGGAGAAACAAAAGTCCATTTATTTTGAATATGTCATCCTTTTCTGTCACAATTTCATAGCCTGCTAGATGAAGTTTTATAATGAACACCCCGTATATTGATGGGTATCGCTTAGCCAGTTATTCATCTAGGAGTGTCCATCGTGGAGGGGGAGCTGCTATCATGTACCGCAATGGGATTGAGTCCTTATCACTAGACAGAAAGGTTTCTCAAATTGAGAAAATATGTGAGTTTTGTATATCAAAATGTATGCTTAACAGTTATGTTTGTACAATAGTATGTATATACAAGTCTCCTAACGGAAATTTCCATGAGTTCTTGGGCATTTTTAATGAAATTTTACACGATCTATATTCTCCTGACAGATCTTTAGTGGTCTGCATTGACTTTTTGTCATTGAATGACGGTGCTCTATCTCTGACCCAACTAGCAAGCTCATATAACGTAAATCAACATATTGTGGGCCCAACAAGGGTTTCTCTCACCTCGTCCACTCAGATTGACAATATCTTCTCCAACATTACATTAAAGTCAGTGAAAGGAATTATCCTACCAACCTTTTTATCAGATCACTTTGGCCAGCTGCTATCATTTGATGTTATGAAATCACAAGTAAATCTCTCTTTTGCAATGAAGCGTACTTTTAGTCATCAAAACGTGGCTTACTTTAGTGACAGTCTCCTTAACGAAACTTGGTCTGAAATAGCTGATGCCACCGGGGTTAATGATACATATCAGTGTTTTTTTTAGAACTTTCTACTACTGGTTTGACAGAGCTTTTCCCCTTCAGATTCGTAGAGTTGCGAAGAGGACTCAAACTTGGGTGAACACAGAAACCAAACAATTTTCCCAGTACATAAAAGACCTATACGTTTGGTATAAGCGGACCAACTGTGTGCATGCTCGTGCTCATTATAAATTTGAGGCGAAAAGATATAGAAAGTTCCTGTCAGATACTCGAAAGTCTCTGAATGATAATCAAATTTCCAATTCAAATAAATCTAAATCAGCTTGGAACATCGGTAATAGGTTAGCAAATAAGACCAAATCGGAAACTAAATGGGTTATCAAAGAGAATGACAGCATGGTTGAAGACCTGTCGATGGTCTGTGATTTGTTTAAAAAAACAATTTGATATATACCATTCAAATAACAATTTCAGGCCGGTTAGTGATTCTTTTCTATACCCCACAATGTTCCTGAAAGCTGCAATTGAAGAGGAAATACTTTCACTTTTACGGGACCTTCCAAATAAGTACTCAGCGGGAACTGATGAGATCCTAATCAGAATTCTCAAATTTGTTGCACAGTCGATATCCTACTAATCAATATAGTAATTGAATGTCTCATATCTGGAACTTTTCCTGATGACCTAAAGTTGGCAAAAGTTGTTCCGGTTTTTAAAAAGGGCGACTCTACTATAACAAAAAACTACAGACCTATTTCTGTTTTGCCGTCTTTTCCTAAGATATTCGAGAAGGTCATATATACTCGGATGGTCAACTACTTGGTTTCCTTTAACATTTTGGCTCAACATCAATTCGGGTTTGTTCAATCACGTTCTACAGAGCAAGCTATTTTTAACACTGTAAACTATATATTTGAAAGTGTTGACCAAGCAAATAAAGTATCCAGTCTGTTCTTTGATCTTTCCAGTGCCTTTGATACTATAAGCCACCAGTTACTTCTCCAAAAATTACTTTCTTATGGAATGCGGGGCAAATGCTGCGCCTTAATTGGGTCTTATTTGTCTGGCAGAAGGAAGACTGTCTGTGTGGTTCAGGATGGGAAGCGATGTCTGTCAGCTATCAGCGATTTAAATCAGGGAGTCCCCAGGGCTCCATTCTGGGCCCACTCTTATTCATCATATATGTGAATGATTTGGTATGTGATGTCGGTGCTGATTTGATTTGTCAGTACGCTGATGACAGGTCAGTGGTCCTGGTGTCCCCCTATGTCTTGACTTTGGTAGTATCATGTGTCACGAGAGTGTGTGAGATGAAGGAGTGGTGCAATAGCAACTGTCTGCTTTTAAATGCAAGTAAGACAGGCCTTGTGAGCTTCGAGAAGATGCAGCCCAATTGTTCTCTGTATGTTCCTGTGGATGGAAAATCTATTCCAACTTGCCAAAGCATCAAATTCTTGGGTATGCATACGGACCAGCGCCTTGCCTGGGATGTACATTGCTCTGCTTGTTTCTAAGCTGAACAGTGCCTGTGCCCTTGTAAGGAGACTTCGTGATGTTTCTACTGATGTCATGATGACATACTATATCACCAGAATTCCATCGGTTCTGAGTTATGGTATATTGTTCTGGGGTTCATCCAGCATGGCAAATAAGGTGTTTGTTGCCCAGAAGAGAGTTATTAGAGCTATTTTCGGATTACATCCCAGAACGAGTTGTAGGCCTGTCTTCCTATCCTCAAATATCCTCACCGCACCATCCATTTACTTCCTCTCACTAGTAATGTTTGTTAAGAGAAATCCGAAGGCATTCCTACGAAATTGCGATTGCCGTTCCTCACAATTGACTGTTGACACACGAGGTAGAAAGGAACTATGTATTCCCCCACACAACTCAACTTTTTTTGAGAGAGGGCCGCTTTTCAGGGCCATAAAGGCCTTTTATGGGTTGCCCTGTCACATAAAGGAAATCCCCTACGTTCAAAATTTTCGCAAGGGAGTTATACTATTCTTAAGGAACAAGTGTTTTTACTCATTCAATTTTAATGAGTGAGCTTTCTGTTTTTTCTATGTTAGCTATTTGGAAATTTCTATTTTACACACAGTTATATGTTAAAAATATTTCATACTGGATGCTCTATATTGTTACAAGAAATATGGATTCTTATTTGTCTAATGTCTCTGACATCATGTATCCTTGAAGTTGCTTTGTGATATGACTCATCATTTTGTTGGCAATAAAGATTATTATTATTATTAATATTATTAAAAACAAAGGTTCTTGCTGAACCTCGTTATTTCTCTAAAATGATAAAACGAATTCTGCTTCTATAGGCGCGACTTATCTAATTCTGCTAACAATAGGCTGAATTGGTCCTAGTTCCGGTTGACACTATTTTGACGGAGTTTTTGGCAGCGGTCTTTTTGACGATTGGTCTAGATTTGATGACGTACACAAAACCAATAACATCCGCCATTTGAACGCATTGGTTTCAGTTTGTTTTATTAGTGTATTGTTCGGATTCGGTGTTCGGTCGTATCTCACTTAAACGCCTCAGTCTCTCCTAAATGGCATCTCCTTAAAAAAAAAATGCTCCTGACTTCTTGGCGAGCTTTGGAAGGAACCAAAGTCGCAACGTTTGAGTTACTACTAAGCGTAATAAACATGGCGGTCACCAATTTGCCGATCAACCCATCTCCGTACTAATTTTGTGGTCTAACCTTCATCAGTGTAGTCCCATAAGTAACGGACAGGATCGGCAGGTTACTGGAAAAACACAATGTTAAAACTGTATTTAAACCCACTCGTACAATACAACAGAGCTTGAGATCGGCCAAAGACCGTAGAGTTTACCGAGTTCCATGCAGCTGTGGCTCGGTATACATTGGCACCACAAAACGCAGTATCAACACGAGGATTACGGAATACAAGAGGAGTTGCAGGCTGGGACAAACACAAAAGTCAGCAGTAGCAGAGCACGCTCTCTCCGAGGGTCACGACATCCTTTTCAACGAGGTAGGTATATTTTATCAATCGCAGCGTTTCTATCCGAGACTATCTAGAGAGGCCATTGAGATCTTTAAACACGATAACAATGTTACAAAAAGAAGGAGGAAATTACGTTTCTAAATGCAGACTGGAAGCGAGTTCTACGACATATTTCGGCAAGTGCGCCGAAAACCCGCACCATCACTACCCCCACCCCAGTTCCAACACTGCAGCGCGACGTTTGCTTTGCCCGTTGCCTCATTGCCTTTGATAATGTCTGCCGCAGCTGTAGACGAAACGTTAGGAAGAAATTCCACTGGATCACGGTCTCAAAGCCCGGAAAACCCTTTAAAATGATCTTTTATTGTTTTAAGCTTAATTTTCAATCTGAAAATTAACACCCAAATTAGTAACTTTAATTATATTTGTCACGCAAGCCCTGAAGTTTGTAATATATGCTTATTCATAGTATACTAATTTCACATCTAAGTCTATTCGCAGCTACCTCGGAGAAAACATTAGAAAGCTACCAAAGTCAATAATACAGATATCTGAACTTGGACACGTCCCTCAATATGTGACATTTCACCTCAATTTTTTTGTCCTCAATTTGCTTTACGTCAATTAATATTACAATCCTTTGAATTAGTACGTAAGTTGTTGCAAAACCTTGGACCTTGGAAGCTTCTACGTTAAGTACTAATTTCAGTGTAAGTTTAAGTTCAGAAGTAGAAACACTTAGAAAGCTACCAAAGTCAATAATACAGATATCTGAACTTGGACACGTCCCTCAATATGTGACATTTCACCTCAATTTGCTTTACGTCAATTAATATTACAATCCTTTGAATTAGTACGTAAGTTGTTGCAAAACCTTGGACCTTGCAAGCTTCTACGTTAAGTACTAATTTCAGTGTAAGTTTAAGTTCTAATTTTGGAGCTTGTGAATAAGCAATAGTGTAAGACTATACCAAACTCTCTCAGTTATTTTAGATTACTAATTTTAAAACTAATTATGAAGTGGTGAACCAAGCTTTATGCTGGTTTTTAGTCTCTGGCATAAAAACGCAGTATCTCCTGCAATATCCTATACTATGCACGGACTTACAGTACAACATTATTAGTCCTCAAATTTCCATTGGAATCTCACTTTGACACCAACTGTTGCGAATTCGAGATCGAATAATTCCAGTGCCAGTAAATTTATTTTAAATACTATATTAGCTAGACAAACAAACACAAGTACAATTCGTCTACCTACCGTCCACTATTTACAATTAGCACATTACTATAGCTCTCTATTATCGCTTTGTTCTTCTAGCTTATTTAGACTCGATTAAGAGTTATACTTACTTGACTCCCAGTGATCCCTGCCTTTTATACATAAAAGCTCCATAGTAGAAAATTCTCTAACTTTCTTCGAATTCTCAAAAACTATCGCTAAACGTTTAAACAACACTAAAACTCGAGTAAACAAGGTAACAAATCAAGCTCAGCGACATCGAGCCGACAGGTTAAATTGTCCACCAATCTTTAACAATAAATTTGTTTGATTAAAGGTGTTAGACAATGATGTACTATTAAGCGAAACATCTTGGACTTCCATTGTCTTTATTTTTACACGACGTTTCGAGCAGTGGAATTTCTGCTCGTTTTCAAGTGAAAGTGAGCATTAAGCTCGATCTTGGTCGGAACACCATAATATTAAGTGGTCGGAAGCCAAAATTGTCCATAGGGAACAGCACTGGAAGAAACGAAAAGTCAAGGAAGCAGTCTTCATTGGAAGCAATGAGGATGTCTTTAGTAAACAATGGCGACGATCCGGCCAATAGTGGGCGTGGTTAGCTGGTAAGCAAGAAGCCTCGAGCTTAATGCTCAGTTTCACTTAAAAACGAGCAGGTTATGGAGTATTTTGCTAACCTAACCGGTCAAAAGTCCATTTAAAAAATTTGAGAACTAGACCATAAAAACAGGTCATTGCGAATTTAAACTAGTTAGCTGATGTCACAAAACCATTTTTGCCTGTCGTGGACTTGTCACCATGAGTTAATTTCCGTACAGTTGAAGTTTAAATCTTGTGGAGTGAAGATATGTATGTGTTAAAACTTGAATTTTTCAGTATTTCGTTTATATCTATTTTGTGTTTACTTTTGATTCTTGTATCAATAGTGAATCTACTTATCAGCAAAGATGGAATCAACTGAGTCTGTTAAGTTCTAATATATTTCGCAAATACATTAAGGCCATACGTATATTCAGAAGAAGAGGCTTGTTATACATTTTATATTACTTTTTATTTCCCAGCAAGTCCCGGCATTAATTTTCTTTTTGAAGAAGAGCTAGATGCCTGGCTTCTATATTTTCCATAATCATCCCCGGATTGACACGAATTTGAAAAATATCTAAATTTTAAATTTACCTTGCATTATTCAATAATGACTAGTATATTATTTTATTATAGAGGAATCTGGAGTCATAGTAGTAACTAGACGATTCCTGATTAGCAAAACGCAAGAGCAAAACCTACCTGATATCAATAAGCCAAAATTACAATCTCTTGAAAAATACTTGTTAGGCGCTGGTGGTAATTCCGATGAGATGCAATTCAAGATATTAAACAAAATTATTCCAGATTTAAATCAGAATTTAAATCCAGATGGCACGCAGCTTGTAATAAGGCAAATGTTTTTGCAAAAAAAATGTGCTTGGCTTGATTGCGCTATTACAATACCTAAACCGAGAAAAACTGAACATTTACGGTTGGCTGTAGATTTGAAAGTCTTGACCAATGCTGTGCAAGTAAAACTTGCTGCTTCCGGAATGCGTGATGCATCAGGTATCCTAAAAGAAATAGTATCCACCCGTACTAAAGCAACCAAATATAAAAAGACGTATGCAACCTTTCAACATAAAAAAAAATCACCAAAAGCTGCTTTAACCATGTTCGTCGAAGCCGACTTGTCAAGGAATCAAAACGTTTGAATTCGGCCTACCAGCGCTACGCGCTATAATTCGACTAATTGAGTCCCTGTCCATTGAAAAATTGCAGTCGAGAGCTCAAGAAGATAAAGAAACAGTTGACTTAGGAAAAAAAAAAAGTTGGTGGACTGATCCACAGCTGGCATCCGAAATAACAGGGATTGATGTGGGCTTTATTTATCACCTCAAAGTTATCATATAAGCCATATCAAGCGGACATAAAATCGATACAATAAGATGTTCTCGATATTGTCAAGAAACTGCCAAGCTTTACGTTAAGCTATATTCGTGGCACCCTATGACACCAGCCATGCATAAAATTTTCACGGAGCAGCAATAGTTGAAAATGCCAATAGGAATTAGTTCCAATAGGTCAACTATCGGAAGAAGCCATGAATAAACACTTACCGCTTGAACTTACCTCCAAAAATTTTCAAGAACCACATGCCTTCAGGACATATTTAATAGGCTGTTATTAACATCCGATCCTGTTATAACAGGAATGGAGTTTTTAAAGGAGACCAAGGATTTATTAATAACTGAGGAGCAACAAACGGAACCCGGCGCAGTTTCCGAAGAAAAAGATGAAGCAAGTCCGTTGTTAAAATTATCTTCAAATGAACAACCGTGACGTTGGGTTGAATTTTTCAAATTAATAATTTGATTAAATAATACGTTTTTTGAATCTTTAACACCCTGCAGCTCACGATAAAGAAGCACTTGCGGCCATATGTTATATCAACTTCTTGCATAAAATCCTACAAAGATCCACTTTACAAGCAAAAATATTTTTGTTCGGCTAAATCAGCAAAATACCCCATAGTGCGTGTGTAAAAACCCAATAAAGACAATGGAAATCCAAGATGTTTCGCTTATTAATAAAATTTGTTCTTGGTGGAAGAAGATTCTAGAGTCATTTAGACTAGTGAAATTATTATTTTATTAATGCAGACATAATGCTGGCTTAAAATTAAGTCAAAGTCATCTGAAACACCGTTTTAGAAGATTACTGTATTTATAAAATAACTTTTATTATTCCCTCGTTTTGGCTTCTTAATTTGTTACAGAAAGAGATGAGGGGTCGAGAATTGAGTTTTGTGATACTAAATAACGGATCCCAATTCTGCTTGAACTTATACACCAAATATCGATGTGTCGAAAAGCGCGATTAATCTGACATATATGACACATAATGTCCACACCAAACTGCAGGCAGCACCACTCGTATTCGCATTCTTAATTTTCGTCCTTAACAACCCATGTAAATAAAATATCTACGGAAACGCTTGTTATACAGGTTGTTAAAAACAAAATTAAGCATACGATTACGACTGTTAAGACTCTTTTAACTTACAACTTGTTTCTCCGCCACAGTTTTGAGATTTTTAACCCAAACTTGAACTAGAGGCTACCCTACATTGCCTTTATCATTTGTTGCGTTTAAAAGGTTCAATGTCTACAGGGCAATATGATTTTGGTAGTGGGACACGTCACTGATATACTCTAAAACAAGGATTGATTATCCCCTTCCTTTGAAAGTTTTTCTCTCGACTTTTTTCGTCTCTTCCGTCGTTTTCAAGCAAAAAAAACAAAACATGATTTAATGTATTAACCAACACTCTGCATCACTCTAACAAGATATTTGTGGACATACACTTACAGGAAAGAAAGTCTAATTGTTACCTAAAGAATACGAACTTAAAATATGTATATCGAATTTTGAAACACTCTCTACGACAAATAGTGAATGTTCATTTGAAAACGTCATCTAGTTGGCTATGAAATGTTAAAAGAAAAGGATGAAAGAATAAAAGTCCATTTACTTTGATTATGCCATCCTTTTCTGTCAAAAATTCATAGCCTTCTAGATGACGTTTTCTAATGAACAAGGGATGTATGACGCGAATCTGAGATATGGCGTGTCGGGTCGTTCTGTCATTCTGGCTGTGATTCTAGTAGGCACTCTGCCTCCTGCCTTATTCAGAATGAAATATAGTGTCTTTCATGATAATTTTTGTGTTTCTTGGGTTTAATTACGTAATAAACAAGCTTATAACGACGCGAGGGCTATATCGACACAAAACTGAACTTTCAAAATATATCATAAATTTAAAGTTTTAAATTACGGTATCTGCCGAAGCTAAAAGCTATCTATATGATGTCATCGACATTGACCATCAGGATGTAAAAATATTAAAACTATTCTGTAATCAAACACCGAGAATTAGAGTTGATCAGACAATTACAGAACCAATCGCCATTCAGCGCGACATTCGCCAAGGATGCGTATTCTCCTCATCATTGTTCAACATTTACTCTGAGGAGATTTTCAGGGAGGCCCTGGAGAATAGCAACACTGGCGTCAAGAGTAGTGGCGAAATTATGCCAATTATGACAATGCCCTGGTTGATGAGAATATTGAAGATCTGCAAACACTCCTTAATCGAGTAGACCAAGCGTGTAAGGACAAAGGGCTAAGCATAAACGCTCTCAAGACCAAATGGATGGCAGTGGGCAAAATCAATATAGATCCGAATACTACACACTCGAGAACAACAACATATAGAGAGGGTTGACCGTTTCAAATATCTCGGCTGTTGGATAAATTCCAGCAATGACCCAGACAGAAATCGGAGGCAGAATTGAAATGGCAACAAGCGCATTCAATATCTGGAAAACGGTTTTAAGCAATGACATCTAACGTTGAGTACACGTCAGAAAGTGTTGAAATGCTACGTATGGTCGGTCTTGTTCTACGCCAGTGAAACGTGGACTTTAAGGGTCAATGCTATGATTAAGCTGGAGGCGTCACACACTACCAATGAGGAAGTATTAAAATCATTAAAAGAAGGAAATTATCATACTTCGGACATCTGACTCCTGGCCCCAAGTACGACCTGCTTAAATTCCTGATCCAGAGGAAATTGGCGGGAAGACGCTTGATTGGCCGTAAAAAGCTTTTGTGGTTGCGAAATATTCATCAGTGGACCGGACTAGAATAGTCGAAGACCGGGAGACATACCGCCAACTGATGGACATGATGACCGCCAACGCTAGAACACGAGCACGGCACGAGAAGAAGAACACATAAAAAATGATTAGAATTTAGTAGAGAACTGAATAAGATCACAAAAGAGAGGGGTTTCTCTTTAAAAAAGTTAGCCTTAGTAAGTAGTAAAAAAATTATTAACAAGAAGTCCCCATTTGAAGTAAAATCTTAAAGGTAACCTCATTGAAAACTGTCTAGCTTTGATATAATATACATTTTAAGTCAGTCCTAAAATAGAGATCAAAACGTCGACATGAGAAAAGATTGCTTTTCTACTTTATAACGTTCGAACTTTACCAACAATTTAACTGCGCAATAAATAAGAATATCTGCTTATTTCTACTTTTGGTGAGGTGTTCGCCCACTCATTCGTTTATACATATTTGCGCCTTTTTCTAACCCAATAACTATGTGCCCTCGTTTCTCTGTTAGAACGAATTATATTATATAGGAATTTTCATCATTTTCGTATCGTGGAAACGTAATAAATAAGCAGCACCCCTTAAAAATGAGTTTAATTTGATTGTCAGAGAGGAAGAGCGAACTGGCATAGACACTTTCGACAAAAGCAGATTTTGCTCCTAATAAGTGCCACTTTGAAGTTATTTTTATTGCTAAATGGAGATGTTAAATGCGCTGTTGAAAAGCGCCTAATGTACTTCTTTCCATCTCCATCGCCGAGGGAACGGCTATTTCCGGAAAATTAATTATTTAGATTAGCCCAATAGATTAGAAGGAAGCAAGTAACTCGTTTAGTGTTAAAATTAAGATGGAGAAGTTTGTATTTCCGCAGGGTTTGTTTTATATTGCAGCAAACTTTTCAAACTGCATGCCACATGCCACAAGTGAATCTACAATAAAACTTCTGTTTCTCCTTCTTAAGAGATAAATAGAGGAAACTTTAAACAACTCGTCTAGGAATTGTAGGCGTGGGTTTTGAAAAACTTTAAAATAAATTTAATTTTTGAAACACATATCATACAAATAAATTTTTCGTCCCGGTGGTCGTGTCCAAGTAGTTCCATTACCAAAGATTTCCCCGAAGATTTTCATCTCAGGCAGACTTTTTCCTCGAGAAGGTATAGTTTCGCATAAAAACGGATGAAACATCAGGAAAGTGATAAATTTGAGTAAAAACTTTGTGGTTTTCCTTGCTTTATTTCACGGTTTATTTTCGACAAGACTTAGGGGGTTATGTATGTATGTGCAAGGATGCATTATTTACCTTTCAGACAGAATTATAAGAATATGTTTGGTGTGGGTAGTGGAAGCTGTCTGTTAGTAATAATGGAGAGTATTTGACGACGCTTTCACACAGCTTCGGCATAAAAGCTTGAATGCCAGAACAAAGCAGATTTGCACATTGTTTTGTCGTGCACCCTCGTACATTAATATTGACCAAAGGCTGAAGCCTTTTTGGAAAGTACTTAGGGGGTTATGTATGTATGTGCAAGGATGCATTATTTACCTTTCAGACAGAATTATAAGAATGTGTTTGGTGTGGGTAGTGGAAGCTGTCTGTTAGTAATAATGGAGAGTATTTGACGACGCTTTCACACAGCTTCGGCATAAAAGCTTGAATGCCAGAACAAAGCAGATTTGCACATTGTTTTGTCGTGCACCCTCGTACATTAATATTGACCAAAGGCTGAAGCCTTTTTGGAAAGTAGTTAAATAATATTTTAAAACTTTATTAGGTCTTTAATAATTTTTATTATAATGTTCAATTTGATCTTGCAAACAAGTTTATCGTATAAATAGTAAACTTAATAAGCTTGATTAATTTCATTGTTTGTGTAAACTTTATAAATATATCTATAAAAGCACAGAATGTAATTTGCATATAATGGATACTAGTTCATCACATGACAATCAATTCCCAATACAAAAAACTATTTGTTACATGATTCGTATCCCATTACTACCAATCTGCATATTATAAAACGTGCGGAAAATCGACTAGCAAACCAATTGACAAAGCATGTAATCTTCTAAGTAAAACATGAGTTTCGGAGCAATTTGGTCGTTTAACAGAACTGGCTATTTAGTTTTTTCTCAATACAGCGTGACCAATATAAGAATGAATTGCGCGGAGATCTTCGAAACGGTAAGAGATGGAAAGGTGGTTAAACTAGAAGAAAGTTGCGCTATGACAAGTCCCGTAAAGGGATGTGCAAAAAGTTGAAGTTTGAAAGTTGTTGTTTTAATTTTTTAAGTACCTAAAAGAAGCGATTTTATGGATTCTTCTTACTTATTTTTTAAGTTATTTCAAACATAATCACAAAGCAAAAGAATGCTTTGCGATTGCATTTTTCAAGCTCAACGATATTGCTGTTTTAAGTTTTTTCCAAAGTTTTGTTACGGAGAGACCATCATCAGCTTTACTTTTTTATATAGAACATAAAAAAGCTTAAAAAAAAGTACATACTGTATTAGACATTCCTTTTTATACCTAACTCAACGATGACGTCTTGTAACAATTATGCATTGATGAATAAAATATGAATTGATTAATAAAATCAAAAAATATTAATAAAATAATACATAAAACAAATTACGATGGGAAATATTAACAGGAAATTTCTTTAAATTTTATTACGTAACACTTAATTAAAAAAATACATTATTGGGTATATAGCAGTATCTACTTTTTTTCGGACCGGTCTTTCGATAACGAAACGTTGGAATAAAAATTAATGACGGCCTCTTGTAAGCAGTGTACACGGTGCAATGAGAAAGCGTTTGTTTGTTGATATTGTTTGAAATAAATCAAAAAAATAAATGAAAACCAAAATTCATAAAATTGCTTTTTCTGTAATATCTAAAATGTATAATAAATAACTAAATTTTACAAACACCATGTATGAGGTATTCGCGTTGGTAACGAAATTCGAAAATCAAACAAAAACATACATAATTACCACTTTAAAAAGCTTTAGTGCAAACTGCCTCATGTCCCCTAGTTACTTTGAATTGTAAGTAAAAAAGTAATTAATATGGTTTGTATCGATTAATGATAGATTCATTAGAGTCTAAAACAACATATCCCCCAACTTATAATTATAACATCGTTAATACTTTTGAATAAATTAAAAAATTTCCAAACAGAATTACAAATTCATTCAGTGCCGATTTAGAGTGGCAGTAAGTGATATTTCTTGATCAATCCTGTTGGTTAGAAAAGATGGGTTTTGTTTTTTACAATTATTTTTCACTACAAGTGTACATTATACTTGTAGTAATAGGAGTAGTTCTCGTTTGGTACCTCAGATTTTTATGGAAAAACCGAGACATGTTGATGAAATCCTGGAACCATCCTGGACCTATCAACTTGCCGCTAATTGGTGCTGCGTATATGGTCATGTCTCGCCCAGAAAGTAAGTATTTAGTTCTTCTCTTCTCCCATTTCATGATTAATCATGATTATTTGGGGGATTAATGGTATAGAGCAAAAAAGTTATCAGTAGGCGGTAATTCGATAACTCTTGCCATGCTTGCCATGAAAGTAAGCATAAAACGCTGTTTTGATTAACTTATTTAAGGTGACGTCCGAATATTCTTATTTTAGTTATTTATTTCTTATTGCTGTATTTCGTGTGTATTTATTCGATAAATAATCTCACTGAACACGGCTTGAGCTTTTCAATTAACCTGGTAATTTTAAAGCTCTCTTGGTATAACACCCTATTATTTCACACGTCCAAATTTTTGCTAGGGAACAAAAAACGGTACAAATTTGATAGAATTTGATAATTTTCAAAGTAATACAATGGAAATTTCACGCTGCCATGGAACCAAGCGTAAAATCCTAATAAATGTCCCTGTACGATTGATTTACTTAATGTGACTTCCGAATATTCTAAAAGTATTTATTTATTTTGTAATGTATTTAATTCGAGCAATAATCTAACTAAAAGCAGTCCAAGCTTTAAAATTAACCTGAAAATTTTAAAGCTCTCGTCGTATTACGTCCAATTGTTATTGCTTTTTTTCCTGTACTACCCAAATACTAATGAAAACATCATTAGGGTCGATATTCATTCGTCGAATTCATACTCTTTACCACCAATCGATAGTATTTATATCTTATGGAACGCGCTTCCTTAACTATCGTGAAATAACAATGGTAATGAACTGGCGAATGAACTTAACTATTACCACGTTTCTGTTCCTGACCAAGGGCGACTTTTACAAGTCCAAGTACAACTTCAGATTGAAGATAAAACACCAGACTTGATGTACATTGCATTGTTTACCTGACAGATAAACAATGCAATGTAGGTTATATCTGGAGTTTTATCTTCAATCTGAAGTTTTACTTGAACTTGTAAAAGTCACCCTAATATTAACTGGTTCCGGGGAAACGACTAGTGGAGTACAGCAATTGATTAGTGCCTTACCCAGACGTTGACTGACTCGACTATGGGGAGCTCCGTGGTATTTATGATATTGTCAATGGACTGTGACAAGTAAACACGGTGTTTGCTGCTCTGTGCGTCGTCGAATATCGAACCTATAAAATTGGTTAAAATACATTTTAAAGCTTTTATTGTGAGTACTGCAAAAGTGGAAATAGAGTGTTGTGAGTTAATAACAGTTCTGTTGTTAAATTTCGTCATGGGGCTTTCCAGTGGTGATATAGAGAGGATTAAGGCAATCTTTACTGACCAATTTCTTGAGACCATAGCAGACAAGGTGGCGAGAATTATTGGGAAGAACCTAGAAGAACGTCTCAAATCCCACGATAAAGCTATAAAAAAGCTTCAGAATGAGACAAAGCAGCTAAAAACATTAATTCTGAATTGGAACCTAAATGCGATGAACAGGCTCTGCGTAGCCTAAACATCAGAATGTTCGGCATTCCTTGCTCCGAAAACGAAGATTTGCATGCCAAGCTCATGGACATTTTTACTAAAAAACTAAAGTGCAATATTAAAGATACCCACATTAAAAAATGCCATCGGGTGACCGCAAAAAAACCGGGCGAACATCCTCCTGCAATTTTAGTAACATTTAATTGTGATGTTGAACGTACAGCTGTGCTAAAAAGTCGTAAACATCTCAAGGACTCTGGTATAAGCATAAAGGAAGATCTGACTAAGTTTTGTTATGTGTTTTGTATTTGTGTCAACTAATTGAGTGATATCAGCACTTAAGCATAGACGACACCGCAAGATATACCTGTTCTCTCTTCAAAGGGGTACTTTCCCCCTATTCGAAAGGATGTTTATTTTTTTAAATTTATTTTATTATTAGTTACTCTACTTTATTAATTTTTTGGGAATAGCAATTGGGTGCTTTCTCTTCTTTTCTTTTCGCTTTGTAGTGCCTAAGGAAATTATCTTTTAAGGTGGTCACTATAATTTGAATAAATTAATAGCTAATTAATAGTTAATGCCTCATTATTAAACGGAAATATGTTTTTTTTTGTTCTCTGTTTCGGGTATTAAATTGTATTTAGTTGGTGAAGTTAGCGGGATTAGGACAAATAATGCACCTCTTCTTTATTTGAAAATAGCCGACGTTTCGACTGTTTATTTAGTCTTCATCATATTATTCGCAAGTTTTATACCTTGTGCGGCGGACGTGTAGTTTGTCGAGCCTAAGATACCAGGGTCACCGAACACTCGAATGGAGTTTGCTATTTTAACCATCTTGAATAGAATTTTAAGTGACTACCCTCTCTAAGTGACAATAGCCCTGATGAAGACTAAATAAACAGTCGAAACGTCGGCCATTTTCGAATAAAGAAGAGGTGCATTATTTGTCCTAATCCCGCTAACTTCACCAACTACTTACAACTTAAGGACGCTAATTACAACAATTAAATTGTATTGTTTTTTAGGAGCAGCATTTGTCCTTTTGGTCTATTTTAGCATTATTGGTACTAGGTATATGTTCTTATGTTGCGTTGTGCGCACATGAATTTTAGGTCAATTACCAATAATTTTGACATACTAAAGGATCATGTTCTCAGTCACGATTATTGTTTATTTGGAGTATCAGAAACTTGGCTCAGCTCTGCAATTGCATCTGAGGCAATAAATATAAAACATTATAATTTTGTTAGGCAGGATAGACAGGGGCGCGGTGGGGGGGTTGGGCTTTATTTAAAAAATAAAATAATATTTAGATTAATTATCAGCGAGTACACTGACATCATTGAACCTGTACGGGTCAGGGTCGAGTGCCCGGATAGAAGCATTGCAGTGGGAATCATATATAGGCCTCCCGGCTCTAGTTGTAGGAATTTTATAGACCGCTTTGAAAGCACATTAACTGAAATTTTTACTCAATGTGATGAGATAGTCTGTCTCGGTGATTTTAACATTAATATGTTGGACGATAAAAATGCTCTATCAACGACATTAAATCACGTACTATCTATTTTTCGCCTTGAACAAATAATATCTCAACCTACAAGAATCACTAAAAATAGTTCAACGTTGATTGATCTGATTTGTTGTGATCCCTCTTTGGTCAGCGATTCGGGTACAAGTGACCTGGGTACATCTGATCATTTGCTTGTATTTGCTATCCTTAACATTGCTTGTAGTAGACCAGTACAGACAACTTTTCATTATAGGCAGCTTGATCGCATAGATTTACAAACATTCAATGCAGATATTTTGAGTGCTCCTTTTAATGAAGTATATTATATTGAGGATATCGATGACAAAATATCATTTATTACCGACCTTATTTTGAACGTATTTGATAGACATGCTCCCCTCAGAGTAGGCTTGTCTGGGAGAAAGGGTTGTCTGCTTTGGGTGACGAATAATGTGAAGTATCTCATGCAACTTAGAAATCAAGCTTTACGTCGCTTTAAAGTCAGTGGGATTGGACGTATTATAAGCAGCTTAGAAATTTAACTACGTCCTCATTGAGAAATGAGAAAAGGGCTCATTTAAATCATAACTTTCAGAATTCTGCAGTGGAGCAAAAATGGCAAGAACTAAAAAAATTAAACATTTTAAATGACAAACTGCCTGAAACCTGCAAAATGTGGATGATCTTAATTTCTATTTTACTCAATTATCTCGCAGCAGTAGAACTTCAGATCAGGAGTTGTAACTTTTATAATAATAATTCTTTCCATGATAAAACTTTTACTTTTCATGAGGTTTCCGAGGAATACATTGCTAGTGCCATCCTTCAGATTACATCAAAGGCCTTCGGAGTTGATGGTTTGAATGTGATTTTAATAGGTTTTTGCTGTCCTTTTATACTACCCTTCTTAACACACCTCGTAAAGTCTTGTCTCGAAAAATCGTACTTTCCAAAGAACTGGAAACTGGAGAATGTTATTCTATTATCAAAGAGAAATAATCCAGCCGAAATGAGTGACTTAAGATCCATCTCAATTTTTCCCACTTTTTCAAAGATTCTTGAAAAGACAATGTACCATCAAATAGTCGAGTATGTACCTGCGTTTGGTATAATTCCTCCCAGACAGTCTGGATTTTGCAAAGGCTACAGTTGTGCTACAGCGTTATCTGGCGTCGTGGATGACATTGTTAGGGCTCTAGATAGTAATTTGGCTACTGTTCTCATACTGCTGGACTATACAAAGCTATTTGACATGATTGATGACAGAACTATGGCAGCTATTCTTGGGTTTATAGGTTAATAGGGGACGATAGGGCATTGTCCCTTGTTTCTTCTTTCCTTTCGGATAGAACTCAAAGGGCTTTGTTAGGTGGTCGGGCTTCTGGGATTCTTCAGGTTTGGCTGGAGTACGACAGGGCAGCATCTTGGGCCCCCTCTTGTATAGCACATATACTTTTAATTTTACGAATTCCATTGCTTTTAGTCAATATCACCTGTATGCTGATGACACGCAGTTGTATAAATCTTTTCCTCGTGATCAGATTAATGAAGCAAGTTACCGACTCAATCGGGAACTCGCAGCTTTATATGAAATATCTCGGAAATATTTGCTCTTTATTGTTCTGTAACGAGGCTGATAGAACTCACATTATGAACAACCTAGATATTAAAATAGGAGATGATCTAATTTCTTTTAAAAGTTCTTGTAAAGATTTAGGGCTCCTAATAGACAATAGGTTGATATTTAAGGGCAATGTGACTATGACCCTGCGTAGAGCCTGCTCTATGTTTAAGCAGATATATTCTCAGCGGTTTTGCCTCTCTGTCGAAACCAGAAAAATGGTTTTGCCTCATTTCAATTTTGCTGATAGTGTTTTTGGACCTTTCTTAAATGTGAGTGACCGCTGTCGAATTCAGAAAGTGCAAAATTGTTGTATAAGATTGATACATGGAATAAGGCGGAGAAAGGGTGTGACTGAGAAATTGAAAGAAGTGGGGTAGCTCAACATGCACAATCGACCGATTTCACATTCTATTTGTCTTTTTTATAAAATTGTAAAACTCCCCCGTATTTGCACAACAAACTTACATATAGAACAGATGTTCGCAACCTTAATATAAGGAGGCAGTATCTTTTGAGTATACCGCCTCATAACAAGGAATTATATAAAAAATGCTTTTCTTACCAAATATCATTTTTCATTAAGAAGTACAAAATCAACGATTTTTCTTCAAGTGCATCCACCTTCAAAAACAAAATAAGACAAGCACTGTTATTTGGTCAGTAATTTGCGATAATTTTTGTTTGTGTTCATGTATCTGTGGTTTTTGTTGACCTATTGCCTTTGACTTTTGAGCGTTGTGACATTTATGTCGGTACTCCGGCCCTTTCCCCACTGCGAATTACCTGTTTTACATAATTTTGTTTTTTTTTGTCTCTCTGTCTTTTTGAGTAAAATTTGTAAAAACTCGTGATGTCACCTGGATGATTGAACTACTACATTTTTTAACCTACTGTACATACATATATTTGCTATTTATTAGAAATATTTCAACATAATTGTAATACATATGTTTTCTATGTAGCGTTAAACACGCTATTTTTTTATATGTGTTTATAAGTGTTGATTCATAATTATAAAATTTGAATTTTTTTAGGCTACATCAGCACCCTCGGATACGAAAGTGCTGCCTCTGCCCTTTTTTTCTTGAATTGAGGCTGATTATTGTACCGAGTTGTGATTGTTAATGTAGTTTTTTTTTGGAACAATAAATGGATATATTTAACCAACAAAGGAAGAAATTTGACGCATTAAGTGCCACCAATTCACATCCGAAGAGAGTCAACCCAAGATTGTAGTCAATTTGACCGACAAAGAAGTGTCAACACACGAGCTAAGTGTTCTGAAGAAGGGAGGAAATGTTGTCATAACACCATTTAGGATACCAGTGGAAAACATGACAGCAAACGTGGATAGCAGACTTCGGCACCTGCCAATTTCCTATTCTCAATTTACCGGCAGATAAAGGAAACGCAACAGTAATAATGTCAACATCGGATTACGAAAAAATCAGGACACTGTTTTACACACCAACACCAACAATATAATAAAAGACGTGGCATCGAATGAAATGACTAAACTTAAAAAATCAGAAGCCTTGCCTAAGGCTGTACGGTTTGCCAAAGATCCACAAACTGAAAGTGAACCACTGAGACCCATCGTGAACACCATAGGAAGCCCGACCAACGAAATCGCGAAACATCTCACAAAACTGCTGCAACCTAAAATGGGAAATACTGACAGCTTTATAAAACACTCATTTCGTCGAAAAACTGCATTCCTTGACTCTTCTCCAGGAGAAATTCTCGTTAGATTCGATGTTGCGTCGCTCTTCATGATGGTACCCATTAAGTAAGCCATGGAACATACTAACCAGGAATTTCCACAAGATGTTGCCAGGTTTTTCCAACACTGCCTCTACGTATTTTCATTGAAAGGAGGATTTCTACGAAAAACCTGATGGTGTACCTATGGGCAGCCCCCTTAGTCCAGTAATAGCCAACTATTTTATGGACATTTTCAAGGCCAAGGTGTTGGTAACCGCAATAAGAGGCCAAAGTGCTGGTTCCAATACGTGGACGACACCTTTGTTATTTGGAGCCATAGCGTGGGCGAACTTCAAAACTTCCTCTTACACCTCTATCAACCCAAAAATTCAGTATGGAGCTAGAAAAGGAAGGGCGCCCTCCCGTTTTTGGACGTCTTAGTATCAAGGAGGCCAAATGGGAAGCTTGCGCACACCGTTTTGTTTGTAGAAAACCAACACCCACTGACAAATATCTCAATAACGGATCAAATCGTCCTTCCAGATAGAAAAGGGGAGTCATAAAGACTCTGTCCATCAGAGCCAAGAGAATTTGTGAGCTGGTTGATTTGGAACGGGAACTGAAGCATCTGGAAATAGTCTTTGGTTGGAATGAATATAGCAAACACAAGTTCGATAGAGCCGTCCGCCCAAGAAATGTAGACCGCCAGGAAGGAACAACGGGAGATGATTAAGAAAACCGCAGATGGACTAGTCCACCATACATCCACGAAGTAACCGACAGTCTGTCTTTAGACCCACCCAACAGAGCTTAAGACAGGCCAAAGAGCGCAGAGATCTCCTATTGGCACCGGGAATTCATTGAGTTCCATGTAGCTGTCGCTAGGTATACATTGATACCACAAAACGCAGTGTCATCACGAGGATTACGGAACACAAGATAAGTTGCAGGCTGGGACAAACACAAAAGTCAGCAGTAGCAGAGCACGCTCTCTCCAAAGGTCACAACATTCTTTTCAACGAGGAAGATATCTTATATTAATCGCAGCATTTCGATCTGAGACTAACGAGAGAGGCCATTGAGATTTTTAAACACGACAACAATTTCAACAGGAAGGAGGAAATTAGGTTTCTAAATGAGACTAGAAGTCGAGTTTTTATATCTCTTCTTATACTTCAAGTGCGCCGAAACCCCGCGTTACCACTACTCCCACCCCAGTCCCTCCACTGCAGCTGGATGGTTTGCGAATAAATACCACGGAGCCAACGTCGAGAAGCACGGGAGATCACTTCACTTCGCCCATTGATATATTGAATGAATATAATGAATATAATCGCCTTTGATAATGTCTGCCGCAGCTATAGGGTGCTAAAGACCGGAAAACACTTTAGATTGTATTTTGACCGGCCATGAAAAGCTTCACCGTCTTAATGGAATAAATGTTTCACGTGTTTGATATTTCATAAATGAAAGAGTAAAAGGTTACTTATATTCTGTCTAAGATTAAGTTTTAAACTAATATCTCTAAGACTACCTACTTTTAAAAATGTTTTTTCTTTATAATGTTTTTACCAAATCACTTAATAGCATCATAAATCATCAGATCTCGTAAAATTTTACCAAACTTGGCAACACTGCTCGTTTTTGAGAGTTAAAGATATCATCTATTACGAAATAATATTCTATAACAAGTAGTGGAATGAGTTTAAACCGGAATCACATTTAGGCTCGAAGGGGCGCATTTTGACGTAATTACGACGAACGAGCGAAAAGTTTGTATTGTTGCGGTTTTGCGAGAGTGTGAAATCAATTCCATATGAGTCCCACTTCCAGTAGACTGGAAGTGATATAAGAGCAGAGGTAGAAAGGAAAAAACATGAAACGTTCAGAATATTTGACGGCACTATTAGTAACAAGTCCTTATTCAATAGGAGATTCCAACTCAATTCAAGTCAATTCCAACTATTCGTTAAGAGTCCATACCCTGGCTTGACGGCTCCAATGTTTATCGAACCATTCTGTGGTTATTAAATGTGCACCCAAGTGAGGTCCCAGTACTGGCTCCCAGGATAGAACAGATTCATGCAGAGATCATTACCAACCATCAAAAGTGATTTACCTACTCTGCTTCAATCCTCTATCAAACAAAACTGATAAAAAGAGTTTGGTGGCGGTCTCAAGAATTTCTTTGAACCAAAATCACGTTAATTTTGTTTACACTCTGCTAGGTCTCTTCGTGAAGAATGAACGAAATCCTCTATCAAGTAATAGCTACACACAGCTCTCCTCATCGCTCCTCCAGAAATGTGATAGTGTCATGCAGAAGACCTCTTTTGTAGAGCTTTGGTCACCCACTTTACATGTATACTCAACAAACTCTCTACAGTGGCACTCCAGAACTTGAAAACGACAAACCAAAGATTGGGCTTTCATTCTTGCACAATGTCGATGCCGGCGGAAGGCTCAGTGAACTGTTAGCCATCATTTATGGGCACGCATATTCCTGAGCGGTACCAATTGGCTCTCCAGGCTTTGTCCCGGTCCATCATAGAAGTTACGACCGAGGAAGATAGGGAGACGGTGGACCGATTCCTATCAGACAAACAATAATATACAGTTTTAGAAGTGAAGAATGCAAACTTGTTACTGCAAAAGTTGAAACTGCTTTGCGTTTTAACCTTTGCAGTAACGGAGTATTGAGAGTCCAATCTGCTAAACTGTGGGTGCAGCACATCAAGATGGTAACCTTTGTAGAGCACTACATTCAAACAGAACGGACGAATGACTTGAAACTCCTTCTGAACCCTACCAACAAAATGTTCATTTTTTATGTAAATCCTGAGCATCTGTAGCTGCAAGAAATGCTGTGAATTAAAAACAAGCTGAGGGTTTTTTCTTTAATGATCAGAGTTTGTCCGGTATTTAGACTGATACGACTATGGAGCAGTGTTGCCAAGCTTTGGAATTTAAATTTCCTAGCAAATATGCTAAAAATACCCTAGAATTTCCCTAGATAATAGAAAAGCCGAAAGGGAACCTGAGAAATTGGCAAAGGTATAAGGTTTCCCAGCTGATAATTATTTTTTGTAGTTAGAAAGACATTATACAAACAAAACATTTTATTTTTACATAAAGGTAAAAAAAATATTTTTTTTAATTATTAACAAGTAATAAATAAATTAATAAATAAATAAAATTTTGTAAAAAAAATACTCTAGTGATTAAAAAATAAAATGCTAATTAAGATCCAAAAAACTAAAAATACCTACTTAAATACACTTTTAAGTTTTTAAAGTTTTATCAAATTTTTATTTTATCCATTTAATTTAATATTATTTTTGTGAAACTAAGCATTGGGTTTGTAGATTGTATTATCTCATTTCGCCACCAATTCTCTATCTATTTTAAAATCAAAACAGATGCTATTTTTCGTTAAATTTTTAGTATGCAAAATGCCAGTCATAGTTTTACTGGAAAGATGATTCCTAGCTTTAGTTTTATTAAAATTGATTTCAGAAAAAAAATCTCTCCACTCTCGCACTAGACTACGGCAACAAGTACCCAAACAAGTAAATTAAAAAAAATCTGTTCACCTTTGGATATAAAATATCGTATTTACCTGTTTTGAGTAGCTCTATTTTCCATACTCTAAAATTGTACAATCGTATATACTCGATATTCCTAAATATCGATATTAAAAATATCGATATATATATATCGATATTTTATATATATATCGATATTTTTAATATCGATATTTAGGAAATATATCAGTATCGGCATTCGATATATCGTCAAAAAATATCGATATATATCGAAAATAACAATACTTTCCTAAGAAGCTAAGAACTGTACAACATAGACAAACTGAAACTGAACAGTAGAACTTGGTTCCGCGCAAATACCAATAAAAATATAGTGACAAGGTCACAACTAACTTAGCTTAGCCCATTCCTGATTAAAGTGACAGCTGACTGACCACTAGATGTCATTTATGGAGTAGACCATAAGGGATTTTTTGCGAAGTAATCATTAACATACCAGGTAACCTAGTATGCCATTGGTAACATGTTACTATTTTTTGCTTGTCCCTGGAGGTTACTATGACGGGTCCGTGACGTTTATCATACCATACCAGGTACAGTACTTCTAATTTCTCTTGAGTGTTACGTCATCGTTTACTACGTAACCACAATTTTAGGGTATGTCTTAATTTGATACATATGATTGACGCGTTTTTACAGGTAAGTGCACGTATTTTCTTAATCGGCGTTAATAGATAAGTTAACCAGTATATTTTTTATTTTTAATAGGTGGTTTATTAGTATATATTATTTGAAATCAACTAAATAAATTACCTGCCTTATGTAAGTAATAATTAAGAATAATTTATTTATTTGGTTTTCTGACCACGTCAGGACTTACTTAGTAGGTATGAAAGTAATTAAACTGGGAGTACTACGTTTCACTTTATTTTTGTTAAAAATCGCAAGCAGCCTAACGAGATAGCTTTAAAGGAACTCCGATTATTAACATTTTTATTTAATGTGATATACAACACATCTACAATAAATATTGCTTACAGCAATCTGTATTAAAAGGTAGGTACGAATATTTTACTGCAGCATAGAGAGCTTAAAGAAGCAAGTACACAGTTGAAATTAAAAAAAAAACGAATAAACAAGTAGGTCTCAAAAATAGTGATCAATTTCAAACAAAAATAAGTTTTTAGTGGCGCACTAATTGTTTTGGAGCATTGTAGATAACGCAAAAGCAGCACATTTGGTGTGTGCATGACGAGTAGTAGAGAAATAAATAAAACAGGTTTGAGTATGTAATCTTTTAAAAAACTCCCAATTACTTTAAACAGAGTACAAACGTTCTAACGGAGAACAAATAGCTAGAAGCAAACAAAGAAGTAAACAACATTGCGAAAAATCGCTGTAGAAATAAATGTTGTTAATTATCGAATTCTTCCTCGGATTCACTGTCTTCATGTCGAAGATAGTTTTTCCATAACTGAGGAGTAACCTGCAAAAAGAGTTAATAAGTTAAGTACATAATTTTTTTAATTGAAAAACGATGTTTTTTTCCAACGCCTCGTTCCATAAATTTAAATCGCTCTCGTTTGTGATTCGATGAACAGCATTGATTTTCGAATCACAATATCGCTTACACTGGGACCATACCATTTCGATGGGGTTAAAATGACAATGTAAGGAAGTAATCTTAATACACGATGACCATTTTGAAATGCTAGTTCCTCTATTCTAAAGGAAAAAAAACACCAAAATTAAATTCACTAATTGTCATTATAAAAGAGCGATTTTGGACATCGTATAAATATTATAATGTAAAATACCAACCGATATATTTTCTCCAGCATGTTCTTGTTTGCTATACCAAAAAGGTCAGCTTTCATAGCAAAAGGAGAAAATGTAATGTGATGCTGCTGCAACCATTCTATTAGGCAAGGTTTTATCAGCTAAAATTCTATAGGGTAAATCGAGCTTGATTTTCTTTAAGACTACATAAATATGAAGGTTTGGTACTGCGCATTTTTCAGCCAACATTTCAACAATAAATAAAGATTCGAATGGAATACTCAGATAGAGCTTAAGTTTCTTCTCAATAACGTATATAGTTTTTTCAAGTACGTTTATAATTTCCTTATTACCTGTCTGCAAATCAACTGTCCAACTAGATGTTGAAAAATTTGACGCTGAACCGCTACAAGAAACCGACAAACTCGAGGAATGATTAGATTTTTCATCATCTTCATTTTTGAACAGTTTGCTTTTTTCCGAAATTTGTTGATCTGATGAACCTGATGGCACACCCAAAGTAAAATGTTTTCTTTTTACAGCGGGTTTGCCTACTGTCGCATTTTCAAGTAGCAAACACTGGGTAGCTTTTGACCTTACAGTGGCAGATTTTAAATTCACCTGAGTCCCCTTGTTTTGGTATTTTTCATAAACGGGTTCCTCTTCTTGTATAAAATTTAAACTCTCACTGATATAACTAGTTGTCGCGATGGTCTTCTATATTGCTGATTATTTGCTTTTGTTTCATTTTTTCAACAAGCTTCCTAGGTGTTGAACTATGTTTAGATGTTCGGTTTTTCTGACAATCAAAAATATGTGGTATGATTCCAGGTTTTACCCTAATTTTTCCTTCGCCCGTCATTTTAAGATACACGTAATTTTCGATATCTTTCTCAGCCTAAAGAAAGACAAAATGCTTTTGTGTAAATACAATCTCAACAATCACAAAATAATATATCTCACTTACATCAAAATGATTCTGACAGCAATATCTTGTACCTTTATCCGATACAAAAGTAGCATGACGCATAGCGATTTGCCATTGCTTTCTTAATTTTACATCAGCCGGTAAAGAAATAAGAAGCTTATCTGGTGCACTATTCGATGTGTTTTTGCAATATGGTACTACACATGTTTTGAAAATTGGTTTCCTCTTAAAACTCATTGCGAAATTGGAGTTAAATTAGGTTTCTTAGCAGGCAAGACACCTTTGAAACTAAGATGTGAATACTAAACAACGCGTAAGCCCATGCATTACCGGCCGGGCGCCAGGACCGTTCCGTGGTGTTACGTCACGCATAGACACGCCCACTTTCTCCGCGCTACCGCTTTCAATGGCGAATTTAAACTACTATAAAACGACGAAAAAAATTTATTTTTTGGAAATTAGGTCTGTTTTATTAAAACTTTTCAATTATGAAATTTAAAAAAAAATCTGAACGACCCTATTACTAACACTTAATGATAATGTGTTGCGTCCTTTCAATGTACGGTAACAAAGGATGACGTCAATAAAAATGATTGCGTCCATGATGCAGGTCACACATCAAACACGCATCTCACATCATTAATCAACAATATCGGTCGGTACAAGTTTTTATGAAATTATTATCTCATCCTCACTCACTAACTTCGTCAAGAATGTTGATATATGAATCGAATATCATAAATATTTTTTACATACATTTGTTTAGCATTGACACATGTAAAAATATTTTTTTTGGGTTATAAACTTCGAATTTGAAAACTTCAAGTGAAAATTAAATTTAAATTGTAAAAGTCATCCTTCAAAACCAGTTTTAAAGACTCAACAATTTGCCATTGCCAAAACTGATGGAAAGGTAATTTCGAACAGACTTCGATCCTGGCCAATTATAAATTGACATCTGACGCATATGGTTTTTGAATATACAGATATGATATAATGATATAATGATATTTCAAATTATTTATCTGCAATGGCTACTGAGAGATAAAAAAATATAAAGATGCAAGTTGGTAAGAATCTACTTAGATTTTAGATCTGAATTTGCACACGACAATACCATTTTTAACTCAAAAAAAAGGTAAAAAAAAAGAATTCACTGTAATTGCATTCTAAGTATGTAGGCACTTTTAATATTAATGTTCTTTTTACTTAAGAGTTTTAAAGTAATTGAAAAATAATATAGAACTGATACAATTTTTAGATATATTGACAAGAATAGTGAAACTTCAGGAGAAGTACCCTGACGGCCTGAAGCTTTGGTTCGGTACTAAGCTAGTTTACTCGCTGCATCACCCCGAACAAATTGAAAAAGTATTAGGCAGCAGCAAGATGGTGGAAAAGGACGATCTTTATCAGAAAATAGTTGATGTTATTGGTGAAGGACTTATACAAGCCTCAGGTAGAATTTCTATGAAAAATTAGAAATATGGTTGGCTAAAAAAATTAGTATTTAGTTAAAACTTGGAAGAAACACCGAAAGTGCATCGGACCTTCTTTCGGGCAGAGAGCTCTGGATTCGTTTGTAGAGGTGTTTGCCCGCAAAAGTAAAATCTTAACGAAGATTCTTGAAAACCATGTGGGCACTAAAGACATTAACGTTATGGAGTTGCTTTCTAGATGTACTCTGGATATACTTTGTGGTAAGTAAAATCTTTATGATGTGGCACTTAGCTTTGTCTATACTACCTGAATTAAAGCCATTTTATACGTTGTTGGTCTAAACACGAACTGAAGTTTAAGTTTCAGATTTGACATAATATTCTATCACTTATACAGTGTGATCAATTTTAAGGTGAGCATTAAGAATTTCGAAGCAATAAAGTTCTATGATTTTTTCTAATGAGTCATAACATATTTTACAGAAAAATAACCTAAGTTTCGTTACAAAGAGGAGCAGCTACAAGGAAAACATGAATTTCTTTTCAACTAAAGTGTAAAACTTTGCTAAATGCTGATAATTAATGTCAATTGAAAAGCACTACTTGTCGACCTATTCCAAAAAATGTTCACACAAAAGTTTCACTAGGGAGTGTTCTTTTATCAAAAACTTTTAGCTGGCCATGAAATATCAATAGAAAAGGATGAAAGAACAGAAGTCCATTTACTTTTATGGTGTCATCGTTTTCTATCAAAAATTCATAGCCTTCTAGATGACGTTTTCTAATGAACGTCTTTTCAAAAAAAACCTTGCACAGAAAATCCAATGACTCTTTTTAAAAGAAACATACTGTGTACGTCAAATCTAAAAGCTAAACTTCAATGCGAGTTATAAAAGTAAGCTTTAGGCATTTTTGTTCAACACAGCCACTTTTTCTTTGATTTCATGCTCCATGTTGGATTCCAGAAACCGCACTGGGATTACAGCTGGAAATCCAGGGCCAAAACGCTGATCATGCTAATAACTTCGACAAGTAAGTATCAAGCCACTACGAAGACCTAGAAATTTCAAACTTTCGAACAAAATATTATTTGAAATTTGCAATGTTTGCAGTGAAATTGTAGGTTGACGTTACAACTCTAGTTTCAACTTACAATTGTGTGTTGAAGTTGCAATAATTGTAGATTGAAGTTACAATTCTACATGACTTGAGATTTCTTCTAAATTTTCTTGTCTGAGGATTTTAAAGCAATATTTTCTGTGTATTTATTAAAAATCCTCTCTTTATTATATATTTACCTCCTCTTTTTTATTTACAAATTTCTCAAAAATCTATGGGCAACAACTCAACCTCAACGTTTCTAGCAACGACAAAAAGAAGTTGCTCACGTATTGCTTGACATCTTGCTTAACATTCCCATTCTACGTCGATGAATCGGTGCTTGTGTTTCCGTTTTAAGTAATATCTATGACGTATTATCCATCATTATTGTTGAGTAATCAAGGTAATATGAATGTACAAGTAATTGTAGTAGTAAACATGGGAGGGGGGGGGGCAAAGCCTTGCTACTAGGCCTTAAAGGCTCTCCACGGCCCTCATTCCACTCCACCAGGACTCGTTTACGAAAGTGTCCTTTGGCCCACTTATGGCCTACTCCAAGAAAGTGGTATGTCGACCCTTTCCCTGCACCACAGTGGGTGCAGAGTGGACTGTCAGCCATTCTTAGAAGGTGCGCCTGTTTAGTATGCAGTGTCCAGTAAGTATTTCTATAAGGTCTCCCAGGCACTGCCCGCTTCTCCCAAGAAGCCACGAGCCCTTGGATGTATCCGGGTTAGCGTAGATTTCCTTGGTCCGTCTACCTATTCCTGACTGTGTGCAGTTTGTCCTTGTACTTCTCAGGCCCACTCATGCAGAGTGTGAGAGACGTACCTTTTACGTACTCCTACGCATGGCTCTGGTCCAGTAAAGCATGCCTGGGAATTACGCTTGGCTGATTCGTTGGTACGCTCGGTCCCCTCGATGCCTCTATGTCCAGGAACTCATCCCAGCGTTACCCTTTTTGTTTCTGCCTAGACTCTGGAGCTTTCCTGCAGTCCTGATCAAACTTTGAACTCGTTCCGCTCCTGCAGATGGCTCGCAGAGCCATCTACCTGACTGTCGGAGTAGTTGTAGATGTCCGATTCTGCTCCCTGTCTGACTTCTGTTCTCCTCGAATATTGCAAATACCTCTGGAAAACCGTCGTGTGGCTACCCAAGGTGAAGCCCTCGTCCCCTACATGGCCTGTTTTGTATATCCCGGCTCCTCACGACTGTGCCTTAGGCATTCTTGATCCGTCTGTATACCATACTTGACGATTCTCAGCATATAAATGGCTGTTACAGTCTCAGTTGATCGCGTGGGCGCCCCTCCTGAGACAGGACAATCGGGATGTCCCGCTGAATGAGGCTGGCGATCTGCATGTGATCCCTCCCCATAGTTGTATCCTTCCACTGGTCGCAGCAATCCATCCTCTTGCAGGACGCCATCGGCCCCCCTCTTAACCCAGATTCGAAGTCCCGGCAGACCCAGTAATGCATTGAGTGCTGCTCCCGGTGTTCTTCTGAATGCACCCCTTATGGCTAGGCAGACCCCTCTTTGCAGTCTGGCCAACCTCAGCACATGCCCTGTCCACATACTGTGCGTACATGCAATATTGTTTTAGAATTGTTTTTTTTTAAATACATTTTACAACTTTTTCTAATCTCAGTTTTGACTGATATAGTTGTCTTCTAGCAGCTTCTAAGCATGTGATGAATATGTCAAAAATATTTGTGATTTGTGACGAAAAAAAGATTTGTTATATTTAATTTAATATGGAAGAACTATTTCAGGCTGATGACGTTGACCTTTATGAATATATTTCAAATATGGAACCACGTGGGGTTCATCTGGAGAGTTTTGGGGCACGAGAAGAGAACTAGAAAGTGTGTAAATAAATTGAATGAGTTGTCCGATAAGGTAAGTAAACACCATTGTTAAAAAAGTTTTGTAAAATGTAATAAAAGGTATAAAATTTTGGGTTTACTTAAATTCGGTGACATTCTCTTGTTCTATAGTAACATCAAGTTAATATTTGCAATATTTGTGGAGGTTGCTACCAGCTCTTCCTTAATAGAATCCATTATCATAAATCAATCTGACCCAAAGCAAACTGAAATTTTTTTACTGATTAGTGAACTTACCCACAGCAGACTAACTGACAGTTTCGGAATATATATAAATGACACGAATGGTTTGCATCAAGCTTGAGATTCACAAGGATATTGCTGCTTCAGTGAATACAGGGTGGCTCACAACTCAATGGACAAAAAACAGATGCTTGTGGAGAAAATCAAAAGAAGCTGCTTTGTCATATGACTTTTTTCTGCAAAAAAATGGTTTCTTATTTTTTCTATCACGAAACCACAGTTTCTCGAATTGACGAGAATAAAAAAAATTGTAGAGATGAATTTGCTATTGAATGTGCTTTGAATGAGCTTCATATGATATATATGAAGATTTTAATCGTAAATTTTCTTAGGCATAAAAATTTCCAAAAGTTTTTAATTGTAACCCTATAGTACCCCGTGTTCATTAGAAAAAGGTCATCTCGAAAGCCATACATTTTTGACAGAAAAGAATGACATAATCAAAGGAATTTTTTTCTTTCATCTTTTTCTTTTGACATTTCACGCCCAACTAAATGACGTTTCCAAATGAACACCCGCTACTACTCCTTCTTACGCTGTTCTTCTAAATCTTCAAGTTTCTATTAACTAAAGACGTCAACGAAATTACATTTTTTTTTTAAATTTGGTTGTTTGGTACTAAGGCATTTTTTGAGGCCAATATCTCAGCCACCCTAGGCTTAAGAAGAAAATTTTACATGAAAGCCTCTTGTTTTGGTGTCTTCTATACGTACTTGTTCTATGTCCATTGTATTGTGAATCACCCTGTATATATACAACATCAAGTTGTTTGCAATATAGATCTCCTCACCCTGAGAGTCATTTGTCACTTCTTTTAACAGCTAAGGAATGTGATGACGCACCACCGTCAATGTATCACCCACTTTTGGGTGATATGATTTTGAGTGATGCACATAAAACTACTTTTCTTTGGGAATTTTTTATCTTGTCTTTTAGGTCACTTTTTAGCTTGGGACACTGATTTTTAAAATGTTCATAATTTATAAGGCAAATTTCCTTATATATATGTAATTTTTGGTCTCGTACTAATCTTGCTTCGACAAACTTGCTGTTATGTCTAGTTCCATCATCACCCAAGGGCTCTTAATCTTCAGTAAGCCTTTGTAGGGTAATACTAACAAGAAACTCCCCATCAATTGGTACCCCTGATGTGATGTGTGTGGTGATAAAGGCCACTTTATTTACCTAGCTTTCTATATTAGTAAATTTTTCCTGACACCGTAATTTGAGATTTCCTGCAAAAATTAGAAAATACGCTTTTTGAGCTTTAAAGGAGTGAAAAAAGAAGCTGCGACCTTCGCCTTATATACCAATATAAAATAATTAGAGTACTTTCGCACTCTAAGGCTCCTCATCAGTAAGGCCTTGGCCGACACTTGAAACCCTCTATTCGATTTGATGAAATCTGCAAAAACAGAGCCGCTAAGAAAACCTTAGCAGTGTCGATACTTGTCGTCCTCCTTGTTGAATTCACCATAGGTGGCGCCACTACTAAGATTTTCTTAGCGGCTCTACAACTTCAGCTTTCATTAGGTTTTAAGTGTCGACCAAACCTCTTATAGAAGTAGGCATCCAAACTATAAAAATGAGGTGTGACTTGAGACATTCTTTGACACCGTGCTTGACTTTAATGTTATTTCAGGTTATACAAGAAAAAATGAAACTTTTTGAGACTTCAAGACCTTTTCATGGTAAGTTGCTGGATCAACAACAAACGCAATCACGTAAGTTTGACTTCCATATAACTTCGTATCTGGGGATGGATAAAGAAGTCATTTTTAGCTGACGTTAGTCCTAGACTAGCTTTTCTGGATTATATAATGCAAAATGGTGAGTTTAACGTATTAGAACTCAGGGATGAAGTCAATACTTTCCTGATAGCTGTAAGTTGAACTAAGATGACTATTACAAATTTAAAGAATTAATGTCAACTTTTTAGGGTACTGACACTACTGCTTCTGCACTTTCTTTCCTCTTTGCCATCCTAGGGATGTTCCCGGACATCCAGGTTAGATTTATTTCTTCTTAGTTTAAACCAATAAAAATCATAGCTTTTTATGCTTATTAGCAAAAGGTCTACGAAGAAGTCATTGAGGTAATTGGAGAAGAAGGTGATCCAGAACCTGGTCACTTACCCAGCTTGGTTTATACAGAAAGAGTCATTAAAGAAACGTTAAGGCTCTTTCCTGTAGGAGGTTTATTTCTCAGATCGATAAATCAAGATATCGACATGGGTGAGTACCCAAGGTAATGTTTTGAGATTTCGGCTTAAAACTATTCTTTTTTGTTGAAGCAGATAGGAAAGAAAAGTTTGTATAGCTGTATTTTGAAGCACAATTTCAAAGAAATAAGACTTGGCAATCATATTGTGCAAATCGTAATTCTAGTTAAAGTTTAGCCGGCGTAGGCCAAAGTAGCCTTTTTAGTAATTTTTAAAAATTGTGTTTCCATTGGCTACTTTCATCACCAAAATTGAATTTATAAATTTGTAAATTTGATGCTCTGTATTAAATTTTTATATACGAAGGACACATATCATTTTAACCTCCTTTGCCCTTTCATTTATAACGTGACCTTTCAGGACACCCTTTTTTATCTTTACATTCTATAAGTTTATTTTTGAACCATATTAAATTGAAATCATACATTTTGTTTCAACTATTCTATTGATTCGTGCTTTCTAGGTAACTATATTGTTCCTAAAGGAGCCTCAGTCATGTTCGTCTTAATCGGCATTCATAGAAACCCAAAGTATTGGCCTGATCCCTTGAAATTCGAGCCGGATAGGTTTCTACCCGAAGAAAATGCAAAGAGGCACCCTTGCTGTTATATTCCCTTCTCCTTCGGGCCTCGGAACTGCATAGGTAGGTTACACCGTGGGTGATGTAATTATAAATTACTTGTCAAAATGTCTTACATCTTGTACTAATCTTGACTCAAGTGACTTGTATAATAAATAGGAAACACCTGATAATATAGGTCGTAAATTGATAAATGATTTCGGTAAAAATAAGCTGAAAATGAAGGGGGTGAGGCATAATTTAATCTATAAAGAGATCAAGTGTGTTTTTTCTGTAGTACCAATAGTTTTTAGGTAAAGTTTATGGAATGATGAACATGAAAGTGATAATTGCCACAGTGATCAGGAAGTTTCGAATCCACTGCGAATACAAGAGGATAGAAGACATTCAGTTGAAGTCTAGTTTTGTGCTTCGCTTCCGCGATGGCGCGAAAGTTTCTGTCAGTCTGAGGAAGAGTAGAGGGAACAATGTGAAACATAAGTTGTAGGGAGAGATAGTGCTGGTGTTAATTATTTCTTGTAATATATAATGATGCAAATATTAAAATATTAGTAAGAGTTGTACGGAAAATCTATATGGCCACTCGTCTCTATTCCCAAAGATGATGCAAGAGAACAAAGAACAAAAGGAGAATCAAGGTGAAAGATTTGTAAATTTTTTCACAAAAGTTGTTTGTTGCCAAATGAAAACTGAAAGTTGAAGCAATTGTTCGGATATCAGAACAAAGTTCGTCAAATTGAAATAAGTTTCTCATTGAAAAACTACGGTTAGTAAAAACTAAAAAGTAAGATTAGGATTCAGTTGGTCTAGATATTATTGCTATTGTTGACAGAGTATAAAGGGTAATATTTATATCTTTAATAACCCTTTGAAGCTTGAGATATTTTCGCTTGGGCCCAAAAACTTACTGACCCCACAGCTAGATTTATCAGCAGAGAATTTCTATTCTGTGCACGAAGTCTACTAGAAATACAGAAAAGACATCACAATGCTGTCAACTATCTACAAGGAGTCCCAACAAGGTGTCAAAGTCCAAAATTTCAATGTTATGTTTAGAGCAAGAAGCTAAATATGAAAATTGAAACATACTGTTTAGGACAAAATACCAGAAATTGTAGACAAATATGCATATATTGGAAATGTTCTTCAGATGTGTAGTGAAACTTGTTATCTCGCACTTTCCAGCCGAAGTCACTTGAGAGAATAAAGAATACAATACCAATTAAATAATTTTGGAGTTCTACAAATAGAAAAAAAGTTGTTGACGTATTTGTCTGTTTACTGGATTTATTTAACTAAACGAAACAAGACTTATATTTGGTTTTCTCACAACCCAAATGAGACAACACCTATATCCTTGTGTACCATGTACGAGACAACTGTTTAGAAAACCTTACAAATTCTTGGGAGAAAAATAACCCTCTCGCTGTTCTATAAAAACACCTTTCTCCTACTTCCTATTCAAGAGTGCTATTGCATCTATGTTGTTAACAGTTAGACTTAAAGTCGATGAGAAAGCAAGCCATAAACGGATAAAGAATTGATTAACTGCTAAGGTTTCATCCTAATCCTCAACTTATCTACTTTTGCTACTAATACAGCCTAGTATGTAACTTTACTTCCCAATTCGCTATCCTCTTAATTAACCAACTTTCACTGTACCACTGTACAACTCTCTGATTTGTATACCAATGTTGATGCCAGTTGATCTGCGGCGATTTATACTTCTCTTTAATGGTATCCATTTTTGTATGTGGAAATGTACCCATCGTCTGTCCTGATCATTTTTTTTCATACCTAGGTAGGCGTCTTTAAATACCTGCCTAGGTAAACAAAATGACCAGGAAACTGCATGACTTCAGGAGTTATTTGAGTCTAGGTGATGGTTCTAGAATTTCCATTTCCTCTGGTAAAAGTTCCATAAAGCTCCATCACGGAAATGTGTGGTTTTAGCGATTGATATGAATAGAGGTCTCATGGACATGATAGTAAGAAAAAATTATCTGGCGCTCTCTTGAATTTATCCTAAAAAATTTGAATGCAGATTGAAAAAATGAAGGACACCTTTGGAACTTTTACTCCCTGTAACACTTCAATAAAGATCATTCACCTAGGTTTGTAATTTAATCGATGTATATGAATATAGTAGGTCTTAAAACATGATATTGTGACAAAATTATCCGCTTATATAACCTAAAAATTTTACCTTTAGAGTGACGAAATTTGATTTACCACTTAATTTGGGGCATTTAGCCAAAATCCATGAATTAGCGAAAAGCAACTAAACACAGAAGAAACAATTTTCCTAAGTTTCAAGCCAAGCACAAGCCCAAGGAATAGCTGTTGGGATGAAAGCAGTTTCACTGCTAATCATAACTTTTTAGTTTTCTGGGCTATCTTATACAAAAAAAAAACAACGGAGGGTATAGTATGAAATCAGATTATTGAAGATAAATCTTTGATTCCTACATTTTTTTTTAATCACCTGCGATTTCTAGACGGAGACGAAATTTGAGTTGAAGCTTATTTTGGAGCATTTAAAAAAAAACTATAAACCGGTGAAAAACATCTAATCGCAACTTTTTCTGGACATTTACCATAAATTGCAAAAAAAAATAAAATTGCAAATTCAAAACCGGTTATTTTCAGTTTTGGCATCACAGCTGTCAACATTGGATGGCAAATTGAATTTAGAGTCTTGACACTGTAAGTGCCAGCGGCTTTTGCGAATTGAACTCCTTCTTTCAGAAACCAGAAAATATTATTTATTTTGATTGATTTCGTTTCTTATTCGCCGTACAACTCCTCCAATAGATGAGCGACGTCACCTGGGGCATTATTCTATAGGAAAAAGTGAAAGTGAAAGTGAGAATTTTGACAACCTTGATTGGTCAAAAAATTCTGTTGACGAATTCCATTGGCCAGCAATTCTCACTTTCACTTTCGCTCTTTCCTATAGAATAAGCGTCCAGGTGACATGGATATCTTCATTTACGTCAACCAGACAGTTATAATATTTACTGTCACATAAGAAAACCTTTATTATGGATGGATTGGTAGAAATTTTGGTCTTTGTCTTACTTATCTACCTCCTGCTCGTATCATTTTGTAAGTATATACCTGATGATTGTAGCTAAAAAATAAGTTTTACATTGTTTTAAGTGGTTGCAGTTCAAAGGTGTGCCTTAAATGCCATATTATGTCCATTATCTAGAGAGGGCGTTCATTGCATTACAACAGGGTGCATCAGGAACCAGTGTCCAGACTGTGGACTGGAGCAGAACAGTAAAAATGTGTTTTTTGTTGCCAAAGAAAACACTCCTTGTACTTCAGAATGTAACCAATAAAAGATTTGTCATGTGTGTTTTGTTAATTTTTAATGTCTGTCGTAACTATTTTAAAAAAATTATCTAGTGTAATTTACGTGCTGATATAAACTTGGTCTGAATCATTTTGTGTTTAAACTAAATTTAGACTAAAAATTTTGCAAAAAAATTATTTGAATACATTCTAGCAGTTTCCACTTAGTGCATTAGAATGTCTTTGCAGTCGAATATCTTGATTAGGTTCAAAATGTTACACAGAGCTGTATTCTACTTGATGATTTTGGCTGTACCTGTCTTTTTTAAAAATGTTACCGTTTCGTATTTTCTCCAAAAGTTAATATCGAGTATACAATATCGTCTTCGCAGCCACAACACGGCACTTGTTCTTATTTCAAACACATTTTCGCTTGTGCTTCCCTACAATATTAGCCGAAAAAATTATCTTTTGTAAGCTTCAAACTTCAGATTGGAGTTTAAGTAACACCTGAGATGCCGAAATCGGTCAAACTTCAGTTTGAATTTTAGGTTTCGATTTGAAGTTTAAACCTCAAACTAGGTTTTAAACTGAACTTAAGTAAAAGACGTCCTAATGCTTAGCTTCTTTACGTGCTCATCTATCGGACTGGCAGTTACACGACTGTTGATTCTGTAGAGGTAAATCCATTCTTTCCTGTCTTTACTCCTTGAAGTAATATGTAATTTTTCACATTAGCCGTATTTCCTATTCATGTCGCATATAAAAGATTCCAACTATCTGTTAGTTATCTTTGTTTCTGTCAATACAAATAGCTTTCGAAATTCAGGTTTATTCCGTCAGAATTCAGAATATAAGTTTAAAAAAAATTAAACCCTACAAGCCTGAACTGCCTAGCTGCAAGCCGCAAGGCTGAAAGGCTTAGCTGCAGTGGGTATAGATGAGAATATCCAATTCGAAATTGTTATATTGCTCATTTAATACGTTGTAGCTGACTTGATATTGGAGGAAACATACACTCCAGATTTGCAGGAATCACGTCACTATAGCAGTATGTCCCCAGAATTAAACTCTAACCAAATTGCTATAATTAAACACCTACAAAATAAAGCTCAGGTTAAGTGAAGTGATGTATTCCCTATGTTTTTGTTGAAAAAGTGGATAGGCGGGATCTTGATAACTTTTACGTTAAAATGAGATGAATTATAATAAAACATAAAACTGACTTTTTAAGGTTATTATTTTAATATTTTTTATGTGATCAAATTTTATTATTTTGAGTGCGCGTCAATTCTATGAACTCGCGTTGGAATTTTTCAGTAGATAACTTACTTTGATTGATACATTTTTATTAGAAAGGCATTAATTAAATATTCATTTAAAGCCTTTTTAATGAATACTATTAACATTTGATGTCATCAGTTTTATATTGTTCTATGCTGCCGGTGTTAGTAAAAAAAAATTTGTGCATCTCATTTCTGTCTCAAATTGGTCCACTTAACGATATTCGATAGTGAAAACTATCGAATTTTCACACCAATTAGCGCTTAATCGTATTTTTCTCACATTTTCAAAAAAGCAATATAGGGCGTCCCGTAAGCACACGATCAAACCGACACTGCAGCGTTCTTTGGTTCAAAAGAAAACGCCTCGATCAAACTTTTATTAAGAAAAAGTTTCTGGTTGCGCTGCTATTGATGGTCAAAGTTCTTCGAAAAAATAGTGTTTGTTGTAATATCTAGAGAACGTTACGATGAATTCCAATAAAATTGGTTGTGAACACATGTTTCTAAATGAGACACATGTTTTGACAGAGTAGCGTTGTCCATCCGCCTTGTTCAAGTGGTAAGTTCTTCAGTGTCTTGTTACAAGTCGTCGGAATCGATTAATTTTTTTTACTTGACACTTTGATGTTTTTTAGAAATTTTATTGCTCTTGGTAAAATAGTGTAATATTCAAAGATTTTACGCAAAAAAAAAATATTTCTGGAGCTTTGCTTTTTAATAATGTTGCAAGTTCACTGCTAAGATCGTCGAAGTTTACACAATTTAAAATTTTATAATTTTATGTCAAATTAAGTCCAATTCTAGACCTTTGTGTAGACTGCTCGATCTTTTAACTTCATTTAACGTTATTAAATAGCAAAGGCACAGAAAATGTTTTTTGTCCAAAAACTTTGAATGCTACAAGTTTTTTCCAAGAGCAATAAAATTTCGGAAAAACGTCAAGGTGTCAATTAAAAATAATTAATCAATTCAGATGTCTAAATAAGTTCTGGCAGTTTTGTAACAAGACACTGAAGAACTTACCACTTGACTAAGGTGGATGGCTCCGTTTTGCCATAAAACATGAGCTTTACTTAGAACCAAGTCTTCAGAAAATTTGAGTTAAATCCATCGTAACGATCTCTAGATATTACAAAAAAACACATTTTTTCCAAGAACTTTGACCATCAATATCAACAAATCCAGAAACTTTTTCTTAATGAAAGTTTGTTACCATGTGGGGTGGTTGCAAAACCCTTTTGATCATGTGCTTACGGGACACCCTGTATAGCAGACTCTTTTTTTATCATTCCTGCAATCATTTTTCAACGTAATTTATGAAGGAAAAATCAATAAACACATGCATTACACGTTTTTTGAATCTTTAACACCCTGCATCTCACGATAAAGAAGCACTTGCGGCCATATGTTATATCAACTTCTTGCATAAAATCCTACAAAGATCCACTTTACAAGCAAAAATATTTTTGTTCGGCTAAATCAGCAAAATACCCCATAGTGCGTGTGTAAAAACCCAATAAAGGTGGAAATCCAAGATGTTTCGCTTATTAATAAAATTTGTTCTTGGTGGAAGAAGATTCTAGAGTCATTTAGACTAGTGAAATTATTATTTTATTAATGCAGACATAATGCTGGCTTAAAATTAAGTCAAAGTCATCTGAAACACCGTTTTAGAAGATTACTGTATTTATAAAATAACTTTTATTATTCCCTCGTTTTGGCTTCTTAATTTGTTACAGAAAGAGATGAGGGGTCGAGAATTGAGTTTTGTGATACTAAATAACGGATCCCAATTCTGCTTGAACTTATACACCAAATATCGATGTGTCGAAAAGCGCGATTAATCTGACATATATGACACATAATGTCCACACCAAACTGCAGGCAGCACCACTCGTATTCGCATTCTTAATTTTCGTCCATAACAACCCACGTAAATAAAATATCTACGGAAACGCTTGTTATACAGGTTGTTATAAACAAAATTAAGCATACGATTACGATTCTTAAGACTCTTTAAACTTACAACTTGTTTCTCGGCCACAGTTTTGGGATTTTTAACCCAAACTTGAACCAGAGGCTACCCTACATTGCCTTTATCATTTGTTGTGTTTAAAAGGTTCAAGGTCTACAGGGCAATATGATTTTGGTAGTCGGACACGTCACTGATCTACTCTAAACAAGGATTCATTGCCCCCTTCCTTTGAAAGTTTTTCTCTCGACTTTTTTCGTATCTTCCATCGTTTTCAAGCAAAAAAAAAAACAAAACATGATTTAATGTATTAACCAACACTCTGCATCACGCTAACAAGATATTTGTGGACATACGCTTACAGGAAAGAAAGTCTAATTGTTACCTAAAGAATACGAACTTAAAATATGTATATCGAATTTTGAAACACTCTCTACGACAAATAGTGAATGTTCATTTGAAAACGTCATCTAGTTGGCTATGAAATGTTAAAAGAAAAGGATGAAAGAATAAAAGTCCATTTACTTTGATTATGCCATCCTTTTCTGTCAAAAGTTCATAGCCTTCTAGATGACGTTCTCTAATGAACAAGGGGTGTATGACGCGAATCTGAAATATGGCGTGTCGGGTCGTTCTGTCATTCTGGCTGTGATTCTAGTAGGCACTCTGCCTCCTGCCTTATTAAGAATGAAATATAGTGTCTTTCATTATAATTTTTGTGTTTTTTGGGTTGAATTACGTAATAAACAAGCTTATAACGACGCGAGGGCTATATCGACACAAAACTGAACTTTCAAAATATATCATAAATTTAAAGTTAGTTTTAAATTACGGTATCTGCCAACGAAGCTAAAAGCTATCTATATGATGTCATCGACATTGACCATCAGGATGTGAAAATATTAAAACTATTCTGTAATCAAACACCGAGAATTAGAGTTGATCAGACAATTACAGAACCAATCGCCATTCAGCGCGGCGTTCGCCAAGGATGCGTATTCTCCTCATCATTGTTCAACATTTACTCTGAGCAGATTTTCAGGGAGGCCCTGGAGAATAGCAACACTGGTGTGAAGAGTAGTGGCGAAATTAATGCAATGACAATGCCCTTTTTGATGAGAATATTGAAGATCTGCAAACACTCCTTAATCGAGTAGACCAAGCGTGTAAGGACAAAGGGCTGAAGCCCTTTTTGGAAAGTACTTAGGGGGTTATGTATGTATGTGCAAGGATGCATTATTTACCTTTCAGACAGAATTATAAGAATGTGTTTGGTGTGGGTAGTGGAAGCTGTCTGTTAGTAATAATGGAGAGTATTTGACGACGCTTTCACACAGCTTCGGCATAAAAGCTTGAATGCCAGAACAAAGCAGATTTGCACATTGTTTTGTCGTGCACCCTCGTACATTAATATTGACCAAAGGCTGAAGCCTTTTTGGAAAGTAGTTAAATAATATTTTAAAACTTTATTAGGTCTTTAATAATTTTTATTATAATGTTCAATTTGATCTTGCAAACAAGTTTATCGTATAAATAGTAAACTTAATAAGCTTGATTAATTTCATTGTTTGTGTAAACTTTATAAATATATCTATAAAAGCACAGAATGTAATTTGCATATAATGGATACTAGTTCATCACATGACAATCAATTCCCAATACAAAAAACTATTTGTTACATGATTCGTATCCCATTACTACCAATCTGCATATTATAAAACGTGCGGAAAATCGACTAGCAAACCAATTGACAAAGCATGTAATCTTCTAAGTAAAACATGAGTTTCGGAGCAATTTGGTCGTTTAACAGAACTGGCTATTTAGTTTTTTCTCAATACAGCGTGACCAATATAAGAATGAATTGCGCGGAGATCTTCGAAACGGTAAGAGATGGAAAGGTGGTTAAACTAGAAGAAAGTTGCGCTATGACAAGTCCCGTAAAGGGATGTGCAAAAAGTTGAAGTTTGAAAGTTGTTGTTTTAATTTTTTAAGTACCTAAAAGAAGCGATTTTATGGATTCTTCTTACTTATTTTTTAAGTTATTTCAAACATAATCACAAAGCAAAAGAATGCTTTGCGATTGCATTTTTCAAGCTCAACGATATTGCTGTTTTAAGTTTTTTCCAAAGTTTTGTTACGGAGAGACCATCATCAGCTTTACTTTTTTATATAGAACATAAAAAAGCTTAAAAAAAAGTACATACTGTATTAGACATTCCTTTTTATACCTAACTCAACGATGACGTCTTGTAACAATTATGCATTGATGAATAAAATATGAATTGATTAATAAAATCAAAAAATATTAATAAAATAATACATAAAACAAATTACGATGGGAAATATTAACAGGAAATTTCTTTAAATTTTATTACGTAACACTTAATTAAAAAAATACATTATTGGGTATATAGCAGTATCTACTTTTTTTCGGACCGGTCTTTCGATAACGAAACGTTGGAATAAAAATTAATGACGGCCTCTTGTAAGCAGTGTACACGGTGCAATGAGAAAGCGTTTGTTTGTTGATATTGTTTGAAATAAATCAAAAAAATAAATGAAAACCAAAATTCATAAAATTGCTTTTTCTGTAATATCTAAAATGTATAATAAATAACTAAATTTTACAAACACCATGTATGAGGTATTCGCGTTGGTAACGAAATTCGAAAATCAAACAAAAACATACATAATTACCACTTTAAAAAGCTTTAGTGCAAACTGCCTCATGTCCCCTAGTTACTTTGAATTGTAAGTAAAAAAGTAATTAATATGGTTTGTATCGATTAATGATAGATTCATTAGAGTCTAAAACAACATATCCCCCAACTTATAATTATAACATCGTTAATACTTTTGAATAAATTAAAAAATTTCCAAACAGAATTACAAATTCATTCAGTGCCGATTTAGAGTGGCAGTAAGTGATATTTCTTGATCAATCCTGTTGGTTAGAAAAGATGGGTTTTGTTTTTTACAATTATTTTTCACTACAAGTGTACATTATACTTGTAGTAATAGGAGTAGTTCTCGTTTGGTACCTCAGATTTTTATGGAAAAACCGAGACATGTTGATGAAATCCTGGAACCATCCTGGACCTATCAACTTGCCGCTAATTGGTGCTGCGTATATGGTCATGTCTCGCCCAGAAAGTAAGTATTTAGTTCTTCTCTTCTCCCATTTCATGATTAATCATGATTATTTGGGGGATTAATGGTATAGAGCAAAAAAGTTATCAGTAGGCGGTAATTCGATAACTCTTGCCATGCTTGCCATGAAAGTAAGCATAAAACGCTGTTTTGATTAACTTATTTAAGGTGACGTCCGAATATTCTTATTTTAGTTATTTATTTCTTATTGCTGTATTTCGTGTGTATTTATTCGATAAATAATCTCACTGAACACGGCTTGAGCTTTTCAATTAACCTGGTAATTTTAAAGCTCTCTTGGTATAACACCCTATTATTTCACACGTCCAAATTTTTGCTAGGGAACAAAAAACGGTACAAATTTGATAGAATTTGATAATTTTCAAAGTAATACAATGGAAATTTCACGCTGCCATGGAACCAAGCGTAAAATCCTAATAAATGTCCCTGTACGATTGATTTACTTAATGTGACTTCCGAATATTCTAAAAGTATTTATTTATTTTGTAATGTATTTAATTCGAGCAATAATCTAACTAAAAGCAGTCCAAGCTTTAAAATTAACCTGAAAATTTTAAAGCTCTCGTCGTATTACGTCCAATTGTTATTGCTTTTTTTCCTGTACTACCCAAATACTAATGAAAACATCATTAGGGTCGATATTCATTCGTCGAATTCATACTCTTTACCACCAATCGATAGTATTTATATCTTATGGAACGCGCTTCCTTAACTATCGTGAAATAACAATGGTAATGAACTGGCGAATGAACTTAACTATTACCACGTTTCTGTTCCTGACCAAGGGCGACTTTTACAAGTCCAAGTACAACTTCAGATTGAAGATAAAACACCAGACTTGATGTACATTGCATTGTTTACCTGACAGATAAACAATGCAATGTAGGTTATATCTGGAGTTTTATCTTCAATCTGAAGTTTTACTTGAACTTGTAAAAGTCACCCTAATATTAACTGGTTCCGGGGAAACGACTAGTGGAGTACAGCAATTGATTAGTGCCTTACCCAGACGTTGACTGACTCGACTATGGGGAGCTCCGTGGTATTTATGATATTGTCAATGGACTGTGACAAGTAAACACGGTGTTTGCTGCTCTGTGCGTCGTCGAATATCGAACCTATAAAATTGGTTAAAATACATTTTAAAGCTTTTATTGTGAGTACTGCAAAAGTGGAAATAGAGTGTTGTGAGTTAATAACAGTTCTGTTGTTAAATTTCGTCATGGGGCTTTCCAGTGGTGATATAGAGAGGATTAAGGCAATCTTTACTGACCAATTTCTTGAGACCATAGCAGACAAGGTGGCGAGAATTATTGGGAAGAACCTAGAAGAACGTCTCAAATCCCACGATAAAGCTATAAAAAAGCTTCAGAATGAGACAAAGCAGCTAAAAACATTAATTCTGAATTGGAACCTAAATGCGATGAACAGGCTCTGCGTAGCCTAAACATCAGAATGTTCGGCATTCCTTGCTCCGAAAACGAAGATTTGCATGCCAAGCTCATGGACATTTTTACTAAAAAACTAAAGTGCAATATTAAAGATACCCACATTAAAAAATGCCATCGGGTGACCGCAAAAAAACCGGGCGAACATCCTCCTGCAATTTTAGTAACATTTAATTGTGATGTTGAACGTACAGCTGTGCTAAAAAGTCGTAAACATCTCAAGGACTCTGGTATAAGCATAAAGGAAGATCTGACTAAGTTTTGTTATGTGTTTTGTATTTGTGTCAACTAATTGAGTGATATCAGCACTTAAGCATAGACGACACCGCAAGATATACCTGTTCTCTCTTCAAAGGGGTACTTTCCCCCTATTCGAAAGGATGTTTATTTTTTTAAATTTATTTTATTATTAGTTACTCTACTTTATTAATTTTTTGGGAATAGCAATTGGGTGCTTTCTCTTCTTTTCTTTTCGCTTTGTAGTGCCTAAGGAAATTATCTTTTAAGGTGGTCACTATAATTTGAATAAATTAATAGCTAATTAATAGTTAATGCCTCATTATTAAACGGAAATATGTTTTTTTTTGTTCTCTGTTTCGGGTATTAAATTGTATTTAGTTGGTGAAGTTAGCGGGATTAGGACAAATAATGCACCTCTTCTTTATTTGAAAATAGCCGACGTTTCGACTGTTTATTTAGTCTTCATCATATTATTCGCAAGTTTTATACCTTGTGCGGCGGACGTGTAGTTTGTCGAGCCTAAGATACCAGGGTCACCGAACACTCGAATGGAGTTTGCTATTTTAACCATCTTGAATAGAATTTTAAGTGACTACCCTCTCTAAGTGACAATAGCCCTGATGAAGACTAAATAAACAGTCGAAACGTCGGCCATTTTCGAATAAAGAAGAGGTGCATTATTTGTCCTAATCCCGCTAACTTCACCAACTACTTACAACTTAAGGACGCTAATTACAACAATTAAATTGTATTGTTTTTTAGGAGCAGCATTTGTCCTTTTGGTCTATTTTAGCATTATTGGTACTAGGTATATGTTCTTATGTTGCGTTGTGCGCACATGAATTTTAGGTCAATTACCAATAATTTTGACATACTAAAGGATCATGTTCTCAGTCACGATTATTGTTTATTTGGAGTATCAGAAACTTGGCTCAGCTCTGCAATTGCATCTGAGGCAATAAATATAAAACATTATAATTTTGTTAGGCAGGATAGACAGGGGCGCGGTGGGGGGGTTGGGCTTTATTTAAAAAATAAAATAATATTTAGATTAATTATCAGCGAGTACACTGACATCATTGAACCTGTACGGGTCAGGGTCGAGTGCCCGGATAGAAGCATTGCAGTGGGAATCATATATAGGCCTCCCGGCTCTAGTTGTAGGAATTTTATAGACCGCTTTGAAAGCACATTAACTGAAATTTTTACTCAATGTGATGAGATAGTCTGTCTCGGTGATTTTAACATTAATATGTTGGACGATAAAAATGCTCTATCAACGACATTAAATCACGTACTATCTATTTTTCGCCTTGAACAAATAATATCTCAACCTACAAGAATCACTAAAAATAGTTCAACGTTGATTGATCTGATTTGTTGTGATCCCTCTTTGGTCAGCGATTCGGGTACAAGTGACCTGGGTACATCTGATCATTTGCTTGTATTTGCTATCCTTAACATTGCTTGTAGTAGACCAGTACAGACAACTTTTCATTATAGGCAGCTTGATCGCATAGATTTACAAACATTCAATGCAGATATTTTGAGTGCTCCTTTTAATGAAGTATATTATATTGAGGATATCGATGACAAAATATCATTTATTACCGACCTTATTTTGAACGTATTTGATAGACATGCTCCCCTCAGAGTAGGCTTGTCTGGGAGAAAGGGTTGTCTGCTTTGGGTGACGAATAATGTGAAGTATCTCATGCAACTTAGAAATCAAGCTTTACGTCGCTTTAAAGTCAGTGGGATTGGACGTATTATAAGCAGCTTAGAAATTTAACTACGTCCTCATTGAGAAATGAGAAAAGGGCTCATTTAAATCATAACTTTCAGAATTCTGCAGTGGAGCAAAAATGGCAAGAACTAAAAAAATTAAACATTTTAAATGACAAACTGCCTGAAACCTGCAAAATGTGGATGATCTTAATTTCTATTTTACTCAATTATCTCGCAGCAGTAGAACTTCAGATCAGGAGTTGTAACTTTTATAATAATAATTCTTTCCATGATAAAACTTTTACTTTTCATGAGGTTTCCGAGGAATACATTGCTAGTGCCATCCTTCAGATTACATCAAAGGCCTTCGGAGTTGATGGTTTGAATGTGATTTTAATAGGTTTTTGCTGTCCTTTTATACTACCCTTCTTAACACACCTCGTAAAGTCTTGTCTCGAAAAATCGTACTTTCCAAAGAACTGGAAACTGGAGAATGTTATTCTATTATCAAAGAGAAATAATCCAGCCGAAATGAGTGACTTAAGATCCATCTCAATTTTTCCCACTTTTTCAAAGATTCTTGAAAAGACAATGTACCATCAAATAGTCGAGTATGTACCTGCGTTTGGTATAATTCCTCCCAGACAGTCTGGATTTTGCAAAGGCTACAGTTGTGCTACAGCGTTATCTGGCGTCGTGGATGACATTGTTAGGGCTCTAGATAGTAATTTGGCTACTGTTCTCATACTGCTGGACTATACAAAGCTATTTGACATGATTGATGACAGAACTATGGCAGCTATTCTTGGGTTTATAGGTTAATAGGGGACGATAGGGCATTGTCCCTTGTTTCTTCTTTCCTTTCGGATAGAACTCAAAGGGCTTTGTTAGGTGGTCGGGCTTCTGGGATTCTTCAGGTTTGGCTGGAGTACGACAGGGCAGCATCTTGGGCCCCCTCTTGTATAGCACATATACTTTTAATTTTACGAATTCCATTGCTTTTAGTCAATATCACCTGTATGCTGATGACACGCAGTTGTATAAATCTTTTCCTCGTGATCAGATTAATGAAGCAAGTTACCGACTCAATCGGGAACTCGCAGCTTTATATGAAATATCTCGGAAATATTTGCTCTTTATTGTTCTGTAACGAGGCTGATAGAACTCACATTATGAACAACCTAGATATTAAAATAGGAGATGATCTAATTTCTTTTAAAAGTTCTTGTAAAGATTTAGGGCTCCTAATAGACAATAGGTTGATATTTAAGGGCAATGTGACTATGACCCTGCGTAGAGCCTGCTCTATGTTTAAGCAGATATATTCTCAGCGGTTTTGCCTCTCTGTCGAAACCAGAAAAATGGTTTTGCCTCATTTCAATTTTGCTGATAGTGTTTTTGGACCTTTCTTAAATGTGAGTGACCGCTGTCGAATTCAGAAAGTGCAAAATTGTTGTATAAGATTGATACATGGAATAAGGCGGAGAAAGGGTGTGACTGAGAAATTGAAAGAAGTGGGGTAGCTCAACATGCACAATCGACCGATTTCACATTCTATTTGTCTTTTTTATAAAATTGTAAAACTCCCCCGTATTTGCACAACAAACTTACATATAGAACAGATGTTCGCAACCTTAATATAAGGAGGCAGTATCTTTTGAGTATACCGCCTCATAACAAGGAATTATATAAAAAATGCTTTTCTTACCAAATATCATTTTTCATTAAGAAGTACAAAATCAACGATTTTTCTTCAAGTGCATCCACCTTCAAAAACAAAATAAGACAAGCACTGTTATTTGGTCAGTAATTTGCGATAATTTTTGTTTGTGTTCATGTATCTGTGGTTTTTGTTGACCTATTGCCTTTGACTTTTGAGCGTTGTGACATTTATGTCGGTACTCCGGCCCTTTCCCCACTGCGAATTACCTGTTTTACATAATTTTGTTTTTTTTTGTCTCTCTGTCTTTTTGAGTAAAATTTGTAAAAACTCGTGATGTCACCTGGATGATTGAACTACTACATTTTTTAACCTACTGTACATACATATATTTGCTATTTATTAGAAATATTTCAACATAATTGTAATACATATGTTTTCTATGTAGCGTTAAACACGCTATTTTTTTATATGTGTTTATAAGTGTTGATTCATAATTATAAAATTTGAATTTTTTTAGGCTACATCAGCACCCTCGGATACGAAAGTGCTGCCTCTGCCCTTTTTTTCTTGAATTGAGGCTGATTATTGTACCGAGTTGTGATTGTTAATGTAGTTTTTTTTTGGAACAATAAATGGATATATTTAACCAACAAAGGAAGAAATTTGACGCATTAAGTGCCACCAATTCACATCCGAAGAGAGTCAACCCAAGATTGTAGTCAATTTGACCGACAAAGAAGTGTCAACACACGAGCTAAGTGTTCTGAAGAAGGGAGGAAATGTTGTCATAACACCATTTAGGATACCAGTGGAAAACATGACAGCAAACGTGGATAGCAGACTTCGGCACCTGCCAATTTCCTATTCTCAATTTACCGGCAGATAAAGGAAACGCAACAGTAATAATGTCAACATCGGATTACGAAAAAATCAGGACACTGTTTTACACACCAACACCAACAATATAATAAAAGACGTGGCATCGAATGAAATGACTAAACTTAAAAAATCAGAAGCCTTGCCTAAGGCTGTACGGTTTGCCAAAGATCCACAAACTGAAAGTGAACCACTGAGACCCATCGTGAACACCATAGGAAGCCCGACCAACGAAATCGCGAAACATCTCACAAAACTGCTGCAACCTAAAATGGGAAATACTGACAGCTTTATAAAACACTCATTTCGTCGAAAAACTGCATTCCTTGACTCTTCTCCAGGAGAAATTCTCGTTAGATTCGATGTTGCGTCGCTCTTCATGATGGTACCCATTAAGTAAGCCATGGAACATACTAACCAGGAATTTCCACAAGATGTTGCCAGGTTTTTCCAACACTGCCTCTACGTATTTTCATTGAAAGGAGGATTTCTACGAAAAACCTGATGGTGTACCTATGGGCAGCCCCCTTAGTCCAGTAATAGCCAACTATTTTATGGACATTTTCAAGGCCAAGGTGTTGGTAACCGCAATAAGAGGCCAAAGTGCTGGTTCCAATACGTGGACGACACCTTTGTTATTTGGAGCCATAGCGTGGGCGAACTTCAAAACTTCCTCTTACACCTCTATCAACCCAAAAATTCAGTATGGAGCTAGAAAAGGAAGGGCGCCCTCCCGTTTTTGGACGTCTTAGTATCAAGGAGGCCAAATGGGAAGCTTGCGCACACCGTTTTGTTTGTAGAAAACCAACACCCACTGACAAATATCTCAATAACGGATCAAATCGTCCTTCCAGATAGAAAAGGGGAGTCATAAAGACTCTGTCCATCAGAGCCAAGAGAATTTGTGAGCTGGTTGATTTGGAACGGGAACTGAAGCATCTGGAAATAGTCTTTGGTTGGAATGAATATAGCAAACACAAGTTCGATAGAGCCGTCCGCCCAAGAAATGTAGACCGCCAGGAAGGAACAACGGGAGATGATTAAGAAAACCGCAGATGGACTAGTCCACCATACATCCACGAAGTAACCGACAGTCTGTCTTTAGACCCACCCAACAGAGCTTAAGACAGGCCAAAGAGCGCAGAGATCTCCTATTGGCACCGGGAATTCATTGAGTTCCATGTAGCTGTCGCTAGGTATACATTGATACCACAAAACGCAGTGTCATCACGAGGATTACGGAACACAAGATAAGTTGCAGGCTGGGACAAACACAAAAGTCAGCAGTAGCAGAGCACGCTCTCTCCAAAGGTCACAACATTCTTTTCAACGAGGAAGATATCTTATATTAATCGCAGCATTTCGATCTGAGACTAACGAGAGAGGCCATTGAGATTTTTAAACACGACAACAATTTCAACAGGAAGGAGGAAATTAGGTTTCTAAATGAGACTAGAAGTGGAGTTTTTATATCTCTTCTTATACTTCAAGTGCGCCGAAACCCCGCGTTACCACTACTCCCACCCCAGTCCCTCCACTGCAGCTGGATGGTTTGCGAATAAATACCACGGAGCCAACGTCGAGAAGCACGGGAGATCACTTCACTTCGCCCATTGATATATTGAATGAATATAATGAATATAATCGCCTTTGATAATGTCTGCCGCAGCTATAGGGTGCTAAAGACCGGAAAACACTTTAGATTGTATTTTGACCGGCCATGAAAAGCTTCACCGTCTTAATGGAATAAATGTTTCACGTGTTTGATATTTCATAAATGAAAGAGTAAAAGGTTACTTATATTCTGTCTAAGATTAAGTTTTAAACTAATATCTCTAAGACTACCTACTTTTAAAAATGTTTTTTCTTTATAATGTTTTTACCAAATCACTTAATAGCATCATAAATCATCAGATCTCGTAAAATTTTACCAAACTTGGCAACACTGCTCGTTTTTGAGAGTTAAAGATATCATCTATTACGAAATAATATTCTATAACAAGTAGTGGAATGAGTTTAAACCGGAATCACATTTAGGCTCGAAGGGGCGCATTTTGACGTAATTACGACGAACGAGCGAAAAGTTTGTATTGTTGCGGTTTTGCGAGAGTGTGAAATCAATTCCATATGAGTCCCACTTCCAGTAGACTGGAAGTGATATAAGAGCAGAGGTAGAAAGGAAAAAACATGAAACGTTCAGAATATTTGACGGCACTATTAGTAACAAGTCCTTATTCAATAGGAGATTCCAACTCAATTCAAGTCAATTCCAACTATTCGTTAAGAGTCCATACCCTGGCTTGACGGCTCCAATGTTTATCGAACCATTCTGTGGTTATTAAATGTGCACCCAAGTGAGGTCCCAGTACTGGCTCCCAGGATAGAACAGATTCATGCAGAGATCATTACCAACCATCAAAAGTGATTTACCTACTCTGCTTCAATCCTCTATCAAACAAAACTGATAAAAAGAGTTTGGTGGCGGTCTCAAGAATTTCTTTGAACCAAAATCACGTTAATTTTGTTTACACTCTGCTAGGTCTCTTCGTGAAGAATGAACGAAATCCTCTATCAAGTAATAGCTACACACAGCTCTCCTCATCGCTCCTCCAGAAATGTGATAGTGTCATGCAGAAGACCTCTTTTGTAGAGCTTTGGTCACCCACTTTACATGTATACTCAACAAACTCTCTACAGTGGCACTCCAGAACTTGAAAACGACAAACCAAAGATTGGGCTTTCATTCTTGCACAATGTCGATGCCGGCGGAAGGCTCAGTGAACTGTTAGCCATCATTTATGGGCACGCATATTCCTGAGCGGTACCAATTGGCTCTCCAGGCTTTGTCCCGGTCCATCATAGAAGTTACGACCGAGGAAGATAGGGAGACGGTGGACCGATTCCTATCAGACAAACAATAATATACAGTTTTAGAAGTGAAGAATGCAAACTTGTTACTGCAAAAGTTGAAACTGCTTTGCGTTTTAACCTTTGCAGTAACGGAGTATTGAGAGTCCAATCTGCTAAACTGTGGGTGCAGCACATCAAGATGGTAACCTTTGTAGAGCACTACATTCAAACAGAACGGACGAATGACTTGAAACTCCTTCTGAACCCTACCAACAAAATGTTCATTTTTTATGTAAATCCTGAGCATCTGTAGCTGCAAGAAATGCTGTGAATTAAAAACAAGCTGAGGGTTTTTTCTTTAATGATCAGAGTTTGTCCGGTATTTAGACTGATACGACTATGGAGCAGTGTTGCCAAGCTTTGGAATTTAAATTTCCTAGCAAATATGCTAAAAATACCCTAGAATTTCCCTAGATAATAGAAAAGCCGAAAGGGAACCTGAGAAATTGGCAAAGGTATAAGGTTTCCCAGCTGATAATTATTTTTTGTAGTTAGAAAGACATTATACAAACAAAACATTTTATTTTTACATAAAGGTAAAAAAAATATTTTTTTTAATTATTAACAAGTAATAAATAAATTAATAAATAAATAAAATTTTGTAAAAAAAATACTCTAGTGATTAAAAAATAAAATGCTAATTAAGATCCAAAAAACTAAAAATACCTACTTAAATACACTTTTAAGTTTTTAAAGTTTTATCAAATTTTTATTTTATCCATTTAATTTAATATTATTTTTGTGAAACTAAGCATTGGGTTTGTAGATTGTATTATCTCATTTCGCCACCAATTCTCTATCTATTTTAAAATCAAAACAGATGCTATTTTTCGTTAAATTTTTAGTATGCAAAATGCCAGTCATAGTTTTACTGGAAAGATGATTCCTAGCTTTAGTTTTATTAAAATTGATTTCAGAAAAAAAATCTCTCCACTCTCGCACTAGACTACGGCAACAAGTACCCAAACAAGTAAATTAAAAAAAATCTGTTCACCTTTGGATATAAAATATCGTATTTACCTGTTTTGAGTAGCTCTATTTTCCATACTCTAAAATTGTACAATCGTATATACTCGATATTCCTAAATATCGATATTAAAAATATCGATATATATATATCGATATTTTATATATATATCGATATTTTTAATATCGATATTTAGGAAATATATCAGTATCGGCATTCGATATATCGTCAAAAAATATCGATATATATCGAAAATAACAATACTTTCCTAAGAAGCTAAGAACTGTACAACATAGACAAACTGAAACTGAACAGTAGAACTTGGTTCCGCGCAAATACCAATAAAAATATAGTGACAAGGTCACAACTAACTTAGCTTAGCCCATTCCTGATTAAAGTGACAGCTGACTGACCACTAGATGTCATTTATGGAGTAGACCATAAGGGATTTTTTGCGAAGTAATCATTAACATACCAGGTAACCTAGTATGCCATTGGTAACATGTTACTATTTTTTGCTTGTCCCTGGAGGTTACTATGACGGGTCCGTGACGTTTATCATACCATACCAGGTACAGTACTTCTAATTTCTCTTGAGTGTTACGTCATCGTTTACTACGTAACCACAATTTTAGGGTATGTCTTAATTTGATACATATGATTGACGCGTTTTTACAGGTAAGTGCACGTATTTTCTTAATCGGCGTTAATAGATAAGTTAACCAGTATATTTTTTATTTTTAATAGGTGGTTTATTAGTATATATTATTTGAAATCAACTAAATAAATTACCTGCCTTATGTAAGTAATAATTAAGAATAATTTATTTATTTGGTTTTCTGACCACGTCAGGACTTACTTAGTAGGTATGAAAGTAATTAAACTGGGAGTACTACGTTTCACTTTATTTTTGTTAAAAATCGCAAGCAGCCTAACGAGATAGCTTTAAAGGAACTCCGATTATTAACATTTTTATTTAATGTGATATACAACACATCTACAATAAATATTGCTTACAGCAATCTGTATTAAAAGGTAGGTACGAATATTTTACTGCAGCATAGAGAGCTTAAAGAAGCAAGTACACAGTTGAAATTAAAAAAAAAACGAATAAACAAGTAGGTCTCAAAAATAGTGATCAATTTCAAACAAAAATAAGTTTTTAGTGGCGCACTAATTGTTTTGGAGCATTGTAGATAACGCAAAAGCAGCACATTTGGTGTGTGCATGACGAGTAGTAGAGAAATAAATAAAACAGGTTTGAGTATGTAATCTTTTAAAAAACTCCCAATTACTTTAAACAGAGTACAAACGTTCTAACGGAGAACAAATAGCTAGAAGCAAACAAAGAAGTAAACAACATTGCGAAAAATCGCTGTAGAAATAAATGTTGTTAATTATCGAATTCTTCCTCGGATTCACTGTCTTCATGTCGAAGATAGTTTTTCCATAACTGAGGAGTAACCTGCAAAAAGAGTTAATAAGTTAAGTACATAATTTTTTTAATTGAAAAACGATGTTTTTTTCCAACGCCTCGTTCCATAAATTTAAATCGCTCTCGTTTGTGATTCGATGAACAGCATTGATTTTCGAATCACAATATCGCTTACACTGGGACCATACCATTTCGATGGGGTTAAAATGACAATGTAAGGAAGTAATCTTAATACACGATGACCATTTTGAAATGCTAGTTCCTCTATTCTAAAGGAAAAAAAACACCAAAATTAAATTCACTAATTGTCATTATAAAAGAGCGATTTTGGACATCGTATAAATATTATAATGTAAAATACCAACCGATATATTTTCTCCAGCATGTTCTTGTTTGCTATACCAAAAAGGTCAGCTTTCATAGCAAAAGGAGAAAATGTAATGTGATGCTGCTGCAACCATTCTATTAGGCAAGGTTTTATCAGCTAAAATTCTATAGGGTAAATCGAGCTTGATTTTCTTTAAGACTACATAAATATGAAGGTTTGGTACTGCGCATTTTTCAGCCAACATTTCAACAATAAATAAAGATTCGAATGGAATACTCAGATAGAGCTTAAGTTTCTTCTCAATAACGTATATAGTTTTTTCAAGTACGTTTATAATTTCCTTATTACCTGTCTGCAAATCAACTGTCCAACTAGATGTTGAAAAATTTGACGCTGAACCGCTACAAGAAACCGACAAACTCGAGGAATGATTAGATTTTTCATCATCTTCATTTTTGAACAGTTTGCTTTTTTCCGAAATTTGTTGATCTGATGAACCTGATGGCACACCCAAAGTAAAATGTTTTCTTTTTACAGCGGGTTTGCCTACTGTCGCATTTTCAAGTAGCAAACACTGGGTAGCTTTTGACCTTACAGTGGCAGATTTTAAATTCACCTGAGTCCCCTTGTTTTGGTATTTTTCATAAACGGGTTCCTCTTCTTGTATAAAATTTAAACTCTCACTGATATAACTAGTTGTCGCGATGGTCTTCTATATTGCTGATTATTTGCTTTTGTTTCATTTTTTCAACAAGCTTCCTAGGTGTTGAACTATGCTTAGATGTTCGGTTTTTCTGACAATCAAAAATATGTGGTATGATTCCAGGTTTTACCCTAATTTTTCCTTCGCCCGTCATTTTAAGATACACGTAATTTTCGATATCTTTCTCAGCCTAAAGAAAGACAAAATGCTTTTGTGTAAATACAATCTCAACAATCACAAAATAATATATCTCACTTACATCAAAATGATTCTGACAGCAATATCTTGTACCTTTATCCGATACAAAAGTAGCATGACGCATAGCGATTTGCCATTGCTTTCTTAATTTTACATCAGCCGGTAAAGAAATAAGAAGCTTATCTGGTGCACTATTCGATGTGTTTTTGCAATATGGTACTACACATGTTTTGAAAATTGGTTTCCTCTTAAAACTCATTGCGAAATTGGAGTTAAATTAGGTTTCTTAGCAGGCAAGACACCTTTGAAACTAAGATGTGAATACTAAACAACGCGTAAGCCCATGCATTACCGGCCGGGCGCCAGGACCGTTCCGTGGTGTTACGTCACGCATAGACACGCCCACTTTCTCCGCGCTACCGCTTTCAATGGCGAATTTAAACTACTATAAAACGACGAAAAAAATTTATTTTTTGGAAATTAGGTCTGTTTTATTAAAACTTTTCAATTATGAAATTTAAAAAAAAATCTGAACGACCCTATTACTAACACTTAATGATAATGTGTTGCGTCCTTTCAATGTACGGTAACAAAGGATGACGTCAATAAAAATGATTGCGTCCATGATGCAGGTCACACATCAAACACGCATCTCACATCATTAATCAACAATATCGGTCGGTACAAGTTTTTATGAAATTATTATCTCATCCTCACTCACTAACTTCGTCAAGAATGTTGATATATGAATCGAATATCATAAATATTTTTTACATACATTTGTTTAGCATTGACACATGTAAAAATATTTTTTTTGGGTTATAAACTTCGAATTTGAAAACTTCAAGTGAAAATTAAATTTAAATTGTAAAAGTCATCCTTCAAAACCAGTTTTAAAGACTCAACAATTTGCCATTGCCAAAACTGATGGAAAGGTAATTTCGAACAGACTTCGATCCTGGCCAATTATAAATTGACATCTGACGCATATGGTTTTTGAATATACAGATATGATATAATGATATAATGATATTTCAAATTATTTATCTGCAATGGCTACTGAGAGATAAAAAAATATAAAGATGCAAGTTGGTAAGAATCTACTTAGATTTTAGATCTGAATTTGCACACGACAATACCATTTTTAACTCAAAAAAAAGGTAAAAAAAAAGAATTCACTGTAATTGCATTCTAAGTATGTAGGCACTTTTAATATTAATGTTCTTTTTACTTAAGAGTTTTAAAGTAATTGAAAAATAATATAGAACTGATACAATTTTTAGATATATTGACAAGAATAGTGAAACTTCAGGAGAAGTACCCTGACGGCCTGAAGCTTTGGTTCGGTACTAAGCTAGTTTACTCGCTGCATCACCCCGAACAAATTGAAAAAGTATTAGGCAGCAGCAAGATGGTGGAAAAGGACGATCTTTATCAGAAAATAGTTGATGTTATTGGTGAAGGACTTATACAAGCCTCAGGTAGAATTTCTATGAAAAATTAGAAATATGGTTGGCTAAAAAAATTAGTATTTAGTTAAAACTTGGAAGAAACACCGAAAGTGCATCGGACCTTCTTTCGGGCAGAGAGCTCTGGATTCGTTTGTAGAGGTGTTTGCCCGCAAAAGTAAAATCTTAACGAAGATTCTTGAAAACCATGTGGGCACTAAAGACATTAACGTTATGGAGTTGCTTTCTAGATGTACTCTGGATATACTTTGTGGTAAGTAAAATCTTTATGATGTGGCACTTAGCTTTGTCTATACTACCTGAATTAAAGCCATTTTATACGTTGTTGGTCTAAACACGAACTGAAGTTTAAGTTTCAGATTTGACATAATATTCTATCACTTATACAGTGTGATCAATTTTAAGGTGAGCATTAAGAATTTCGAAGCAATAAAGTTCTATGATTTTTTCTAATGAGTCATAACATATTTTACAGAAAAATAACCTAAGTTTCGTTACAAAGAGGAGCAGCTACAAGGAAAACATGAATTTCTTTTCAACTAAAGTGTAAAACTTTGCTAAATGCTGATAATTAATGTCAATTGAAAAGCACTACTTGTCGACCTATTCCAAAAAATGTTCACACAAAAGTTTCACTAGGGAGTGTTCTTTTATCAAAAACTTTTAGCTGGCCATGAAATATCAATAGAAAAGGATGAAAGAACAGAAGTCCATTTACTTTTATGGTGTCATCGTTTTCTATCAAAAATTCATAGCCTTCTAGATGACGTTTTCTAATGAACGTCTTTTCAAAAAAAACCTTGCACAGAAAATCCAATGACTCTTTTTAAAAGAAACATACTGTGTACGTCAAATCTAAAAGCTAAACTTCAATGCGAGTTATAAAAGTAAGCTTTAGGCATTTTTGTTCAACACAGCCACTTTTTCTTTGATTTCATGCTCCATGTTGGATTCCAGAAACCGCACTGGGATTACAGCTGGAAATCCAGGGCCAAAACGCTGATCATGCTAATAACTTCGACAAGTAAGTATCAAGCCACTACGAAGACCTAGAAATTTCAAACTTTCGAACAAAATATTATTTGAAATTTGCAATGTTTGCAGTGAAATTGTAGGTTGACGTTACAACTCTAGTTTCAACTTACAATTGTGTGTTGAAGTTGCAATAATTGTAGATTGAAGTTACAATTCTACATGACTTGAGATTTCTTCTAAATTTTCTTGTCTGAGGATTTTAAAGCAATATTTTCTGTGTATTTATTAAAAATCCTCTCTTTATTATATATTTACCTCCTCTTTTTTATTTACAAATTTCTCAAAAATCTATGGGCAACAACTCAACCTCAACGTTTCTAGCAACGACAAAAAGAAGTTGCTCACGTATTGCTTGACATCTTGCTTAACATTCCCATTCTACGTCGATGAATCGGTGCTTGTGTTTCCGTTTTAAGTAATATCTATGACGTATTATCCATCATTATTGTTGAGTAATCAAGGTAATATGAATGTACAAGTAATTGTAGTAGTAAACATGGGAGGGGGGGGGGGCAAAGCCTTGCTACTAGGCCTTAAAGGCTCTCCACGGCCCTCATTCCACTCCACCAGGACTCGTTTACGAAAGTGTCCTTTGGCCCACTTATGGCCTACTCCAAGAAAGTGGTATGTCGACCCTTTCCCTGCACCACAGTGGGTGCAGAGTGGACTGTCAGCCATTCTTAGAAGGTGCGCCTGTTTAGTATGCAGTGTCCAGTAAGTATTTCTATAAGGTCTCCCAGGCACTGCCCGCTTCTCCCAAGAAGCCACGAGCCCTTGGATGTATCCGGGTTAGCGTAGATTTCCTTGGTCCGTCTACCTATTCCTGACTGTGTGCAGTTTGTCCTTGTACTTCTCAGGCCCACTCATGCAGAGTGTGAGAGACGTACCTTTTACGTACTCCTACGCATGGCTCTGGTCCAGTAAAGCATGCCTGGGAATTACGCTTGGCTGATTCGTTGGTACGCTCGGTCCCCTCGATGCCTCTATGTCCAGGAACTCATCCCAGCGTTACCCTTTTTGTTTCTGCCTAGACTCTGGAGCTTTCCTGCAGTCCTGATCAAACTTTGAACTCGTTCCGCTCCTGCAGATGGCTCGCAGAGCCATCTACCTGACTGTCGGAGTAGTTGTAGATGTCCGATTCTGCTCCCTGTCTGACTTCTGTTCTCCTCGAATATTGCAAATACCTCTGGAAAACCGTCGTGTGGCTACCCAAGGTGAAGCCCTCGTCCCCTACATGGCCTGTTTTGTATATTCCGGCTCCTCACGACTGTGCCTTAGGCATTCTTGATCCGTCTGTATACCATACTTGACGATTCTCAGCATATAAATGGCTGTTACAGTCTCAGTTGATCGCGTGGGCGCCCCTCCTGAGACAGGACAATCGGGATGTCCCGCTGAATGAGGCTGGCGATCTGCATGTGATCCCTCCCCATAGTTGTATCCTTCCACTGGTCGCAGCAATCCATCCTCTTGCAGGACGCCATCGGCCCCCCTCTTAACCCAGATTCGAAGTCCCGGCAGACCCAGTAATGCATTGAGTGCTGCTCCCGGTGTTCTTCTGAATGCACCCCTTATGGCTAGGCAGACCCCTCTTTGCAGTCTGGCCAACCTCAGCACATGCCCTGTCCACATACTGTGCGTACATGCAATATTGTTTTAGAATTGTTTTTTTTTAAATACATTTTACAACTTTTTCTAATCTCAGTTTTGACTGATATAGTTGTCTTCTAGCAGCTTCTAAGCATGTGATGAATATGTCAAAAATATTTGTGATTTGTGACGAAAAAAAGATTTGTTATATTTAATTTAATATGGAAGAACTATTTCAGGCTGATGACGTTGACCTTTATGAATATATTTCAAATATGGAACCACGTGGGGTTCATCTGGAGAGTTTTGGGGCACGAGAAGAGAACTAGAAAGTGTGTAAATAAATTGAATGAGTTGTCCGATAAGGTAAGTAAACACCATTGTTAAAAAAGTTTTGTAAAATGTAATAAAAGGTATAAAATTTTGGGTTTACTTAAATTCGGTGACATTCTCTTGTTCTATAGTAACATCAAGTTAATATTTGCAATATTTGTGGAGGTTGCTACCAGCTCTTCCTTAATAGAATCCATTATCATAAATCAATCTGACCCAAAGCAAACTGAAATTTTTTTACTGATTAGTGAACTTACCCACAGCAGACTAACTGACAGTTTCGGAATATATATAAATGACACGAATGGTTTGCATCAAGCTTGAGATTCACAAGGATATTGCTGCTTCAGTGAATACAGGGTGGCTCACAACTCAATGGACAAAAAACAGATGCTTGTGGAGAAAATCAAAAGAAGCTGCTTTGTCATATGACTTTTTTCTGCAAAAAAATGGTTTCTTATTTTTTCTATCACGAAACCACAGTTTCTCGAATTGACGAGAATAAAAAAAATTGTAGAGATGAATTTGCTATTGAATGTGCTTTGAATGAGCTTCATATGATATATATGAAGATTTTAATCGTAAATTTTCTTAGGCATAAAAATTTCCAAAAGTTTTTAATTGTAACCCTATAGTACCCCGTGTTCATTAGAAAAAGGTCATCTCGAAAGCCATACATTTTTGACAGAAAAGAATGACATAATCAAAGGAATTTTTTTCTTTCATCTTTTTCTTTTGACATTTCACGCCCAACTAAATGACGTTTCCAAATGAACACCCGCTACTACTCCTTCTTACGCTGTTCTTCTAAATCTTCAAGTTTCTATTAACTAAAGACGTCAACGAAATTACATTTTTTTTTTAAATTTGGTTGTTTGGTACTAAGGCATTTTTTGAGGCCAATATCTCAGCCACCCTAGGCTTAAGAAGAAAATTTTACATGAAAGCCTCTTGTTTTGGTGTCTTCTATACGTACTTGTTCTATGTCCATTGTATTGTGAATCACCCTGTATATATACAACATCAAGTTGTTTGCAATATAGATCTCCTCACCCTGAGAGTCATTTGTCACTTCTTTTAACAGCTAAGGAATGTGATGACGCACCACCGTCAATGTATCACCCACTTTTGGGTGATATGATTTTGAGTGATGCACATAAAACTACTTTTCTTTGGGAATTTTTTATCTTGTCTTTTAGGTCACTTTTTAGCTTGGGACACTGATTTTTAAAATGTTCATAATTTATAAGGCAAATTTCCTTATATATATGTAATTTTTGGTCTCGTACTAATCTTGCTTCGACAAACTTGCTGTTATGTCTAGTTCCATCATCACCCAAGGGCTCTTAATCTTCAGTAAGCCTTTGTAGGGTAATACTAACAAGAAACTCCCCATCAATTGGTACCCCTGATGTGATGTGTGTGGTGATAAAGGCCACTTTATTTACCTAGCTTTCTATATTAGTAAATTTTTCCTGACACCGTAATTTGAGATTTCCTGCAAAAATTAGAAAATACGCTTTTTGAGCTTTAAAGGAGTGAAAAAAGAAGCTGCGACCTTCGCCTTATATACCAATATAAAATAATTAGAGTACTTTCGCACTCTAAGGCTCCTCATCAGTAAGGCCTTGGCCGACACTTGAAACCCTCTATTCGATTTGATGAAATCTGCAAAAACAGAGCCGCTAAGAAAACCTTAGCAGTGTCGATACTTGTCGTCCTCCTTGTTGAATTCACCATAGGTGGCGCCACTACTAAGATTTTCTTAGCGGCTCTACAACTTCAGCTTTCATTAGGTTTTAAGTGTCGACCAAACCTCTTATAGAAGTAGGCATCCAAACTATAAAAATGAGGTGTGACTTGAGACATTCTTTGACACCGTGCTTGACTTTAATGTTATTTCAGGTTATACAAGAAAAAATGAAACTTTTTGAGACTTCAAGACCTTTTCATGGTAAGTTGCTGGATCAACAACAAACGCAATCACGTAAGTTTGACTTCCATATAACTTCGTATCTGGGGATGGATAAAGAAGTCATTTTTAGCTGACGTTAGTCCTAGACTAGCTTTTCTGGATTATATAATGCAAAATGGTGAGTTTAACGTATTAGAACTCAGGGATGAAGTCAATACTTTCCTGATAGCTGTAAGTTGAACTAAGATGACTATTACAAATTTAAAGAATTAATGTCAACTTTTTAGGGTACTGACACTACTGCTTCTGCACTTTCTTTCCTCTTTGCCATCCTAGGGATGTTCCCGGACATCCAGGTTAGATTTATTTCTTCTTAGTTTAAACCAATAAAAATCATAGCTTTTTATGCTTATTAGCAAAAGGTCTACGAAGAAGTCATTGAGGTAATTGGAGAAGAAGGTGATCCAGAACCTGGTCACTTACCCAGCTTGGTTTATACAGAAAGAGTCATTAAAGAAACGTTAAGGCTCTTTCCTGTAGGAGGTTTATTTCTCAGATCGATAAATCAAGATATCGACATGGGTGAGTACCCAAGGTAATGTTTTGAGATTTCGGCTTAAAACTATTCTTTTTTGTTGAAGCAGATAGGAAAGAAAAGTTTGTATAGCTGTATTTTGAAGCACAATTTCAAAGAAATAAGACTTGGCAATCATATTGTGCAAATCGTAATTCTAGTTAAAGTTTAGCCGGCGTAGGCCAAAGTAGCCTTTTTAGTAATTTTTAAAAATTGTGTTTCCATTGGCTACTTTCATCACCAAAATTGAATTTATAAATTTGTAAATTTGATGCTCTGTATTAAATTTTTATATACGAAGGACACATATCATTTTAACCTCCTTTGCCCTTTCATTTATAACGTGACCTTTCAGGACACCCTTTTTTATCTTTACATTCTATAAGTTTATTTTTGAACCATATTAAATTGAAATCATACATTTTGTTTCAACTATTCTATTGATTCGTGCTTTCTAGGTAACTATATTGTTCCTAAAGGAGCCTCAGTCATGTTCGTCTTAATCGGCATTCATAGAAACCCAAAGTATTGGCCTGATCCCTTGAAATTCGAGCCGGATAGGTTTCTACCCGAAGAAAATGCAAAGAGGCACCCTTGCTGTTATATTCCCTTCTCCTTCGGGCCTCGGAACTGCATAGGTAGGTTACACCGTGGGTGATGTAATTATAAATTACTTGTCAAAATGTCTTACATCTTGTACTAATCTTGACTCAAGTGACTTGTATAATAAATAGGAAACACCTGATAATATAGGTCGTAAATTGATAAATGATTTCGGTAAAAATAAGCTGAAAATGAAGGGGGTGAGGCATAATTTAATCTATAAAGAGATCAAGTGTGTTTTTTCTGTAGTACCAATAGTTTTTAGGTAAAGTTTATGGAATGATGAACATGAAAGTGATAATTGCCACAGTGATCAGGAAGTTTCGAATCCACTGCGAATACAAGAGGATAGAAGACATTCAGTTGAAGTCTAGTTTTGTGCTTCGCTTCCGCGATGGCGCGAAAGTTTCTGTCAGTCTGAGGAAGAGTAGAGGGAACAATGTGAAACATAAGTTGTAGGGAGAGATAGTGCTGGTGTTAATTATTTCTTGTAATATATAATGATGCAAATATTAAAATATTAGTAAGAGTTGTACGGAAAATCTATATGGCCACTCGTCTCTATTCCCAAAGATGATGCAAGAGAACAAAGAACAAAAGGAGAATCAAGGTGAAAGATTTGTAAATTTTTTCACAAAAGTTGTTTGTTGCCAAATGAAAACTGAAAGTTGAAGCAATTGTTCGGATATCAGAACAAAGTTCGTCAAATTGAAATAAGTTTCTCATTGAAAAACTACGGTTAGTAAAAACTAAAAAGTAAGATTAGGATTCAGTTGGTCTAGATATTATTGCTATTGTTGACAGAGTATAAAGGGTAATATTTATATCTTTAATAACCCTTTGAAGCTTGAGATATTTTCGCTTGGGCCCAAAAACTTACTGACCCCACAGCTAGATTTATCAGCAGAGAATTTCTATTCTGTGCACGAAGTCTACTAGAAATACAGAAAAGACATCACAATGCTGTCAACTATCTACAAGGAGTCCCAACAAGGTGTCAAAGTCCAAAATTTCAATGTTATGTTTAGAGCAAGAAGCTAAATATGAAAATTGAAACATACTGTTTAGGACAAAATACCAGAAATTGTAGACAAATATGCATATATTGGAAATGTTCTTCAGATGTGTAGTGAAACTTGTTATCTCGCACTTTCCAGCCGAAGTCACTTGAGAGAATAAAGAATACAATACCAATTAAATAATTTTGGAGTTCTACAAATAGAAAAAAAGTTGTTGACGTATTTGTCTGTTTACTGGATTTATTTAACTAAACGAAACAAGACTTATATTTGGTTTTCTCACAACCCAAATGAGACAACACCTATATCCTTGTGTACCATGTACGAGACAACTGTTTAGAAAACCTTACAAATTCTTGGGAGAAATATAACCCTCTCGCTGTTCTATAAAAACACCTTTCTCCTACTTCCTATTCAAGAGTGCTATTGCATCTATGTTGTTAACAGTTAGACTTAAAGTCGATGAGAAAGCAAGCCATAAACGGATAAAGAATTGATTAACTGCTAAGGTTTCATCCTAATCCTCAACTTATCTACTTTTGCTACTAATACAGCCTAGTATGTAACTTTACTTCCCAATTCGCTATCCTCTTAATTAACCAACTTTCACTGTACCACTGTACAACTCTCTGATTTGTATACCAATGTTGATGCCAGTTGATCTGCGGCGATTTATACTTCTCTTTAATGGTATCCATTTTTGTATGTGGAAATGTACCCATCGTCTGTCCTGATCATTTTTTTTCATACCTAGGTAGGCGTCTTTAAATACCTGCCTAGGTAAACAAAATGACCAGGAAACTGCATGACTTCAGGAGTTATTTGAGTCTAGGTGATGGTTCTAGAATTTCCATTTCCTCTGGTAAAAGTTCCATAAAGCTCCATCACGGAAATGTGTGGTTTTAGCGATTGATATGAATAGAGGTCTCATGGACATGATAGTAAGAAAAAATTATCTGGCGCTCTCTTGAATTTATCCTAAAAAATTTGAATGCAGATTGAAAAAATGAAGGACACCTTTGGAACTTTTACTCCCTGTAACACTTCAATAAAGATCATTCACCTAGGTTTGTAATTTAATCGATGTATATGAATATAGTAGGTCTTAAAACATGATATTGTGACAAAATTATCCGCTTATATAACCTAAAAATTTTACCTTTAGAGTGACGAAATTTGATTTACCACTTAATTTGGGGCATTTAGCCAAAATCCATGAATTAGCGAAAAGCAACTAAACACAGAAGAAACAATTTTCCTAAGTTTCAAGCCAAGCACAAGCCCAAGGAATAGCTGTTGGGATGAAAGCAGTTTCACTGCTAATCATAACTTTTTAGTTTTCTGGGCTATCTTATACAAAAAAAAAACAACGGAGGGTATAGTATGAAATCAGATTATTGAAGATAAATCTTTGATTCCTACATTTTTTTTTAATCACCTGCGATTTCTAGACGGAGACGAAATTTGAGTTGAAGCTTATTTTGGAGCATTTAAAAAAAAACTATAAACCGGTGAAAAACATCTAATCGCAACTTTTTCTGGACATTTACCATAAATTGCAAAAAAAAATAAAATTGCAAATTCAAAACCGGTTATTTTCAGTTTTGGCATCACAGCTGTCAACATTGGATGGCAAATTGAATTTAGAGTCTTGACACTGTAAGTGCCAGCGGCTTTTGCGAATTGAACTCCTTCTTTCAGAAACCAGAAAATATTATTTATTTTGATTGATTTCGTTTCTTATTCGCCGTACAACTCCTCCAATAGATGAGCGACGTCACCTGGGGCATTATTCTATAGGAAAAAGTGAAAGTGAAAGTGAGAATTTTGACAACCTTGATTGGTCAAAAAATTCTGTTGACGAATTCCATTGGCCAGCAATTCTCACTTTCACTTTCGCTCTTTCCTATAGAATAAGCGTCCAGGTGACATGGATATCTTCATTTACGTCAACCAGACAGTTATAATATTTACTGTCACATAAGAAAACCTTTATTATGGATGGATTGGTAGAAATTTTGGTCTTTGTCTTACTTATCTACCTCCTGCTCGTATCATTTTGTAAGTATATACCTGATGATTGTAGCTAAAAAATAAGTTTTACATTGTTTTAAGTGGTTGCAGTTCAAAGGTGTGCCTTAAATGCCATATTATGTCCATTATCTAGAGAGGGCGTTCATTGCATTACAACAGGGTGCATCAGGAACCAGTGTCCAGACTGTGGACTGGAGCAGAACAGTAAAAATGTGTTTTTTGTTGCCAAAGAAAACACTCCTTGTACTTCAGAATGTAACCAATAAAAGATTTGTCATGTGTGTTTTGTTAATTTTTAATGTCTGTCGTAACTATTTTAAAAAAATTATCTAGTGTAATTTACGTGCTGATATAAACTTGGTCTGAATCATTTTGTGTTTAAACTAAATTTAGACTAAAAATTTTGCAAAAAAATTATTTGAATACATTCTAGCAGTTTCCACTTAGTGCATTAGAATGTCTTTGCAGTCGAATATCTTGATTAGGTTCAAAATGTTACACAGAGCTGTATTCTACTTGATGATTTTGGCTGTACCTGTCTTTTTTAAAAATGTTACCGTTTCGTATTTTCTCCAAAAGTTAATATCGAGTATACAATATCGTCTTCGCAGCCACAACACGGCACTTGTTCTTATTTCAAACACATTTTCGCTTGTGCTTCCCTACAATATTAGCCGAAAAAATTATCTTTTGTAAGCTTCAAACTTCAGATTGGAGTTTAAGTAACACCTGAGATGCCGAAATCGGTCAAACTTCAGTTTGAATTTTAGGTTTCGATTTGAAGTTTAAACCTCAAACTAGGTTTTAAACTGAACTTAAGTAAAAGACGTCCTAATGCTTAGCTTCTTTACGTGCTCATCTATCGGACTGGCAGTTACACGACTGTTGATTCTGTAGAGGTAAATCCATTCTTTCCTGTCTTTACTCCTTGAAGTAATATGTAATTTTTCACATTAGCCGTATTTCCTATTCATGTCGCATATAAAAGATTCCAACTATCTGTTAGTTATCTTTGTTTCTGTCAATACAAATAGCTTTCGAAATTCAGGTTTATTCCGTCAGAATTCAGAATATAAGTTTAAAAAAAATTAAACCCTACAAGCCTGAACTGCCTAGCTGCAAGCCGCAAGGCTGAAAGGCTTAGCTGCAGTGGGTATAGATGAGAATATCCAATTCGAAATTGTTATATTGCTCATTTAATACGTTGTAGCTGACTTGATATTGGAGGAAACATACACTCCAGATTTGCAGGAATCACGTCACTATAGCAGTATGTCCCCAGAATTAAACTCTAACCAAATTGCTATAATTAAACACCTACAAAATAAAGCTCAGGTTAAGTGAAGTGATGTATTCCCTATGTTTTTGTTGAAAAAGTGGATAGGCGGGATCTTGATAACTTTTACGTTAAAATGAGATGAATTATAATAAAACATAAAACTGACTTTTTAAGGTTATTATTTTAATATTTTTTATGTGATCAAATTTTATTATTTTGAGTGCGCGTCAATTCTATGAACTCGCGTTGGAATTTTTCAGTAGATAACTTACTTTGATTGATACATTTTTATTAGAAAGGCATTAATTAAATATTCATTTAAAGCCTTTTTAATGAATACTATTAACATTTGATGTCATCAGTTTTATATTGTTCTATGCTGCCGGTGTTAGTAAAAAAAAATTTGTGCATCTCATTTCTGTCTCAAATTGGTCCACTTAACGATATTCGATAGTGAAAACTATCGAATTTTCACACCAATTAGCGCTTAATCGTATTTTTCTCACATTTTCAAAAAAGCAATATAGGGCGTCCCGTAAGCACACGATCAAACCGACACTGCAGCGTTCTTTGGTTCAAAAGAAAACGCCTCGATCAAACTTTTATTAAGAAAAAGTTTCTGGTTGCGCTGCTATTGATGGTCAAAGTTCTTCGAAAAAATAGTGTTTGTTGTAATATCTAGAGAACGTTACGATGAATTCCAATAAAATTGGTTGTGAACACATGTTTCTAAATGAGACACATGTTTTGACAGAGTAGCGTTGTCCATCCGCCTTGTTCAAGTGGTAAGTTCTTCAGTGTCTTGTTACAAGTCGTCGGAATCGATTAATTTTTTTTACTTGACACTTTGATGTTTTTTAGAAATTTTATTGCTCTTGGTAAAATAGTGTAATATTCAAAGATTTTACGCAAAAAAAAAATATTTCTGGAGCTTTGCTTTTTAATAATGTTGCAAGTTCACTGCTAAGATCGTCGAAGTTTACACAATTTAAAATTTTATAATTTTATGTCAAATTAAGTCCAATTCTAGACCTTTGTGTAGACTGCTCGATCTTTTAACTTCATTTAACGTTATTAAATAGCAAAGGCACAGAAAATGTTTTTTGTCCAAAAACTTTGAATGCTACAAGTTTTTTCCAAGAGCAATAAAATTTCGGAAAAACGTCAAGGTGTCAATTAAAAATAATTAATCAATTCAGATGTCTAAATAAGTTCTGGCAGTTTTGTAACAAGACACTGAAGAACTTACCACTTGACTAAGGTGGATGGCTCCGTTTTGCCATAAAACATGAGCTTTACTTAGAACCAAGTCTTCAGAAAATTTGAGTTAAATCCATCGTAACGATCTCTAGATATTACAAAAAAACACATTTTTTCCAAGAACTTTGACCATCAATATCAACAAATCCAGAAACTTTTTCTTAATGAAAGTTTGTTACCATGTGGGGTGGTTGCAAAACCCTTTTGATCATGTGCTTACGGGACACCCTGTATAGCAGACTCTTTTTTTATCATTCCTGCAATCATTTTTCAACGTAATTTATGAAGGAAAAATCAATAAACACATGCATTACACGTTTTTTGAATCTTTAACACCCTGCATCTCACGATAAAGAAGCACTTGCGGCCATATGTTATATCAACTTCTTGCATAAAATCCTACAAAGATCCACTTTACAAGCAAAAATATTTTTGTTCGGCTAAATCAGCAAAATACCCCATAGTGCGTGTGTAAAAACCCAATAAAGGTGGAAATCCAAGATGTTTCGCTTATTAATAAAATTTGTTCTTGGTGGAAGAAGATTCTAGAGTCATTTAGACTAGTGAAATTATTATTTTATTAATGCAGACATAATGCTGGCTTAAAATTAAGTCAAAGTCATCTGAAACACCGTTTTAGAAGATTACTGTATTTATAAAATAACTTTTATTATTCCCTCGTTTTGGCTTCTTAATTTGTTACAGAAAGAGATGAGGGGTCGAGAATTGAGTTTTGTGATACTAAATAACGGATCCCAATTCTGCTTGAACTTATACACCAAATATCGATGTGTCGAAAAGCGCGATTAATCTGACATATATGACACATAATGTCCACACCAAACTGCAGGCAGCACCACTCGTATTCGCATTCTTAATTTTCGTCCATAACAACCCACGTAAATAAAATATCTACGGAAACGCTTGTTATACAGGTTGTTATAAACAAAATTAAGCATACGATTACGATTCTTAAGACTCTTTAAACTTACAACTTGTTTCTCGGCCACAGTTTTGGGATTTTTAACCCAAACTTGAACCAGAGGCTACCCTACATTGCCTTTATCATTTGTTGTGTTTAAAAGGTTCAAGGTCTACAGGGCAATATGATTTTGGTAGTCGGACACGTCACTGATCTACTCTAAACAAGGATTCATTGCCCCCTTCCTTTGAAAGTTTTTCTCTCGACTTTTTTCGTATCTTCCATCGTTTTCAAGCAAAAAAAAAACAAAACATGATTTAATGTATTAACCAACACTCTGCATCACGCTAACAAGATATTTGTGGACATACGCTTACAGGAAAGAAAGTCTAATTGTTACCTAAAGAATACGAACTTAAAATATGTATATCGAATTTTGAAACACTCTCTACGACAAATAGTGAATGTTCATTTGAAAACGTCATCTAGTTGGCTATGAAATGTTAAAAGAAAAGGATGAAAGAATAAAAGTCCATTTACTTTGATTATGCCATCCTTTTCTGTCAAAAGTTCATAGCCTTCTAGATGACGTTCTCTAATGAACAAGGGGTGTATGACGCGAATCTGAAATATGGCGTGTCGGGTCGTTCTGTCATTCTGGCTGTGATTCTAGTAGGCACTCTGCCTCCTGCCTTATTAAGAATGAAATATAGTGTCTTTCATTATAATTTTTGTGTTTTTTGGGTTGAATTACGTAATAAACAAGCTTATAACGACGCGAGGGCTATATCGACACAAAACTGAACTTTCAAAATATATCATAAATTTAAAGTTAGTTTTAAATTACGGTATCTGCCAACGAAGCTAAAAGCTATCTATATGATGTCATCGACATTGACCATCAGGATGTGAAAATATTAAAACTATTCTGTAATCAAACACCGAGAATTAGAGTTGATCAGACAATTACAGAACCAATCGCCATTCAGCGCGGCGTTCGCCAAGGATGCGTATTCTCCTCATCATTGTTCAACATTTACTCTGAGCAGATTTTCAGGGAGGCCCTGGAGAATAGCAACACTGGTGTGAAGAGTAGTGGCGAAATTAATGCAATGACAATGCCCTTTTTGATGAGAATATTGAAGATCTGCAAACACTCCTTAATCGAGTAGACCAAGCGTGTAAGGACAAAGGGCTGAAGCCCTTTTTGGAAAGTACTTAGGGGGTTATGTATGTATGTGCAAGGATGCATTATTTACCTTTCAGACAGAATTATAAGAATGTGTTTGGTGTGGGTAGTGGAAGCTGTCTGTTAGTAATAATGGAGAGTATTTGACGACGCTTTCACACAGCTTCGGCATAAAAATGAGAGAAGAATGCCAGAACAAAGCAGATTTGCACATTGTTTTGTCGTGCACCCTCGTACATTAATATTGACCAAAGGCTGAAGCCTTTTTGGAAAGTAGTTAAATAATATTTTAAAACTTTATTAGGTCTTTAATAATTTTTATTATAATGTTCAATTTGATCTTGCAAACAAGTTTATCGTATAAATAGTAAACTTAATAAGATTGATTAATTTCATTGTTTGTGTAAACTTTATAAATATATCTATAAAAGTACAGAATGTAATGTGCATATAATGGATACTAGTTCATCACATGACAATCAATTCCCAATACAAAAAAACTATTTGTTACATGATTCGTATCCCATTACTACCAATCTGCATATTATAAAACGTGCGGAAAATCGACTAGCAAACCAATTGACAAAGCATGTAATCTTCTAAGTAAAACATGAGTTTCGGAGCAATTTGGTCGTTTAACAGAACTGGCTATTTAGTTTTTTCTCAATACAGCGTGACCAATATAAGAATGAATTGCGCGGAGATCTTCGAAACGGTAAGAGATGGAAAGGTGGTTAAACTCGAAGAAAGTTGGGCTATGACAAGCCCCGTAAAGGGATTTGCAAAAAGTAGAAGTTTGAAAGTTGTTGTTTTAATTTTTTAAGTACCTAAAAGAAGCGATTTTATGGATTCTTCTTACTTATTTTTTAAGTTATTTCAAACATAAGCACAAAGCAAAAGAATGCTTTGCGATTGCATTTTTCAAGCTCAACGATATTGCTGTTTTAAGTTTTTTCCAAAGTTTTGTTACGGAGAGACCATCATCAGCTTTACTTTTTTATATAGAACATAAAAAAGCTAAAAAAAGTACATACTGTATTAGACATTCCTTTTTATACCTAACTCAACGATGACGTCTTGTAACAATTATGCATTGATTAATAAAATATGAATTGATTAATAAAATAAAAAAATATTAATAAAATAATACATAAAACAAATTACGATGGGAAATATTAAGAGGAAATTTTTTTAAATTTTATTACGTAACACTTTATTAAAAAAATACATTATTGGGTATATAGCAGTATCTACTTTTTTTCGGACCGGTCTTTCGATAACGAAACGTTGGAATAAAAATTAATGACGGCCTCTTGTAAGCAGTGTACACGGTGCAATGAGAAAGCGTTTGTTTGTTGATATTGTTTGAAATAAATCAAAAAAATAAATGAAAACCAAAATTCATAAAATTGCTTTTTCTGTAATATCTAAAATGTATAATAAATAACTAAATTTTACAAACACCATGTATGAGGTATTCGCGTTGGTAACGAAATTCGAAAATCAAACAAAAACATACATAATTACCACTTTAAAAAGCTTTAGTGCAAACTGCCTCATGTCCCCTAGTTACTTTGAATTGTAAGTAAAAAAGTAATTAATATGGTTTGTATCGATTAATGATAGATTCATTAGAGTCTGAAACAACATATCCCCGAACTTATAATTATAACATCGTTAATACTTTTGAATAAATTAAAAAATTTCCAAACAGAATTACAAATTCATTCAGTGCCGATTTAGAGTGGCAGTAAGTGATATTTCTTGATCAATCCTGTTGGATAGAAAAGATGGGTTTTGTTTTTTACAATTATTTTTTACTACAAGTGTACATTATACTTGTAGTAATAGGAGTAGTTCTCGTTTGGTACCTCAGATTTTTATGGAAAAACCGAGACATGTTGATGAAATCCTGGAACCATCCTGGACCTATCAACTTGCCGCTAATTGGTGCTGCGTATATGGTCATGTCTCGCCCAGAAAGTAAGTATTTAGTTCTTCTCTTCTCCCATTTCATGATTAATCATGATTATTTGGGGGATTAATTATATAGGGCAAAAAAGGTATCAGTAGGCGGTAATTCGATAACTCTTGCCATGCTTGCCATGAAAGTAAGCATAAAACGCTGTTTTGATTAACTTATTTAAGGTGACGTCCGAATATTCTTATTTTAGTTATTTATTTCTTATTGCTGTATTTCGTGTGTATTTATTCGATAAATAATCTCACTGAACACGGCTTGAGCTTTTCAATTAACCTGGTAATTTTAAAGCTCTCTTGGTATAACACCCTATTATTTCACACGTCCAAATTTTTGCTAGGGAACAAAAAACGGTACAAATTTGATAGAATTTGATAATTTTCAAAGTAATACAATGGAAATTTCACGCTGCCATGGAACCAAGCGTAAAATCCTAATAAATGTCCCTGTACGATTGATTTACTTAATGTGACTTTCGAATATTCTAAAAGTATTTATTTATTTTTTAATGTATTTAATTCGAGCAATAATCTAACTAAAAGCAGTCCAAGCTTTAAAATTAACCTGAAAATTTTAAAGCTCTCGTCGTATTACGTCCAATTGTTATTGCTGTTTTTCCTGTACTACCCAAATACTAATGAAAACATCATTAGGGTCGATATTCATTCGTCGAATTCATACTCTTTACCACCAATCGATAGTATTTATATCTTATGGAACGCGCTTCCTTAACTATCGTGAAATAACAATGGTAATGAACTGGCGAATTAACTTAACTATTACCACGTTTCTGTTCCTGACCGGGGCGACTTTTACAAGTCGAAGTAAAACTTCAGATTGAAGATAAAACACCAGACTTGATGTACATTGCATTGTTTACCTGACAGATAAACAATGCAATGTAGGTTATATCTGGAGTTTTATCTTCAATCTGAAGTTTTACTTGAACTTGTAAAAGTCACCCTAATATTAACTGGTTCCGGGGAAACGACTAGTGGAGTACAGCAATTGATTAGTGCCTTACCCAGACGTTGACTGACTCGACTATGGGGAGCTCCGTGGTATTTATGATATTGTCAATGGACTGTGACAAGTAAACACGGTGTTTGCTGCTCTGTGCGTCGTCGAATATCGAACCTATAAAATTGGTTAAAATACATTTTAAAGCTTTTATTGTGAGTACTGCAAAAGTGGAAATAGAGTGTTGTGAGTTAATAACAGTTCTGTTGTTAAATTTCGTCATGGGGCTTTCCAGTGGTGATATAGAGAGGATTAAGGCAATCTTTACTGACCAATTTCTTGAGACCATAGCAGACAAGGTGGCGAGAATTATTGGGAAGAACCTAGAAGAACGTCTCAAATCCCACGATAAAGCTATAAAAAAGCTTCAGAATGAGACAAAGCAGCTAAAAACATTAATTCTGAATTGGAACCTAAATGCGATGAACAGGCTCTGCGTAGCCTAAACATCAGAATGTTCGGCATTCCTTGCTCCGAAAACGAAGATTTGCATGCCAAGCTCATGGACATTTTTACTAAAAAACTAAAGTGCAATATTAAAGATACCCACATTAAAAAATGCCATCGGGTGACCGCAAAAAAACCGGGCGAACATCCTCTTGCAATTTTAGTAACATTTAATTGTGATGTTGAACGTACAGCTGTGCTAAAAAGTCGTAAACATCTCAAGGACCCTGGTATAAGCATAAAGGAAGATCTGACTAAGTTTTGTTATGTGTTTTGTATTTGTGTCAACTAATTGAGTGATATCAGCACTTAAGCATAGACGACACCGCAAGATATACCTGTTCTCTCTTCAAAGGGGTACTTTCCCCCTATTCGAAAGGATGTTTATTTTTTTAAATTTATTTTATTATTAGTTACTCTACTTTATTAATTTTTTGGGAATAGCAATTGGGTGCTTTCTCTTCTTTTCTTTTCGCTTTGTAGTGCCCAAGGAAATTATCTTTTAAGGTGGTCACTATAATTTGAATAAATTAATAGCTAATTAATAGTTAATGCCTCATTATTAAACGGAAATATGTTTTTTTTTGTTCTCTGTTTCGGGTATTAAATTGTATTTAGTTGGTGAAGTTAGCGGGATTAGGACAAATAATGCACCTCTTCTTTATTCGAAAATAGCCGACGTTTCGACTGTTTATTTAGTCTTCATAATATTATTCGCAAGTTTTATACCTTGTGCGGCGGACGTGTAGTTTGTCGAGCCTAAGATACCAGGGTCACCGAACACTCGAATGGAGTTTGCTATTTTAACCAACTTGAATAGAATTTTAAATGACTACCCTCTCTAAGTGGGAATAGCCCTGATGAAGACTAAATAAACAGTCGAAACGTCGGCCATTTTCGAATAAAGAAGAGGTGCATTATTTGTCCTAATCCCGCTAACTTCACCAACTACTTACAACTTAAGGACGCTAATTACAACAATTAAATTGTATTGTTTTTTAGGAGCAGCATTTGTCCTTTTGGTCTATTTTAGCATTATTGGTACTAGGTATATGTTCTTATGTTGCGTTGTGCGCACATGAATTTTAGGTCAATTACCAATAATTTTGACATACTAAAGGATCATGTTCTCAGTCACGATTATTGTTTATTTGGAGTATCAGAAACTTGGCTCAGCTCTGCAATTGCATCTGAGGCAATAAATATAAAACATTATAATTTTGTTAGGCAGGATAGACAGGGGCGCGGTGGGGGGGTTGGGCTTTATTTAAAAAATAAAATAATATTTAAATTAATTATCAGCGGGTACACTGACATCATTGAACCTGTACGGGTCAGGGTCGAGTGCCCGGATAGAAGCATTGCAGTGGGAATCATATATAGGCCTCCCGGCTCTAGTTGTAGGAATTTTATAGACCACTTTGAAAGCACATTAACTGAAATTTTTACTCAATGTGATGAGATAGTCTGTCTCGGTGATTTTAACATTAATATGTTGGACGATAAAAATGCTCTATCAACGACATTAAATCACGTACTATCTATTTTTCGCCTTGAACAAATAATATCTCAACCTACAAGAATCACTAAAAATAGTTCAACGTTGATTGATCTGATTTGCTGTGATCCCTCTTTGGTCAGCGATTGGGCTACAAGTGACCTGGGTACATCTGATCATTTGCTTGTATTTGCTATCCTTAACATTGCTTGTAGTAGACCAGTACAGACAACTATCTAACATTTTACCCTAATTTTTCCTTCGCCCGTCATTTTAAGATACACGTAATTTTCGATATCTTTCTCAGCCTAAAGAAAGACAAAATGCTTTTGTGTAAATACAATCTCAACAATCACAAAATAATATATCTCACTTACATCAAAATGATTCTGACAGCAATATCTTGTACCTTTATCCGATACAAAAGTAGCATGACGCATAGCGATTTGCCATTGCTTTCTTAATTTTACATCAGCCGGTAAAGAAATAAAAAGCTTATCTGGTGCACTATTCGATGTGTTTTTGCAATATGGTACTACACATGTTTTGAAAATTGGTTTCCTCTTAAAACTCATTGCGAAATTGGAGTTAAATTAGGTTTCTTAGCAGGCAAGACACCTTTGAAACTAAGATGTGAATACTAAACAACGCGTAAGCCCATGCATTACCGGCCGGGCGCCAGGACCGTTCCGTGGTGTTACGTCACGCATAGACACGCCCACTTTCTCCGCGCTACCGCTTTCAATGACGAATTTAAACTACTATAAAACGACGAAAAACATTTATTTTTTGGAAATTAGGTCTGTTTTATTAAAACTTTTCAATTATGAAATTTAAAAAAAAATCTGAACGACCCTATTACTAACACTTAATGATAATGTGTTGCGTCCTTTCAATGTACGGTAACAAAGGATGACGTCAATAAAAATGATTGCGTCCATGATGCAGGTCACACATCAAACACGCATCTCACATCATTAATCAACAATATCGGTCGGTACAAGTTTTTATGAAATTATTATCTCATCCTCACTCACTAACTTCGTCAAAAATGTTGTTATATGAATCGAATATCATAAATATTTTTTACATACATTTGTTTAGCATTGACACATGTAAAAATATTTTTTTTGGGTTATAAACTTCGAATTTGAAAACTTCAAGTGAAAATTAAATTTAAATTGTAAAAGTCATCCTTCAAAACCAGTTTTAAAGACTCAACAATTTGCCATTGCCAAAACTGATGGAAAGGTAATTTCGAACAGACTTCGATCCTGGCCAATTATAAATTGACATCTGAAGCATATGGTTTTTGAATATACAGATATGATATAATGATGTTTCAAATTATTTATCTACAATGGCTACTGAGAGATAAAAAATTATAAAGATGCAAGTTGATAAGAATCTACTTAGATTTTAGATCTGAATTTGCACACGACAATACCATTTTTAACTCAAAAAAAAGGTAAAAAAAAAGAATTCACTGTAATTGCATTCTAAGTATGTAGGCACTTTTAATATTAATGTTCTTTTTACTTAAGAGTTTTAAAGTAATTGAAAAATAATATAGAACTGATACAATTTTTAGATATATTGACAAGAATAGTGAAACTTCAGCAGAAGTACCCTGACGGCCTGAAGCTTTGGTTCGGTACTAAGCTAGTTTACTCGCTGCATCAACCCGAACAAATTGAAAAAGTATTAGGCAGCAGCAAGATGGTGGAAAAGGACGATCTTTATCAGAAAATAGTTGACGTTATTGGTGAAGGACTTATACAAGCCTCAGGTAGAATTTCTATGAAAAATTAGAAATATAGTTGGCTAAAAAAATTAGTATTTAGTTAAAACTTGGAAGAAACACCGAAAGTGCATCGGACCTTCTTTCGGGCAGAGAGCTCTGGATTCGTTTGTAGAGGTGTTTGCCCGCAAAAGTAAAATCTTAACGAAGATTCTTGAAAACCATGTGGGCACTAAAGACATTAACGTTATGGAGTTGCTTTCTAGATGTACTCTGGATATACTTTGTGGTAAGTAAAATCTTTATGATGTGGCACTTAGCTTTGTCTATACTACCTGAATTAAAGCCATTTTATACGTTGTTGGTCTAAACACGAACTGAAGTTTAAGTTTCAGATTTGACATAATATTCTATCACTTATACAGTGTGATCAATTTTAAGGTGAGCATTAAGAATTTCGAAGCAATAAAGTTCTATGATTTTTTCTAATGAGTCATAACATATTTTACAGAAAAATAACCTAAGTTTCGTTACAAAGAGGAGCAGCTACAAGGAAAACATGAATTTCTTTTCAACTATAGTGTAAAACTTTGCTAAATGCTGATAATTAATGTCAATTGAAAAGCACTACTTGTCGACCTATTCCAAAAAATGTTCACACAAAAGTTTCACTAGGGAGTGTTCTTTTATCAAAAACTTTTAGCTGGCCATGAAATATCAATAGAAAAGGATGAAAGAACAGAAGTCCATTTACTTTTATGGTGTCATCGTTTTCTGTCAAAAATTCATAGCCTTCTAGATGACGTTTTCTAATGAACGTCTTTTCAAAAAAAAACCTTGCACAGAAAATCCAATGACTCTTTTTAAAAGAAACATACTGTGTACGTCAAATCTAAAAGCTAAACTTCAATGCGAGTTATAAAAGTAAGCTTTAGGCATTTTTGTTCAACACAGCCACTTTTTCTTTGATTTCATGCTCCATGTTGGATTCCAGAAACCGCACTGGGATTACCGCTGGAAATCCAGGGTCAAAACGCTGATCATGCTAATAACTTCGACAAGTAAGTATCAAGCCACTACGAAGACATAGAAATTTCAAACTTTCGAACAAAATATTATTTGAAATTTGCAATGTTTGCAGTGAAATTGTAGGTTGACGTTACAACTCTAGTTTCAACTTACAATTGTGTGTTGAAGTTGCAATAATTGTAGATTGAAGTTACAATTCTACATGACTTAAGATTTCTTCTAAATTTTCTTGTCTGAGGATTTTAAAGCAATATTTTCTGTGTATTTATTAAAAATCCTCTCTTTATTATATATTTACCTCCTCTTTTTTATTTCCAAATTTCTCAAGAATCTATGGGCAACAACTCAACCTCAACGTTTCTAGCAACGACAAAAAGAAGTTGCTCACGTATTGCTTGACATCTTTCTTGACATTCCCATTCTACGTCGATGAATCTGTGCTTGTGTTTCCGTTTTAAGTAATATCTATGACGTATTATCCATCATTATTGTTGAGTAATCAATGTAATTTGAATGCACAAGTAATTGTAGTAGTAAACATGGGGGGGGGGCGAAGCCTTGCTACTAGGCCTTAAAGGCTCTCCACGGCCCTCATTCCACTCCACCAGGACTCGTTTACGAAAAACGGGTCCAAGTGTCCTTTGGCGCAATCGCGCCCACCTATGGCCCACTCCAAGAAAGTGGTATGACGACCCTTTCCCTGCACCACAGTGGGTGCAGAGTGGACTGTCAGCCATCAGGATTTCTATAAGGTCTCCCAGGCACTGCCGGCTTCTCCTAAGAAGCCACGAGCCCTTGGATGTGTCCGGGTTAGCGTAGATTTCCTTGGTCCGTCTACCTATTCCTGACTGTGTCCAGTTTGTCATTGTACTTCTCATGCCCACTCATGCAGAGTGTGAGAGACGTATCTTTTACGTACTCGTACTCATACGGCTCTGGTCCAGTAAAGCATATCTGGGAATTACGCTTGGCCGATTCGTCGGCACGCTCGTACCCATCGATGCTCCTATGTCCAGGAACCCATCCCAGAGTTACCCTTTTTGTTTTTTGCCAGTGACTCTAGAGCTTCCCTGCAGTCCTGAACGAACTTTTAACTCGTTCCGCTCCTGCAGACACCTGACTGTCGGAGTAGATGTAGATGTCCTGCTCTGTTCCCTGTCTGATTTCTGTTCGTGTGGCCACTTCAAGTATTGCAAACACCTACGCCTTGAAAACCGTTGTGTGGCTTCCCAAGGCGAAGCCCTTGCCCCCTGCATGGCCTGCTTTGTACATTCCGGCTTCTGACGACGTGTCTTAGTCATTTTTGATCCGTCTGTATACCATACCTGACTATTCTAAGAATGGTGCTGAAGCAGCTCTTCCTTGAACTCGTCCCTTATTGGGATGTTTTAGTTTCAGCTAATCGCGTGGGCGCTTCTCCTGCGACTGATCAATCGGGATGTCCGGCTGAATGAGGCTGGCGATCTGCGTGTGATCACTTTTTACAGCTGTAACCTTCCACTGGCCGCAGCAATCCATTCTCCTGCAGGAAGCCATCGCCTCCCTCTTGACCCAGATTGGAAGCTACGGCAAAACCAGTAAGTCATTGGGTGCTGCTCCCGGTGTTGTTCTGAATGCACCCGTTATGGCTAGGCAGACAGTTCTTTGCAGTCTTTCTAGCACATACCTAGTAACCAACCTCAGTACATAGCATGCCCTGTCCACCGTTGGCCACCAAACCACGGCCCCATTGGTGATCCGGGGGGTCTGATTACCGCAGTGCAGAGCGAGTGCAGGACGTGTGGCCTTGGACCCCACGTCCTGCCCACTGCCCTGCGTAGTTGCCGTATGAGCTGAGGTCTTATTGCATGACTTTTCCACGTGACTTTACCAGGCCAGCCCGCGGTCGATGGTCACCCCCTGCTACTTTAGTAGCAAAGGTTCACCGTACAGCGTGGCTTAGCGGAACCTTGTAGTTTTCCTTCTTTTGGTGTAGAGCAGAAGCTCTGTCTTGCTAGGGTTGACTGGCAGTCCCGTCCCTTTGCATTTGATCACAAACGCTGCCACCGAACTTTCCTGATAGGATAACCAGTCCGTCGTCCGGACACGCTTGCGCACTGAACCATAGTCGAGGTGATAAGCAGCTGCCTTGTGGACAGCCCCACTAGACCTCAATTTCCCTCCGGTGATCTCCCAGAGAAGCCGTAACCTTACGGTTGTAGAGTGCCGATCTGACCCAACTTACCAACCGTGGTGGGGTTGCCCGGGCCATAAGGGCCTCGCTCTTTTCTTGGAAATACTCAGAATAAAGTAGGACTTAACTTCTGGTATTTAAACCATTTGCTTTTAAGCAGCTTTTAGCCACCACTAATGTATCGTTTGACCGGTAACGTTAACAGTACGTGTATCACACACAATATTGTTTTAAAATTGTTTTTTTTTTTTTAATAAATATTACAACTTTTTCTAGTCTCAGTTTTGACTGATAGAGTCAAGTCGCTTCTATGTGCAACGCATGTGTCAAAAATATGTGCGATTTGTGGCGAGAAAAAGATTTGTGATACTTAATTTAATATGGAACAACTATTTCAGGCTGATGACGTTGACCTTTATGAATATGCTTCAAATATGGAACCACGTGGGGTTCATCTGGAGAATTTTGGGGCACGAGAAGAGAACTAGAAAGTGTGTATATAAATTGAATGAGTTGTCCGATAAGGTAAGTAAACACCATTGTTAAAAAAGTTTTGTAAAATGTAATAAAAGGTATAAAATTTTAGATTTACTTAAATTCGGTGACATTCTCTTGTTCTATAGTAACATCAAGTTGATATTTGCAATATTTGTGGAGGTTGCTACCAGCTCTTCCTTAATAGAATTTTTTACTGATTAGCGAACTTACCCACAGCAGACTAACTGACAGTTTCGGAATATATATAAATGCCACGAATGGTTGCATCAAGCTTGAGATTCCCAAGGATATTGCTGCTTCCGTAAATACAGGGTGACTCACAACTCAATGGACAAAAAACAGATGCTTGTGGAGAAAATCAAAAGAAGCTGCTTTGTCATATGACTTTTTTCTGCAAAAAAATGGTTTCTTATTTTTTCTATCACGCAACCACAGTTTCTCGAATTGACGAGAATACAAAAATTTGTAGAAATGAATTTGCTATTGAATGTGCTTTAAATGAGCTTCATATGATATATATGAAGATTTTAATCGTAAATTTTCTTAGGCATAAAAATTTCCAAAAGCTTTTAATTGTAACCCTATAGTGCCCCGTGTTCATTAGAAAAAGGTCATCTCGAAAGCCATACATTTTTGACAGAAAAGAATGACATAATCAAAGGAATTTTTTTCTTTCATCCTTTTCTTTTGACATTTCACGCCCAACTAAATGACGTTTCCAAATGAACACCCGCTACTACTCCTTATTAAGCTGTTCTTCTAAATCTTCAAGTTTTTATTAACTAAAGACGTCAATGACATTACATTTTTTTTTAAATTTGGTTGTTTGGTACTAAGGCATTTTTTGAGGCCAATATCTCAGCCACCCTACCTTAAGAAGAAAATTTTACATGAGAGCCTCTTGTTTTGGTGTCTTCTATACGTACTTGTTCTATGTCCATTGAATTGTGAATTACCCTGTATATATACAACATCAAGTTGTTTGCAATATAGATCTCCTCACCTTGAGATTCATTTGTCACTTCTTTTAACAGCTCAGGAACGTGATGACGCACCACCGTCAATGTATCACCCACTTTTGGGTGATATGATTTTGAGTGATGCACATAAAACTACATTTCTTTAGGAATTTTTCGTCAGGATTTTTTATCTTGTCTTTTAGGTCACTTTTTAGCTTGGGACACTGATTTTTAAACTGTTCTTTTTCTTTGCCATTCTAGCACCACATTTTGCTTTAATACTAAAGCAAATTTTCTTATATATATGTAATTTGTGGTCTTGTACTAATCTTGCTTCGACAAAACTTGCTGTTATGTCTAGTTACATCATCACCAAAGGGCTATTAATCTTCAGTAAGCCCTTGTAACGTAATACTAACAAGAAACTCCTCATCAATTGGTACCCCTGATGTGATGTGTGTGGTGATAAAGGCCACTTTATTTACCTAGCTTTCTATATTAGTAAATTTTTCTTGACACCGTAATTTGAGATTTCCTGCAAAAATTACAAAATACGCTTTTTGAGCTTTAAAGGAGTGAAAAAAGAAGCTGCGACCTTCGCCTTATATACCAATATAAAATAATTAGAGTAGTTTCGCACTCTAAGGCTCCTCATCAGTAAGGCCTTGGCCGACACTTGAAACCCTCTATTCGATTTGGTGAAAGCTGAAAATACAGAGCCGCTAAGAAAACCTTAGCAGTGTCGATACTTGTCGTCCTCCTTGTTAAATTCACGATAGGTGGCGCCACTACTAAGATTTTCTTAGCGGCTCTACAACTTCAGCTTTCATTAGGTTTTAAGTGTCGACCAAACCTCTTATAGAAGTAGGCATCGAAACTATAAAAATGAGGTGTGACTTGAGACATTCTTCGACACCGTGCTTGACTTTAATGTTATTTCAGGTTATACAAGAAAAAATGAAACTTTTTGAGACTTCAAGACCTTTTCATGGTAAGTCGCTGGATCAACAACAAACGCAATCACGTAAGTTTGACTTTCATATAACTTTGTATCTGGGGATGGATAAAGAAGTCATTTTTAGCTGACGTTAGTACTAGACTAGCTTTTCTGGATTATATAATGCAAAATGGTGAGTTTAACGCATTAGAACTCAGGGATGAAGTCAATACTTTCCTGATAGCTGTAAGTTGAACTAAAATGACTATTACAAATTTAAAGAATTAATGTCAACTTTTTAGGGTACTGACACTACTGCTTCTGCACTTTCTTTCCTCTTTGCCATCCTAGGGATGTTCCCGGACATCCAGGTTAGATTTATTTCTTCTTAGTTTAAACCAAGAAAGATCATAGCTTTTTACGCTTATTAGCAAAAGGTCTACGAAGAAGTCATTGAGGTAATTGGAGAGGAAGGTGATCCAGAACCTGGTCACCTACCCAGCTTGGTTTATACAGAAAGAGTCATTAAAGAAACGTTAAGGCTCTTTCCTGTAGGAGGTATCTTTCTCAGATCGATAAATCAAGATATCGACATGGGTGAGTACCCAAGGTAATGTTTTGAGATTTCGGCTTGAAACTATTCTTTTTTGTTGAAGCAGATAGGAAAGAAAAGTTTGTATAGTTGTATTTTGAAGCACAATTTCAAAGAAATAAGACTTGGTAATCATATTGTGCAAATCGTAATTCCAGTTAAAGTTTAGCCGGCGTAGGCCAAAGTAGCCTTTTTAGTAATTTTAAAAAATTGTGTTTTTATTGGCTACTTTCATCACCAAAATTGAATTTATAAATTTGTAAATTTGATGCTCTGTATTGAATTTTTATATACGAAGGACACATATCATTTTAACCTCCTTTCCTCTTTCATTTATAACGTGACCTTTCAGGACACCCTTTTTTATCTTTACATTTTATAAGTTTATTTTTGAGCCATATTAAATTGAAATCATACATTTTGTTTCAACTATTCTATTGATTCGTGCTTTCGCTTAGGTAACTATATTGTTCCTAAAGGAGCCTCAGTCATGTTCATCTTAATCGGCATTCATAGAAACCCAAAGTATTGGCCTGATCCCTTGAAATGCGAGCCAGATAGGTTTCTACCCGAAGAAAATGCAAAGAGGCACCCTTGCTGTTATATTCCCTTCTCCTTCGGGCCTCGGAACTGCATAGGTAGGTTACACCGTGGGTGATGTGATTATAAATTACTTGTCAAAATGTCTTACATCTTGTAGTAATCTTGACTCAAGTGACTTGTATAATAACTAGGAAATATCTGATAATATAGGTCGTAAAATGATAAATGATTTCGGTAAAAATAAGCTGAAAATGAAGTGGGCGAGGCATAATTTAATCTATAAAGGGGTCAAGTGTGTTTTTTCTGTATTACCAAAAATTTTTAGGCAAAGTTTATGCAATGATGAACATGAAAGTGATAATTGCCACAGTGATCAGGAAGTTTCGAATCCACTGCGAATACAAGAGGATAGAAGACATTCAGTTGAAGTCTAGTTTAGTGCTTCGCTTCCGCGATGGCGCGAAAGTTTCTGTCAGTCTGAGGAAGAGTAGAGAGAATAATGTGAAACATAAATTGTAGGGAGAGATAGTGCTGGTGTTAATTATTTCTTGTAATATATAATGATGCAAATATTAAAATATTAGTAAGAGTTGTATGGAAAATCTATATGGCCACTCGTCTCTATTCCCAAAGATGATGCAAGAGAACAAAGAACAAAAGGAGAATCAAGGTGAAAGATTTGTAAATTTTTTCACAAAAGTTGTTTGTTGCCAAATGAAAACTGAAAGTTGAAGCAATTGTTCGGATATCAGAACAAAGTTCGTCAAATTGAAATAAGTTTCTCATTGAAAAACTACGGTTAGTAAAAACTAAAAAGTAAGATTAGGATTCAGTTGGTCTAGATATTATTGCTATTGTTGACAGAGTATAAAGGGTAATATTTATATCTTTAATAACCCTTTGAAGCTTGAGATATTTTCGCTTGGGCCCAAAAACTGACCCCACAGCTAGATTTCTCATCAGAGAATTTCTATTCTGTGCACGAAGTCTACTAGAAATACAGAAAAGACATGACAATGCTGTCAACTATCTACAAGGAGTCCCAACAAGGTGTCAAAGTCCAAAATTTCAATGTTATGTTTAGAGCAAGAAGCTAAATACGAAAATTGAAACATACTGTTTAGGACAAAATACCAGAAATTGTAGACAAATATGCATATTTTGGAAATGTTCTTCAGATGTGTAGTGAAACTTGTTATCTCGCACTTTCCAGCCGAAGTCACTTGAGAGAATAAAGAATACAATACCAATGAAATAATTTTGGAGTTCTACAAATAGAAAAAAAGTTGTTGACGTATTTGTCTGTTTACTGGATTTATTTAACTAAATGAAACAAGACTTATATTTGGTTTTCTCACAACCCAAATGAGACAACACCTATATCCTTGTGTACCATGTACGAGACAACTGTTTAGAAAACCTTACAAATTCTTGGGAGAAATATAACCCTCTCGCTGTTCTATAAAAACACCTTTCTCCTACTTCCTATTCAAGAGTGCTATTGCATCTATGTTGTTAACAGTTAGACTTAAAGTCGATGAGAAAGCAAGCCATAAACGGATAAAGAATTGATTAACTGCTAAGGTTTCATCCTAATCCTCAACTTATCTACTTTTGCTACTAATACAGCCTAGTATGTAACTTTACTTCCCAATTCGCTATCCTCTTAATTAACCAACTTTCACTGTACCACTGTACAACTCTCTGATTTGTATACCAATGTTGATGCTAGTTGATCTGCGGCGATTTATACTTCTCTTTAATGGTATCCATTTTTGTATGTGGAAATGTACCCATCGTCTGTCCTGATCATTTTTTTTCATACCTAGGTAGGCGTCTTTAAATACCTGCCTAGGTAAACAAAATGACCAGGAAACTGCATGACTTCAGGAGTTATTTGAGTCTAGGTGATGGTTCTAGAATTTCCATTTCCTCTGGTAAAAGTTCCATAAAGCTCCATCACGGAAATGTGTGGTTTTAGCGATTGATATGAATAGAGGTCTCATGGACATGATAGTAAGAAAAAATTATCTGGCGCTCTCTTGAATTTATCCTAAAAAATTTGAATGCAGATTGAAAAAATGAAGGACACCTTTGGAACTTTTACTCCCTGTAACACTTCAATAAAGATCATTCACCTAGGTTTGTAATTTAATCGATGTATATGAATATAGTAGGTCTTAAAACATGATATTGTGACAAAATTATCCGCTTATATAACCTAAAAATTTTACCTTTAGAGTGACGAAATTTGATTTACCACTTAATTTGGGGCATTTAGCCAAAATCCATGAATTAGCGAAAAGCAACTAAACACAGAAGAAACAATTTTCCTAAGTTTCAAGCCAAGCACAAGCCCAAGGAATAGCTGTTGGGATGAAAGCAGTTTCACTGCTAATCATAACTTTTTAGTTTTCTGGGCTATCTTATACAAAAAAAAAAAACAACGGAGGGTATAGTATGAAATCAGATTATTGAAGATAAATCTTTGATTCCTACATTTTTTTTAATCATCGGCGATTTCTAGACGGAGACGAAATTTGAGTTGAAGCTTATTGTGGAGCATTTAAAAAAAACTATAAACCGGTGAAAAACATCTAATCGCAACTTTTTCTGGATATTTACCATAAATTGCAAAAAAAAATAAAATTGCAAATTCAAAACCGGTTATTTTCAGTTTTGGCATCACAGCTGTCAACATTGGATGGCAAATTGAATTTAGATTCTTGACACTGTAAGTGCCAGCGGCTTTTGCGAATTGAACTCCTTCTTTCAGAAACCAGAAAATATTATTTATTTTGATTGATTTCGTTTCTTATTCGCCGCACAACTCCTCCAATAGATGAGCGACGTCACCTGGGGCATTATTCTATAGGAAAAAGTGAAAGTGAAAGTGAGAATTTTGACAACCTTGATTGGTCAAAAAATTCTGTTGACGAATTCCATTGGCCAGCAATTCTCACTTTCACTTTCACTCTTTCCTATAGAATAAGCGTCCAGGTGACATCGATATCTTCATTTACGTCAACCAGACAGTTATAATATTTACTGTCACATAAGAAAACCTTTATTATGGATGGATTGGTAGAAATTTTGGTCTTTGTCTTACTTATCTACCTCCTGCTCGTATCATTTTGTAAGTATATACCTGATGATTGTAGCTAAAAAATAAGTTTTACATTGTTTTAAGTGGTTGCAGTTCAAAGGTGTGCCTTAAATGCCATATTATGTCCATTATCTAGAGAGGGCGTTCATTGCATTGCAACAGGGTGCATCAGGAACCAGTGTCCAGACTGTGGACTGGAGCAGAACAGTAAAAATGTGTTTTGCTGCCAAAGAAAACACTCCTTGTACTTCAGAATGTAACCAATAAAAGATTTGTCATGTGTGTTTTGTTAATTTTTAATGTCTGTCGTAACTATTTTAAAAAAATTATCTAGTGTAATTTACGTGCTGATATAAACTTGGTCTGAATCATTTTGTGTTTAAACTAAATTTAGACTAAAAATTTTGCAAAAAAATTATTTGAATACATTCTAGCAGTTTCCACTTAGTGCATTAGAATGTCTTTGCAGTCGAATATCTTGATTAGGTTCAAAATGTTACACAGAGCTGTATTCTACTTGATGATTTCGGCTGTACCTGTCTTTTTTAAAAATGTTACCGTTTCGTATTTTCTCCAAAAGTTAATATCGAGTATACAATATCGTCTTCGCAGCCACAACACGGCACTTGTTCTTATTTCAAACACATTTTCGCTTGTGCTTCCCTACAATATTAACCGAAAAAATTATCTTTTGTAAGCTTCAAACTTCAGATTGGAGTTTAAGTAACACCTGAGATGCCGAAATCGGTCAAACTTCAGTTTGAATTTTAGGTTTCGATTTGAAGTTTAAACCTCAAACTAGGTTTTAAACTGAACTTAAGTAAAAGTCGTCCTAATGCTTAGCTTCTTTACGTGCTCATCTATCGGACTGGCAGTTACACGACTGTTGATTCTGTAGAGGTAAATCCATTCTTTCCTGTCTTTACTCCTTGAAGTAATATGTAATTTTTCACATTAGCCGTATTTCCTATTCATGTCGCATATAAAAGATTCCAACTATCTGTTAGTTATCTTTGTTTCTGTCAATACAAATAGCTTTCGAAATTCAGGTTTATTCCGTCAGAATTCAGAATATAAGTTTAAAAAAAATTAAACCCTACAAGCCTGAACTGCCTAGCTGCAAGCTGCAAGGCTGAAAGGCTTAGCTGCAGTGGGTATAGATGAGAATATCCAATTCGAAATTGTTATATTGCTCATTTAATACGTTGTAGCTGACTTGATATTGGAGGAAACATACACTCCAGATTTGCAGGAATCACGTCACTATAGCAGTATGTCCCCAGAATTAAACTCTAACCAAATTGCTATAATTAAACACCTACAAAATAAAGCTCAGGTTAAGTGAAGTGATGTATTCCCTATGTTTTTGTTGAAAAAGTGGATAGGCGGGATCTTGATAACTTTTACGTTAAAATGAGATGAATTATAATAAAACATAAAACTGACTTTTTAAGGTTATTATTTTAATATTTTTTATGTGATCAAATTTTATTATTTTGAGTGCGCGTCAATTCTATGAACTCGCGTTGGAATTTTTCAGTAGATAACTTACTTTGATTGATACATTTTTATTAGAAAGGCATTAATTAAATATTCATTTAAAGCCTTTTTAATGAATACTATTAACATTTGATGTCATCAGTTTTATATTGTTTTATGCTGCCGGTGTTAGTAAAAAAAAATTTGTGCATCTCATTTCTGTCCCAAATTGGTCCACTTAACGATATTCGATAGTGAAAACTATCGAATTTTCACACCAATTAGCGCTTAATCGTATTTTTCTCACATTTTCAAAAAAGCAATATAGGGCGTCCCGTAAGCACACGATCAAACCGACACTGCAGCGTTCTTTGGTTCAAAAGAAAACGCCTCGATCAAACTTTTATTAAGAAAAAGTTTCTGGTTGCGCTGCTATTGATGGTCAAAGTTCTTCGAAAAAATAGTGTTTGTTGTAATATCTAGAGAACGTTACGATGAATTCCAATAAAATTGGTTGTGAACACATGTTTCTAAATGAGACACATGTTTTGACAGAGTAGCGTTGTCCATCCGCCTTGGTCAAGTGGTAAGTTCTTCAGTGTCTTGTTACAAGTCGTCGGAATCGATTAATTTTTTTTTACTTGACACTTTGATGTTTTTTAGAAATTTTATTGCTCTTGGTAAAATAGTGTAATATTCAAAGATTTTACGCAAAAAAAAATATTTAGTTTAGACAATTTAATATGTTTTAATTTTATGTCAAATTCAGTCCAATTCTAGACCTTTGTGTAGACTGCTCGATCTTTTAACTTCATTTAACGTTATTAAATAGCAAAGGCACAGAAAATGTTTTTTGTCCAAAAACTTTGAATGCTACAAGTTTTTTCCAAGAGCAATAAAATTTCGGAAAAACGTCAAGGTGTCAATTAAAAATAATGAATCAATTCAGATGTCTAAATAAGTTCTGGCAGTTTTGTAACAAGAAACTGAAGAACTTACCACTTGACTAAGGTGGATGGCTCCGTTTTGCCATAAAACATGAGCTTTACTTAGAACCAAGTCTTCAGAAAATTTGAGTTAAATCCATCGTAACGATCTCTAGATATTACAAAAAAACACATTTTTTCCAAGAAATTTGACCATCAATATCAACAAATCCAGAAACTTTTTCTTAATGAAAGTTTGTTACCATGTGGGGTGGTTGCAAAACCCTTTTGATCATGTGCTTACGGGACACCCTGTATAGCAGACTCTTTTTTTATCATTCCTGCAATCATTTTTCAACGTAATTTATGAAGGAAAAATCAATAAACACATGCATTACACGTTTTTTGAATCTTTAACACCCTGCATCTCACGATAAAGAAGCACTTGCGGCCATATGTTATATCAACTTCTTGCATAAAATCCTACAAAGATCCACTTTACAAGCAAAAATATTTTTGTTCGGCTAAATCAGCAAAATACCCCATAGTGCGTGTGTAAAAACCCAATAAAGGTGGAAATCCAAGATGTTTCGCTTATTAATAAAATTTGTTCTTGGTGGAAGAAGATTCTAGAGTCATTTAGACTAGTGAAATTATTATTTTATTAATGCAGACATAATGCTGGCTTAAAATTAAGTCAAAGTCATCTGAAACACCGTTTTAGAAGATTACTGTATTTATAAAATAACTTTTATTATTCCCTCGTTTTGGCTTCTTAATTTGTTACAGAAAGAGATGAGGGGTCGAGAATTGAGTTTTGTGATACTAAATAACGGATCCCAATTCTGCTTGAACTTATACACCAAATATCGATGTGTCGAAAAGCGCGATTAATCTGACATATATGACACATAATGTCCACACCAAACTGCAGGCAGCACCACTCGTATTCGCATTCTTAATTTTCGTCCATAACAACCCACGTAAATAAAATATCTACGGAAACGCTTGTTATACAGGTTGTTATAAACAAAATTAAGCATACGATTACGATTCTTAAGACTCTTTAAACTTACAACTTGTTTCTCGGCCACAGTTTTGGGATTTTTAACCCAAACTTGAACCAGAGGCTACCCTACATTGCCTTTATCATTTGTTGTGTTTAAAAGGTTCAAGGTCTACAGGGCAATATGATTTTGGTAGTCGGACACGTCACTGATCTACTCTAAACAAGGATTCATTGCCCCCTTCCTTTGAAAGTTTTTCTCTCGACTTTTTTCGTATCTTCCATCGTTTTCAAGCAAAAAAAAAACAAAACATGATTTAATGTATTAACCAACACTCTGCATCACGCTAACAAGATATTTGTGGACATACGCTTACAGGAAAGAAAGTCTAATTGTTACCTAAAGAATACGAACTTAAAATATGTATATCGAATTTTGAAACACTCTCTACGACAAATAGTGAATGTTCATTTGAAAACGTCATCTAGTTGGCTATGAAATGTTAAAAGAAAAGGATGAAAGAATAAAAGTCCATTTACTTTGATTATGCCATCCTTTTCTGTCAAAAGTTCATAGCCTTCTAGATGACGTTCTCTAATGAACAAGGGGTGTATGACGCGAATCTGAAATATGGCGTGTCGGGTCGTTCTGTCATTCTGGCTGTGATTCTAGTAGGCACTCTGCCTCCTGCCTTATTAAGAATGAAATATAGTGTCTTTCATTATAATTTTTGTGTTTTTTGGGTTGAATTACGTAATAAACAAGCTTATAACGACGCGAGGGCTATATCGACACAAAACTGAACTTTCAAAATATATCATAAATTTAAAGTTAGTTTTAAATTACGGTATCTGCCAACGAAGCTAAAAGCTATCTATATGATGTCATCGACATTGACCATCAGGATGTGAAAATATTAAAACTATTCTGTAATCAAACACCGAGAATTAGAGTTGATCAGACAATTACAGAACCAATCGCCATTCAGCGCGGCGTTCGCCAAGGATGCGTATTCTCCTCATCATTGTTCAACATTTACTCTGAGCAGATTTTCAGGGAGGCCCTGGAGAATAGCAACACTGGTGTGAAGAGTAGTGGCGAAATTAATGCAATGACAATGCCCTTTTTGATGAGAATATTGAAGATCTGCAAACACTCCTTAATCGAGTAGACCAAGCGTGTAAGGACAAAGGGCTGAAGCCCTTTTTGGAAAGTACTTAGGGGGTTATGTATGTATGTGCAAGGATGCATTATTTACCTTTCAGACAGAATTATAAGAATGTGTTTGGTGTGGGTAGTGGAAGCTGTCTGTTAGTAATAATGGAGAGTATTTGACGACGCTTTCACACAGCTTCGGCATAAAAATGAGAGAAGAATGCCAGAACAAAGCAGATTTGCACATTGTTTTGTCGTGCACCCTCGTACATTAATATTGACCAAAGGCTGAAGCCTTTTTGGAAAGTAGTTAAATAATATTTTAAAACTTTATTAGGTCTTTAATAATTTTTATTATAATGTTCAATTTGATCTTGCAAACAAGTTTATCGTATAAATAGTAAACTTAATAAGATTGATTAATTTCATTGTTTGTGTAAACTTTATAAATATATCTATAAAAGTACAGAATGTAATGTGCATATAATGGATACTAGTTCATCACATGACAATCAATTCCCAATACAAAAAAACTATTTGTTACATGATTCGTATCCCATTACTACCAATCTGCATATTATAAAACGTGCGGAAAATCGACTAGCAAACCAATTGACAAAGCATGTAATCTTCTAAGTAAAACATGAGTTTCGGAGCAATTTGGTCGTTTAACAGAACTGGCTATTTAGTTTTTTCTCAATACAGCGTGACCAATATAAGAATGAATTGCGCGGAGATCTTCGAAACGGTAAGAGATGGAAAGGTGGTTAAACTCGAAGAAAGTTGGGCTATGACAAGCCCCGTAAAGGGATTTGCAAAAAGTAGAAGTTTGAAAGTTGTTGTTTTAATTTTTTAAGTACCTAAAAGAAGCGATTTTATGGATTCTTCTTACTTATTTTTTAAGTTATTTCAAACATAAGCACAAAGCAAAAGAATGCTTTGCGATTGCATTTTTCAAGCTCAACGATATTGCTGTTTTAAGTTTTTTCCAAAGTTTTGTTACGGAGAGACCATCATCAGCTTTACTTTTTTATATAGAACATAAAAAAGCTAAAAAAAGTACATACTGTATTAGACATTCCTTTTTATACCTAACTCAACGATGACGTCTTGTAACAATTATGCATTGATTAATAAAATATGAATTGATTAATAAAATAAAAAAATATTAATAAAATAATACATAAAACAAATTACGATGGGAAATATTAAGAGGAAATTTTTTTAAATTTTATTACGTAACACTTTATTAAAAAAATACATTATTGGGTATATAGCAGTATCTACTTTTTTTCGGACCGGTCTTTCGATAACGAAACGTTGGAATAAAAATTAATGACGGCCTCTTGTAAGCAGTGTACACGGTGCAATGAGAAAGCGTTTGTTTGTTGATATTGTTTGAAATAAATCAAAAAAATAAATGAAAACCAAAATTCATAAAATTGCTTTTTCTGTAATATCTAAAATGTATAATAAATAACTAAATTTTACAAACACCATGTATGAGGTATTCGCGTTGGTAACGAAATTCGAAAATCAAACAAAAACATACATAATTACCACTTTAAAAAGCTTTAGTGCAAACTGCCTCATGTCCCCTAGTTACTTTGAATTGTAAGTAAAAAAGTAATTAATATGGTTTGTATCGATTAATGATAGATTCATTAGAGTCTGAAACAACATATCCCCGAACTTATAATTATAACATCGTTAATACTTTTGAATAAATTAAAAAATTTCCAAACAGAATTACAAATTCATTCAGTGCCGATTTAGAGTGGCAGTAAGTGATATTTCTTGATCAATCCTGTTGGATAGAAAAGATGGGTTTTGTTTTTTACAATTATTTTTTACTACAAGTGTACATTATACTTGTAGTAATAGGAGTAGTTCTCGTTTGGTACCTCAGATTTTTATGGAAAAACCGAGACATGTTGATGAAATCCTGGAACCATCCTGGACCTATCAACTTGCCGCTAATTGGTGCTGCGTATATGGTCATGTCTCGCCCAGAAAGTAAGTATTTAGTTCTTCTCTTCTCCCATTTCATGATTAATCATGATTATTTGGGGGATTAATTATATAGGGCAAAAAAGGTATCAGTAGGCGGTAATTCGATAACTCTTGCCATGCTTGCCATGAAAGTAAGCATAAAACGCTGTTTTGATTAACTTATTTAAGGTGACGTCCGAATATTCTTATTTTAGTTATTTATTTCTTATTGCTGTATTTCGTGTGTATTTATTCGATAAATAATCTCACTGAACACGGCTTGAGCTTTTCAATTAACCTGGTAATTTTAAAGCTCTCTTGGTATAACACCCTATTATTTCACACGTCCAAATTTTTGCTAGGGAACAAAAAACGGTACAAATTTGATAGAATTTGATAATTTTCAAAGTAATACAATGGAAATTTCACGCTGCCATGGAACCAAGCGTAAAATCCTAATAAATGTCCCTGTACGATTGATTTACTTAATGTGACTTTCGAATATTCTAAAAGTATTTATTTATTTTTTAATGTATTTAATTCGAGCAATAATCTAACTAAAAGCAGTCCAAGCTTTAAAATTAACCTGAAAATTTTAAAGCTCTCGTCGTATTACGTCCAATTGTTATTGCTGTTTTTCCTGTACTACCCAAATACTAATGAAAACATCATTAGGGTCGATATTCATTCGTCGAATTCATACTCTTTACCACCAATCGATAGTATTTATATCTTATGGAACGCGCTTCCTTAACTATCGTGAAATAACAATGGTAATGAACTGGCGAATTAACTTAACTATTACCACGTTTCTGTTCCTGACCGGGGCGACTTTTACAAGTCGAAGTAAAACTTCAGATTGAAGATAAAACACCAGACTTGATGTACATTGCATTGTTTACCTGACAGATAAACAATGCAATGTAGGTTATATCTGGAGTTTTATCTTCAATCTGAAGTTTTACTTGAACTTGTAAAAGTCACCCTAATATTAACTGGTTCCGGGGAAACGACTAGTGGAGTACAGCAATTGATTAGTGCCTTACCCAGACGTTGACTGACTCGACTATGGGGAGCTCCGTGGTATTTATGATATTGTCAATGGACTGTGACAAGTAAACACGGTGTTTGCTGCTCTGTGCGTCGTCGAATATCGAACCTATAAAATTGGTTAAAATACATTTTAAAGCTTTTATTGTGAGTACTGCAAAAGTGGAAATAGAGTGTTGTGAGTTAATAACAGTTCTGTTGTTAAATTTCGTCATGGGGCTTTCCAGTGGTGATATAGAGAGGATTAAGGCAATCTTTACTGACCAATTTCTTGAGACCATAGCAGACAAGGTGGCGAGAATTATTGGGAAGAACCTAGAAGAACGTCTCAAATCCCACGATAAAGCTATAAAAAAGCTTCAGAATGAGACAAAGCAGCTAAAAACATTAATTCTGAATTGGAACCTAAATGCGATGAACAGGCTCTGCGTAGCCTAAACATCAGAATGTTCGGCATTCCTTGCTCCGAAAACGAAGATTTGCATGCCAAGCTCATGGACATTTTTACTAAAAAACTAAAGTGCAATATTAAAGATACCCACATTAAAAAATGCCATCGGGTGACCGCAAAAAAACCGGGCGAACATCCTCTTGCAATTTTAGTAACATTTAATTGTGATGTTGAACGTACAGCTGTGCTAAAAAGTCGTAAACATCTCAAGGACCCTGGTATAAGCATAAAGGAAGATCTGACTAAGTTTTGTTATGTGTTTTGTATTTGTGTCAACTAATTGAGTGATATCAGCACTTAAGCATAGACGACACCGCAAGATATACCTGTTCTCTCTTCAAAGGGGTACTTTCCCCCTATTCGAAAGGATGTTTATTTTTTTAAATTTATTTTATTATTAGTTACTCTACTTTATTAATTTTTTGGGAATAGCAATTGGGTGCTTTCTCTTCTTTTCTTTTCGCTTTGTAGTGCCCAAGGAAATTATCTTTTAAGGTGGTCACTATAATTTGAATAAATTAATAGCTAATTAATAGTTAATGCCTCATTATTAAACGGAAATATGTTTTTTTTTGTTCTCTGTTTCGGGTATTAAATTGTATTTAGTTGGTGAAGTTAGCGGGATTAGGACAAATAATGCACCTCTTCTTTATTCGAAAATAGCCGACGTTTCGACTGTTTATTTAGTCTTCATAATATTATTCGCAAGTTTTATACCTTGTGCGGCGGACGTGTAGTTTGTCGAGCCTAAGATACCAGGGTCACCGAACACTCGAATGGAGTTTGCTATTTTAACCAACTTGAATAGAATTTTAAATGACTACCCTCTCTAAGTGGGAATAGCCCTGATGAAGACTAAATAAACAGTCGAAACGTCGGCCATTTTCGAATAAAGAAGAGGTGCATTATTTGTCCTAATCCCGCTAACTTCACCAACTACTTACAACTTAAGGACGCTAATTACAACAATTAAATTGTATTGTTTTTTAGGAGCAGCATTTGTCCTTTTGGTCTATTTTAGCATTATTGGTACTAGGTATATGTTCTTATGTTGCGTTGTGCGCACATGAATTTTAGGTCAATTACCAATAATTTTGACATACTAAAGGATCATGTTCTCAGTCACGATTATTGTTTATTTGGAGTATCAGAAACTTGGCTCAGCTCTGCAATTGCATCTGAGGCAATAAATATAAAACATTATAATTTTGTTAGGCAGGATAGACAGGGGCGCGGTGGGGGGGTTGGGCTTTATTTAAAAAATAAAATAATATTTAAATTAATTATCAGCGGGTACACTGACATCATTGAACCTGTACGGGTCAGGGTCGAGTGCCCGGATAGAAGCATTGCAGTGGGAATCATATATAGGCCTCCCGGCTCTAGTTGTAGGAATTTTATAGACCACTTTGAAAGCACATTAACTGAAATTTTTACTCAATGTGATGAGATAGTCTGTCTCGGTGATTTTAACATTAATATGTTGGACGATAAAAATGCTCTATCAACGACATTAAATCACGTACTATCTATTTTTCGCCTTGAACAAATAATATCTCAACCTACAAGAATCACTAAAAATAGTTCAACGTTGATTGATCTGATTTGCTGTGATCCCTCTTTGGTCAGCGATTGGGCTACAAGTGACCTGGGTACATCTGATCATTTGCTTGTATTTGCTATCCTTAACATTGCTTGTAGTAGACCAGTACAGACAACTATCTAACATTTTACCCTAATTTTTCCTTCGCCCGTCATTTTAAGATACACGTAATTTTCGATATCTTTCTCAGCCTAAAGAAAGACAAAATGCTTTTGTGTAAATACAATCTCAACAATCACAAAATAATATATCTCACTTACATCAAAATGATTCTGACAGCAATATCTTGTACCTTTATCCGATACAAAAGTAGCATGACGCATAGCGATTTGCCATTGCTTTCTTAATTTTACATCAGCCGGTAAAGAAATAAAAAGCTTATCTGGTGCACTATTCGATGTGTTTTTGCAATATGGTACTACACATGTTTTGAAAATTGGTTTCCTCTTAAAACTCATTGCGAAATTGGAGTTAAATTAGGTTTCTTAGCAGGCAAGACACCTTTGAAACTAAGATGTGAATACTAAACAACGCGTAAGCCCATGCATTACCGGCCGGGCGCCAGGACCGTTCCGTGGTGTTACGTCACGCATAGACACGCCCACTTTCTCCGCGCTACCGCTTTCAATGACGAATTTAAACTACTATAAAACGACGAAAAACATTTATTTTTTGGAAATTAGGTCTGTTTTATTAAAACTTTTCAATTATGAAATTTAAAAAAAAATCTGAACGACCCTATTACTAACACTTAATGATAATGTGTTGCGTCCTTTCAATGTACGGTAACAAAGGATGACGTCAATAAAAATGATTGCGTCCATGATGCAGGTCACACATCAAACACGCATCTCACATCATTAATCAACAATATCGGTCGGTACAAGTTTTTATGAAATTATTATCTCATCCTCACTCACTAACTTCGTCAAAAATGTTGTTATATGAATCGAATATCATAAATATTTTTTACATACATTTGTTTAGCATTGACACATGTAAAAATATTTTTTTTGGGTTATAAACTTCGAATTTGAAAACTTCAAGTGAAAATTAAATTTAAATTGTAAAAGTCATCCTTCAAAACCAGTTTTAAAGACTCAACAATTTGCCATTGCCAAAACTGATGGAAAGGTAATTTCGAACAGACTTCGATCCTGGCCAATTATAAATTGACATCTGAAGCATATGGTTTTTGAATATACAGATATGATATAATGATGTTTCAAATTATTTATCTACAATGGCTACTGAGAGATAAAAAATTATAAAGATGCAAGTTGATAAGAATCTACTTAGATTTTAGATCTGAATTTGCACACGACAATACCATTTTTAACTCAAAAAAAAGGTAAAAAAAAAGAATTCACTGTAATTGCATTCTAAGTATGTAGGCACTTTTAATATTAATGTTCTTTTTACTTAAGAGTTTTAAAGTAATTGAAAAATAATATAGAACTGATACAATTTTTAGATATATTGACAAGAATAGTGAAACTTCAGCAGAAGTACCCTGACGGCCTGAAGCTTTGGTTCGGTACTAAGCTAGTTTACTCGCTGCATCAACCCGAACAAATTGAAAAAGTATTAGGCAGCAGCAAGATGGTGGAAAAGGACGATCTTTATCAGAAAATAGTTGACGTTATTGGTGAAGGACTTATACAAGCCTCAGGTAGAATTTCTATGAAAAATTAGAAATATAGTTGGCTAAAAAAATTAGTATTTAGTTAAAACTTGGAAGAAACACCGAAAGTGCATCGGACCTTCTTTCGGGCAGAGAGCTCTGGATTCGTTTGTAGAGGTGTTTGCCCGCAAAAGTAAAATCTTAACGAAGATTCTTGAAAACCATGTGGGCACTAAAGACATTAACGTTATGGAGTTGCTTTCTAGATGTACTCTGGATATACTTTGTGGTAAGTAAAATCTTTATGATGTGGCACTTAGCTTTGTCTATACTACCTGAATTAAAGCCATTTTATACGTTGTTGGTCTAAACACGAACTGAAGTTTAAGTTTCAGATTTGACATAATATTCTATCACTTATACAGTGTGATCAATTTTAAGGTGAGCATTAAGAATTTCGAAGCAATAAAGTTCTATGATTTTTTCTAATGAGTCATAACATATTTTACAGAAAAATAACCTAAGTTTCGTTACAAAGAGGAGCAGCTACAAGGAAAACATGAATTTCTTTTCAACTATAGTGTAAAACTTTGCTAAATGCTGATAATTAATGTCAATTGAAAAGCACTACTTGTCGACCTATTCCAAAAAATGTTCACACAAAAGTTTCACTAGGGAGTGTTCTTTTATCAAAAACTTTTAGCTGGCCATGAAATATCAATAGAAAAGGATGAAAGAACAGAAGTCCATTTACTTTTATGGTGTCATCGTTTTCTGTCAAAAATTCATAGCCTTCTAGATGACGTTTTCTAATGAACGTCTTTTCAAAAAAAAACCTTGCACAGAAAATCCAATGACTCTTTTTAAAAGAAACATACTGTGTACGTCAAATCTAAAAGCTAAACTTCAATGCGAGTTATAAAAGTAAGCTTTAGGCATTTTTGTTCAACACAGCCACTTTTTCTTTGATTTCATGCTCCATGTTGGATTCCAGAAACCGCACTGGGATTACCGCTGGAAATCCAGGGTCAAAACGCTGATCATGCTAATAACTTCGACAAGTAAGTATCAAGCCACTACGAAGACATAGAAATTTCAAACTTTCGAACAAAATATTATTTGAAATTTGCAATGTTTGCAGTGAAATTGTAGGTTGACGTTACAACTCTAGTTTCAACTTACAATTGTGTGTTGAAGTTGCAATAATTGTAGATTGAAGTTACAATTCTACATGACTTAAGATTTCTTCTAAATTTTCTTGTCTGAGGATTTTAAAGCAATATTTTCTGTGTATTTATTAAAAATCCTCTCTTTATTATATATTTACCTCCTCTTTTTTATTTCCAAATTTCTCAAGAATCTATGGGCAACAACTCAACCTCAACGTTTCTAGCAACGACAAAAAGAAGTTGCTCACGTATTGCTTGACATCTTTCTTGACATTCCCATTCTACGTCGATGAATCTGTGCTTGTGTTTCCGTTTTAAGTAATATCTATGACGTATTATCCATCATTATTGTTGAGTAATCAATGTAATTTGAATGCACAAGTAATTGTAGTAGTAAACATGGGGGGGGGGCGAAGCCTTGCTACTAGGCCTTAAAGGCTCTCCACGGCCCTCATTCCACTCCACCAGGACTCGTTTACGAAAAACGGGTCCAAGTGTCCTTTGGCGCAATCGCGCCCACCTATGGCCCACTCCAAGAAAGTGGTATGACGACCCTTTCCCTGCACCACAGTGGGTGCAGAGTGGACTGTCAGCCATCAGGATTTCTATAAGGTCTCCCAGGCACTGCCGGCTTCTCCTAAGAAGCCACGAGCCCTTGGATGTGTCCGGGTTAGCGTAGATTTCCTTGGTCCGTCTACCTATTCCTGACTGTGTCCAGTTTGTCATTGTACTTCTCATGCCCACTCATGCAGAGTGTGAGAGACGTATCTTTTACGTACTCGTACTCATACGGCTCTGGTCCAGTAAAGCATATCTGGGAATTACGCTTGGCCGATTCGTCGGCACGCTCGTACCCATCGATGCTCCTATGTCCAGGAACCCATCCCAGAGTTACCCTTTTTGTTTTTTGCCAGTGACTCTAGAGCTTCCCTGCAGTCCTGAACGAACTTTTAACTCGTTCCGCTCCTGCAGACACCTGACTGTCGGAGTAGATGTAGATGTCCTGCTCTGTTCCCTGTCTGATTTCTGTTCGTGTGGCCACTTCAAGTATTGCAAACACCTACGCCTTGAAAACCGTTGTGTGGCTTCCCAAGGCGAAGCCCTTGCCCCCTGCATGGCCTGCTTTGTACATTCCGGCTTCTGACGACGTGTCTTAGTCATTTTTGATCCGTCTGTATACCATACCTGACTATTCTAAGAATGGTGCTGAAGCAGCTCTTCCTTGAACTCGTCCCTTATTGGGATGTTTTAGTTTCAGCTAATCGCGTGGGCGCTTCTCCTGCGACTGATCAATCGGGATGTCCGGCTGAATGAGGCTGGCGATCTGCGTGTGATCACTTTTTACAGCTGTAACCTTCCACTGGCCGCAGCAATCCATTCTCCTGCAGGAAGCCATCGCCTCCCTCTTGACCCAGATTGGAAGCTACGGCAAAACCAGTAAGTCATTGGGTGCTGCTCCCGGTGTTGTTCTGAATGCACCCGTTATGGCTAGGCAGACAGTTCTTTGCAGTCTTTCTAGCACATACCTAGTAACCAACCTCAGTACATAGCATGCCCTGTCCACCGTTGGCCACCAAACCACGGCCCCATTGGTGATCCGGGGGGTCTGATTACCGCAGTGCAGAGCGAGTGCAGGACGTGTGGCCTTGGACCCCACGTCCTGCCCACTGCCCTGCGTAGTTGCCGTATGAGCTGAGGTCTTATTGCATGACTTTTCCACGTGACTTTACCAGGCCAGCCCGCGGTCGATGGTCACCCCCTGCTACTTTAGTAGCAAAGGTTCACCGTACAGCGTGGCTTAGCGGAACCTTGTAGTTTTCCTTCTTTTGGTGTAGAGCAGAAGCTCTGTCTTGCTAGGGTTGACTGGCAGTCCCGTCCCTTTGCATTTGATCACAAACGCTGCCACCGAACTTTCCTGATAGGATAACCAGTCCGTCGTCCGGACACGCTTGCGCACTGAACCATAGTCGAGGTGATAAGCAGCTGCCTTGTGGACAGCCCCACTAGACCTCAATTTCCCTCCGGTGATCTCCCAGAGAAGCCGTAACCTTACGGTTGTAGAGTGCCGATCTGACCCAACTTACCAACCGTGGTGGGGTTGCCCGGGCCATAAGGGCCTCGCTCTTTTCTTGGAAATACTCAGAATAAAGTAGGACTTAACTTCTGGTATTTAAACCATTTGCTTTTAAGCAGCTTTTAGCCACCACTAATGTATCGTTTGACCGGTAACGTTAACAGTACGTGTATCACACACAATATTGTTTTAAAATTGTTTTTTTTTTTTTAATAAATATTACAACTTTTTCTAGTCTCAGTTTTGACTGATAGAGTCAAGTCGCTTCTATGTGCAACGCATGTGTCAAAAATATGTGCGATTTGTGGCGAGAAAAAGATTTGTGATACTTAATTTAATATGGAACAACTATTTCAGGCTGATGACGTTGACCTTTATGAATATGCTTCAAATATGGAACCACGTGGGGTTCATCTGGAGAATTTTGGGGCACGAGAAGAGAACTAGAAAGTGTGTATATAAATTGAATGAGTTGTCCGATAAGGTAAGTAAACACCATTGTTAAAAAAGTTTTGTAAAATGTAATAAAAGGTATAAAATTTTAGATTTACTTAAATTCGGTGACATTCTCTTGTTCTATAGTAACATCAAGTTGATATTTGCAATATTTGTGGAGGTTGCTACCAGCTCTTCCTTAATAGAATTTTTTACTGATTAGCGAACTTACCCACAGCAGACTAACTGACAGTTTCGGAATATATATAAATGCCACGAATGGTTGCATCAAGCTTGAGATTCCCAAGGATATTGCTGCTTCCGTAAATACAGGGTGACTCACAACTCAATGGACAAAAAACAGATGCTTGTGGAGAAAATCAAAAGAAGCTGCTTTGTCATATGACTTTTTTCTGCAAAAAAATGGTTTCTTATTTTTTCTATCACGCAACCACAGTTTCTCGAATTGACGAGAATACAAAAATTTGTAGAAATGAATTTGCTATTGAATGTGCTTTAAATGAGCTTCATATGATATATATGAAGATTTTAATCGTAAATTTTCTTAGGCATAAAAATTTCCAAAAGCTTTTAATTGTAACCCTATAGTGCCCCGTGTTCATTAGAAAAAGGTCATCTCGAAAGCCATACATTTTTGACAGAAAAGAATGACATAATCAAAGGAATTTTTTTCTTTCATCCTTTTCTTTTGACATTTCACGCCCAACTAAATGACGTTTCCAAATGAACACCCGCTACTACTCCTTATTAAGCTGTTCTTCTAAATCTTCAAGTTTTTATTAACTAAAGACGTCAATGACATTACATTTTTTTTTAAATTTGGTTGTTTGGTACTAAGGCATTTTTTGAGGCCAATATCTCAGCCACCCTACCTTAAGAAGAAAATTTTACATGAGAGCCTCTTGTTTTGGTGTCTTCTATACGTACTTGTTCTATGTCCATTGAATTGTGAATTACCCTGTATATATACAACATCAAGTTGTTTGCAATATAGATCTCCTCACCTTGAGATTCATTTGTCACTTCTTTTAACAGCTCAGGAACGTGATGACGCACCACCGTCAATGTATCACCCACTTTTGGGTGATATGATTTTGAGTGATGCACATAAAACTACATTTCTTTAGGAATTTTTCGTCAGGATTTTTTATCTTGTCTTTTAGGTCACTTTTTAGCTTGGGACACTGATTTTTAAACTGTTCTTTTTCTTTGCCATTCTAGCACCACATTTTGCTTTAATACTAAAGCAAATTTTCTTATATATATGTAATTTGTGGTCTTGTACTAATCTTGCTTCGACAAAACTTGCTGTTATGTCTAGTTACATCATCACCAAAGGGCTATTAATCTTCAGTAAGCCCTTGTAACGTAATACTAACAAGAAACTCCTCATCAATTGGTACCCCTGATGTGATGTGTGTGGTGATAAAGGCCACTTTATTTACCTAGCTTTCTATATTAGTAAATTTTTCTTGACACCGTAATTTGAGATTTCCTGCAAAAATTACAAAATACGCTTTTTGAGCTTTAAAGGAGTGAAAAAAGAAGCTGCGACCTTCGCCTTATATACCAATATAAAATAATTAGAGTAGTTTCGCACTCTAAGGCTCCTCATCAGTAAGGCCTTGGCCGACACTTGAAACCCTCTATTCGATTTGGTGAAAGCTGAAAATACAGAGCCGCTAAGAAAACCTTAGCAGTGTCGATACTTGTCGTCCTCCTTGTTAAATTCACGATAGGTGGCGCCACTACTAAGATTTTCTTAGCGGCTCTACAACTTCAGCTTTCATTAGGTTTTAAGTGTCGACCAAACCTCTTATAGAAGTAGGCATCGAAACTATAAAAATGAGGTGTGACTTGAGACATTCTTCGACACCGTGCTTGACTTTAATGTTATTTCAGGTTATACAAGAAAAAATGAAACTTTTTGAGACTTCAAGACCTTTTCATGGTAAGTCGCTGGATCAACAACAAACGCAATCACGTAAGTTTGACTTTCATATAACTTTGTATCTGGGGATGGATAAAGAAGTCATTTTTAGCTGACGTTAGTACTAGACTAGCTTTTCTGGATTATATAATGCAAAATGGTGAGTTTAACGCATTAGAACTCAGGGATGAAGTCAATACTTTCCTGATAGCTGTAAGTTGAACTAAAATGACTATTACAAATTTAAAGAATTAATGTCAACTTTTTAGGGTACTGACACTACTGCTTCTGCACTTTCTTTCCTCTTTGCCATCCTAGGGATGTTCCCGGACATCCAGGTTAGATTTATTTCTTCTTAGTTTAAACCAAGAAAGATCATAGCTTTTTACGCTTATTAGCAAAAGGTCTACGAAGAAGTCATTGAGGTAATTGGAGAGGAAGGTGATCCAGAACCTGGTCACCTACCCAGCTTGGTTTATACAGAAAGAGTCATTAAAGAAACGTTAAGGCTCTTTCCTGTAGGAGGTATCTTTCTCAGATCGATAAATCAAGATATCGACATGGGTGAGTACCCAAGGTAATGTTTTGAGATTTCGGCTTGAAACTATTCTTTTTTGTTGAAGCAGATAGGAAAGAAAAGTTTGTATAGTTGTATTTTGAAGCACAATTTCAAAGAAATAAGACTTGGTAATCATATTGTGCAAATCGTAATTCCAGTTAAAGTTTAGCCGGCGTAGGCCAAAGTAGCCTTTTTAGTAATTTTAAAAAATTGTGTTTTTATTGGCTACTTTCATCACCAAAATTGAATTTATAAATTTGTAAATTTGATGCTCTGTATTGAATTTTTATATACGAAGGACACATATCATTTTAACCTCCTTTCCTCTTTCATTTATAACGTGACCTTTCAGGACACCCTTTTTTATCTTTACATTTTATAAGTTTATTTTTGAGCCATATTAAATTGAAATCATACATTTTGTTTCAACTATTCTATTGATTCGTGCTTTCGCTTAGGTAACTATATTGTTCCTAAAGGAGCCTCAGTCATGTTCATCTTAATCGGCATTCATAGAAACCCAAAGTATTGGCCTGATCCCTTGAAATGCGAGCCAGATAGGTTTCTACCCGAAGAAAATGCAAAGAGGCACCCTTGCTGTTATATTCCCTTCTCCTTCGGGCCTCGGAACTGCATAGGTAGGTTACACCGTGGGTGATGTGATTATAAATTACTTGTCAAAATGTCTTACATCTTGTAGTAATCTTGACTCAAGTGACTTGTATAATAACTAGGAAATATCTGATAATATAGGTCGTAAAATGATAAATGATTTCGGTAAAAATAAGCTGAAAATGAAGTGGGCGAGGCATAATTTAATCTATAAAGGGGTCAAGTGTGTTTTTTCTGTATTACCAAAAATTTTTAGGCAAAGTTTATGCAATGATGAACATGAAAGTGATAATTGCCACAGTGATCAGGAAGTTTCGAATCCACTGCGAATACAAGAGGATAGAAGACATTCAGTTGAAGTCTAGTTTAGTGCTTCGCTTCCGCGATGGCGCGAAAGTTTCTGTCAGTCTGAGGAAGAGTAGAGAGAATAATGTGAAACATAAATTGTAGGGAGAGATAGTGCTGGTGTTAATTATTTCTTGTAATATATAATGATGCAAATATTAAAATATTAGTAAGAGTTGTATGGAAAATCTATATGGCCACTCGTCTCTATTCCCAAAGATGATGCAAGAGAACAAAGAACAAAAGGAGAATCAAGGTGAAAGATTTGTAAATTTTTTCACAAAAGTTGTTTGTTGCCAAATGAAAACTGAAAGTTGAAGCAATTGTTCGGATATCAGAACAAAGTTCGTCAAATTGAAATAAGTTTCTCATTGAAAAACTACGGTTAGTAAAAACTAAAAAGTAAGATTAGGATTCAGTTGGTCTAGATATTATTGCTATTGTTGACAGAGTATAAAGGGTAATATTTATATCTTTAATAACCCTTTGAAGCTTGAGATATTTTCGCTTGGGCCCAAAAACTGACCCCACAGCTAGATTTCTCATCAGAGAATTTCTATTCTGTGCACGAAGTCTACTAGAAATACAGAAAAGACATGACAATGCTGTCAACTATCTACAAGGAGTCCCAACAAGGTGTCAAAGTCCAAAATTTCAATGTTATGTTTAGAGCAAGAAGCTAAATACGAAAATTGAAACATACTGTTTAGGACAAAATACCAGAAATTGTAGACAAATATGCATATTTTGGAAATGTTCTTCAGATGTGTAGTGAAACTTGTTATCTCGCACTTTCCAGCCGAAGTCACTTGAGAGAATAAAGAATACAATACCAATGAAATAATTTTGGAGTTCTACAAATAGAAAAAAAGTTGTTGACGTATTTGTCTGTTTACTGGATTTATTTAACTAAATGAAACAAGACTTATATTTGGTTTTCTCACAACCCAAATGAGACAACACCTATATCCTTGTGTACCATGTACGAGACAACTGTTTAGAAAACCTTACAAATTCTTGGGAGAAATATAACCCTCTCGCTGTTCTATAAAAACACCTTTCTCCTACTTCCTATTCAAGAGTGCTATTGCATCTATGTTGTTAACAGTTAGACTTAAAGTCGATGAGAAAGCAAGCCATAAACGGATAAAGAATTGATTAACTGCTAAGGTTTCATCCTAATCCTCAACTTATCTACTTTTGCTACTAATACAGCCTAGTATGTAACTTTACTTCCCAATTCGCTATCCTCTTAATTAACCAACTTTCACTGTACCACTGTACAACTCTCTGATTTGTATACCAATGTTGATGCTAGTTGATCTGCGGCGATTTATACTTCTCTTTAATGGTATCCATTTTTGTATGTGGAAATGTACCCATCGTCTGTCCTGATCATTTTTTTTCATACCTAGGTAGGCGTCTTTAAATACCTGCCTAGGTAAACAAAATGACCAGGAAACTGCATGACTTCAGGAGTTATTTGAGTCTAGGTGATGGTTCTAGAATTTCCATTTCCTCTGGTAAAAGTTCCATAAAGCTCCATCACGGAAATGTGTGGTTTTAGCGATTGATATGAATAGAGGTCTCATGGACATGATAGTAAGAAAAAATTATCTGGCGCTCTCTTGAATTTATCCTAAAAAATTTGAATGCAGATTGAAAAAATGAAGGACACCTTTGGAACTTTTACTCCCTGTAACACTTCAATAAAGATCATTCACCTAGGTTTGTAATTTAATCGATGTATATGAATATAGTAGGTCTTAAAACATGATATTGTGACAAAATTATCCGCTTATATAACCTAAAAATTTTACCTTTAGAGTGACGAAATTTGATTTACCACTTAATTTGGGGCATTTAGCCAAAATCCATGAATTAGCGAAAAGCAACTAAACACAGAAGAAACAATTTTCCTAAGTTTCAAGCCAAGCACAAGCCCAAGGAATAGCTGTTGGGATGAAAGCAGTTTCACTGCTAATCATAACTTTTTAGTTTTCTGGGCTATCTTATACAAAAAAAAAAAAACAACGGAGGGTATAGTATGAAATCAGATTATTGAAGATAAATCTTTGATTCCTACATTTTTTTTAATCATCGGCGATTTCTAGACGGAGACGAAATTTGAGTTGAAGCTTATTGTGGAGCATTTAAAAAAAACTATAAACCGGTGAAAAACATCTAATCGCAACTTTTTCTGGATATTTACCATAAATTGCAAAAAAAAATAAAATTGCAAATTCAAAACCGGTTATTTTCAGTTTTGGCATCACAGCTGTCAACATTGGATGGCAAATTGAATTTAGATTCTTGACACTGTAAGTGCCAGCGGCTTTTGCGAATTGAACTCCTTCTTTCAGAAACCAGAAAATATTATTTATTTTGATTGATTTCGTTTCTTATTCGCCGCACAACTCCTCCAATAGATGAGCGACGTCACCTGGGGCATTATTCTATAGGAAAAAGTGAAAGTGAAAGTGAGAATTTTGACAACCTTGATTGGTCAAAAAATTCTGTTGACGAATTCCATTGGCCAGCAATTCTCACTTTCACTTTCACTCTTTCCTATAGAATAAGCGTCCAGGTGACATCGATATCTTCATTTACGTCAACCAGACAGTTATAATATTTACTGTCACATAAGAAAACCTTTATTATGGATGGATTGGTAGAAATTTTGGTCTTTGTCTTACTTATCTACCTCCTGCTCGTATCATTTTGTAAGTATATACCTGATGATTGTAGCTAAAAAATAAGTTTTACATTGTTTTAAGTGGTTGCAGTTCAAAGGTGTGCCTTAAATGCCATATTATGTCCATTATCTAGAGAGGGCGTTCATTGCATTGCAACAGGGTGCATCAGGAACCAGTGTCCAGACTGTGGACTGGAGCAGAACAGTAAAAATGTGTTTTGCTGCCAAAGAAAACACTCCTTGTACTTCAGAATGTAACCAATAAAAGATTTGTCATGTGTGTTTTGTTAATTTTTAATGTCTGTCGTAACTATTTTAATAAAATTATCTAGTGTAATTTACGTGCTGATATAAACTTGGTCTGAATCATTTTGTGTTTAAACTAAATTTAGACTAAAAATTTTGCAAAAAAATTATTTGAATACATTCTAGCAGTTTCCACTTAGTGCATTAGAATGTCTTTGCAGTCGAATATCTTGATTAGGTTCAAAATGTTACACAGAGCTGTATTCTACTTGATGATTTCGGCTGTACCTGTCTTTTTTAAAAATGTTACCGTTTCGTATTTTCTCCAAAAGTTAATATCGAGTATACAATATCGTCTTCGCAGCCACAACACGGCACTTGTTCTTATTTCAAACACATTTTCGCTTGTGCTTCCCTACAATATTAACCGAAAAAATTATCTTTTGTAAGCTTCAAACTTCAGATTGGAGTTTAAGTAACACCTGAGATGCCGAAATCGGTCAAACTTCAGTTTGAATTTTAGGTTTCGATTTGAAGTTTAAACCTCAAACTAGGTTTTAAACTGAACTTAAGTAAAAGTCGTCCTAATGCTTAGCTTCTTTACGTGCTCATCTATCGGACTGGCAGTTACACGACTGTTGATTCTGTAGAGGTAAATCCATTCTTTCCTGTCTTTACTCCTTGAAGTAATATGTAATTTTTCACATTAGCCGTATTTCCTATTCATGTCGCATATAAAAGATTCCAACTATCTGTTAGTTATCTTTGTTTCTGTCAATACAAATAGCTTTCGAAATTCAGGTTTATTCCGTCAGAATTCAGAATATAAGTTTAAAAAAAATTAAACCCTACAAGCCTGAACTGCCTAGCTGCAAGCTGCAAGGCTGAAAGGCTTAGCTGCAGTGGGTATAGATGAGAATATCCAATTCGAAATTGTTATATTGCTCATTTAATACGTTGTAGCTGACTTGATATTGGAGGAAACATACACTCCAGATTTGCAGGAATCACGTCACTATAGCAGTATGTCCCCAGAATTAAACTCTAACCAAATTGCTATAATTAAACACCTACAAAATAAAGCTCAGGTTAAGTGAAGTGATGTATTCCCTATGTTTTTGTTGAAAAAGTGGATAGGCGGGATCTTGATAACTTTTACGTTAAAATGAGATGAATTATAATAAAACATAAAACTGACTTTTTAAGGTTATTATTTTAATATTTTTTATGTGATCAAATTTTATTATTTTGAGTGCGCGTCAATTCTATGAACTCGCGTTGGAATTTTTCAGTAGATAACTTACTTTGATTGATACATTTTTATTAGAAAGGCATTAATTAAATATTCATTTAAAGCCTTTTTAATGAATACTATTAACATTTGATGTCATCAGTTTTATATTGTTTTATGCTGCCGGTGTTAGTAAAAAAAAATTTGTGCATCTCATTTCTGTCCCAAATTGGTCCACTTAACGATATTCGATAGTGAAAACTATCGAATTTTCACACCAATTAGCGCTTAATCGTATTTTTCTCACATTTTCAAAAAAGCAATATAGGGCGTCCCGTAAGCACACGATCAAACCGACACTGCAGCGTTCTTTGGTTCAAAAGAAAACGCCTCGATCAAACTTTTATTAAGAAAAAGTTTCTGGTTGCGCTGCTATTGATGGTCAAAGTTCTTCGAAAAAATAGTGTTTGTTGTAATATCTAGAGAACGTTACGATGAATTCCAATAAAATTGGTTGTGAACACATGTTTCTAAATGAGACACATGTTTTGACAGAGTAGCGTTGTCCATCCGCCTTGGTCAAGTGGTAAGTTCTTCAGTGTCTTGTTACAAGTCGTCGGAATCGATTAATTTTTTTTTACTTGACACTTTGATGTTTTTTAGAAATTTTATTGCTCTTGGTAAAATAGTGTAATATTCAAAGATTTTACGCAAAAAAAAATATTTAGTTTAGACAATTTAATATGTTTTAATTTTATGTCAAATTCAGTCCAATTCTAGACCTTTGTGTAGACTGCTCGATCTTTTAACTTCATTTAACGTTATTAAATAGCAAAGGCACAGAAAATGTTTTTTGTCCAAAAACTTTGAATGCTACAAGTTTTTTCCAAGAGCAATAAAATTTCGGAAAAACGTCAAGGTGTCAATTAAAAATAATGAATCAATTCAGATGTCTAAATAAGTTCTGGTAGTTTTGTAACAAGAAACTGAAGAACTTACCACTTGACTAAGGTGGATGGCTCCGTTTTGCCATAAAACATGAGCTTTACTTAGAACCAAGTCTTCAGAAAATTTGAGTTAAATCCATCGTAACGATCTCTAGATATTACAAAAAAACACATTTTTTCCAAGAAATTTGACCATCAATATCAACAAATCCAGAAACTTTTTCTTAATGAAAGTTTGTTACCATGTGGGGTGGTTACAAAACCCTTTTGATCATGTGCTTACGGGACACCCTGTATAGCAGACTCTTTTTTTATCATTCCTGCAATCATTTTTCAACGTAATTTATGAAGGAAAAATCAATAAACACATGCATTATATTAGTTTATTGAACCAGCAATATAAAAAATGGGAAAAAGTCTGCGGGCTTTTCCTGGATTTCTCCAAGGCGTTTGACAGTCTGAATCATCAGAAAGGAATCACAGAATAGAATTCTAGAAACACGTGATTTCTGTTCTACAGCAACATTATAATTTTGTTAGATATTAGCTAAAATGTAGGAAAGGGTTGTAATATGTATTGTTACGTTTTGACACGCAAGTTAAAGCAGCAGGATCGAGTCTAACAACAAAAAGACTCCAAAGATTATATAATGTTAATTATAAACAATAAATATGTCACAATAAGTTTAAATTAAATAAAGAGATAAAAATATAAAGAGAAAGAAAAAATACATCGGATAGAAAACTTATAACTTCTTCTTCTTGATCTCAGCTTCTCCTTCGTAGGTTGCTGATCATTATGGTTATTCTAACTTAACAGGCAGCTGTCCGAAATAGTTCGACAGATGAGAGGTCAAACCAGTCTCGCAGGTTACGTAGCCAGTTACGTCGATCGACGCTTCTGGGCCTCACGATATTCCCCTGCATGATGAGTTGCAGAATTTCATATTTTGAATTACGCATAACATGCCCAAAAAACTCTAGTTGTCTTCTCTTAATTGTGAAAAGAATTTCCATTTCCTCATCCATTCTATCTAGAACTTGTTCGTTCGTAATGCGGTTCATCCAGGAGATCTTTAACATTCGGCGGTACACCCACCACTCAAACGATCCCAGTCTCTTCGATGTTTCCTTGTTCGGTGTCCATCCTTCAAGACCATATAGTAATACTGGAAAGACCTAACACCGCACAATTCTCACTCTCAAAGTCAAAAATAGATCTCGGGCTTTCAGCAGTTTTCTCAGTTTCATAAATATTGTCCTCGCTTGCTCAATTCTTGACAAGGTTTCTTCTTTGTATGCAACATTTTCATTTATGATAGTTCCTAGGTATTTGAAGTGATGGACTTGCTCAACCGTCTTATTGCGTATAGTCAGCTGACCACTGATGTTCCTTTTGGATATTATTAGCATTTTTGTTTTATTGATATTAATATTTAGCCCATAATCTTCGCTAACTACTGTTACCTTGTCTACCAGTCTCTGCAGATCTTTGAGGCAGCTTGCTATTACAGCGGTATCGTCAGCGTAGCTGATGTTTTGACGGTTCTGCCATTGATTGCTATATCCGCCAGCTCCTCTTCCAATGCCTCCCGAAAGACAAACTCCGAGTAAATATTAAATAGCATAGGAGAGAGAACACGCCCCTTGTCTGACTCCCTTCCGAATACTAATTTGTTTTGTCAAAGCATTGTCATATTTCACTCTAGAAGTTTGTCCCCAGTAGAGATTTGATATTATTCGGACATCGTGGTAATCAATGCCAAGTCCTTGGAGTATATCCAGAAGTTTTTCATGCTTAACATTGTCGAACGCCGTACGATAATCTATGAAGCATACGTAAAGGTCTTCGTTTACAACTAGGCATCTCTGAGACAAGACATTCAAAACAAAGATGGTCTCTCTCGTGCCCATTTCTTTGCGAAATCGAAATTGTGTGTCTAATGTTTCAACCTCACATTTTTTGTATATTCTAGTATGTATAATTTTTATAAAGATCTTCAGAACCTGACTCATCAAACTTATTAGTCTGTGATCCCCACACTTTGATGCTCAAGATTTTTTTCTGATTTTTCTGATTCTTCAATTTCCTTGCACCTTTCAGTCATCAAGACCTCCTTTGCTATTCTTATCTTACTTCTAATTGTGTTCTGTATCTCGGTATTTTCTGCTTGGGACTGTCTCCTCTTTAACCTCACATATATGTTTATTACTATGGGGTTGTGGTCATTTTCAACGTCCGCTCCATGGTAAGTTTTCACTGATTTTATGCTATTTCGGAATTTTTAGTTGACAAGGATGTAATCAACCTGATTTATAATTATTCGCCCTGTGTTGTCGCCCGGTGCTCTCCACATGTATAGCCTTCTTTTCGGAAGTTTGACCAATGTGTTACTGTCCACTAATTCCTCTTCGATACAGAACTGCAGCCTTTGACCTTCTCGTTCGTTCTTCTCGCCCAATCCCAATTGGCCAACATCCTCTCCACAGCTGCCCTCTCCAATCTTGGCATTGAAGTTTCCCATTACAATAGCCTAGTCCCCATTGCCTACAAACTTACAACTTTATAAATTCCTTTTTAATTTATAGAATGGTTAACTGAGACTTTTGCCTCCAGGAACACAAACCAAAACTTTATAAAATTAAATATTTAAAAATTATTAATCAGGTTAAGTGCCACAAAAGAATATAGAACAAAGCAAAACACTAAAAGGTAACTTACTCAATCTGACACAAAAACGGTCTGACAAACTGCATCTTGGTAACTACTGGTAAACTTTTAGACAGAACTGAATCCGTTAATGGATTTCTGAGTTTATATAACCTTGCTTTCAGATAACAGTTCGCATACCAACCCTGAACTTTAACTTGATGCTTACTTCAGCGGCACGTGGCTTTATTACCTTCAAGATAATGATTTGTATGCAACAATGAATTAAGTAAGTAAAATTAATTTGCAATAAAAAAGTTCACTTCTCGACAGTATAAACATTTTCGTGCTCGTGTAATCATAAAATTTCCAACCCTGAACTTTAACTTGATGCTTACTTCAGCGGCACGTGGCTTTATTACCTTAATACCAAATATTAGAGGACAGTTATTTAAAATTAATTTACAATAAAAAAATTCACTTCTCGACAGTATAAACATTTTCGTGCTCGTGTAATCATAAAATTTCTAATTATTAAATTGCTAATTTTAATGCGAACAGCGGAACTTAACAATTACTAGATAGTAGAACACTTCAAAGGATTCTGAAAAATGTTAGTTTATACATGAAAAGAAGGAAGACCTTGCACATTAAAAAATATCTTAGACAATCTCCAACATCTACGCAATATGAATGTTTACCAAGTGCGTAAATTTCAGGGTATCTAGCGCGTTTTTTGTTTACTATGGCACTAACCTAGAAGCCATTCACTTATTATTGCCGTCAAGTAGGAGTTGGAAATCTGACTTTGAAAGAGATAGTTATAAAAAATGAAGATTTCAAGGGTAACGAGATGGCAAATATATGTGAATGATTAATACATGACATACTATGACACAACCATAACTCGCATTGTTTAATTAAACCATCTGGGATGTACTGGTTTAAACATCATACACACACGAAAATAAGTGAATGAGGTATACATATTAATATATTCTTGAATAATTTAAAATCTAATATATTTTTTTATGTACCTATAAAAAAAACTTGAATAACAGCATTTGTGGTTTACGAAGATACTTCTCATTAATACGCTACGTAACAAAATCCACTCTAAATTTTCATGCCTCAAGCGATTCAACTTTATAATATCGCTCTAGTGACGTGTCTGCTAGTTACAGATACCGACATAAAACATCACGGAACCAAACCCTAGCACCACGTCATGGATTTTAATTAATTCAAAATATATTTAAACAAAATTCCAAAAAAATCCTTCAGTGATCTCAATTAAGTTTAAACTATTGAACTGTTGGGTACCTACCGAAAAAATGGGGTTCTCAATTCAAGTGTATATCGTAATTATACCTGTGGTTCTGGCTCTAATATGGTATCTGAAATACTTATGGGAAAACCGGGATCTGTTTATTAAATCCTGGAATTATCCTGGACCGTTCAACTTGCCTGTAATCGGTGCTGGCTATTTGTTCTTGGGTCGTGCAGAAAGTAAGTTCTTTGTTATGTGTAATTTTTTGGCATTCGTATAAACTTAACCAGACAGTGGGTATAAAATTATTTTTAACTATAATTTCAATTGTGTTGGAGGGTTTCAGAAAAAATACGGTGATGGGTGTCTAAAATAAGTATCAATCAAAAAGGTATTTTGAATGAAATTTTAAACTTCTTGCCTCTAAATCAGCTCAATTGATGCCATTTTGGAAACGTCCATCCACAACACATCCCCATATAGAAAGGAAAGTTGAAATGGGATGCTCGGTTAAATGTTTTAAGTTTACCTTTACAAGTGAAAAGATTCTTGGATGGTTGAGTTTTGTAAGAAAAAATTGAAAAATGAAGGTACCGAAATACATTACTCATACTTGAAAGTTGCCTCAATTTTCTTTTGCAGCCACAACACAGATTACATCTATAAAATTCAGCGTTTTTCGATAATTATGATAAAATTTAAGTTTCAAACATCTCATAAATTCAAATTTTTATTTAACTTACAAATTTTGCATTGTACTAGTTGCTAGTTTGATGACGTTTTTAAAGGCAGGATTGCCAAGTCCTTTTCTTGAGAATATTCGATTATTACAACTTAAAATTTAATTTATTTTTTTTTGATCAGATTAACTTCGGTTAGTTCAGGTTAGGTCTGGTCAGTTTAGGTTAGTCCAGTTCTAGTTTTCCTGATTAGGTTAGTTCAGTTCTACTCTTTATTTTTAGAACAGGTCAACTTTCTGTTACTTCAGGTAAGGTCTGGTTAGTTCAGGTTAGTCCCGTTCTAGTTTTCCTGGTTAGGTTAGTTCAGTTGCACTTTTGACGTTTAGGTTAGGTTAGCTCAGGTTAGTTCAGTTCTAGTTTCCCTGGTTAGGTTAGCTCAGTTACACTATTTATGCTTAGGCTAGGTTAGCTCAGGTTAGTTCAGTTCAACTCTTTATGTTAGTGGTAGAGAATAATATAATTACATTAATAATTTTTTAAATTTTTAGAACAGGTTAACTTTCTGTTACTTCAGGTAAGGTCTGGTTAGTTCAGGTTAGTCCAGTTCTAGTCTCCCTGGTTAGGTTAGTTCAGTTACACTTTTGACGTTTAGGTTAGGTTAGCTCAGGTTAGTTCATTTCTAGTTTTCCTGGTTAGGTTGGTTCAGTTTCACCTTTTACGTTTAAGTTAGGTAAGCTAAGGTTAGTTCAGTTCTACTCATTATATTAAAATTAGAGAATTATAAGATCTCACGAGTCGTTGCCGCAATTTCATTGGTGATATTCGCAAAGGTTATGTGTTAAATTAATACCTCTTAAATTTTCCTAATATCAGTTATGTAATTTTCTTTCAGATTCGAGAGTTTTCGCATCAATTTTGTCAAACATTTTCAATTTTTATTTTCTTGTTTCTCAGTGAAACGTGGCTCATCCAAAAATTTTTTTCTTTCAGTCTGTTTTATAGGCTGTAAGCTACTAATAAAAAAAGAAAAAATCTTGAAAATCGAGATGACATAAACTTTACAAGCACCTGCCTTCCTATTGTGAAAAAGCGCCACTAATGCTCTATTTTCAAACGATACGGTTTCCTTCAAAACATACCATAAAACTGATTTAAGTTGAAGGTGACAATGACGGGACACTGAAAATTCATGTCTTTTTCCACAAAACATCTCCATATAGAAAGGAAAGATCAAATGGAAGGCTCGGTTAACTGTTTTAAGTTTGCCTTCCTAATGCGTGAGAGCGCCACTAGTACTCCATTTTCAAAGGTTACAGTTTTCTTCAAAAAATACCAAAAAAAACTGGGTTAAGTTGAAGGTGACAATGACGGGACACTTAAAATTCACAACTTGGCAGTACTCAAATTTTGGCACAAATTTCGTTTAATTTCAATGATTTCGCCTTGCTACTTAATGAGTGTATCATTTAGTACAAAAGAGTTAATTATTGCAAATATGTGGTTACTTGAGGATGGTAGAAATCTTACTCCAGGCGCTTTCTCAATTCAAGTCAAAATCTTAAGCAAAAATGCAAAATCTTAAGCATTTTTATGTATACCCCAAGCAAAAATCTTACTTGGGGTATACATAAAAATGTATACCCCAAGTAAGATTTTTCAAATTTATAAGGAATACTTTTGTAAAATATATTTTATGGGATTTTTCTCGTTTTGAATGTGTTCGGGCATACAGTATCTCATAAAAAAAATTGAAAATAAAATGATTTTTGCGAAAGTTTGCATATTGAGCCCATCATCATTCTAGTTTATATACTACCTAACATTCTCTTATTAATATGGCGTTCAAAAAAAGAAACGGTATATATGAGCCAGATTACCATGTTGAACATGATACGGAAAGCATATAATATTTGGATAAAAAGTTAATTTTATTAAAAAATATTAGAAATTGATATTTTATACTATCTATTATAGAATTTGCACATGTATGATAGAAAGTATTGTTCACATGTTATTTCTGCAAAAAAAAATACATATTTCCATCAACTACATTTGCAGAGAATATCCAAGAAAATAAAACTCTGAGGGACATTGATGGTAAATTAGAAAAACATGGATTTATGCGTCAACAAACAAAGTGATTCTAGAAAACCATGGAAATGCATCTGATGAACCCAAAGCACAAAGTTAACTTAACTCGCCTTCTTTCTCTGGCTCTGCAATCCATCAAAAAAGATTTATTCCAGATACTCAAGCATTAACAGGTATATTAGGTACTCCGTAAATGAGTGATTATGTATTATGACACAATATTCTAACATCAGAAATGTAATGATTATAATTTACTAGTGAACTAATTTTAGTAACATATTACGTCGTAAGTCTTGCAAGTTGTTACAATAATTTTAGGAGGTGACACACTAGGTGATTTTCTGTCTATTTAATCAAATACTACCTATAAAGCGTTCCATAAAGTTTTTCCAAAAGCTATTATTTGAATGACCCCCTATATAATTTTTGAACTATGTCAATGTTAATGGTTATGAATGGAAGAACCTTAATGGAAAGATTCCGCCAAAAAACGCGACATTCTGTTACCATAAACTGATTTGCCAAAAATGTAATTGACAAGATTTTAACCAGTAAATTAAAAGCAGGTGAAGGTGAATGCCAATAACAACTTCCCTACTAGTTGTTATGACGGTTTAGTGTAGTTTTACTTTAATCTCTGCCATCAGTTTGACTTTGAGTAAATCAAATTAATTTCCTCGACGTTGTTTGCATTATATTAAAAAAAGTTTTTATCAGCTTATAAATTATTTTCTTTCCAATGCCTAAAAAAGTTTCGGACAAAACCAAAAACCAAATTATAAAGTGCAAAAAAGACAGGCCAGACTTTTTGGAATCGGTGATCCTTAATAAATTATCTACAATATTTGGTCGGGTCTGGATGAGTACTGAGTAGCATATATAATATTAGTTTAGAATCAAACTTGAAAAAACATCTTATCGTTTTTAAATAAAACGATATTAGTAAATATTTCACATGTAATTTGTTAATTGAAAAGTAGAAACATCTTTTTTTTTGCAAAAGAATGAGTATGACCCTCCCTTTTTTGTAGATTTCTACAGTGAAGAAATGTTAGCGTTTCGTAAAAGAGCTCATATACAGTGAGTAGATAGCTGCAAAGATACTTTTAATAGAAAGATTTTATGGTTCCAGGAATAAGAGCCATTTACGGAAGACTTTTAGTGGTTTCTTCGCTTTCAGCATATGTTGCAATCCGAAAGACGTGACATTTCCATCAACGTGCGTTTTCCTATTAAATGGCTTTTCCACCTGAAACCTGCACTACTTTTAAGTTACATTTTTTTCTACTATCAACTATCAAAAATCTTCTACTATTGACCCTATTAGGCAGAGCACTATCAATTAATATTTCTTTTTCGTTTTTTCAAATGGACAAAAGATATTTTAAGAGACAACTATAGACAGACGCCTTTGAGTAGTATAGGAAAAAAAAACAGCTAAAACATCGGTGAACGTACCAGTAGCAGAATGTTCTGTTGACGCACGAAAACATAAAATGTGAATTATAACTAATGCTTACAAATATCAAGCTTTTTTTTTCGCTTATTTTAACAAGTTTTTGGACAAATTCTCTCCTAAAAACGTCCCTCTCTCCAAATTCTCTTTCCTAAAAACTCCTAAAACAAACCTGCCCTTAATATATATAATCGATGGTTTCGATATTGATGATTTCTGTCGGTAGAAATACTTCATTTTTTCTATCGGTATAATTTTTTCTAACTGAACTAATCTGAACCAACTTAACCAAAAATAAAGTAAAACTGGACTAAAAGGTACTTTGCCTTTGGGGCTGAACTTTAGGGCCATTGCAGGATAGGATACATACTTAACTAACTGCTTCCGAAAAGGCCTAGTTTCTGGATATTGAGAGAGGAACTGGCAACCTAGCTGGTCTAATAGCGAGCTGGAGAGATCTTGTTGCCAGCCAGTGATTTAACCGTCTTATTGCATCGTTCGTGCCTTTTCCATTAGTTTGTGCCTATTAGTTGCATTCACAACCAGAGCGATATCGTCCGCATAGCCAATAACAACAACATTTTCCGATCTAGCTCTTCTTAGCAACGGGTCATATTGAAGGTTCTTCAATGTTATGTCTCTCTCCCGGAAATAGTCTATGACTATGTTCCTGAGGTAGCTTGACACATTCCTCTCTTTTAATTCTGTCGTGATCCATGGCCACGATACAAAAATAATTGCCTTTCGGACATCAAGCGTAATAAGTACACACCATTTCTCACCCCATGTCTGTTGTTTAACATTTTGAGCCCTCTCAATCACCGCTCCCATGGCGTTCACCGTTGATCGTCCTTGCCTAAACCCAAACTGCATATCCTATAACGGTTTAGATGTATTTTTTACCTACTAAACTCTTTTTAATGAGATGTTGGTACAATTTCGCTCACGAATTTATAAATCAGGGTGTCTGTATGACCCCGGTTCATTTAGTGGTGTCCCAGGTTGGTGTATTAAGACCAATCTGGCCGATTTCCAGGGTTTTGGAAATTCCCCATCTTCCAATGCCTGGTTTAAAGTGTCGATGACCCTTTCCGGATGCTTCTGCACAGCCGGCAAATTGCCTGACCCTGGTGCTTTCTTCTTCTTCATTTTTTATGCTGCCAATTTTAGTTCTTCAATGGTAAATTTCACATAACGCACTAGATAGGTCTTCTCGGGCATTTCTGCGTGGGTTCTTGGGAAAAGCAAGTCGACCACTTCTCTCTTTTTGCTGTTGCTGAGTTCGTAAGGGATTCCTCGGTTCAGGTTGCTATTTTGTAGCCTTGTCACATCAGTATCTAGCTATTTACAGACGTCTTTCCATCATTGCCTTTTTGTTCCGCTTATTTCCATTTTTCACGCTTTTCTCTTCTCCTTAAATCTGCCCACTTGTTGTTCTCCTCCCTAGATTTTGCTCTGTTATATCCTCGCCTAGTAATTACGCATTCTCTACAAAGTGTTTTTACTGCCTTGCTCCACCAATAAGAATTTTTGGCGTCTTGTTTCTAAGTAACTTTTACTGTACTTCTAGATGCAGCACTCATTCTCGAAATGTCTCTGGGCTCCAACCTGGGTATGTTGATGAGTCGGTTCAGCTTCTTTTCAAATGAACTCTGGTCAAATGTAAACGTTTTCTTTAGTGTTGTCATTTGAAATTGATTTTGGGCGATCTTGAAGAAAATGTGCTTGTGTGGAGGCAAACTTTCGGTTTCTGAAGCTTTCCACTCCTCCACTCGCCTTACAAGCTAGTGGCTTGCGAAAATTTTGTCGATGTGAAATGTCGTGTCTCTTCGGGAAAAGTATGTTCCCTCGTGTTTAGCAGAGTTAGGTCGTATGCAGCAACGATTTGAGGTAATATAGAAATATTCTAGATAGGACCGCAAGTAAATCAGTGATAAACTTTGTACCACACTCCCACAGACTCATGCTGATCCAATTGCAAACGACTACGGCAAGATTAACTTAATTCAAATATATGCCCCTACAGCTGAAAAAAGCGACGAAGACGCAGAGTTATTTTATGTAGAGCTTCAGAACATCCTTAAGCTTACAAAAAAACGAGAGGTAACTATTGTAATAGGAGACTTCAATGCCAAGATTGGAGAGGGCAGCTGTGGAGAATATGTTGGCCAATTTGGATTGGGCGAGAGGAACGAACGACGAGATTGAATGCTGCAGTTCTGTATTGAAGAGGAATTAGTAGTCCGTAACACATTGTTCAAACTCCCAAAAAGAAGACTATACATGTGGATAGCACCGGGCGACAACTCAGAGCGAATAATTAGAAATCAGATTGACTACATCCTTGTTAACAAGAGATTCCGAAATAGCATAAAATCAGTGAAAACATACCCTGGAGCGGACGTCGGAAGTGAACACAAGCCCATAGTAATGAATATGTATGTGAGGTTAAAGAGGAGACAGTCCCAAGCAGAAAACACTAGTTTAAATATCGGAAGTATACAACTACCCGAAGTCCGAACTGCTGTAACTAATAACGTAAATAATAGACTTCATAAACTCCAGGAAGAAAGTGTTGGTGGTCTGGGTGAAGAGGCAAAGTGGACCAAAATTAAAGAGGCAGTAATAACAACACAACAAGAAAGCATTGGTAAGTGCAAGAACAGAACTAGGCAGATATGGATGACAGAGGAAATTTTGGTACTGATGGAAGAAAGAAGGAGATACAAAGGCAGGGATAACACCAAGTACAAGGAGATACAGAACACAATTATAAGTAAGATAATAATAGCAAAGGAAGTCTGGATGATTGAACGGTGCAAAGAAATTGAAGAATTAGAACAAAATTACGACAGTTTCGACCTACATAAAAAAATAAAAGAAGTCACCGGTGTGGTAAGAGAGAAGAAAACTGGTACACTGAAAGATGAAAAGGGCGCACTGGTTGCTGACTTCGATGCCCGACTGAGACTGTGACAGCAATATATATCTCAACTGTTTGATGACCATACAACGGGACATATGACATAACTATATTAAAGAGCGCTCCAGAAATAACGAAGGAAGAAGTAGAGTATGCCATCAAAACGTCAAAATCCGATAAAGCAGTAGGGCCAGATGAGGTGCATTGTGAGGTCTTGAAACTGCTGGATGAGCTTTCAATCAGTGTTCAATAGCATTTATACATCAGGAATAATTCCCAGAGAATGGCTGCTTTCCACCTTTGTTCCTATCCCGAAAATGATGAGTGATGATCACAGACTAATAAGTTTAATGAGTCAGGTTCTGAAGATCTTTACAAAAATTATACATACTAGAATATACAAAAAATGTGAGGCTGAAACATCAGACACACAATTTGGATTCCGCAACGGATTGGCCACGAGAGAGGCCATTTTTGCTTTGAATGTCTTATCTCAGAGATGCCTAAGGCGTTCGACAATGTCAAGCATGAAAAGATTCTGGATATACTCCAAGGACTTTTGAGGAGCATTGATTTCCACGATGTCGGAATAATATCAAATCTCTACTGGGAACAAACTTCTAGAGTGAAATATGACAATGCCTTGACAGAACGAATTAGTATTCGGAAGGGAGTCAGACAGGGGTGTGTTCTCTCTCCTATGCTATTTAATATTTACTCGGAGTTTGTTTTTCGGGAGGCATTGGAAGAGGAGCTGGCGGGTATAGCAATCAATGGCAGAACTGTCAACAACATCAGGTACGCTGACGATACCGCTGTAATAGCAAGCTGCTTCAAAGATCTGCGGAGAATGGTAGACAAAGTAACAGTAGTTAGCGAAGATTATGGGCTAAATATTAATATCAATAAAACAAAAATGCTAATAATATCCAAAAGGAACATCAGTGGTCAGCTGATTATACGCAATAAGACATTTGAGCAAGTCCATCACTTCAAATACCTAGGAACTATCATAAATGAAAATGTTGCACACAAACAAGAAATCCTGTCAAGAATTGAGCAAGTGAGGATAACATTTGTGAAACTGAGAAAACGTGAGGTGTTACGTCTTTCCAGGGTTACTATATGGTCACAAAAGATGGACACTGAGCAAGGAAACATCGAAGAGACTGGAATCGTTTGAGTGGTGGGTGTACCGCCGAATGTTAAAGATCTTATGGATGGACCGCATTATGAACGAATACGTTCTAGAAATAATGGATAAGGAAATGGAAATTCTTTTCACAATTAAGAGAAGAAACAAAAATTGTAATTCAAAATATGAAATTCTGCAGGTCATCATGCAGGGGAAGATCGTGGGACGCAGAAGCGTCGGTCGACGTAGAATTTCCTGGCTACGTAACCTGCGAGACTGGCTTGACTTATCATCTCTCGAACTATTTCGGACAGCTGCCTCTAAAGTTACAATAGCCATGATGATAGCAACGTCCAAAGGAGAAGCTGAGATCAAGAAGAAGAAGAAATATTAGCTCAGAGGGGAACAATAGGGGAGAACCCCTTTTGTCATCCTTCAGTGATCCCCATTCCACTGATTTGGAATTAAAGTCTCCCGCAACAATTTTTGCTCCTTTAAGCAAAACTATGATATTCTCCAGGTCTCTTATAAATGTTTCATAAAGTTGATACATTTGGCGAGATGTAGCATCCCCTCTTCCATTTTGATGACAGTACCCTGGGGTGTAAAGCAATCCTTAATTACGAATATTCGATTTGCAACGTCGCACCTTTGGTCCCTTATTTACATGCCTTCCCTCATCGAGTTTTTTTTGGTCTGCTAACTATTATCATATCTGCGTTTCGTTCCATCGCGGTTGCCTGAGCAACATCGTGTGATCTTCTAGATCGGTCTGTGTTTACCTGCAGTACCTTAAGTCCATTTTTTATATAGCCAGTGTGCATTTTGACATTACGTGAGACCTTACGAAACCTGAATCAACCTAAACTAACCTGAACCAACTTAAGCTAACCCAGACGTACCTGAACTTACCTATACTGGCTAACTAAAGGGGCAGCTCCGCGACCAACCCGTTGTGTTTTAGGGTGTTATTTATTATTACATGGGGTGTTTTCGACTGTCACTATGGATGGACCGCTGTTGTAAAATACTACAGAAAACCAAAACTAACCTGAGCTAACCTAAAGTAAGTAAAACTAACCTGAATTAACCTAGACTAACCTGGTCTAATATATTTTATATTTCACAGCCAACTAGATGACGTTTTCAAATAAACCCCCTACTTATATGAACATTGAAATGCAAAGCTAGTTTGTGTACAGAGTATAAGCACTACAGAGAGATATAATTATAAAATATTAGTGAATTAAGTCAACTGACACCAATACTTGAAGAAGATGAACACATAGACCTCATAACTCAATTAACAGAATTTGACACCATTAATTGAAATAGATTTGGACTTACCAAATAGAGATTTACTTAATTTGAGTACTGAAGATATAAAGATCATTTCCTTTACGCCTCATCCAAGTGTGCACTTATAGGAGTCATTTAATTGACCTGACCCCTTAGATTTCCTCTGTCCCTTTCTTTTTCAAGTGAAAAAGAAAAGAACGATTTCGAAATGGAATGTGAAATTAAGGAACAACAAAACGATGAAGAAGTAGTGATTTGTATTATTTGTTTTGAAGAGTTGAATAAGTATGAAGTTTGTCACCCAGATATTTGTAATCATAGATTTTGTTTGCAGTGAAGGTGGACACATGAATGCTGTTTGTCATCATTAAAGTCAAAAAAATTCCATATTGTCGCCAAAGTTATCCTTATTTAATTGAAATTTCAATAAATGTATCAAAATATCAGAGCAATTGTAAAATAACAAAATTTAATTAGCTTTAGGGAATTGTGTGGTTTAAGAAAGGTATGAAAGATAACATTTCCATAGCCATCACTCAATGTTTTCTTTGCTTTTTTTTAATAGCTTTTACTTAAAATATAGGAGTATCGAAAGAACAGTTATAACGACTCATTCATTTCAACTCAATATTCACAGTTTAGAAACGTCGCAGGTATAAAAAATAGTAGATTATGTCACTAGGAGTAAAAGTGGGTATTTTCGGGTTGAGCCCAGAGATTGATGGCCGAACCGAAGCTGAAGGCCTGCAACTGGGCGAAGCACAAAAAGGCTTTTTACTCCGAGTAATATATACTTTTTTTTTGCAAGCATGCAGGAAATAAGAAGTACGATTTCAGAGTGATTCAGTTTTGCAATTTTCTCTCATCCTCTTTAAGCGGGTCTAGGTACTTACCCAATTAGTGGTGTATATTATTTGTAAAATAAATAGAATGTGTTGGAATAGTGGTTTTCAATGTTCAATGGTTTTAATGGTATTAAATCATAACCAATGGTTTAGATGGTTTAGGTAAATTATGGTAAATTAAAAATTTGTAGCATTATTATCAATACTAAATTAATAAAAATTACATTAACAGATAAATATTATGACGCACAAGACATTTAACAGACGAACTCAGAATTCGAGAACCTATGCGATTTCGACTATTAACGATTTCGGGTGGTGCTCTCGAGCGCTCTGAGAGTATTCCTATCCTTTGTTTTTTCATTAAAAATGTAAAGATGGCAATACACTCAGATCGGTCTATCTAGTGTTCAAATAATTTTCGTGAATGAAAATTGTTTATCTATGCGCCACCATGACAGTAGCGGTGACTTTTGACTTTAGTTTTACTGCCTAGGACTTTTTTGCTACTTTTTTGGTCTCAGGATTAGAAACCCCACTTTAGGTGTGCGTATGGCGAAAACAAATGACGTACTTTTAGTCCGCTTGAAGAAATATACCATTTCAAAATGGCAATCCAAAATGGTATTCTTAATTTGCGACTGTATCTGAATATATGCTACCAACACTAAAGTTTTGATAAAACTATACTAAAACTTTAGCATTCTTACCATGAATTCAGATAATTGCAGAAACTTGCCAACGTTATGTTTTGACACACGTCGTAAGGTATCTTGATATAAATTAACTCTCGATGTCTTTTTCTTATCAAAACAATAAGCAACGACGTACGATGTGCTCATCTTCAGCTATATATTTGTTGCCTCATCACAGGGACTGCCTTGTAACAAATCAGAGATAAAATGTCGGAGAATATCTTATGGTAAAAGATATAAGCTAAAGTAGTGTGTTTTATTATATTCGCATTTAGAAAAAAAATCCTAAATTCCTATATATAAATAAATATCTTGTTTCCAAAAATATCACTAACATGATGTTTTAGATGTATTGTCATCTCTGGTGAAACTCCAGCAAAAGTATCCTAATGGCGCGAAGCTTTGGTTTGCTAATCGACTCATTTACTACTTCGAGGATCCCGAAAACATTCAGAAAGTATTGGGTACCACCAAAATGGTGGAAAAAGATAAGTTTTATAATAGGATAGTCAATTTTCTCGGCGAAGGACTTCTACAATCACCTGGTAGGTATCCTGGCTGCTATATTATATAATGGGTTTTTGCGTAATGAAAGTTCGTATTTAGTTCCTATTTGGAAAAAACACCGGAAGGCCATTGGCCCTTCTTTCGGGCAGAAAGTTCTGGATTCCTTTGTGGAAGTTTTTACTTATAAAAGTAAAATCTTAGTTCAAATTCTTGAAAACGACCATGTAGGGAAGAAGAATGTCGACATGCAGCAGTTGCTTTCTAGATGTACACTGGATATACTTTGTGGTATGATTTTTGTGTTTTTTCTTGTTTAGATGAGAGCAAAGGTATTAATTTTATTGAACTCTACTCCAGTAAGGAAAACGTCAGAAAAAATCATATTAAGAAAACATTATTTGCTCTCATCTTAAAAAAAAAACACTTCAACTGAAGGAGCGATTAAAAACAGTTTGCTTGGTTTTCAGAAACTGCACTGGGCTTAAAGTTAAAAATTCAGACAGAGGACGTCGATCATGCTGAGAACTTTGATAAGTAAGTGCAATCTATTCGCATCCATTTCTGTAAAACAACTAGTTAGCTGGAATACTACGAACCTTTACACTTTACTCTCTTTGAATAAAACTGGACCCAAGTAAAAACTATTATTTTCTAAGTATTAAGATTCCTGTTAGAAAAAGTCGTGAAATGGATTAGCAGAGCGGAGACAAATTTACACCTTCAGCCAATTCTGAAATCGCCAACGTTTCGACCGTATAATCCGGTCTGTATCAAGGTTACAAACAAGCAACAGGCCATTAATGGGATATTTAGACAGTTTAAAAATCGTTCTGAGATCGTTGGTGTGTGGTAGCAATCTGTATTTATTAAGTTATGTTGTAACCGTATCACTTTGACATACAAAAAGAGTAAGCTATTATTATTTTATTATTTCTCAATAGTGACTTTGAATCTTACTTCAATGCTTTTAAAAATATGGATTACCTCTTCGCGTTTAGATGCTGGTATAGCAATAAAAATATCGTCGACATATCGATAAAAAAAAGAGTTAATTGGAAAGACAACCTTTCTATTCCAATGTGCCAACTAAAAAAAATGTATCACTTTTTAAAGGGACTTGTAGGTACCAGTGTGGGAGTAAATTCCCTTGCAGGTTTATTGATTCGAGTGATTGACTGATTGAGTGACAAATATTTTTAGACAGAAATCTGTGATTTTACTTGATGTGGCACGCGGCTACATTGCCCAATAACTGTTTTGATATAATCATGATGATGTCTGGAGGCCCTTGTATAGAGAAAATTTTAATTTTTCATAATAAACTCACTTATTATTGTCGTCAACTAGGCGTTGGAAAATTGACTTTGACATTTTTATCGTATCTTCTCAACACGTGCTAAAAGGAGATGGTAAAAAAAAATTAAGGTTTCCGATGACAAAAATAAGCGAATAGGTTAATACATATTTTTAACTTTGTGACATATAATTATCCATTGGGATTTGTATGTATGAGCACACTAGTCAGACCTTGTAACCTAGAACATACATTTCAGGTTAATGTGGCTGATATTCATCAACATATTTCATATATGGAACCATGTAGGACTTGTTTGGAAGCTTTTGGGGTACGAGAAAAAAGCGAAGGAGTGTGTGGCTAAACTGAATGCGTTGTCCGAAAAGGTAATTTTAAGCAACTGTCATATCACTAGGTAGCCGATTGGGTTTTAATCTGCTACCTAGTGGAATAAGGATCTTGTGTTTGTCAATTATGGTTGTAGATGATTTGGTATTTTTTTCATTTCGACGCTTATAACTCTTGAACTATTAATTTGACGGGATTTAGCAGTATTGCGCATAGGTACAAAAATGAACGGACTTTCCAAAAATATGGTCGGTTTGAGGGTATGTGCGGGGGGAGAGGGGAGCTGAGCAGAGGCATTTTAAAGTCAAAAATGAGGTTTTACCGTAAATCCGTGACTATGTACAGGGCTCGCCATGGGTAGATTTCCTCGTTAGTTAGACGATTGGCCAAATGAGCGTGGTTCCAGGGGAAAGGAGAAAGGGATTAAAAGTGTGATTAAAAAAAACATAAAAATAGTAATTACAGCTGTCTTAGTAACTATTATATAAATTGAAGAAAAGTATCTAGATAACTCTGATACCATAAGTGGAATATATTTCGTACTAAACGCAATTACTTTCAGGTTATTCAAGACAGAATAAAATTATTAGAATCGTCTAAAGATATAAATTCTTCAGATCAAGTCCTTCCTGATACACGTAAGTCTAGTAATGTTCGTCGACAATAAGTCCTTAACTGACAGTACGTTTTAGCTAACTCTAACACCAGAACTGCTTTATTAGACTACGTTATGCAAAATGGAACTTTCACCGCAACTGAGCTCAGGGATGAAGTCAACGTATTCTTAATGGCGGTAAGTAGTAAATTAAAAATAAAATGTATAACAAAAACTTTTCTAATTTCACTTTTTAGGGTACCGACACTACAGCCTCTACCTTAAATTTTCTTTTCGCTGTTCTCGGGATATTTCAAGATGTTCAGGTTGGATTTCTGTGTAATAAATTAAAATAAAAAATTTCTAGATGCATATTTTCTTAGCAAAAGATCTACGAGGAAATAATTGAGGTCATCGGTGAGGATGACGATCCAGAGCCCTTTCATTTGCCTCGTATGGTTTACACTGAAAGAGTCATCAAAGAAACGCTAAGGCTCTTTCCGGTAGGAGGCTACTTTCTTAGGACCGTAACTGAAGATATAGATATAGGTAAGCAAAGCACCCGGGATTTGATTGTTTGAGATTTAGCCTTTTCATTTTTTTACTCCTTTCCGTTTTATTGCATTTCAATGCTCTTACGCAAAATTATTTTTAACCTGAAGGTTTGTTAGGGGATTTTATTGTCAAGCTTGTCAGGAAAGCACAATGGCTTTCGTTTAGAACTCGAATGCCAATCAAGGGCTAATTGACAGACATAGACAAACTACTACTCCATTTCCAACTGTATTTCAGAAAGCAAAAATGTAATTCGGAAACCGTCAAGTGTAATTCAGAAAGCAGTATAATTAGGAATTATTAACATCACTCTGAAGCCAAGAAATGTAGTTTACGTGTAACAATAAAAGATTATTTGGTTTAATAATTGACGTAGAAGTTTAAAAAGTAATATGATCAACCATTTTTCATGAAACTAAAAAGGTAAACGAGCTTCCAAAATTTGCAAAATCGCCCTGTATCTATTGAAATTGAATGCAAAATGGCTGAGTTAAATCTGTCAACGACATCTTTTGCCTCAAATAGAAACCCAGGTTGATCGTGTGAGCGTGAACCGTACCTTTCTAACTTTAATAGGAACAGAGATACAACCAAAAACCTTCGAAAATTAAACACCCTGTACTTGATGCTTTCTGAGCTATACTTGATAATTTCCAAATTACACTTGATCATTTCCGATTTCAATTTGATGTTTTCTGAATTACACTTGACTATTCTGAATTACACTTGATGCTTTCTGAATTACATTTGATGTTTTCTGAATTACATTTAATTATTCCGACTACACTTGATGCTTTCCGAATTACAGTTGACTATTCTGAATTACACGTGACGTTTTCTAAATTATACTAGTCTAGCCTGAATTACACTTAATACTTTCTGAATTACAATTGACTATTCTGAATTAGATGTGACGTTTTCTGAATTACACTTGACTATTCTGAATTACTCTTGTTTTGTTCTGAATTACACTTGCTACTTTCTGAATTACAGTTGAAAACGGTGTAGATTGAAATTCTCTATCAAAAACAGTCGAAGCCCAGACTCTTGACATATTATTAAAGTATGACAGGTTAGATAATCGCTCTAGTGAGCGCCTATGGTTATTGACCGTAGTGATTTGACGTAGCGCTCTGTCAGTAGCTGCTCTGTATCTAGGTACTCTGAGACTAAACATTATAACGAAACCGTTCTAATTCCTAACCTCAAAGTCATCAATTTATTTAGCAATATTCTTAATTATTAATATAGTATAAAGCATTAGACAACATGAATTTTTGACAATTCTCTCTAAATGGTTTTCTCTCGGGTTTTCTCGAGTATATTATGACAGGCATTGTCATATATTTTAGGTTATATTTATGACTTAAGAGGTTCTAGCTTTTGGTTCCATGGTTGCCAGGCCGATTTAAACGAATGTAAACCATCTGATTAACAATTTTTTATTTCGTTTTTTGTTTGTGTGTCAATTGTGTGTCGGAGCATTTAGTTGCATTCACCTTTTTGGGAAATGGAACGAATGTCGACAGTAGCCAGTCATTTGTCAATTGACCGTCTTTATAAAACTTTGTTGAAGAGGTTGGTCAGCAGTTTTATCTGTTCTGGGTCCAGTAGTTTGAGGATTTCCCCATAAATCTGGTCTAGTCCAGGAGCTTTGTTGTTTTTTAGTCATTTGATCTGTTCTGGGTCCAGTAGTTTGGGGATTTCTCCATGAATCTGGTCTAGTCCAGGAGCTTTGTTGTTTTTTTAGTGGTTTGATCTGTTCTGGGTCCAGTAGTTTGAGGATTTCTCCATGAAATTGGTCTAGCCCAGGAGCTTTGTTGTTTTTTATGCGTTTGATAGCCGATTCCACTTCCTCCTGTGTCTCCTGTGTGATAATAGGCCCTTCCTCGCCGACCACTGCGGGCACATTATCGCAGTTTTCATCTTCCAAAGGTTCTTCCATGTTCTGCTTCCATCTTGCGAGTTTTTGGTCCGTCTCAGTCCAAGTTTCGAGTTCAAGATTATCCCTGGACCTCGTCCTTGATATCTTCCTGTTGCTCCCTTTATTTTCTTATGAAGGTTAAAGTTGTTGTGTTTTTCTTGCAATATCTCGATTTCGACACATTTTTCCTGTAGCCACCGTTCTTTAGCCTTTTTAATTGCTCTTAGGACTTTCCTTTGTAGTTCCTTGTATTTTACACTACTCCTGTTTCTGTGTTGTCTTCTTTCTTCCATAAGTTCCAAGATAGAATCTGTCATCCATTGTTGTCTTTTTACACTCCTGTCTGGTCTTAGTTCTTCTTCTGTGACGGAGGTTATAGATACTTTTATTTTATTTCATAGGTATTCTATCTCTGTTTCGTGGTTGCTGTTTTCAGATATATTTTTGAGTTCTCTGTTTAGCCTATCCCTTGTTTGCTGGAACACTTTGCTTGTTTGAGTTTCCGCATGTCAGCAGTTTTTGAGGCTTTCTTTTTAACCTCGTTTTTGACTATTTTCTTGGTCGAAGTTTAGTACGAGGTATTAATCTGATATAGTATGTGCGCCTGGGTATATGCATTTTAAAGAAAATTGATTTTTATTGATAAATAATAATTATAATTTATAACAAATTTAGTATTGATTGACCTTATCATTCAACGAGAAGGTAGACATAGTGTATTCTGGTTGTAATTTCCTAACATTTACTCCTTCTGGTTTCTCATATTATTATCGGGTTATTTCCGTCGACTGCTCTAGGTGTTGCAATACGTTAATATGTAGAAATTCTATCTGGATTAGGATCTGGTTCTGCAGTAAATAAACTTGGCGTATTTTCCTCTTTCGTTTCAGTCTGCAAGCCCCTACTACTCTAGTTACTCTAGTTCCTAGCTAAAACTGTAAAATTCATAATTTTCTCGAAAATTGCACCTACCTCATGCCTAGCTACCAGTTTGTGTCAGAGGAATCAGTTTTGTAGTTTACTTATATTATTAGAAGCTAATTTTCTTGCCAGTTAGACACTATTTACTTCTCATGCCACACATTAACGATTTGCTCAGTATGAATAATACACTTGATGGTACATAATTCTGAACTGATCTGGCTTATCAGATCTTCCTTCCAGGTCTTCCCAGTTAGTTCTTCCTTCCAGGTAACCAAACAGAAGTGAATACTTTACCGTAGATCTTTAAATTAGTAGGATTTATATATAAACACGCAGACTTGAAAAGAGCAAAAAATTAGACAACGTCCAATATTTAAAAAGCGATTGCTGGTGGCCCCTTTGACACTGACATTAAGCTAACTTCGTAGGTAAACAGATTCCTTGAAGACGATTGGTTGAATGTTGTCAAAAATCAATTTTATTGGGAGATTTTGATTTCGCACCTCGTTATGGTTATGGACTCGGCTTGTTTTTCGGTGGTTATGGACTCGGCTTAAAGAAGCAGGTTGCAAACAAGAGCTAACAATTCAGAAGTGCCAATCTAATGGAACAACATCATGGCTGTCTGCGCACGTAAAGTTATAATGTACGACCTATACAGAATAATTAACACGTTTACAGCCAGTAAACACACAATAGATCTATCCTACTTTTTAGATAGATCAGGACCATATCTGCCACTTGCCATTTAATTAAACGGACCTCGTAGCTCCGGCAAAAAGACTTAGAGAGCAAAGGGGTGCTTCCGCCATCCTTTTTACTTTAAAAACCAAACTTGGCTGTATGTTTCTAGTGGTGTCTTGGCTGGTGATCTTTCGCTCTTCCGGCGCAGCAATACTCCTCCTCGACCCCTTTCATCACTCCCTTCTCATGAGTCCCAAACAGCAACACTCCCTTCGTGAGTCCCCCAGCCCGACTTCTTTTTCTACTTTTAAACAGTGGCTTAGTACCTGATGGTGGTCGTTCGTTCTTCCGGCGCAACGACCTCCAGACCAGATCAAACGCGACCCCCTAGTTGATTCCTCGTGAGTTCCCCCAAAACCGTCCTGTTGTTTCTCTCTCAAAAAAGCTCGTGCTAACCTTTTCTATCGTCAGCAAAGTTTTCCCAATTGATTGCAACCTTCTTTGTCATGACGTCAATGAGCGGTTCGATGTACCCAGAGGTTGAACAAATTTGCGAGGTTTGATTTTTTTAAAGTTGGGCCGACTAGTGCTTGGTTACTAAATCTATAATTGGCCGACCATTTCTAAGAATGCTGCAATTTCTAGGTTTTTTCGCTCTTGTGGCAGTACAAAAATCCCTAGTACTGCCAAGAAGTCATACGCCAACCACTCTAATGTCTCTAGTTACTTTGTGAGAGGCACATATAAATATGTACTTTTACTACTTTTAGCCGAAGTGCTCGCTGCCCCCTTTTATTAACTTTTTTGCACTTATTGCTAGCTGCCTCCAGGAATTCGTGGCTTTTTATAACTTTTTAAATTTTGTAATAGTAGATTATGTCACTAGGAGTAAAAGTGGGTCTTTTCGTGCTGAGCCCAGAGATTGACGGCCGAAGCGAAGCTGAGGCCTGCAACTGGGCGAAGCACAAAAAGACCTTTTACTCCGAGTAACATATACTATTTTTTTTTCAAGCATGCAAGAAAAATTGAAATCTATTTCAAAGTGGTTCAGTTTTGCAATTTTCTCTCATCCTCTTTAAGCGGGTCTAGGTACTTGCCCAATTGTGTATATTATTTGTAAAATACATAGAATATGTTAGAATGGTGGTTTTCAATGTTCAATGGTTTTAATGTATTAAATAATAACCAATGATTATGGTAAACTAAGAATTTGTAGCATTATTTTCAATACTAAATTAATAAATGTCACATTGACAGATAAATATGATGACGCGCATGACATTTAACAGACGAATTCAGAATTCGAGAACCTATGCGATTTCGACTAATAACGGTTTCGGATGGTGCTCTTGAGTGCTCTGAGAGTATTTCTGTCCTTTGTTTTTTCAACAAGAATGTAAAGATGGCAATACACCCAGATCGGTTTATTTGGTGTCATCTATTATTAAAATAATTTTGGTGAATGAAAATCGTTTATATGTGCGCCACCATGACACTAGCGGTGACGTTTGACGTTACTTTTACTGCCTAGGACTCTTTTGCTACTTTTTTGGTCACAGGATTTGAAAGCCCACTTTAGGTGTGCGTATGGAGAAAACAAATGACGTACTTTTAGTCCGCTTGAAAAAAAAATTATTTGTTTGTAACAAACAGAAACGGTAACTATAACAACAGAAAACAAAAATTAAGCAAAAATCACTTATTAGGAAACGATTAGCGCTAGTATCTCTTGTCCTTGTCTTTCATTTCCCGCCATCATGCCCAAGGACGAGTGAGATAGACTGATGCTCGTTCCGTCTTGAAGTTAATCCAAAATTGTCAATAAACTGGCAACAACACTGATCGATTGAGCTTTGATAACTTGTCAAATATTGCCATCTCAAATATGACATTGAGGTCTCCCACATTTAAAAAATGTCACGTAGGTGGCTTCAGACCCGCCATATTTGACTTACCTGTTTGGTTTGGTACTTTATCATGACAGACAAACAGTTTGGACATCATGCTGGCAATGGCATCTCCGATGCAGTTTTTGGCTTTCTAGAGAAAATGTTCAGTGGTAAAGACAAGAAAAATTTGTCTAAAACATTTGATAGTGATACTCTTTTGGAAGATGTCCGTTTACGGTTTCTGTGGGATGAGAAGTGTCTCAACCTGAACAAATAGCATGTGGAATGACCCAAGGTTCCACATTACATATTACTTTTACAAGATAATGGCTATTTGACAATGGAGTAGTGAACAGAAGGTTGAGTGATGAGATAAATTCCGAATGGGTTTTGTCAAAAAAGCACTTTTAAGTAGCGGTGCTTCAATCATATTCTTGGCATGGTGGGGCATAAAAATTTGCCTACCAACATGGGCTTTTTGCTTTTGATAATAAAGGCGCGTCCTCTTCGGAGTAGTTTGATTACGTCATGGTAACTAGTGCAAGTGTGGTAGTACTTTCTAATATTTGCTTGGAACAATTAAGTACTTATAATTTACTCTCTGAGGGGTATTACCTGTAAATGCTGGTAAAAGGAAAGTAGTGCACTATCTGGGGTGTTCAATAAGCGGAAAAGAACTTGTTAGGTATTTCTCTATTTTGAGGTCCTTCTAGGATGAGGATTTTGACTAATCGAATTGCGAGAACTCGGCCTCAGGACTCCTATCGCCAAGACTTCAATCCCACCACAGTTCTTCTTCCAGAACTCGCTCTTAGCGTCCCTGATCTTCTTTATATATTTGGTTAAAACCTAAACCAGACGCAATTTTTGGCTAATATTATCCAAACCTTTAGGTCACTCCTAAGTTAGCTAAAAATTTTAACAAAGTAAGTAACGTATAGTCCGTAAGTTTTGGGAAAATGTTCACCTGGTTTAATTGAGTGACAAATTGCATTCAATGAAGTAGGTCGTGAGAACAAAATGTCACCAGTCATGTCATCTTAATAAACAAAGCAAATATTTTTGGTTTATGCTTTGCGAAATGTCCTATAAAATTTATCTTCGGCAAGGTATCTATAATCTTGTTGGGCGAATGCCGAAACGAGACATTGTCGCTATTTATCGAGATCAAAACATAAGCAAATCGACAATTTATCGCACAATTAAAGAATGTGAAGAAGGGATACCATGTGTAAACTTGCCAAAAGGTGGTCGGCCGCGGGTGTTGACCCAATTAAGAGAGGCAAGGCTCATTGAAGCAGCTAAAAACAAAATTGGGATCTCACAGCGAAAGCTTGCCAGGAAGTTCAATGTTGGAAAGACCACGGTGCTTAGGACCATGGCAGAAAATAATTTAACTTGCCGAAAAAGAAAGAAAGCCCCAAAATACACAGAAGTTCAGCTACAGAGAATACCAAGGTGTTGCCGCGCGTTAAGGCGAGTACACTTCCTTAACAAATTGATCGTGATGGGCGACGAAAACATTTTACTTTGTCCAAATCTGAGATGAAGGGCAATGACGGTTTCTATACGGACGATTACGAGAATTTCCCTGACGATGTCAGATTAAAAAGCAAAAAAAAGTTTGAGGCAAAATTTTGGTATGGTATGCGATTTCTGAGGCTGGCTACATCTCGCAGCCCTACATTGGCGTTGTTCGGCGTGAAGCCTTGGATGCAGAGCATTACATCCAGAGATGTCTCTCCAAACTGATCCGGTTTTTAAACACAGATCTTGCCTCATGCCATTATGCAAGAATCACAAGAGACTGGTATGAGTTCAACAACATTAACTTTGTACCAAAAGTAAACAATCCCCCTTACTTACCTCAGGCTCGCCCAATTGAAGAATTTTGGGCAATATTGAGTCGGAAAGTCTACACTAACGGATGGGAAGCACAAAATGTAGAGCAATTGCGACGCCGTATATCGATTAAAATCAAAGAAATCAACGTTGTGGTCGTCCAAAGAATGATGCAACGCGTAAGGGGAAACCTGACGCAAATCGAAGATTAGGGTCGCTTGTCGATTATTTGAATTGTTTCATAATTAGGATAGTTAAGATAGGAAAAACCGGTGATTTTTCCCAAAACTTTCGGACCATACGTTATATTATTAAAAGTCAAGTTGTGTCTCTAGGATCGCTTTGAATTTGAAGACTAAAATTTGTAGTAGGTAGTAGACATCCAGTTTTTTACCAAATCTTTAATACTTATTGTATTACTCCTAAAGCTGTGCAAATTTTTTTATTTTTTTGGTAAAATTATGTGTACGTGTTAAAAGGTTATAAAGTGCTTTCGAGGCCAGTTTCTCTTAAAGTCTAGTTTGCAACAACGTCATCAAAGTATTTTTCGGTAGTTTCGGATTTACTTTTAGTAGATCCTTGTGTCTCCTCCATATATCCCTTTGGCTATAAACCTCTAAACCCATTTAAGTATTATCTCCATGAACTTTGTGCCGCAATGTAATGCCTTGATGCACCTTAGAATTAGGGTGTCAGTCACGGTATTCTCTGGAGAAGTGAAGATATCTGAAGACTTCATTTATATATAACCTCGGATCTGGAAAGAGCTTTTTTTTATAACTTTATTTATGTGAAAGTACATTAATACTGCATTTCCAGGCTCTGTAAATTTCTTATCCTGGATCTCAGCTTCTCCTTCGGAGGTTGCTGATCATCATGGCTATTCTAACTTTAGAGGCAGCTGCCCGAAATAGTTCGACAGATGAGAGATTAAACCAATCTCGCAGGTTACGCAGCCACGAAATTCTAAGCCAACTGACGCTTCTGCGTCCCACGATCTTCCCCTGCATGATGAGCTGCAAATTTTCATATTTGAATTACGCATAACATGCCCAAGAAACTCTAGTTTTATTCTCTTAATTGTGAAAAGAATTTCCTTATCCATTCTGTCCAAAAATTGTTCGTTCGTAATGCGGTCCATCCAGGAGATCTTGAACACTCGGCGGTACATCCACCATTCAAACGATTCCAGTCTCTTCGATGTTTCCTTGTTCAGTATCCATATAGTAACAAGACAATATAATAACGCTGGAAAGACGTAACACCGCACCATTCTCACTCTCAAAGTCAAAGATAGAATTCGGGCTGTGAGCAGTTTTCTCAGTTTCATAAATGTGGTCCTCGCTTGCTCAATTCTTAACAAGATTTTTTGTTTGTGTGCAACATTTTCATTTATGATGGTTCTTAGGTATTTGAAGTGATGGACTTGCTCAATCATCTTATTGCGTATAGTCAGCTGACCACTGATGTTCCTTTTGGATATTATTAGCATTTCTGTTTTATTGATATTAATATTTAACCCATAATCTTCGATAACTACTGTTACTTTGTCTACCAGTCTCTGCAGATCTTTGAGGTAGATCTTCGGGCTATTAAAGAGGTATCGTCAGCGTACCTGATATTGTTGACACTTGTGCCATTGATTGCTATACTCGCCAGCTCCTTTTCCAATGCCTCTCGAAAAACAAACTCCGAGTAAATATTAAATAGCATAGCGCAAATTACTCCTGATGTATAAATGCTATTGAATAGATCCACTGTGACACTGATTGAATGCTCATCCAGCAGTTTCAAGACTTCACAATGCATCTCATCTGGCCCTACTGCTTTACCGGATTTTGAGGTTTTGATGGCATACTCTACTGCTTCCTTCGTTATTTCTGGAGCGCTCTCTGATATAGTTATGTCATATGTCTCCGTTCTTTGGTCATCAAACAGTTGAGATATATGTCTGCCACAGTCTTAGTCTGGCATCGAAGTCAGCAACCAGTGCGCCCTTTTGATCTTTCAGTGTACCAGTTTTCGTCTCTCTCACCGCACCGGTGACTTCTTTTAGTTTTTTATGTAGGCCGAAATTGTCGTACTTCTGTTCTAATTCTTCAATTTCATTGCACCTTTCAGTCATCCAGACCTCCTTTGCTATTCTTATCTTACTTCTAATTGTGTTCTGTATCTCCTTGTACTTGGTCTTAACCCTGCTTTTGTATCTCCTTCTTACTTCAATCAGTGCCAAAATTTCCTCTGTCATCCATCTTTGCCTCGTTCAGTTCTTGCCTTACCAATGCTTTCTTGTTGTGTTGTTGTTATTGCTTCTTTAATTTTGGTCCACTTTGCCTCTTCACCCAGATCACCAACACTTTCTTCCTAGAGTTTATGGCTATTATTTATGTTATTAGTTACAGCAGTTCGGACTTCTGGTTGTTGCATACTTCAGATATTTAAACTGTTGTTCTCTGCTTGGGACTGTCTCCTCTTTAACCTCATATACATATTCATTCCTATGGGGTTGTGGTCACTTCCGACGTCGACTCCAGGGTATGTTTTCACTGATTTTATGCTATTTCGGAATCTGTTGTTAACAAGGATGTAGTCAATCTGACTTAATTATTCGCTCTGTGTTGTCGCCCAGTGCCATCCACGTGTATAGCCTTCTTTTCGGGTGTTTAAACAATGTGTTACTGACTACTCCCCAGCTGCTCTCTCCAATCTTGGCATTGAAGTCTCCCATTACAATAGTTACCTCTCGTTTTTTTGTAAACTTAAGGATGTTCTGAAGCTCTTCACAAAATAACTCTGCATCTTCGTCGCTTTTTTCAGCTGTAGGGGCATATATTTGAATTAAGTTCATCTTGCCGTAGTTCGTTTGCAATTGGATCAGCATGAGTCTGTCGGAATGTGGTACAAAGTTTATCACTGATTTACTTGCGGTCCTATCTAGAAAAATTCCAACTCCATTGTAGTATTTTCCATCCGAGCTCCGTGAGTAGTACAGAGTTCAGTTCTCAGTTGTACAAGTTCCAGAGTTTGACCACCGAACCTCACTTAGACATAGTATGTTGATATTTAATCTCTTCATTTCTTGGGTAAGGTTGTCCAACTCTGTAAATTAAATAATACTAATTTACAACAATAAAGCTTCTTTGACTTGACTTACTCTTAAAAGACTGTAGGACAATAACTTTTGATAATCGCGTCATCAACGCGATGATCTCCTTTCATTCACTCGAAAGCCAGGCGTCATTTTGTATGTGATAATCTTCCACTGGGATATAGAAAGTTGTTAATTTTTTATTAACAAACGTTATTCCGTATTAGACTTTTCTAAAAAATCGCAGTACACCAGTGCCCCACCTAGTGCACGGGTGTGTAGGGGAAACTGCAATGATCAAAGATCTCGTTGATCATTGCAGTTTCCATTACATCTGCAATTATCAACGAGATAAACGCAGTCATTCAGAATTTGGCATGTTGATGAATTGCTGGAATTTAATTGACGATTACACGTTATTAAAATTGCATGTGCAGTAGAACTTACTGCAGTCTTAACCCCTTAAAAATATTTATCTCGAATCCAAAATCTTCCGGTGATTTCAAATTGCGCTCAAAAGCTAAAAAAATTGCCTAGATCATTTTTCATTGTAAGTACTGATTTATTGTTTTTTTTCTAGGAAAATTTACTGTACCCAAAGGAGCTGCAGCCCTGTTTTGCATAGTAGGCATTCACAGAAATCCAAAATATTGGCCTGATCCTTTGAAATTCGATCCCGACAGATTTTTACCAGAAGAAGTTGCAAAGAGACATCCTTGCTGCTACTTACCCTTTTCATTTGGGCCTCGAAATTGCATAGGTAGGCTATTAGGAATATATTGTGGGTGACATAATTATAATCTATAAGCTACAATCTCTTAAATCTTCGAATAAAACAAAACTGTAGCGATTAGTCTACTAGATGGAAAACAGGCAACGTTTGGGAGGACAAAATGATTAATGATTTCTATAACAACTCTGTGGGACACATAACATAAAGAAGTCCCCAGAGGAATTGTTTTCTATCTCAATTCACATAAATGTTATGAAAAATGACTTATTGGTATTCAAGGTGTGTATTTTGTACTTTTACTTTTTAGGTAGAGTTTATGGGATGATGAACATGAAAGTGATAATCGCCACAGTAATCAGAAAATTTCGAATCTATTCAGAGCACAAAAGCATAGAGGACATAAAGCTGATGTCTAATATTGTCCTTCGGTTTAAAGAGGGACCCAAACTTTCTCTAAGCTTAAGGAAAGGTAAAAAAGTGTAATTAGCTAGCGTTAGTTATTGAAAAATTTCATTTAAAATATATTTGTATGGACACGAGCACAATATTAAAGGTAGCACCCACGATAGAAAAAATGTCTATATTATATTTACATTAAAGCTTTTCAGAGTAATAGAAATATACATATTTTATTTAATTAACTTGTTATATAATTATATCGTATCCCAATCTCTCTCTCTCTCTCTCTCTCTCTCTCTCTCTCTCAATACATAATACTAGGAATAGAGCGCTTTACTAGAGCTCGCAAATTATTAGCCAGACATGCAGTCTTCAATTTTCTTGGTCCATTTCTCAGCTGTTTTCATGTCTTTTTTTTAAGAAGAAAATTATGGAACTTGTTTGTTATTTATTTTAGCAAGAAACTCTACTTGGGGGGGCCGACGCACTAAACCTGATTAATGCAAAATGATGATAAGAGATATAAAAATTGTATACAAATAATATACTCTTATGCAAATATTATAATAACAAAATTGCCCGTAAGTGTATGTATATATAGATAATTACAGAGAACATTAATAATAATAATTCACGTAATAATTTGTTATGATTTTATTGTCAAATCAGAGCAATACTCTGGCGTAAAACTATTTCTGATAATATTATCCATGCAGTGTGAACACTGACGTTCTTAAAAATAATCCTGAATATCGCCAAACTTTGAGTATGGGATGTGTTTTTCAATAACTATTTTAATGTATCATTGTGTTACGTAGGCATCTATTTTACGAAGAATTGCTAACCTTCTAGGGACCTTCGAATGTCGATTTTCAGCATTAAGGTCAGTACAATCATAAGGAAGCTAAAAAAATGTTATATTTTATGGCGATTTGGTACACAAGAAATATACTGAGGTAACCACTATTGATGTTAAGGTTTTTTTCTAATTTTGACATATAAAGTGGCACTTTTCAATACTGATGACAGTGACGTAACGTCCTACTTTTCTTAACTAGTTACGAAATGTAAAATCTTTCGTAACTGGTGATGAAAAGTTCGTTTCACCACTAGTTGCAGGTTTCGGTTGTGGCACGCCGTTGCTATAGTTTTACGGTATTAAGTAGATACAAAGTGGTTTAAAAGTAAATATTGAAGTTTGATAATAATAACTTTCTCTCTAAGTAGGCATTTGTAGTCAAAATTAGAAAAAGTCTTGTATGAAACACGTGACGAAAAGCCTTTTTTGTGTATCTCATTCAAATTGCGGGAACTCGCTGCGCTCGTCCCGCAAACATTCATTCGTTACACAACATCGGACTTTTCGTAACTGGTTACATAAATAGCTAATGATGCTAAAACTTACCTAAGAAATTAAGTAACTTTAGAAATAATAATGACTTAAAAATTAGGAACAACATTGGATTTTTCAATAAGGTTTAAATAAGATTATCGGTTCAACAATTCTTTTTGACTGTTTCTAGCATAATCAAATATAAACCGTGTAAAGGAAAACTTTTAAGAGAACAGTATGCAGTAAAACAAGGCATTGTTATATATTTCCGCGAGGTATGATAGAGATTGAAATTTTTAGCTTTTTCAATCACACAAGTCAACAAGACGTCCCGGGCTATAAAAACTCTGAATGGAACACAATCTAAAGTGTTTTTGGAGGCTGGAATTTGAAGGCCTGGTTCAATACAATTTCTTCCTGACGTTTCGTCTACAGCTGCGGCAGACTTTCTCAAAGGCAATGGCCAAAGTGATTTCCCGTGCTTCCCGACGTTGCAGTGAAGGAACTGGAATAGGGGTAGTGGTGGCGCACTTGAAGTATTTAGTAGAACTCGCTTCCAGTCTGCATTTAGAAACATAATTGCCTCTTTCTTGTTGAAAATGTTGTCGCGTTTAAAGATCTCAATGGCCTCTTTCGTTAGTATCGGAAACGCTGCGATTGATATAAGATATTCACCTCGTTGAAAAGGATGTCGTGATCTTCGGAGTGAGCGTGCTCTGTCACTGCTGACTTTTGTGTTTCGCCCAGCCTGCAACTCCTCTTGTGTTCCGTAGTCCTCGTGTTAACACTGCGTTTTGTGGTGCCGATGTATACCGAGCTACAGCTGCATGGAACTCGGTAAATTCCATTCGGCCTCCTTGATGCCAAAACATCCTAAAAGGTAGGCGTCATTTCTTTTCTATCTCCATGGTGAACTGAATTTTTGGGTTGATAGAGTTGAGGTGTAAGAGGAAGTTTTGAAGTTCGCCCTCGCCATGCCTCCAAATAACAAAGGTGTCGTCCACGTATCGGAACCAGCACTTTGGCCTCTTATTTGCCGTTTCCAACGCCTTGGCCTCGAAAAATTTCATAAAATATTTAGTTGTTTACTACTGAACTAAGGGGGCTGCCCATAGCTATACCATCAGTTTGTTCGTAGAAATGAAATATTCCTTCTATTGAAAATGGGTAGTGGTTAGCCAGTGTTGGAACAACTTGGCAATATCTTGTGGAAATTCCTGGTTAATATGTTCCGTGGCTTCCTTAATTGGTATCATCGTGAAGAGCAAAACAACATCGAAGCTTATGAGTATTTCTACAGGAGAAAGAGTCAAGGAATGCAGTTTTTCAACGAAATGAGTGGAGTTTTTTATAAAGTTGTCAGTATTTGCTGTTTTGTCCAGTTTTGTGAGGTGTTTTGCGATTTTGTAGGTCGGGCTTCGGGTGGTGCTCAAGATGGGTCTCAGTGGCACATTCGGTTTGTGGATCTTTGGCAAAACATACAGCCTTGTTAGCAAAGCTTCTGATTTTTTAAGTTTAGTCATTTCATCCAATGCCACGTCCCTGATAAAATTGTTGGAGGCTTTCAGAATCTGGGCGGTTGGATCACGAGTTAGCTTCTTATAGGTTGACATTACTACTGTTGTGTTTCCTTTATCTGCTGGTAAAATGAGAATATCCTTGTCTTCATTCAAGGCTTTCAGAGCTTTCCTTTCTGCAAAGCTGAGATTTTTGTTTGGCGGTTTTGCGCGTTGTATAGAATTCATGACGTCTCCATCCTTATCTGTTCCGCGGTCTGAATTGTCAGCTGCCAGATTCTGCTTTCCATATTTGCTGTGATGTCTTCCACAGGTACCCTGAATGGTGTTATGGCAAAATTTCCTCCATTGTTCAGTACTTTCAGCTCGTCTGTTGACAGTTCTGTGTCTGTCAAATTGACTACAACCTTGCGTACAACCTCTCTTCGGATGTGAGGCTTAATGTATCCGTTGAATTGTTGGTGGCACATAGTGCGTCAAATTTCCTCTTTGTCGGTTTATGGCGACGGCGGCGGCTGGTGCTGCAATCTTCCATTCATATGTCAAACGATCTACCTGTTTCCAGTCGTTCCAAAGCAAGCTGTTAGCTAGCTCTAAATTGACAAATAAATGTTTTTTTTATCATTATATGCAAGATCTTTACGGTTCTCATGAATTCTTTCACGGAGGAGAGATTGTTTGGTCCTGTTGTAAATCCTGCTCGCTTGACTATATCTGAAGGTCCCTTTTATCTTCAGGAAGTTTGGGATGTTCTTGGTGTCACGGCATCGTAGTAGAAATGCTAGTGAACTCAGGCTTTCTGCTTTCTTCTTGCGGAGGTTCTTCAGTTGTCGAATCAGTCGTGATATATCCTCCCAGTGGAGGCGTTTTATAAGACTGTGAAGGCTTTCAGGGCTGGTCAAAATACAATCTAAATTGGGCTGTGAAGCCGTGGTCCAATGAAATTTCTTCTTGTCTTGTCTTCCTTCTCCCTTCGTCCACAGCTGGGGCAGACATTCGCAAATCGCCGAAACCCCGCGCCACCACTACCCCCATCCAAGTCCCCCACTGCAGCGCAACGGCAGAGGAATAAATACCACGGAGCTTACCACAGTCGAATCAGTCAACATCGGGAAGCACGGGAAATCACTTCGCCCATTGCCTTTGATAATGTCTGCCGCAGCTGTAGACGAAACGACAGGAATAATTTTAATTGGATCACGGCTTCAAAGCCCGGAAAACACTTTAGATTGTATTTTGACCGGCTGTGAATACCTTTACGGTCCTATGTAATGACTGGAGGGACCCTACCAAATTACACTGATGTGAATTTGGCAGCCCAATTTTAGCAGCCATTTTGCTGCAAATACCCGAACGATAAGTGCCGTCGATTTTTTTTTTAATTTTCGTATTTATATTCTTAGGATGACATCATGAGGAGGGCAGCTACATATAAGCCATGCTGCAAGAAACAAGAGACAGTGGAACCTAAAGGGCCGATAACAGACACTTGAAAGCCATTTCCTCAAAACTTGTGCATAGGAACACTTTTAGACTTGGAATGTAGTTAGAGAAACAGCCCAACTGTCAGCTAACCTAAACGACCGTCGTTTATTTGTTATAACACTTTGTTTACAGTTGTTGAACTGACACTTGAAAGCCATTTGCTTGAAAACTGTTCATAGGAACACTTTTAGATTTTAAATCTGCTTAGAAGAACAGGAAACGGTAGAACCTTAATGACCGTCGTTTATTTGTTACAATACTTTGTTTATATTTGATGGATGTTTGTTGAAGGCTATTTACTCGAATACTTATATGTAGCTGCCCTCCTCATGATATCATGCTACGAATAAAAAAAATCCGACGACACTGATCGTTCGGGTATTTCTGCCAAAATGGCTGCTAAAATTTGGCTTCCCAATTCATCTCAGTCCAAATTACCCTATATTATTTCGTGAGGTTTGAAAATGAACAACGTAAAATGGGAGAGAGTCGGTAAGTTCTCCCTCTCTCTACAAGTAAATAATGGAAATCCAAATTTGATGTTAATTTTTGTTATAATTTACATATTGTCCCGTTTTTAAGAAGCCATTTACAGTGATTTATTAGACTTCATAGTGTGTCTACATCTTTTTTTTTTCAGCTGATATGATGAACTACGCCATTCATGCTGACCTGACCCTTCTAATTTCAAACGGATGATATCTTAATTGCAATTTTTTACTTGAGCGATAAATTACATCCTGAAAGGCCAAAATATTATCAGCTCGGCTGTCACAATTTTTTGATTATCCGTAAATTGGAAGCCTGTGTAAAGCCGCATTATTTTGCGCATAATTTTTAGATAATATAAATTTAATTAGTAAATAAAATCCGGTCCTGGCCAGACAGTCATGTTAAAGAACTTTTTACTAGCACTGACACTACGAAGTCCAAGTTCAAATATAAACAATTTTTCGAGACATTGAGCGGGCAGCAGACCAATTGCAGCGCCTTTGCAGACCAATTTGTCCACTTTTATGTATCATATCGTCAAACAGATTGGGCTAATTAGCATTGAAAACTAAAATAAACAAAAGGTCAGCCGTTTGATATCTACTCAATACAGCATTTGTTAAGCTCAAATATGGTTGACCCTATTTTAAAATGCAACTTTAAGGTGGAAAAAAGAGAGATGCAGCTCAAAAATAGACACAAGTTTACTTTACGGTGACGTTTTAATTTCCAGGAAAAGACGAGAAAAAAGCTACATCGTTTCAGCGTATACACTTGACGTAATAAACGTAAATACACATTGCATTTACGTCTCGTAGGTCGTAGGTACCGCAATAAATTATACCGAGTTTTTCATTAAGCTCCATTGTATTTCTCAATAACTGTTACGTATTCTCGCCAATATTGACAGCCCCTTAACCAAAACAGCAGGCGATTGTTTGTTTTTGAATCTTGTAATATGCATGACTGGTACACATATTTTTTTTAAGATCTCTGGAAAATACACACGTCAATTCATAACTCTGCTTGAGGTTTGTAATCAGAGAGTCCCGTAACGTCATAAATTTTTATTGCTTTGCCTATGTAGTAGACACGTTAATTTATTATTTCCGTACTATCCAGAACAAACTAATCAGACGGTTAGCACATGGATTAGAAAATTCTGACTAATCTCTAGTACACTAGGCGCCATGTTTGCGCCATCAGAAAGTCATATGAAAATAATCGCGATCAATAATAAACTGTGGGGCAAAAATGTTCTAATATTGCAGTGCATAACCTAGTAAACAAAAATCTTTTTAACAAAGTTTGCGAGTCGATTAAACGAATTTAATACGTACTGCAATAATACTAAACTATTACAACATTGAAAAGAGGTTGCGTCTAATGATATCGCGTGCTTCGCTAATGACCGCTCTGATAAGAGCTTATCGACCCCTTCTTATTTCTTTTAGTTTGTACTTATTTACGTTTAATTTAATTAGTAGTAACAGCCTTCATTTTTACAAAAAACGTCTAGTTTTAATTTACGGGGATGGTGTGATGGAGATAAAGCAGTTGTTTGGAAACTCTTACTAAGAACATTTCTTACTACCAACTATTCTGGATCTCAGTATTAGATTCTTCCTGTTTTTCTTTAAATATTCTATAGTAGTAGTAGTAGTAGTAGTAGTAGTAGTAGTAGTCGTAGTAGTAGTAGTAGTAATAGTAGTAGTCGTAGTAGTAGTAAACAATGGGGGGGGGGGGGCAAGCCAAGCCTCGCGACTAGGTCTTAGAGGCCCTTTTCACAGTCCCTATTCCTACTCCGCCCTCATTCCCTCCACGAGCTACAGCGCGGTTCTTGAGCACGACCCACCGACTGCTTGACTGCCTGACTTGACTCTTCCCCTGCCCCACAGTTGGTGCAGAATACCTTAATATTGCTGTGCACTCAAGTATCTTGTCTTGTATTTTCTGTATTTAAGTTAGTTAAGAACAGGTAAGATTAGGTTCCTCATTTCGGCAAGATTATTGGAATGACTTTGTACCTTTAAATATAGAAAAAGTCTTTAATTCATTTAAGAGCTTATTCCAAGTCCATCAGGAAACGTCAGAAAACAGTCCAAAGTCTGATCAATTCATCTTAATCGGTTACTGTGCAGATGTCTGATGGTCCCGGAATGGCTTGATTCTCTATTGAAACAAAGATAATCTCTTTTCTGTTGGAATCATTAGAAAATTATTGACGATACTGGATAAGTTCCAACAGAGATCCAAACTAGGACTCGAATTTAGGACCGTCAAAAATCGGCGCAGTAACTGTAAGGCGCAGGATTTGGATAGTTTTCTGAAGGTTCGGTTTTGATTTTTTGAAATTTCAGGAAAATTTGATTTCAGTGAAATTGTTTAAATCACGCTGAACCTGTATTCGGTGAGCCCAGCAATGGCAACTTAGCCACCGAAGCCAATTCGTCGCATTCTGCCTTTGAATTAGCTTACAATCTGCATATCGGCATGTCGATATCGACAATATAACCACCATAGAAGAGTCGCTATAATTTGGTGACAATTTCATTCACCACCTGTTATTCAATGTTTGTCCAATATTCTATTGTTATAGAACAATTGTAACCACAGTAATATTCAACAACAGAAAAATTATCGCGATAATTTTCTGTGAAAAAAAATTATCGCAATCATTTTTCTGCACAAAGTCAAATGAAAAGTAACTGGCTCAATGTCATTGCATAAACCATGCAAATTAATTTATATTCAATCCATAGTCATTCCATCTGGCCCCGCAATACGTTTTCTGACATTGATTCGAATCAAAATAGCTATACCTATAGGGGTGTCGCAAATGTCGCAAGGGTTTTTAATTATTTTGTTCATGAAATTCTCCTTCGAATATAACTCGTGCATTGAAAATTATAGGTAATTTTAGACCGATATGCAAATCATGCAATTTGGATCAGAAAAAAGCACTCGTGCATTGCGTGCACTCGTGCTTTTTTCATCCCAAATTGCATTCGTGCATATCGTCCAAAAATTAGCGATAATTTTTAATGCACTTGTTATATTACATATGAAAATTGCACTGCAGCTTTAATGCATGAGGGAAATGGTCAAACAAACATTCGAAAATATCAACGGAACTCATCCAGAATTCAAGAAACTGGATGAGTTTCGGTTTCTTGGGATAGTTTAATTACGTTTGACTGGTTCAAAGGGCATCCAAATTTAGAACGACTTAAAGAAGACTTAAGGACTTAAGGGAGTTCCTTAAAGACTAAAAGAAGTAAATGTACTGGATTATTTCCAGACATATCCACGGTCTTCCGTGGGCAAGATGTACTAAACATTATATAATTTTAATAAGCGGGGAAAAAGGGCCTGTTGGTGATCGGGAGCCACCCTCTAAAGGTTTTTCGTGGTAGAGGGTCCACAGCAATGCCTAACGGGGAGCTTTTAAACAGTGGAGAAGGATGTCCAGGCGTTCTATCTTTGGTTGCGACTTGAGAGAAAGATACGCCGTAGACTCAATGCGGTAAAACTCTATTTTCAAGATACAATATCAACAAGGTTAACGAGAGGCACTCTAACGATCAGTGATTTAAAGGAAAATATACGGTCGGCTTTTCTTGCATGGGAACGGGTACGGAAATTTAACTAATTCGGCAAGTTGGCGGTGAAATGTATATGTGTGGGGCCCAACAAATGCTTTGAGTGGGGCCCAACAAACCCTAAGCCTACACTGCAACCCAAATTAAAGGATATTAATATTTTCACTTCGATTTCAAATTGAGATTATTCCCAAACTCTAAACCCAATTTTGAAAAACTTTTCATTCCCTTTTAGGTGCGTTCCTAGTCTCGAGCTTAATATATGGAAAAACATTTTGTTCGCACTCTATTATACAGGGTGAAGCAGGCAAGGATGTTTCCGTATATGCATTTCCTTCAACCTGTACTAATTTAGTGACAGCTGTCAATGGACTATTTTCTGCCTAGTTATCAACCCGTCTTTGCTTTACAAGCACCGGTTTGAAGTTTGACTTTTTCTTCACTAGTTTTGGAGATATAATATTTTTTGTGCATTGGTATCTTTCTATTAAAAACTTTTATTATTTTTTATTAAAATTGTATAAAAATGTCTATTGTATTTATTGTCTGTATTAATTACAACAATTATTCTAACAAAATTAACAAATGAATAGCCTTAGTAACGCGTATGAGCACTACGAACTTCAAGTGTGGTTTGAATTCTTCGTGCCATATTAGTTATTAAATTGGCTGAGTAATGGTGAGGCAAGTCCTTCTATAAAACGTTTCTTGCCTAAGCTGTTGGCGATTCTCATTGGGCTGCGGATGATAGTTTAGTGCACGTGGAGCATATCCCACGTATGCTCTATGGGGTTCAAATCTGGCGACAAATCAAGCAACCTGAGAAAATTCCAATCACATTCTCCAATCACATTTTGGATCCTGTGAGGTGACGCATTATCGTCAAAAAAAAGTTTTCTCCTGTTTCGGGAAATAGAAACTACAATACCTCGAATAATATCTGTTTCGTAAATTGCACCATTCCTTGTTGTGTCAAAAACATACAATGGTGTACGTCGCCCTACAGCTATACCTGCCCAAACCATTAGTGTGCCGGCACGAAATGGATGCACTTCTTGCACACTACCCAAATACCGACGAGTTCCCCTTTGCCGCTATTCTCGAATTCTTCTTGAATCGTCGTGCAGGCCAAAGCGGGATTCATCGCTGAATAGAACGGTGTTCCATTCAATTTGCCAGTGTCCATGTTCCTGCGCCCATGTCACCCTGGCTCTTTTATGTTGTCTTCGCAGTGGTACGTCTCTCATTGGTCTCCGACGCAACAAATTCGCCTCTCTAGGCCTTCTTCTATCGCTATCTTTTAACACACACACTACAGATGCAGCAGTGAGTCTTTGTCCAATTAGAGTTGAAGTGGCTTTCGCTTTCGATTCTCTTATGGCGATTAAGTTAATAAAACGGTCCTGCTGCACCGACTTTTTTCTTTTTTGACCTTGGCCTCGTCGGCTTGAGGTTAAGTTATCTCGAAAAAACTTTGTTTATAAGCAACTTACCACACTGCGAAACGCCGAAATGAACAGGAACATCAGCTTGACGCATGCTGGCTTCCGCATACCTACAGCTCTACCTCTTTCCTCAAAACTTAAACTATGGCGTGGCATAATTGTTTAATTTCAAATGAAATTATACTTGCATGACAGTAAATCTCAAATAAGTTTCATAAAAGTATCCGTGACAACTCTCACAAGCAAGGCCTGCCGCCATGACTACGTTCCAAGAAGAAGATTTGTTTAAGTTCTGAATGAAAAGATATCAATGCAGAAAAAAAATTATATCTCCAAAACTAGTGGGGAAAAAGTCAAGCTCCAAACCGGTGCTTGTAAAGCAAAGATGGGTTGACGACTAGGCTGAAAATAGTTCATTGACAGCTGTCACTAAATTAGTGCGGGTTGAAGGAAATTCATACACGAAACATACTTGCCTGCTTTACCCTGTATAATAGAGTCGCCGTGCAACAATACGTTTTTCCATGTATTAACCTCGAGAGTGTGAATGTACCCATGAGGTGAAAAAAAAGTTTTTCAAAATCGGCTTTATAGTTTGGGAATATTCTCAATTTGAATATCGTTTAATTTTGCGTTGCAGTGTATAATGTGTAAGTGGAAATGGGGCCCAACACACGCTATATGTGGATTAATGGGGCCCAACAATCGCCTTGGCCTGGGTGTGTGTAAGTAGAGCTCAAAAACCGCTATAGTCCTGTTTATTTTATGTGAGTGTGGGGCTCCAACTATCGTTAAGAGCCGTGTATGTGAATGTGTGAAAATGGGGCCCAACAAATGCTATGGCCTGTATGTGTCTGTATGTGTGTAATCGGTGATAAACTTCGTAACACACTCTGACAGACTCACACTGATCCATTTGCAAACAAACTAGGGCAAGATAAACTTAATTCAAATATATGCTGAAAGAAACGACCAAGACGCAGAGTTATTTTATGAAGAGCTTCAGAACAGCATACAACATAAATCAGTGATAAACTTTGTACCACATTCCGACAGACTCATGCTGATCCAATTGCAAACGAACTACGGCAAGATGAACTTAATTCAAATATATGCCCCTACAGCTGAAAAAAACGACGAATATGCAGAGTTATTTTATGAAGAGCTTCAGAACATCCTTAAGCTTACAAAAAAACGATAGGTAACTCTTGTAATAGGAGACTTCAATACCAAGATTGGAGAGGGCAGCCTCTCCAATCTTGGCATGTTTGTAGTATGTTGGCCAATTTGGATTGGGCGAGAGGAACGAACGAGGAGATCGAATGCTGTAGTTCTGTATCGAAGAGGAATTAGTAGTCAGTAACACATTGTTCAAAATCCCGAAAAGAAAGCTATACACGTGGATAGCACTGGGCAACAACACAGAGCGAATAATTAAAAATCAGACTACATCCTTGTTAACAAGAGATTCTGTAATCCGACGTTGGAAGTGACCACAACCCCATGGTAATGAATATGTATGTGAAGTTAAAGAGGAGACAGTTTCAAGCAGAAAACACCAGTTTAAATATCCGAAGTATACAATAAACGAACTGCTGCAACTAATAATGTAAATACTATTATTTACGTTATTAGTTATAGCAGTTGGAGTCTATACTCCATAACTCCAGGAAGAAAGTGTTGGTGATCTGGATGAAAAGGCAAAGTGGACCAAAATTAAAGATGCAATAATAACAACACAACAAAAAAGCATGAATAAGGGCAAGAACAGAGTTAGGCAGAGATGAATGACAGAGGAAATTTCAGCACTGATGGAAGAAAGAAGGGGATACAAAGGCAGGTATAACACCAAGTACAAGGAGATAGAGAACACAATTAGAAGTAAGATAAGAAAAACAAAGGAGGTCTGGATGACTGAAAGGTGCAATGAAATTGAAAAATTAGAACAGAAGTACAGGGTAGCCATCGAGAGATGATCCTATACCTTATCTCCAAAAGTATGAAAGTTAGCATAAAAGCAAAAGAAATCAAATACAAAAGTTGCTTGACTTGTTAAGAATTTTTCATCTAATTTATTTTCGTATATACAGGGAGTTTCATTTTTTGGGTATAGCCACTAACTTCCTTAAACTAAATGGAATACCCTATATATTTTTGAACTATTGGATTTACCTCGAAATTCTAAGAACATTTTATGTAGCATACCATAGTTCCGATTGTCAACTGTTTTCGAAATAGTGACGTTTGACATTTTTGCATTTTCAATGGTCGTAATTTTAAAACGGTTCGAGTTAGAGCAAAACGGTTTACACATTCTTAACTTTTCAAGATGAATCTAAATATTGAATTTGAGACCTGTCAATATTTTTGTATTTTGTTGACATTTTTGACAGATGTCAAATGTCATATTTTGATTCGTCTTGAAAATTTAAGATAGGAATGTGAAAACCGTTTTGCTCTGACTTGGGCCGTTTTTAAGTTACGACCATCGAAAGTGCAAAAACTGTCATATGTCAAACGTCACTATTTTGACAACAGTTGACAATCAGAATAGGGTATGCTAAGTAAAATGTTCCTAAAATTTCGAGGTAAATCCAAATGTGCAAAAATATCTAGGGTATTCCATTTAATATAAGAAAGTTAGTGGCTGTACCCACGAAATAAAGCATCCTGCATATATAAAAATAAAATAAATAAAACATTCTTAACAAGTCAAGCCACTTTTGTATTTGATTTTTTTTTTTTCTAAGCTTTATACTTTTGAAGGTACAGGATCATCTCTCGATGGCCACCCTGTACGACAGTTTCGTCCTACAAAAAAAAATAAAAGAAGTCACCGGGTGGTGAGAGAGAAGAAAACTGGTACACTGAAAGATGCACTGGTTGCTGACTTCGATGCCAGACTGAGACTGTGGCAGGAATATATAATTCAACTGTTTGATGACCAAAGAACGGAGACATGTGACATAACTATATCAGAGAGCGCTCCAGAAATAACAAAAGAAGAAGTAGAGTATGCCATCAAAACCTCAAAATGCGGCAAAGCAGTAGGGCCAGATGAGGTGCATTGTGAGGTCTTGAAACTGCTGGATGACCGTACAATAAGTGTCATAGTGGATCTATTCAATAGCATTTATACATGAGGAGTAATTCCCAGAGAATTGCTGCTTTCCACCTTTGCTCCTATCCCGAAAAAATCTCGAGGGTCAAAGTGTGATGATCACAGGCTAATAAGTTTGATGAGTCAGGTTATGAAGATCTTTATAAAAATTATACATACTAGGCTATACAAAAAATGTGAGGCTGAAACATCAGACACACAATTTGGATGCCGCAACGGAATGGGCACGAGAGAGGCCATCTTCTCAGAGATGCCTAGATGTAAACCAAGACCTTTACGTATGCTTCATAGATTATAGTAAGGCGTTCAACAATGTCAAGCATGAAAAGCCTCTGGATGTACGACAAGTAACAGTAGTTAGCGAGAAGTATGGACAAAAAATTAACATAAATAACATCAGTGGTCAGCTGACTATCAGCAATAAGACGGTTGAGCAAGTCCATCACTTCACATATACTCTGTTCAGCGAGGGTTCAATATGACGTCACATTACTCATCTCATTTCATTAGGAAAAGATCGCAAAAAAGCAGGCGTATTATTAGTTTTTATTAATAATAGAACCACCAGCTAAAGTCAGTTTGACGCTTAATGTCAAAATGTCGTAAAAATTTAGAAATCCGAGTCCATCAGCTTTTATAGAACTAAAGATAGAAACGAAAGAACCACTTTTAAGGGATCATGTAGAAGAAACTACTGTGTGAAGAAAAACCGGGGAAAATTTCCAAGATAGTGAAGAAGCAAGGAGTTACAATCGACGAAGCGGCGGAAGAAATTCCTTCAACATACATCCCGAAGGAACTATCAATTGTTGAAAAGAAGTCCCTGTTCTTGAACAACCACGTACTGGTCCACAAAAATATCTTCCCCTGGTGTCACCTAAAGGCTAGATCCGCTTCTGTGGAAATGAATAAAACTTCAATTGAAATTAGTAAGGTGTTTGACTGAATCAACTAAAGAAAAAATGTGGAAGAACGATGCATGCATGCGACACAGATAACAGCAAAACCGCGGTTAGGTGTCTTCAAAAAGTTGTCCACGCTTAGTTAGATTATGTACTCAATTTAAGTTATTTATGTTGCATGTCTTATTATCACATATTGCATTAATTAAATTCTAAGAAAAACTTCAAGAATTGAATATACAATAAATGCCTAACAGTTTTTTTTATCAAATGAATGAATTCATGCGGACACATATTGAACTATTCTGCAGAAAAAGGTGTATTCGAACGAAAAAAGGAAAAATATGTTTGGGCGACCCGCCGACAAGGGTTTCTGCTTATTGGTTTTAATTACAACGCAGGTTGTGAGCTCTACTAGGTATAGTAAGCACACAAAAATACTCAGAATATCTTAGGCCGATTATGTCCATACTTTATGATCTACATCCATGGCCTGGTGAATCATAGCAGGTGTCTATAGTAAAGCTGTTGCGGATATTCCTTCTGAATTAATACCCGAAATGGGAAAACCTTGGAATATTTGCACAAAAGGCTGAACTGATACTCTGCCCGTGTTTACAAACATAACTTGACATTTTGTTCAACTGACATTTTATCAGAGACAGACGTGTTTTTTTGTATGACATCACAATTTATGACGTAATATTGAACCCTCGCTGAACAGAGTATACCTAGGAACTATCATAAATGAAAATGTTGCACACAAACAAAAAATCTTGTCAAGAATTAAGCAAGCGAGGACAACATTTGTGAAACTGAGGCTGACAGCCCGAGATCTATGTTTGACCTTGAGAGTGAGAATGGTGCGGTGTTACGTCTTTCCAGTATTAGTATATGGATTGAAAGATGGACACTGAACAAGGAAACATCGAAAGAAACTGGAATCGTTTGAATGGTGGGTGTACCGCCGAATGTTAAAGATCTCCTGGATGGACCGCATTACGAACGAACAAATTCTGGAAAGAATGGATAAGAAAATGGAAATTCTTTTCACAATTAAGAGAAGAAGACTAGAGTTTCTTGAGCATGTTATGCGTAATTCAAAATATGAAATTCTGCAGCTCATCTTGCAAAGGAAGATCGTGGGATGGTAGAATTTCCTGGCTACGTAACCTGCGAGACTGGTTTGACCTCTCATCTGTCGAACTATTTCGGACAGCTGCCTCTAAAGTTAGAATAGCCATGATGATTAGCAATCTTCGAAGCGGAAGCTGAGATCAAGAAGAAGAAGGGGGGGGGGGGGTCTAACGATCGCTATGACCCTTGTATGTGAGTGTTACTGTGAAAATGGGGCTTACAAGAATCGGGGCTTCGGTCTTTTTATAAACGATTCTACTTCTAGAATAGCGAATCCTCGAAATTTTGCCCCTCAGCTCTTTTATATGGAAACAACAATGAAAACAAAATATCCAAGAACTGGTCCTAGATAAAGATTGCCACTCGTTCACCAGAATTTGAAGGAAATACACAACCCTAATTAATTGACCTTGACTTTTTATAACTTTAGGACCGCGTTCCCATTTCACCAAATATGTAGTAACTTCGTTACAACATCATTTTTCTCCTCTAAAGATAAAAGTTAAATGTAGATTGTTCTGTAGGTTTTCTCTCCTCTAAGGGTGACTTTTACAAGTTCAAGTAAAACTTCAGATTGAAGATAAAACACCAGACTTGATGTACATTGTATTGTTTACCTCAAAGATAAACAATGCAATGTAGGTTATATCTGGAGTTTTATCTTCAATCTGAAGTTTTACTTGAACTTGTAAAAGTCACCCTTAGTGACTATCAAAACCAAACTGGTTTGAAAAGTTTTAATACAGTTAACTTTTTTTCATATCTTTGACGAAAGCCAATAATCAGACCAATCACTGGACTTCAAATAGCCTATTTTGCAGCAAAAATGACGGAAAACCATTGCACATTAACATGCAACATCTGATCGAATGTCATTCAATATCACCCCTTTTTTTCTCAAACTGCTTTATTATTGATAATTTAAATTTCACTTATTATTGTTTATCCTAAGTGCGCTAATTGTATCTCAACTACAATATTTTTAACAGTTTGTTGGTTTTCATAATAAGACCTTGATCTGTAGGGCATTGTCTTATTTTTAGAAATAAAAACGCCTCGGTTGAATATCTAGTTCAAAGCTTTTGAACATGAATTGCAGCAGTGAAGAAGAACGATGGGCGGTCCGCGTGGGTTCATTCAGTAATTATTTCAACTTTTATCAATAACAAGTTTTTATTTTGGAGTACAATTATCTTTGATTACCCTCGACGCAACAACACACTTATTATATTGACACTTACTTTTATCGACATCAAATACCGAAAAATATACGAGGGCTCGTATGATGGGTCCTGAAATCAATGCTATGTAGCATCTGTTATTCCAGAAATTTTAATTCGACAGCAAATATGCGATACACGTGACGTTTTTATCTCGAAAATCCTCGAAACACTAATAGAGTTACTCCGGAATTAGTCAAAACCCAACAAAATTGGGAACAATATAATCACGACATTGATGGTGTAGTTAGTTACTCCCTAAAACAAATTATCGAGTTAAAATAGTTATTGGACAATAAATTGAGGCTACCACTGGTTACAGAATAAATTTTATCATTTTATCAATTGCTGTTTACGAGATATTAGAAACAAGATGTAAAAATAGTTATATCAATTAGCGGGTATTTAGGCCATGTTTACAACAGCTGTAAATTTGAAGGTTTACTTACTCGTCCCAGCTTTAGACAACAACGGATTGTCTGGGGTCAGTTCATGGTAAAAAAAAGAAACAAAAATATTCCAATACTAAAATGATTTAATTTCTAAACCAGCAAACTCGACTAGCAAATGGTGCCAAGTTAGCACTTAATTTGCTGCACTATAGTAATTTTACTACAAAATTTTACTATCATGATATGCTTAATTGCAGTTCGATTATTAAGAAGTCTGACTCAAAATTCTGTACGTCAGACATGTGGCAAAAATCTGATGATAGAGTAATTTGCTTTGGAGGCATTTTCCATTCATTCAAAACGATAATTTTCGACAATGTTGGGCAACCGGAAAAAATGAAATCGCGTGCCATTTAGTTCTGTTTTATCAAGAACATAACAAAATGTGTTGTTTTATGTGTGACTTTGTAATAAAACAAAATTATCAATGTGGTTTTAAAAATACACATTCCAATAAACATTATCTCTGCGACAATTTATAGGAAAGTTAGAGAAAGATAATACGAATTAATCAAATCCAGCAGCCGTTATAATGTTAAGTAGGTGATTTTGCTCTTAATGACATTAACCTGAAAGAGTTTTTAGCTATAATTGTTTTGTACTGTCAGATCGTAGCTATTAATATGTTAGGTAAAGAATAATTTTTTTTAAGCGGACTAAAAGTACGTCATTTGTTTTCTCCATACGCACACCTAAAGTGGGATTTCTAATCTTGCGACCAAAAAAGTAGCAAAAAAGACCTAGGCTGTAAAAGTAAAGTCAACAGTCTCCGCTCCTGTCGTGGTGGCGCAGTTGTACATAAACGATTGTAAATATTGTAACTTACGAAAACTTTTAAGCACTACATACTAGATGGCACTACAGCAGTTGAATAAAAAGAGTAATCAGAGCTCTTGGTGCGAAGGTGCATCCATCCTATGCTTCAGTTTTTGACGCAAATTCTTAGTTGATTTCGCGGATTTCGACTGGTTAGTAGTTGTAGGTTTTAGTTTTGTAAGATATAAGGTGTTTGATTTCATTAACACCAAAACCATTTGAGCACTAGATAAACCAGTCTGAGTGTACTTATTGCCATCTTCTTGAATTTTTCGGTTCGTCTGTTACATGTAATGCGCGTCATCATATTTATTTGTCATTGTGATTTTTATTAATTTAGTATTGATAATGGTGCTACATAATTTTATTTTTCCATAATTTACCTACACCTAAACCACCTAAACCATTAGTTATGATTTAATACCATTATAACAATTGAACATTGAAAACCACCGTTCTAAAACGTGCTTATTTTACAAATAAATACACCACTAATTGGGTAAGTACTTAGACTCTCCTGAAGAAACGGATGCAGGTAAATTAGAAAACTGAATCACAATAGGCATCCTACTTCATGCATGCTTGAAAAAAAAATAGTATATGTAACTCGCAGTAAAAGGTCTTTTTGTGCTTCGCCCAGTTGCAGCTTTTGAGTCAGCACAAAAAGACTCACTATTACTCCTAGTGACATAATCTACTATTAATTAATGTATGGTTAAACTAAAAAGTAACATTACCGTATTTTCAGTACGTCTTTATACTTTTTCAATTTACTTTCTTCAACATACGCATTTCACTTATAACTTTTTTTGGAGTAGCGGTAGACATTTTTAGTCCAGCAGCCATATTTCAGTTATGTTTACATAAAAGGCTAAACACAAATTGAAATCTTTTGACGCATCTAATACAATTCAAGAATTAGATTGTCCACGATTTGTGTATATACCACCCTGTAGAGTGTTTGGGGGAATGTTTTTCCATTCTTCATATACAATCAAGGCAAGTTTGCGTGAGTTTCTTTAATGTTATTTTTATCAACAGTATTGTTATTGTAACAGTCGTTTAGGCAATACCCGGGAAACGCCTTGACAAATCACACACAGTGATTAATTTCTCAATATTTTGTCCACGTCTTATTTTCAAAATGCCTCGGCTAACAGAGAATGAACGTCTTAATTGTTTGATATTGATGAAGGGTTAACTTTAAGAGCTGTAACTAACTTTTATAACGTTAGTTCTACTACAATAATTAGACTGAAACACAGTGGCCGCAACCCGCGAAAATAAACACACATGGAGGAAGCCCAAGGAAAAAAATCCCATCGTGCAGAGAGAGTTTTAATACGAGCCACTCATCGAACAGGAACTCAGCTCCAGGAAATAAAATGAAACGTTCAGGTGATATTCCCGAATTGTTGTATCAAACAGAGCAGTTAGAACCTTGAACGTAAATAATTTGCGGTAGCTACATAGGTACCTACGTTATTGAGAGATTGTTGAATTGGCGGGTTGGGATATTTTACCCATTACTGATTGAATTGAATAGGTAATTAATCAATAAGTGCTAGGTACTTTTCCGTATTACCCTGTTACTTTTTGCTCCGTCATGTTAAAAATGTATTTTTTTAATAGAGCAATGTGGCCAGCAAAATGTGTACGTCTTTTAAGATATCATCGACTCCAAACCAAAGACAGGAATGGGTTCAAACTCATAGGGAGTGGAGGAATGAAGATTTGGTGAACTGCATGTTTTGTGACGAGACAAGATTTAACTTGATTCATTCTGATGAGAGAATTGTGGTTTGGAGACGTCCAGAAGAGAGATTCCAGGAAGAAAATATGGCTCCTCAAGAGGCATTTGGTGGCGGATGCATAACGGTGTGGGCTGGAGTGATGATGATGAATGGAAAACCCCAACTTTTTATTATCAACCGATGTATCAATGCAGAAATTTACAGTAACGACATTTTATCCAGAGCCATGACTAGGATCAAGTAAAAAGTATGTCTCACTCTCTAAATGAGTGGCCATGGGAGAGTACAAGGACAAACTAGATACAATCAGAAATATGTAGACAGACCAAATCTACCCTAACCCGGATAGATCCAAGGTCTCGTGGCTTCTTGGATTGGAGAAGCCGGCAGTGCTTGGAAGACCTTATAGGAATCCTTACTGGACACTGCAGAGTAAACAGGCACATGCAGCTCCTAGGAATGGCTGACAATCCACTCTGCACTCATTGTGGGACAGGGGAAGAGTCGTCATACCACTTTCTGGGAGTGTGTCATAGGTGGGCGCGACTGCGCCATAGGATACCTGGAGCCGCTTTTCTTTATCGATAGTAGCTTCCGACTCTGAAATGGGACGGGATACTCTCATTCATTAGAGGGACGGGTCGACTCGTGGAGGGAATGAGGGCCCCGAGTGGAGTAAGGATGGGTGGACCGAGGGAGTGTAAAAAGGGCCTCTAAGGGAAGGCTTCGGCCCCCCATTGTTTACTACTACTAGTACCTAGTTACAAATAGTTACAAATTCAGAAAAATTGTTTCACAAATCGTTGCTTCATTGGCAAGTATAAGACTCCCAACTTTATAACCAAGTCTAAATTGGCATTAATCACAATCAGAATGACCTGCTCAGCCACCTAACATGCAGCTCTGCAAGCAGCACGCTACTCCGACAGCTAGTGCCCTCTATCCGGCTCGAAGGACCAATGTATGAGTACCCAATTATTGAGCCCCAACAGAGTACTATTGGGCCTTTGAACTGGCTTATTGAACTGGCCTTCGTGAGATCTCTTGAAGCCTTCATATAATTTTATAAATGAAAAATAATTATTTCAAAGACTATTTCACTAGAGTATTTTACACAGGAAAAATGTCATAGCAACAGCCTATGACTGACAAAACTGCTACCTGATCCTACCTGGACAAAATCAACACTTTTTTAGGTTCAAAGTATTGTCAGTTTGACGAGTGTCTATTGCTTTTTGCTGCAGGTTGAAGTTTTCTCGTGAAATAGTCTTGTCGAATACCATTCGAGATAAAATTTGCTAAGGCAAAATATTTCTCTAGTTTTATTCAAGTTTGATGCTCTTTGGCAATTTCGTTCATGACATTTTTTACAAAACCACTCGCCTCACGGCACGTGGTTTTGTCATAAATGTCATTCACGAAATTGCAGAGCAACAAACTTTCGTACCAATCGAAATGTTTTGCCAGCAATATTTTCTCTCTTATGATATTAACTGCTACCTGGTCCTACCTGGACAAAATCAACATGATGGTTTTTCAGCGACAAAATTTTGTTAGGTTCAAGTAAAAAGTATTGTCAGTTTGACGAGTGTCACCTATTTTCAACAAGAGAAAATGAATATTTTAAATAGAAATTCGAGATGTGGGAGTTAGTGTGGTTCAGATATCAAAAAACCAGTTTCTGAATATTTTCCGCTTAACATGCAGAATTCCAAAAAGTCCATTTGGGAGCAATTCTCAAGTTTCCACCGGTACGAAATTATGGGGGGGCTGGTACATTTAAGGGAAGTCTTTATTATATATATATTTGGGAATCAATAGAATGGACCAAATAGAAAATTATAGGTGGTGGAAAAACTTAACAACATTTATAATAATATCAATTTTTAGAATAAATATAATAACAAATTTCGCTTACCTGAAACAAACTATACAATGGAAGTTGACTTGAAGGTTATCTTAAAGCACTGTCATGGGAATATAAATTGAAACGACATTTGTCACAAATGTCAACAATTGACATTTTTGAGAAACTCTGCGTATACTTGTAAATAATGTAGATTATCTTGAAAAATATGGTAACACGCACTACCTTAGAGTTTAGTGGTTTCTATTCCGAACTAACCTAACCAAACTCATAAAAAACAAAGCGGCCCTGACGGGCCTGACGGGGATTAACCTGAACTAACCTGAACTAACCTGGTCAAAAAAGGAACATAACTGAACTAACCTAACCGAGAGAAAACTAGAACTGAACTAACCTGATCAAAGGAAAAATATAACTGAACTAACCTAATCAAAGGAAAACTAGAACTGAACTAACCTGAACCAACCTAAACTAACCTTAGCTAACCTAACCAAAATATTTCTCATAGAAAAACAAAGCGGCCCTTTATAGCAACGTAGCCTGTAGGCCTGTAGGCTGTATGGCCAAAGCGGCCCGTTAGGCCGTTAATTAAACTGATCAGAGAAAAAATGTAACTTTTATCATATTTTTCAAAATAGTCTACATTATTTACAAGGTTACTCAGAGTTTTTACCAATGTCACTTGTCGACATTTGTGACAAATGTGTAGTTTGTTTCAGGTAAGCGAACTGTATTATTATATTTAATAACGATTTCCCTCAAGTGTACCAGAGCCACGAAATGTACTCCCGAGAGCCTGCGAAAATCCTTGAAGATTACGCATTTAATATGAAGAAAGGCAATGGGGAAGACTGTAAAGAATCTTCTGTAAAGTCCATATAAAATACAACGGAAAATATGTTGCAGGATAAATATTTAAAAAAATATGAAATAAAAATAGACACTTTTACCGATATCATCTTTAAGGGTGCTCGAATGGCAAGAGATGCAAAGAGAAAACAACTCCAACGTTGTCCGGAAAAGAGAAAATTAAGGTCAAAAGCTTTATCTACGGAAGACTTAATAAAAATAATCCAAAGCTACGACGTAGAGAATCCAGATGAACCTTTCACCTATCCTCGTTTGAACTTGCTTGGCGGGGCAATGAGGTCGTAAACTGCAAAGTTCAATATTTTCAAAAGGAGTTTGATGTCATGGGAGTATTCACCGGACGATTTGAATACAGCAGCATATTTTCCAAAACATCCCAAGGTGGGCCAAAAGGCTTGACAAATAGCAAATTGTTAGTGAAAAATTCATCAAACCCAAACTTATTCCCTGTAAGATTATTTCTTAAATTGAAGGAGAAAAGGAGACCGAATATCACAACAGGCAGATTGTTTCTCACGGTTCATCCAAACTGGCGAAGAGATATTGGTTCAAAAACAGTCCATTAGGAGTAAACAACATGTCTAAGAAAACCAAAGCTTCAGCGGATAGAGCTGGAATTGACACTAAGAAACATCACATTACGAATCATTCCCATCGATCGTCTGCTGTGTCTGCCCTGGCTAAACAAGGTGTTGGGCAACAGAAGTTGATCAACACCTTGTTTATGATGTCAACTCCTAAATCTTTGAGGCGGAAAGTTAATTTTTTACTACTTACTTTTGGGTGAAGCCTCATCCACTTTTTTGCCCGATTCGTTCATTGTTGGAGAAAAAATTTCGCACTACTCACAGTAAAATTACTGCGAATAATAATTTACCCTAGAAAGGACTCGGACGAATCGACCTAGTTGACGTTTCGGCAACTTCTCTGCTGCCTTCTTCAGAACTATCTAAAAAGTAAAGCTTTAAAGGCAATAAAATACAAAAAATAATACCTATTAATGTGTTTGTCTTTGAGTATTAGTGTATGATATTCTGAAATTCGTTTTGTGCTTTTGACATCAAAATGTCTTTTGATAAGAATTGTCATTATTACGAAAGGTACGTTTAAAATGTTTGGTTAATGTATTGTTTAGTACCTAATATAATCTTTTCTATCTACGTGTAAAATAAGTATAATGTGAATGTTATTATTAATTTATATGTAAGTTACCATTTTGAACTTCTTGTGCTAACATAGGTAACCATGTGTTATAGTATATAGTAACCTATGTTGGCTGAACAGGAAGCCACATAATGATCTTTGTTAAGTAAAATATATGCACTTTCTTTGATTTTACGTTTCTTTGATAATGGTTCTTTGGATACGATACTAGTATCGTTCCTTTTTATTCTATGTGCTCGATAATGGTCATCATTTCGAACAGCCAAAATTAAACAATTAGGAAACAAATACAACATTAGAACATTTTTTAGAACACAAAACACATTACGTGCACAACTGGCAAAAACTAAACCACACAATGAAAACCAATACAAAAAAAATGTCATATATAAAATTCCTTGCGAATGCGGGAAATTTTGTATAGGCGAAACTTCTAACCTCTAAAAAAGAGAATACGAAATCATCAAAATTACATAAAAAATAGAAATTTTGACAAGTCAAATATATGCCAACTGAACACGCCTTTGATAATGGTCATAGAATAAAATGGAACGATACTAGTATCGTATCCAAAGAACCATTATCAAAGAAGCGTAAAATCAAAGAAAGTGCATATATTTGACTTAACAATAGTATGTTATACAACAATATACAACAAGCATTTAATAAGAGTCGTTATTCATACAATTTATATTCCCATGACAGTGTTTTAAGATAACCTTCAAGTCAACTTCCATTGTATAGTTTGTTTCAGGTAAGCGAAATTTGTTATTATATTAATTCTAAAAATTGAATATACGAGAATAACACTCATTGGTCAACCAAACTCAAAGCCAGCCTTTAATTGAAAATAATAAACCAACTATTATTAACTATAATAACTGGACATTTAATATAAATTGTAAATAAATAGTAATCCTGCTTTCTTGAAAATAAACAAATTGATTTTGGATGCAGGTTGAAGTTTTTTCGTGCAATAGTATTGTCGAATACCATTCGAGATAAAATTTTCTAAGGCAAAATATTTCTCTTGTCTTATTCAAGTTAGTTGCACTTTGGCAATTTCGTTCATGTCATTTTTTACATTTTTATTTTTTGTACATTTGCATTTTTTGTGAAGCGATCCAAAAACCAGTTTTCTGCAATATTGTCACTTCCCACAGACAAATGGCCGAGATTTCGTACCTATATTCAGACTCATTTCTCTATCAGGCAGAGGAACCATAGACCGGTTTCGCTCTTATTAGAGCTCATCAGTATGGTATACCTCGAACCTGATAGATAAATAAGTCTGAACGGCAATTGGATCTAAATCTTGCTTAGACGCCTGTATGTGTATGTAAGTGGCGCCATCTGACGACGGCGGGTGCTTCCACTAGGGCATGCGAGATGATTGTGAAGCGATCCAAAAACCAGTTTTCTGCAATATTGTCACTTCCCACAGACAAATGGCCGAGATTTCGTACCTATATTGTCTGGGGGCGACGTTTAGCAGAGTATCAGACTCATTTCTCTATCAGGCAGAGGAACCATAGACCGGTTTCGCTCTTATTAGAGCTCATCAGTATGGTATACCTCGAACCTGATAGATAAATAAGTCTGAACGGCAATTGGATCTAAATCTTGCTTAGACGCCTGTATGTGTATGTAAGTGGCGCCATCTGACGACGGCGGGTGCTTCCACTAGGGCATGCGAGATGATTGTGAAGCGATCCAAAAACCAGTTTTCTGCAATATTGTCACTTCCCACAGACAAATGGCCGAGATTTCGTACCTTTATTGTCTGGGGGAGAAATGAGTCTGATACTCTGCTAAACGTCGCCCCCAGACAATATAGGTACGAAATCTCGGCCATTTGTCTGTGGGAAGTGACAATATTCCAGAAAACTGGTTTTTGGATCCCTTCACAATCATCTCGCATGCCCTAGTGGAAGCACCCGCCGTCGTCAGATGGCGCCACTTACATTTGCATTTTTTGTGGTAAGTATCATTCACGAAATTGCCGAGCAACAAACTTTCATACCAATCGAAATTTTTAGATTATTTTAAATTTTAGATAGTGTTTGGGAAAAAATGCTAAATGCCTTCTAAGCTGAGATAGAGCTCAGAACACCAATGGCAAATTATCAAACATCTTGGGTTTGTGGATAGACGATGGACTCAAATTCGACGGGCATGTGGACTTGCTGAGTAAGAGGCACTGGTTACTTCTCATTGCGTGTCATAGCTAGGGAACTGGATTCTGTTATCGTCAGGAGTGCTTACTTTGCATTAATTGAGAGCCAGTATTTGGTTTTAGGCGAGGAGTAAACCGCAAAGGAATTGTGGTGTACAGCCGAGAGGAATTTGAAGGAATTAGTAGGAATTACTCGAGGAATTAGGTGGCATTACTGAGAATTAGTGGGAATTAGTAAGCATTAATCGAGGAATTGGTGGCATTAGTAGGCATTAGTCGAGAAATGAGTGGCATTAGTAGGAATTAGTCAAGGAATTAATGGGAATTAGTAGGCATTAGTGAGAAATTAGTAGGCACTTATTTATAATAGATGCGTAGGTGCCTATAATATTTATAGAAAGAAATTTTATTGTAAAAGAGAAAGATATTCAAATTAATTACCTAATGTGAGGTACCAAGACATGGTTACCTGGATTTTTTGGAAGTTCAATTTTCTAGTCTTAATTTAAAGAGAAAATTAAAAATAAATTACACTTCTTCCTAGCCACTTTCTACTCTCTTCAACATAGTATATTCAAATTAAAAATTCGACGTTCTCTTTACATGCAACCACTATTAACTTCATTTTTTTAAATACGTATTTAAATAATGAAATCAAAAAATAAATTCTACCCTTTTGTTCTCTGTTCAATTCTAAACAAAAAAGCTCCTCTCTTAACTTTTCTTCGTTAGAGGCGTCATTTTCAAGTAAAAAAATAAAAATCGTTTTAACGCACGTCTTATAATCGTTACCTCAACAAGATGAAACGTGTTATTTTCGTTCAAACTTGAAAATAAAAAAAGTTTAAATTAAATTAACTTAAATAAATTGTTCGAAATATCCTCCCTCAACCTTTCAAGCGGTTTCGAAAATATTATTTTTTTTTTATTTTTTTATAAAACTTTAACACCCTGTATCTTCGTAAAGATGCTTTTACGGACCGTCGTTTATTAGAACCTTTCTTCTTAAAATAATGCCAGCAATCACCTTCTGAAGTTTGTCAGAGTACTTTTGAATCACCCTGTATAAAACGTTTATCACGTTATAAGAAAATTAGATTGTGATCAGCTCCGTGATGATAACCTAAAAGAGAGCATTGGTTCTAAGGTCGGTTCCGATACACCCTTGGCCAAACAGAAAAGGAAAATTAAACTAAGGAGAACCTTGCAGCAAATGAAGAGTAGTGTGGAATCTCCCACCTCAGATATACTATGTGATATCGGGTCTGATGGCTCCTCTGATGGCTACGAAGACGACCTTGTTCCAGACTCCAGAAATATTAGTTGGAAAATATTACGCTGTTGCGTATGAAAAGCAATGGTATCTCAGAGGGTCATTTTTTGTATGAACCAATTGAACCTGTCGGATGTGAACTTATTTTTGTATAGTTACCTTTGAAGCCTTAATGTTTTTATACCCATCTCCTTTTAGCACATGTTGAGAAGATACGATAAAAATGTCAAAGTCAAATTTCCAACGCCTACTTGACGACAATAATAAGTGAATGGCCTATATGTTTATGTTGCAATTTTGTTAATAAATATCAGGAGTTATGTTTATTTATTAATTTGTTTCCATATTTCTCCAACATTCGATTTTGGGGCCCACAGTTCTAAAGAAACCGTTTTTTTTCCAATTTTGATTTTAAGAAATAACAGAGCTAAAAGATAACAGAGTTTTAAGAAATAACAGAGGTAAAAACACAATAAGAATTAGTAGGAATTAGTGGGAATTAGTAGGAATTAGTGGGCATTGCCTAGTAAAAATCATCATGGCAAAGCTCACAACAAAACAAGTCCGGAATAGTTCCTCGATCGGATCTCCGGGAGGAAATGTTTTGAGCAGTGTAATGAAAGTGAACAGGGAGATAAGGATTGGTACTTGGAATGTTAAAACGATGGCACAAGCTGGAAATATCAACAACGCAACAAAAGAAATGAGAAGAATCAAAGTAAACATCATGGGAATTAGTGAGATGAGGTGGCCGGGAGTGGGTTCGGTGGATGTGGACGAACACAGAGTGTACTATGCAGGAACACAAGATGGTAAGTTTCTGAATGGGGTAGGCATTGTTGTCACCAAGGAGATAGCGCAGAGTGTCATAAACTTTGTCCCATTCTCAGAAAGAGTCCTTCTAATACAGATTAACGCCCGACCAGTAAATCTAAACATCATCCAGATTTATGCCCCCACTGCAGATAAAGATGAAGGGGAAGTTGAAGAATTATACAGGAATGTCGCCCAAATACTCGATAGGCTACCCAAAAAAGAAGTTAACATCATCATGGGGGACTTTAACGCAAAGTTGGGAGCTGGAGAAAAAACCGAGCTCATCGGGTCTTTCGGTTTGGGAAAGAGGAATGAGAGAGGAGATATGCTCGAAAAATTCACAGACGAACACGGCCTTGTAGTCCTCAACACACAGTTCAAACAACCACCGAGGCGTTTATACACATGGAGATCGCCCCTTGATAAACCTGGGAGAATAGTCAGGAATCAAATAGACTACGTACTAGTCAACAAGCGGTACAGAAACAGCTGCTTAAGTATGAGAACCTTCCCGGGAGCAGATATGCGAACCGACCACGTGCCAGTTATCGGAAGATTCAAAGTGGTTATGAAGAAGATAAAGAAAGCTGCTCCATTAAAAGTTAACCTAAGACAGCTGAAAAACGGGAAGATCAAAGAATGTGTAGAGAAAGAGCTGAATGCAGCAATGGCAGAAACAACAGAAGATAGCTCAGTAGAAGAACACTTGAATCACCTGAAAAGTAAAGTGGAATACATTAAGAACACTATTCTAAAGGAAAACGGACAAAGAGTAAGGAAGAAAACCTGGATGACAGATTACATATTAAACCTAATGGAAGAGAGAAGATTGAACAAGAATAACACCATAGAATACAAAAGGATAAACAACATCATAAGGAACGAAATACGAATGGCTAAAGAAAAGGAACAGAAAGAGAACTGTGAGGAGATAGAGGCACTGCAGTTGAAATATGACTACTTTAACGTCCACCGGAAGGTGAAAGAAGTCACTGGACAAAGAAGGAATACAAACTTAGGGAAACTAGTTGACGCTAATGGAAACATCATTGTAGACATGGAAGAGAAGAAGAAGATGTGGACTAGGTACGTAGAGCACCTCTTTGAGGATAATAGAGAGAGCCCCCCAGATCCCCGGAGTAATGCACAGAGTGGGCCAGAAATAATGGAATCAGAAGTGAGGGCAGCTATAGAGCAGAGCAAAGAAGGAAAAGCAGCAGGACCTGACAACATCCAGACAGAGTTCCTGAAACTTCTAGACGAAAATGGATTAAAGAAGATCACCAAACTTTTCAACAACATCTACAAATCAGGTAAAATACCACAAGAATGGCTAGTCTCAGAGTTCATTGCACTGCCAAAGAAACAAGGCGCAAAACGATGTGAAGAATATCGAACGATAAGTCTGATGAGCCCCCTGCTGAAAACCTTTCTCAAAGTCATCCATAAAAGAATATACAATCGATGCGAGAACCTAATCTCTCGAAACCAGTTCGGGTTCGTCAATGCGATGGGAACCAGAGAAGCACTCTTTGATGTCCAAGTCCTTGTCCAGAGATGCAGAGACGTTAACCTTGACGTTTACTGTTGTTTAATTGACTACGCCAAAGCATTTGACCGGGTTCAACATGGCAAAATGATAGAAATATTAAAGAAGACAGGGATCGATACCAATGACATGGTAATATCATAAGTAGCTTGTACTGGGGCCAGTCGGCAACAATAAGAGTCGACGGAGAAACAACTGAGGCCGTCAAAATAATGCGAGGAGTGAGGCAGGGCTGTGTACTCTCACCCCTGCTATTTAACATCTACTCCGAGCAGATTTTTAAAGAAGCGCTCGACGACGAAGAAGAGGAGGGCATCTCAATAAATGGGAAGAAATTGAGTAATATAAGATACGCGGACGACACCATCGTGGTCGCAGATAGCCCACAAGCACAACAACAACTTATCAACAAAATAGCAAGAGTTAGTAAGGAATATGGTTTGGACATAAACATACAAAAGACCAAAATTATGGTCATTAGCAAAAACAAGATCGACAACATCCAGTTATCCATCAACAACCAACCAATAGAGAGAGTACCACACATCACGTACCTGGGAACACGTATAAACGAGAACTGGGATGCAACTCAAGAAATCAAATCACGAATCGCCAAAGCCACAGCCGCCTACAACAAAATGAGCAAACTCTTCAGAAGCCATGATCTTACACTGGAAACAAAAATGAGACTTCTCAGATGTTACATCTTTTCTATCCTCTTATACGGGACGGAATCTTGGACACTCAATGAAAACACATCCAAGAAAATAGAAGCCTTCGAAATGCGACTCTATCGAAGAATGATGAGGATATCATGGACCGAACATATCACTAATGAAGAGGTACTAAGAAGGATGAATAAACAAAAAGAAATTATGAACACCATCAAGATCCGAAAACTGCAATATCTGGGCCACATCATGAGAAACGACTCCAGGTACTCCTTACTCCAGACAATCATCCAGGGAAAAATCGATGGAAGAAGAGGTCCAGGAAGGAGAAGAATATCTTGGCTGCATAACCTCAGGAAGTGGACCGGAAAAACATCAACCGAACTCTTCCGCATTGCCGTAAACAAAGTTAGGCTCGCCATGCTGATTGCCAACATCCGTAACGGATAGGAACCACAAGAAGAAGAAGCATTGATCGAGGAATTAGTTGCATTAGTAGGAATTAGTAGGCATTACGGCGAATTAGTAGGCATTGGTCGAGGAATTAGTGGCATTAGTAGGAATTAGTAGGCATTGGTCGAGGAATTAATGGCATTAGTAGAAATTAGTAGGCATTAATCGAGGAATTAGTGGCATTAATAGGCATTTATTTGGCATTAGTCGGCATTAGTGAGACAGCTTCGTTGGTTTTCAAGAACTACAGAGATGCAATGCAAAGTTGCGAGACCTCTAGGACACAGGTACTGTGTTCAGTGTAATTTTGCTTATTCCAACTTCCGCCCAAACACATAAGTCAATAATACTTAGTAGATAAGTGTGTAACCATTTGCCCCGAGCCTTGGGAACATCCAAAATTATGGGTCATTTAGACGAAAGTTGCAAACTTTTCTGTTACCAAGGGCATATTATAATATTGAAGAATATTATAGTGATACATTTTGATATGCATCCTGCTGCTTTTTATATAGCATTTAAATATTGTAATGTTGAGTTGTAGAGTTCGTATTCTTTTGAAACGTAATATAGTGTAAGTGTACCTGGATCTGTTTATGCGTTTTATTGATGACTGGCTACTGACGCTGTCCAATATTTATTCCGCTTTGTCAATGAGAATGTAAGTTCTTTGGACAATAAATCTGTTCAACGTGCCATGATTTTCGATTGAGGAAATCACACAGGATTACATGCACAACCCTCTAAAAAATATTCCTTAACTGGTCAAAAATTCTATTATTTTTATTTAAGAATAAACAACAAAAAAAAGGCGATACTTATTTTTACAATTTCCTACATCATTCATCTTTGACGCAAACCTCTAAAGCTTTGCGGAACCCAATCTAGGTTTAGTTAGACTGTGAAGGACAGGGTGAGGACATACGTTCAAACATTTAACTTTTCTGTTCATTCGGGTTTTGGTTATCTTTTAATTGAGACAAAGGTCATCCTGCTCCGTAGAGTTCATTCATTAATTATAATTCTCATTTCATCAAAATTTAAAAATTGTCGTGCCTGTCTCGTGGGCATTCTTAATAGTTTTTCAGTGTGCCCGTGTCTTTATAATAGTCTGTACATTTTAGCCTGTAACACACCAGGTATTACTTGCAATCCATTATGTTGTATCTTTTTTTTTTACTTCGTAAAATGCTTTCAAATTTTACTCTGCTCGAGACATTTATTCCATTTGCTAGATTGTATTTCTCGAGTAAAATATACTTGTTTTTGCTTCAAAGCTGTTGGATTAATTTATCCATATTATTGCTATGGAACAAAATAAGGTATTAAAAAGCGGTAATTCAAACATTTTTAAAAAATTACAGCGGCAAATTCACGTTGTCATGGAACCACAAAACCCTATTAAATGTCGCTGTCTGATAAGACATATTTAAGGTGACGTCCGTATTTTCTAATACTTTTTTAACACTTTATTATTTTCTTAGTTTTATTTAATTTAATTAACCAGATAATGTTGCACTTTAGTACAATCTATAGAAAACGCAATCGTGAACAATTATCGGTAATTTTACACCTTTAACGTTATTACCCCTGATAATTAAATAATTAAATTGTGATGTAGGGTTATGAATGATGTAGCTTTATTTTTAGGTCCGAAGTGCAACAAAACTGAACTTCGAAAAATTTTAATTATGTTTAAGACCCCCATAGACTTACGTAAGCTTGATATCTATTTTTGTACAGTAATTAGGACTATTTTTGAACCGAATAATCCAACAATAACCATCAATAATCTTTTATTAATTGTACTAATACCTAGTAAGGTCATTTTCTAATGAGTTACATAAAGTCTGTTGTTACTAAGTGTATTGATATCCGAAGTGTTTACACCTCGACAACGATATATATAATTAAGGTTTCTTAGCGTAATGAGTAACCAGCGAAATGCGTCAACAAGTTTTGTCTAATACCAAAATTTCTCCCGGGATGTGGGGATTGTAATCAGATAAAGTTATCAAATATCCAATGTTTCCGTGTTTGGGAAAATCATCGCCTACTACATTTTTTTGCGCTCTATTTTCCCGACAATTGATTGTTTCTGGAATCGTCGAACAGGAAAATCCAAACCGGAGAACCCCAGATATGTCGGTAAGTTGAGTAAATCACTTGATGGCTGAGCGCTTTCGATATTGAGGGAGCTTTCGCATTAAGATTTACTGCTTTTCAGCTTAAGAGTCATAGTTTGGTTTATTGACCCTGGTCTTGACCTGCCGAAAAGATATAATTAAGTTGGTAACATTGATGGCTCAAACAATAAATTTTACGAAGAAGAAATTCTAAAAAGTTATAAATAGACAATATGTGGGTATCAATAATAAAACTGTGCAAACGTGTACTTTTAAAACTTTTAAAGTTATTATATTATGGAGAATGAGTGTGAATAAGCAGGGAAAATTTCCAAACCAATTAAAACTCTGTAAGATATTGGCTATATTTACAAAGGTGATCGACAGGCTATTGCCAATTATAAGCCGATATCACTATTATCAACTTATTCTAAAATGTTTGAAAAATAATTTCAAAACAATTCGTTGACTTCTTCAAGTTACATAAGATATTTTCAGTTGGCTGTGAAATGTCAAACAAAAAGAACGAAAGTCCATTTACATCATTTTTTCTGTCAAAAATGCATAGCTAGATGAGGTTCTCTAATGAACATGGGATATGGCCTAAGAGAAAACTGCCCTCATCTTATTAGGTCAAACTTTCTAAAACTCAAACAGTATGTTGAAACACCAGGGTGCGGTGTTGGACATACTGTTTGTCACAATCTCGGGACCTCTTTTATTTCTTTTGTTCACAAACGACTCACCAAACAATATTGCCAGATTTCATTGTAAATTCGCAAATTATTTGACGCTGCTGTTTTCACACTCAGATGAAAAGATGATAGTGACCAACCTTAAATACCCATTTTACCTCTTACATTAATCTACCAAGAAGACTTACATTATGAAATTATGCATGCCAAAGCAAGCACAAAGAATCCGTAGAAAAAACTAAATGGTAAGTCAATCTAACAAGTCACATCTTTCAAACTGTTGAGGATGCATATATTACCCATTCACTTATTTTTCTCATCTAAATATCTTTGAAACCATTTTTTTATACTCATCTCCTTTTAGTACATGTTGATAAGATTGTAGTTACTACACTTCCCAAGTAGCATGCTGACGTGAATTTATCGTCTTTAATACGGCAGTTTGACAATGGGTGTCGCACTGACGTTAAATTGACGTTAAAAAGACGGTCGAATGTCTCGAACAACTAACGTCATAAGCACGATGTTATGTTCACGTGACTCACGACGTTATATTCACGGAATACATAAAGTTATATTCACGTAATAACGATTATTTACGGAACACTTAACGTTATATTCATCAGCATTCACGTCATTAAACGTCTTTTTGTATATGTCATTTTTAGCAGCTTTGAGTACCCTTAAAATGAACTATGACAAAGCTAAAATAATGAGCCAAGAACAGGCAAATATAAAAATACAGAACCAGAGGATAGAAAATGGCGAACACTATGTATACTTCGACTTTACTTGAAAAATATTTATAATTTCTTCGGTTTTTTTTTCAGTTTTTTTGACACTCACAGTAGTTGCTGAAAACTTCCCATCCTCCTCAACAGTAACACAATTTCGGGTTTTTTCCTCTTTATCACCCTTCTTCTTTTCAATAATCACGCTCCTGTTCATAATCTGTTTCTTCGGTATTTCGTATTCAAAAACGGATTTTTTTTCAACAGTAACTAGTAGTGAGTGGCTTTTTTCTAGGTTCTTCCGCTCGTTTTTCTTTGACGTACTTTTCCCTTTTCAGAAATCACTACCCAAGCCTTCATCAAGACTTTCCTCAATAACAATGGTTTTGAGGATTTTGTTTAAAGACATGTTCAGGAGCATATTCTGTCTTGAAAACCTCTTCAACTGTAACCGTTGTTTGAGGCTTTTTTATTTTTCTTCTATAGTAACAGTTTCATGGTTTTTTTCTCTTTATCGCCTTTCTATTTCTATATTACTAATTTTTTTTCTACTTTTTTTTTAATAGTACCAAAAACAAATTTACTATTTTTTTTGGTTGTTTGCCTTCCTCTTCTAGTGTAACAATTTCCGTTTTTATTTCAGTCTATAATTCTTCTCTTTATTGTTCCTTTTTTTGCGTATTGTTTTCCTTCATTTTTTATGTAGCTAAATGAGACTTATCATTGTGATTTCGGGTTTTTTTTACCAAAAACCAAAAAATTTACTTTTGCAACTAGTAAACAATTATAATGCTAATGGAATTCCTTTGAGAAATTTTGGCAAAAACTGCGTTTTCTTACGACTAACGATTAATGATTTTTCAAGTTTTTTTTTTATACAGTTTTACTCCAATTTGGAAATGATGCAAAGAGGTAAAGATTTGGTGAAATTGGACTGTCTTCCAGAGTGACCGTGGTTTAAGGTTTTAGACTTCTTCTTCTTCTACAGTCACAATTTCAGTTTTTTCCTTTTTGCCACCCTCCTTTTTTTTTTATTCTATAGTCTCATTACGCTCTTCTTCATAATGTGTTTATTCGATATTTCGTCAAGAAATCAGAAACTGATTTTTTTATCTTTTTCAGGCTCCTTTTCTGCAACAACTTACGCCCGTTTTTCTTTGACGTATTTTTTCTTCTTTAGAAATAGTTTTTTACTTATTTTCAGAGGAACACATTCCTCAATAACAACAGTCTCTTGTATTTGCTTAAAGATTTGTTCAGGAGCATATTCTAATGTCTTGAAAACCTCTTCAACTATAACCGTTGTTTGAGATTTTTCCTCTTTATCATCTTTTTATTTCTTTATTACAAGTTTTTTTTACGTACTTTTTTTCATATTACAGGTATTGTCCCATCTATATTTGGTGTGTCAGTTCTCCAACAAGAAATTCCGGCAATTTAGATGTTTCTTCTTGCTCTAGCGACCAACAAAATACCAAAAACAGTTGTTTGGTGGCTCTTCTAGTGTATCTATTTCCGTAATTATTCTCTTTATTGTCCCCTTCTTTCTTTTTTCAAGTTTTTTTGAATTGTAATTTTTATTTCTCATATTTTTCTATTATTCTTGTTTCATCATGTTTCGTTCAAATTTCTTTACTTTCACATTTTTTTTTCATTGATGATCAGTTATAAAATTGGACTTTTCTTTGCGTTTTCATGCTTTTGAGGTCGCTTTGACCTAAAAATTAAAATTTTTCAATTCCGATTTTCATTGAGAAAATTTTGGTCTAGAAAAGAAAAATATTTTAACATGTTTTTAGAAATCTATTAGACAATTTTTTCCCAAAATAATACAGGGGTTTCAAAAAGATGTTGACAAACTTTAGGAGACTATAGAAGACGCCAAGTCTTCTAATTTTTGCTGATAAACCCCTAGCCGCAAATGCACCGTCTTTGAGATACAGGGGTCTCAAAGAAATATTTTTTTATGGGTTTTTAGATTATATATATATCAGGAACAAATTTACATAGATAATTGAAATTGTGTACACGTTTTACCATTGCTTGGAGATACTTTATTAGTGTTAAAAAGCGCAATTTTTATGTGCCAGTGGCGTAAATTTAGAAAGTCGGCTGGAATTGTTTTGCCTCTAACGTCTACGCCACTGGAAAAAGAAAATGCAATTTGGAAGCATATTGTGAAAGGCAAATATTTTCTACACAAAAATGGTGTTTTATGCTGAAAAACACGGGTAAAACAGCAAAAATTATTTCTTATAACTTTTATTTATTATCGCATAAGCTGAGGTATTTCTTAACAATTCTACTGTTTAAAATTTGTTTTTTACCTGCATAACTCGTACTGACGTTTTGATTGAAAACGTTAGTAACGATTTATACCAAAATATTTCTTTGGCACCCTGATGTATCTCAAAAAAAGGTGCATTTGCAGATAGAGCCTTCTAAGCAAAAGTTGGATGACATGACGTCTTCTATAACCCTGCAAAGTTTGTCAGCACCTTTTTGAAGCACCCTGTAAATATTTTAAATTTGTGCCTCTATCTATCTTTTTTTATAATTTTATCGCATTTTTATTTCTTTCCTTTTTTTGACAACATTCTTTTTAGTCACTTCTATTCTTCAGTTCTTCAACAAGAAAATTTAGGTATTTCTTTGGAAAGGAATTGGTTGATAATATACGCAGGCACAACATATTCAAATAAATATAAATCATTCTTGTATTAAAATATCACAAATAAACTTTCTAAAATAGAGCAAGAAACGTTCCAATCTCGGTTTAATTTTTTTTTATTGTTTTATTTGCATTTTGTCGCTTATTGTTCACATCAGCAATAACCACCAATAAGTAACACACAATGACCAAATAATGTCGTTTTTATTACGACAGTTAATTCATGTTTAATACACGTCAGCAATAATCACCAATAGTTAACATACAACGACCAAAAAATGTCGTTATTTACTTACGACATATAATAGACGTTTTAAATATGTTAGCAATGTTGACGAATAATTAACGTCACTTTTCAGTTAGGTGACGTCTTAAATTAAAAAAAACCCATTAATGACGTAACGTGTGACGTCTGCTTGCTGCCTGGGTTAGCTATAGTTAGCAAAATGGTCTTAAAAACACAATCTAAAGTATTCTCCGGGGTTTGAAGCGTGGTCCAATGGAATTTCTTCCTGAATATTAGTCTGCAGCTGCAGAAGACATTATCGAAGGCGATGAGGCAATGAGCGAAGTGATTTCCCGTGCTTCCCGACGTTGACTGATTCGACTGTGGTCAATGGTGAGCTCGGTGGTATTTATTCCCCTGCCAGCGGAGGAACTGGGGTAGGGTTAGTGGTGGCGCGGGGTTTCGGCGCACTTGAAGTATTTCGTAGAACTCGCTTCCAGTCTGCATTTAGAAAAGTAAGTTCCTCCTTCCTGTTGAAATTGTTGTCGTGTCTAAAGATCTCAATGGTCTCGCTCGTTAGTCTCGGATAGAAACTCTGCGATTGATATAAGATATCTACCTTGTTGAAAAGGATGTCGTGACCTTCGGTGAGAGCGTGCTCTGCTACTGCTAACTTTTGAGTTTGCCCAGCCTGCAACTCCTCTTATGTTCCGTAATCCTCGTGTTGACACTGCGTTTTGTGTTGCCAATATATACCGAGCCACAGCTGCATGGAAGTCCGGTAAACTCCGATAGAGGATCTCTGCGGTCTTTGGGTGATCTCAAACTCTGTATTTAAGCGAGTGGGTTTAAAGGCAGTTTTATTACTTGTACTATTCCAGTAGCCCACCGATCCTGTTCGTTACATTGTGGATGTACGGTACAATAGTCCATCCGCACTTTTCTTTACCTTCTCCCGTTGTACCTTCCTGGCGCTCTACATTCAACAAGGTGGGTGGATAACTTATGGGTGGATCAACAAAGTTAGGTGGATAACTTATATCAATCGCAGCGTTTCCATCCGAGACTAACGAGAAAGGTCATTGATATCTTTAAACACGACAACAATTTCAACAGGAAGGAGAAAATTACGTTTCTAAATGCAGACTGGAAGCCAGTTCTACGAAATACTTCAAGTGCGCCGAAACCCCGCACCACCACTACCCCCACCCCAGTCCCTCCACTACAGCACGGCGGCAGGGGAATAAATTCCACCAGAGCTCACCACAGTCGAATCAGTCAATGTCGGGTAGTACGGAAGACTAAACATACACTAAACGTTACGTTTAATGTGTTTAGAATGGTTTGTTTATGGATACTTGTATGGTAAAAAAACACTGCTTATTCGAGCAACACTACAGAGAATCATAGCACTGTGCGTGTTTAAAGTTAACGTTAGCGCGTACGATAAGTCATGATGCGGAGTTTTAAGTGTTGTAGGAATAAAACATTTAACAACTGTTGCATTTACTGTAATTCTGTGTTTCACCCCAGCTGCATGGAAAGCAGTGAAACTTAATGGGTAGCGAATATTATGTTCCAGTTCATGCCAAGAAAGGCGTAATGAGGAAGAGAATTTGGAGAAGGATCGAGCAGCTCAGCTCGACAAACTGACTAGAGAATTACATGATAACGATAGATTAATAGCAAGGCTTAAAAGAAATAGCAAATTATATGCTAACGATGTTTGAGAAAGAGAGCAAAAACTTGAGACAACCATCATGGCACTGAAAAAATGAAATAGTTTATTGGAAAAAGAACTGGCTCAGGTTACTGAATCGATTTCCATACTAAGAAACAAAGGTGAGGCGCTTGCAGCAAACAAGGAGGTGATCGAAAATAAATACGAGGAGACTATGCTGCTGAATGAAGAGTTTCAGGAGAAAACAGAATTGCTAATAAACTGCAAGGAATCGTATGGTGTGGCAATAAGTTAACTTAGAGGAAAACTGAAGAACGAACGCCTAAGGCTACAGAGGGCAGCACCGAGACGGATTAAGATGTATACAGCGAGGAGAAACAACTGACAACAGCACTCAGATGGCTTATTGTCCGTATCCAGAGAGAAATCTAGGCAGACTCTATCAACGGAAGAGGATGTAAATGAGCAAGAAATGCTTGAGGATATATTGGAAGACCGATCGCGAGCTCAAAATATCGTATTGCAAGGGCCTGATGCAAGAGAATATAGTCTAGTGCGCAAGGTTATGATTTGTGGTGACTTGTCAGTCACTAATCTGGGTATGTCGCTGAGGGTTCAATTGTGTGCAATACAAAACTGAGCTCTGGAGAGCGAAGGGAAATAAACCCACAGCAGAAAATCTATTTAGAAAAACAATGGAGTACACAGAGAAGGATACTGTTGTATTGTGCATGGATATCACAAACGACATACCAAGTCCTTCTAATGAGATCCTTTCGGTAAGTAGATTCACAAATATGGTATTGCTAGCGAAGTACGACTTAAGGTCTGTTCCAAGAAAGACTTATAATAGCAGGTTTTCTGCTTCAAGGAACAACATCTCATTAAGATTAATCTCCGATGTTCGTGGCCTGGAAGGTTATCGACATACCCTCACATCTATGTGTGTCCTTATAACCTTATATATAGACATGATTCCAGTTTACTCCAGATCCAGAATTGTTTTTAAGCCAATAATGACAAGGGGCTTGACGGACATTCCAACGGACTTTGTCTGCCCACATAAGGAATATAGAGAAACATCTGGAACAGAGAATGCAGATTTGACCAAACAATATTTAGGGCGCAATGCGGGGCTTTTCGGTCAGCGACCAACTACTTTGGGCCCGCCTTCGACGGAGGTGGAAACAGCGATCCCATTGGAGGGGCCTGAGCTAACCAGCAACAACGAAACAGTGACGCGAATTGACGATGACAACGGTGTAGCCACTCTCGACCAGCAGAGCAATTTTTTAGATTGCCCTCTCAGGGTAGTGTCCTCTGTGTAATGTTTATGAATGTCCGGTCTCTCAGAAACAAGCTCAATGATTTTCAATTACTGCAGGATGATCAGCATTACACGCAAGTGGTTATGATGTGCGACACTGGTTAAAACCGGATGAATCAATCCACATTCTAGGAAATGCGGTGACTGCTAAGAGTGATAGACCAAAAAGCGAAAGAAGTAACATTCACAGTGAAGAGAACAAAATGGAGTACTTCGGACTTATTATGAGGAACAATAAATATCGACTACTGCAGCTTATCCTACAGGGAAAGGGCGAGGGTAGGAGAGGACCAGGAAGGAGAAGGTACTCATGGCTGCAAAACATGCGCCAGTGGTTTGGGATGACATCTTTTCAATGACTTAGACAGGCCGCTGATAGAATAAGAATAGCCATGATAATCGCCAACGTTCGCAGAGAATAAGGCACCACAAGAAGAAGATCATTAGTCCTTAATATGTAATGTTAAGGTTTGTGGGCGACCCTTGGAAATGCCGCGATTTGACGACGCCGTGTGATTTATTACCTTGTTTACGCGACTTTTGGTGCTTTTTCAACAATTACCAGTATTCTTTGATTATTCGATGAATGTTAGAGTATTTTCGAGTTTATAAGCTCTAGGTATAAAAGACAGGGAATCTACTTAGTCTAATTCTTGAGTCTTATTAAGGTAAAAGAACAAAGCGATAAGCTGTAGTAAAGTGTTAGTGGCTAATAGTGGTCTATAAGTAGACGAATTGTATTTGTGTTTATTTGTCGATAAGTAAATAGTGTTTTAATTAAACTCGGTTACACTGGATGTATTCGTACCAGAGTTTGCATTAGTATAATAGACCGTTGTTACCCAATAAGAACGTCATTAAAGACTCGGTGAAAGGAAGGAATGAGGATGCACTTAACAAGCCGACAAATGCGGCTTTGTCGTTTCGCCAGTGTGGACGATAGAGACTTCTTTTGTCCTTTAGACATCGGCATATTATTGTGTAATTTGCTTTGCGAACTAATCACAAAATAATAATTAATTTTGATATACATTTTCAACTTTTATTTACTCTAGAGGATTAATTTTACGCAAATCGTACAAATACGCAAATATCAATCCTAAACTTCCCTGCTCTGAGCTAGTTTTATCTTTGACCAATTTCCACCAGGAGTTTATCAGATATTCCCTTTTGCCATTGAAAGGAAGGAGTAGGCAGGGATTATGCAAATCAGTCGTCTGGGACTCCAGAAGGTTTCAGTTGTATTCAGGTTAGTTGTGTATTGCAGGCCAAAGTTTTGTTAAAATAAAAATATATTACACTTAAACTTTGAATTGAAACAAAACTGTGCTTGTTCTGTAGTGAAAAATTAATTGTCCAGTAAATTAGGAGCTTCACCAGAGAATTTTAACAAAGTAACTTCCTCTAACGACTACGATAAGCTAATTTTAAAAAGTTGATATTGGTGTTCTTATAATCCCATTTCTCTTCCATGCCAGTTTGAATGTCGAAATTATTATACAAATAATTCTGTAATATAACACCAAGATAATAAAAGCAATTAGTCTTTAAACGAATTGAGCATCATGTCATTGTATGGATTAGTCTGATTGGCCCACCTCATCTGGCCATATTCTGTTGCTTTAAACTATGGCGAAATTTGCTTTGCGTTGTAATAATTTTTCCATTCTGGTGTAATTATCTAGTTTTCTGTTCAATTAGGTAGCAACGCTACTCGATGTCTGGTTCAATTTCTATATAATCCTGACGTAATACGTAATAAAATTTCCTCCTCCTACAAAGCTATATTTAATAGTATCCTGCTAGGAAGTGTCATAAAACCGAAACGCATTAAATATATTCTACACTGTATTTATGTTTTCAAAGAATTGACATTTGATGTTGTGCGGTATTGTGGAAACAAAGAGTAAAAGCTGTTTTAATTGAACTTTCAAGTTTTAAGGGTATAACCCGATATTGCAACTCCGTTTCGAGTGTTACACTTTAGGTGGTTATTTTGATCATAAAGGAAGATCTATAAAAGTTATTTTAGCCTTTAAGCAATTCAGAAGCAGCACCCTCCTCGTTTAATTATAAAACGTCATCTAAACTAAAGCCACTCAACCGATTTTTGTTGGAGATGCCATTTTGGTAAGATCCATGCATAGACTGCTCTAATTGGTTATGTACTGGATTATATCCACACCCACACCATATGCATGTTTCCTAATACAGGGTTCAACAAAAGTTGATGTATTTTTATAAAAACTTTTTGAGCAGATAATTTTGCGGAAAAAAATTTCAGAACATTTTTTGCTGCGCCCGTACCAATGTGGCGACGCGTTATACCTAGGGACATATTTGGTGTTTTGCCTGGTTCCATAGATATTTAGTTTGATATGACAAAACAATTTTTACATGGTCGTAGAAAAAATTGATTGCTTCATTCTGTTTAGATAAATTAAATTTGTATTGAAAGCAGCTTCCTAAACAACCGTCTTTTTGCTTGAAAATATTTTTCTAGCAGGCACAGGGCCGGTGATAGAGTTGGAATTCCCTGTATATGAAAAAATGGGATGTGAAAATGTGGATTGATCCTCGTAGCTCTTAGATATTAAGTATATATAAGTATTACTAAAATTCCTTTAGGCCATAGTTCTGGACACAAATATTTTCTTGCACCCTAACTGCAACTGCCAAACGAAGCAACGCCTTATATTCTCTTTTCGCAGTCTGAATCTTGGTCATTTACCCTTTCCAGGCCACTTAATCTTAAAAACATCATGATGTCTTTGCTTTTTGTATCAGGGATGAGCCCTGAGACAAACAAGACTTCCACTCGTTTAGCCACCTTTACGAGACCTACTTCCTTTGTTACTCTCAATTCTGCAGGCTTGCCTGTCCTGTTTCTGCATCTCCTAATCGGTTTGGTTTTTTCATGCTTTGCTAGTGTATATTTTAGTTCGGGTCTCAGAGGAAACACGCCTGAATTTCCATATGACTGGCACCAACAATAACGTATGTCTCAAAAGTTTTCGGAAAAAAGTAATTTTAAAACTGGTTAAAGATTTTTAATTTATTTCGAAATTCAACATCTTAACCCTATAACCATATCTATCAACCATATTTAAAAATACTTAAATGGCTGATAAAGGTCCATGGTCTTCTGTGGCACGTAATTTTGGAGTTAAATGAGCCATTAGTTGTTGGAGGATAGCAACGTCGATATTCTGTGTCGTAGTTGTTCCTCATTTTGGGCTTCCCAACCACCATCGTACACTTTTCTACTCAAAAGGGACCAAAAATCTTCAATGGGTCTCGCCTGGGGCACATTTGGAGGTTGTCAACCCTGGAAAAAAAATTGATGCCATTTACTAACCAATAGGTCGTTTTTCTGGCATAGTGTTACGATGCCAAGTCGCTCCAGAAAATTATTTGGTCTCTGTGATGATGAGTATCAATAAAACTACAAAGTTTTGTGAGACACCTCTCGATGTAAATGGTTGTATTGACTGCTTCACCGCGAACCCGTCCAACATACGGCTGTGAAACACTACTTTCCAATATGGCGCACCAAACCAAGATTTTGTCCTCAAACTTCTGTTTGACTTTTATTTACACATGGTGTGGAACATTTTCTATATGATCTGTATAGAAGCAATCTTTTCCGTTAATATCTACGTGGTAAAATATTTTCCCGTTCATATTGATAATTTTACCAGGAAAATGAATACGTCTCAAAGCACGGCAGCATCTTGGGATCTTCTCCAACTGATTGGCGCTGTATTTTAGCGCCTCTCTTCGTTTCCTAAACATGAAACCATTTCTGGAAAGTGTTCGGTTAACAGTTGCTTTTGAATCATGGAATATTCGATCTAACTTTTGCACTGAGATTCCAACTTTGTTCTTTGCTACTTCAACCAGTCTTTGTTCATTTGCTCGGCTTGAAACTTTTGGCCGTCCACTCTTTGGTAAATTGGTGCAAGGTCCCTCCTACCCTCCTGGCGTTCTTTTATGGTTTGATAAATTGTCAAAACCAATTCGTTTCGATCCCTATACAATCTGATAATTGCGCGCTTATCCCTTGCCTAACATCGAGCTTGTAAGACATCTTGTTTAACTGTATTCGGTAAAATTGTTATATCATCTTTAACGTCAATAAATTTGCTCAATTTGTTTCCAACGCCAACTAGATGGAACCTTATTTAGTGTACGTATATTTTAGTAAAAAAAATTCTTTTGAGACATACGTTATTAGAGGTTTCCCTCAGTTACTTCTTTCTACAGTGCAGTTGCCATTTCCGTTTTTCTGTAGATCTGTGATTTACTTCACCTCCTACTTGAACATATGAAATCTTAGCTGTATTTTGTTTAGATGTTGGTCTGATTTTGTCCCCTCCAGTGCGTTGTGAAGCCCATTTATCGCTTTTTGCTATATATTGAATACAGCATCTACTATTCAGGTTAATCCATCACATTGTTAATACTAGGCGCAAACATGACCAAACGGTGCAGAATTGCCTCTTATGCCAAAATCCCAACATTCTTTTTCCTAACCATTTCTTTCTACACTACGAACTCTGATAAAGTTTTTCTCTCTTGTCGCACCCTTTCCTCTTGTGGCCCGGTGCCAAGACGAAGACAAAATATTGGAATTTTTTTATGATGAAAGAGATAGGCTACAAGAAGTACATCCCAATGTTGTAGAAACATGTCTTGTCATATCTGTTAATTAAAGATCTGTGAAGCACGAGTAATTCCCAGCTTTCGCTTTTAAAAAGACCACTCTTTACGAAGCTCTTTCCTGAAAAGCCGAATTTCCTGTTCATGTTTCAGTACAGGAAAGCATCAAATATCTGTGTGTAAAAGGTCTCAGCTTTTGCCTAGAATTTATTCTCATTGATCTAAGAATAGTATAGTAATCTTTGATTTTTATCTCTAAAGCATGTACTTATGTTTTTAATTTGTCTGTGAGTGAAGTGTGAGTGAACTGTGATTTTAGGGTTGAGACAAATATTTTTCTTCGGTTGCGGAAAGATCATCCTCGGACGCCGGGCTATTTCTTTCTAGCCGAGCAATATGCTTATCTTTTTTTGCGATTTCCACACCTAAAGTAAAAATATCGGTTTTCTGTCTCTTTCTTCAACCTCATGAACTAGTCAGTTTGTAAATCTAGTCGTTTTCTTATCAAAAAGAAAGATTTTGTTGGCGTGGAATTTTTTTCCGAAGAAAGAATTCTTCTCCCGCTAAATATTGGAAAAATACACAGAAAAAATTTCATAAGCGGGGTTAGGAGGTCAAGGTATCTAAATAAAGATCTTTAAATGGATTTGTACCAATTTTGTCTAAAGTGTTCCTAGAACCGTGACTATGTTAAAATATGATACATGCATCAAAAGTAAGACAGCTATAAGAGGAAATTTCCCACATTCACCAAAGTGTTTGTTCACTGCCTAATGGTTACTAAAAGCAAAATGCAATAAAAGGTGTGGAAATATTCCTCTTCCTCGAACAAAATCCTACTATCTTTATCAAAATAAGAAATAGAGGGCATTCTCATTTAACAAATAGTTTCAGTTACTTGCGCATCAAAAATGTAGGGTAAAACAATTGTTTTCTTTAATATTTTAATAAACATGTTGCATGTTGAGTATGTTTCCCTGACTAATAACAGGATCCCAGTTATGACTAAAATATTGTAGCGTAAAATATTTATATTTTTAATTTACGTAGTTTCTCACACAGCACACTTTTCACGTTTTAGTTTCAATTTCTCACGTTTTAGGAATCCAAATGCATCAACCAGAAATAAGTTTTGTCTTTGCGGAAAATCGACAAAACAGTGTTATGTACATGGAAAATCCGTTTGACTTGGATAGTTTTGTTCGAATTTGCACGCGTTTGGTAGTAAAATCGCGTATTGTTTATTTAAGGTTATTTTTATGATTTTCCGTGAAACAAACGCAAGTGAAAATTAAGCTCCTGCGTGTGTGGGGCTTTACGTGAAGCCAAGGAAAACACGCTGAAAATTAGCACGTCTGTGAGATTTTCTCAGTTTTTTAAATTCGTTTGGTAAAGCACGCAGCAAGTGAAAGGATTTGACGACAATCACGATAGAAAGTGGTATATTTCGCAGCAATTTAAACTTAAACTTGGGAAGCAAAATCCAAAAAATATATAAAAATAAATATGTAGTGGCAAAGTCAAGTTGCACGTCCTAATTCCTTTTAGTGACTGTTGGTAGACTTTTCCTAATTTCTGTCGATTATCTTCATGGATCCGTGTGGGGTTGCTAGAATCCTCATCGGGCGCCTCCCCAGGTGGTTGATAGGGGAAGGCTTGCCAGATATGGCAGGTACCGAGGAAATCAAATATTCGGGGCGAATCAAAATTAGCCTGGGGTTGAGCAGCAGCAATCCCAGTACTGCCTTATGCTAAAAATAAATGATATTGGCAAGGTATATGATCAGATACCTTTAGGCAGAGTTGAATCAACAGTATGGCTAAGACACTGCGATGAAGAAGGCAAGGGGAAACCACCTCATTATATATTTCCTAGTAAAATTATTATGGATAGCTTATTTACTGGCATAGATTATCATGAAAAGCTTATATACTGGCATCAAAATTCATAATGTCGTCAAAGAAATGGTAAGATTAGACCTTAAAATCATGTATGGAAATCAGCGAGACATACTGGCCAAATACAGGCTCATTCCAAATCCAAGAGCACATTTATTTTGAAACGAAAAGCCAACTCACAGAAACGGAGTAGGAATGGTGGTCGCAATAGAAATCAACGCAACGTCAACCAAGTCAACATTTGTATACCCTACAACGAGAGAATGCTACTTTTACAACTAAAAGCATGTCCAATTGATATAAACATAATACAGGTCTACGCCCCTACAGCCGATAAAGAAGATCAAATTATAAAAGATCTCTACGAACAACTAAACTTGCTGATTAAAATAACAAAGAGCAACGAGATCACAATGATAATCGGCGATTTTAACGCTAAGATTGGAAAAGGGAAAGAAGAAAATTCAGTAGGCGATTATGGCCTAGGACTAAGAAACGATAGAGGAAATCGACTTCTTCAATTCTGCAAAGAACATCAATTGATAATTAGTAACACCTTCTTTCAATTTCCACCTCGTAGACTTTATACGTGAGCTGTACCAGGCGATACAGTGGACTACATTTTACGTAATCAAATTGACTATACAGGGTGTCCCAGATTCAGTTAAATGGGGAAAAAGTTGTGCTGTTCCAAACTTAATCGGATGTGATATTAACATCCACGATATCTACAGGGGTTTTCAGAATATCAGGCTAAATCTAAAATAGATGTTATTGATTTTTGATCCAATTTGTTGAGATGTGGTTTTGATTTTTGAGTTGTGGGATCAGGGGTGTTATTCAAAATCAGTTATGAACTTGTCGACGTTTCGCAATATATTACAGCATCCTCAGGACAGTAAAAGTTGTTATAAAATCCTTTAACATCATATAAATAAATAGAACAATACAGTTAAAAAGGAGGGACGAAACAAAGGCCACTTTAAAATATACACAGTTAAATACTCACAATTCAGATAGATTTTGAGTCATCGGCTTTCTAAACATTAACTTTTGTACTTAATGTTTAGAAAGTCGATGACTCTCGAAACCTATCTGAATTATGAGTAATTAACTGTGTATATTTTAAAGTGGCCTTTGTTACGTCCCCCCTTTTTAACTCTATTGTTCTATTTATTTATATGATTTTAAAGGATTTTATAACAACTTTTAGTGTCCTGAGGATTCTGTAATATATGGCAAAACGTCGACAAGTTCATAACTGATTTTGAATAACACTCCTGATCCCACAACCCAAAAATCAAACACACATGTAAATCTAAAAATCTTAAAAATTGGGGGCAGAAAACCTGCAATAATATCGCCATCTTGAATCCGAATTTGATAAAATTTGGTAGTTTTAAGTTATCTACTATGACCAATCGATTGACGTTGACGATACTTTTCTAGACATTTTAGATTTTTTGGAGCCATAGTCAACTTTGTTATTTCTTATGGACGCCATATTGGATTTATACGTCGTTAAATAGCACGTAAAAAAAAGACCTTTTCAACCATGTATTACGACACTATCTTGATATGGCGGAAAACTAAATTTATTAAAAAAAACACATTTTTTTACTTAGTTGGCTGTCAAAAGTTTTTAAAAACACCAGTTAAAAGTACCTAAAAAAGACACGTGTGAAGAAGAAAGAATGGATGACAGACGAGATCCTGACCCTAATGGACCAGAGACGAATACTAAAACAAAAACAGGGAGGAGTGTCGATCAATACACAAGATAATAAAGAGGGAAATCATGGCTGCAAAGGAAGAATGGCTGGCAGGGAAATGTAGCGCGATTGAGGAACTAGATAGAATGCATGATCATTTAAATACACACAGAAACATAAAGGAAATTACACATATCCGGAAGAAAACCACAACAGAAACCCTGGTAGACTCAGACGGTAAACTTATAACAGAAATGACAGATAAACTAAAGACGTGGAAACAATATATTCAAAGAACATTCTTAGAAGATAGACCAGAAGATTCAGATATCAGTGTCGAATTTGGACCATGTCCACGCATAACAAAAGCAAAAATTGAGAGAGCTATCCAGAATATACAAAACAATAAGTCGCCTGGACCTGACGAGGTCCGCGTAGAAGTCCCACGATAAAAATATTATGTGACAGTAGCACAAAATTCCTCAAGCACCTGGAAGAAATCTTCAATCGCATCTATGATACAGGAAAAATACCTTCTGAGTGGATAATGTCTTACTTCATTACCCTCCCTAAAAAACCTCGAGCACCTGCGACCAATACAGGCTCATCATATATATAGAAAATGTGACTTATACACTTGCGAATCTCAATTTGGGTTTAGAAATGCCTTGGAAACTCGAGAGGCAATCTTTTTATTACAAGTCCTAGTACAACGATGTAGGGACATGAACCGAGATGTGTATGCATGCTTTATAGATTTTTCAAGGGCTTTTGACAGGGTAAAACACACAAATTTGGTGGAAGTAATGAAGGAGGTAGGCCTAAATATACGAATTATAGCGAATTTATACAGAGAGGGCCAAAAGTCCTGCATAAATTCATTAAAAATTCAAGGAATTTTTTTGTGTCAAAATGCTCGAACACGTCAATTGTTGTTCTTAGTTGTGCATTTTTTGACATGACAGACATGTATACAGGATCATCCATATAGTAGATAAATGTCACTTTTTAATTTTTTCTTATGGAACCCCTGTATATAAAAAGTTTTTTAAATTCTTTTGGAGTTTTTGAACATACATCGTATCACCTACCTTATCCCTAAACGCAACAGTTAACGAGAAATTTGCGATTGAATACCACAAAGCGCACTCATTTAATTTTCTACAAATCCTAGGTAGGTTATTAAAGTACCTAATTGACCTATGACTTTTAAGTTTTTAATTTTGAAAAGTGACATTTTGACAAACATCTATTTCCAAAGCAAAGTTTGTGAAATATTTAATACCAAATATCCAGTATACAGTGAGCAGAATTGCAAGGAAATTTAAAGAAGTGGGACACGTAAGAGACCTTTCCAGATCTAGTAGACCCTCGATTTCCCAGAATAAGAAATTAAACATTCTTTTATCCTTTGAAGAAAATCCCCATAAACCAGTAATACGTATGAACATTGTTCAGCCTGTCCATGAGCTCCTCCACAAATTTCTCAGATTTGAGCGAATCGAATTTCTGGTGTTCCATACATCGAATCCGCAGGAAGTCTCATTTCCCTTCCGAACATCACTTTTGCCAGAGTATAACCAGTGGCTTCATGCGTAGAACCTGGATATGCCATCAACATGAGAGGTAGATGTTGGTCCCAATCACACTAATGATCTGCCACCATTTTAGACAGGTAATGTTCTATGGTCCAATTAAATCTCTCCACCATTCCATCCTACTGTGGTTGCAAAGGAGTTGTCTTGGTCTTGCGAATTCCGGGAAGTTCCATGACCTTCTGGAAAACAGCCGATTCAAAGTTTCGGCCTTGATCATAATGAAGTTCGAGAGGGACTCCAAATCTGCAGCATTTCATTAACTAGCACCGTTGCCACAGTCGCTGCTTCCTGATTAGGCAGGGCGAACCCAAAGAAATAGCATTGGATAATGAAATCGGAAAATCATCTGTTTGAAGAATCCTCAAAAAAGAAAAATATCATCCGTACAAAATAAAATCAATCCACGAGCTTAACAAAGATGATCCAGATCGTTGATTGGAATTTTGCGAAATTTTTATGAACAGAACCAACAATGACCGTTTTTTCTCTAGAAGAATAATTTTTTCTGATGAAATAAAATTTTGTTTAAACGGTATGATGAACAGACAAAACTACCGCTACTGGTCATCCACGAATCCAAATTGGGCGATTGAGTCTCACACCCAATGTCCTCAGTCTGTCAATGTTTGGGCCGGTATTGTCAGAGATAGAATCATAGGACCGTATTTTCTTGAAGGTACTTTAACAGGCCACTGTTATTTGCAATTTTGAAGAAATGAGCTAATTCCTGACCTTCGTATTATGTTTCCAAATGCAAATAAACCGAATATTCCAGATGAATCAATTTAATCATTCAACAAGATGGCGCGCCACCACACTTTTGCAAGGTCACCTGACCTTACCCCAATGAACTTTTTTTATGGGGTTATCTAAAACATAAAGTGTATCTAAATAAGCCCGACAGTATAGAAGAGTTAAAAAATAAAATTACGCACGTAACTCAACAAATACCCGCTGAAATGATAAGAAACGTGCTAGACGAATTTGAATTACGGCTTGGCCACTGTCAAGAAGTTAACGGGAAACAGTTCGAGGCTTTAATTCATTAAAGTTAGTAGTTTATATAGTATTTTTTTTTTCAATTGTTAATAAATTAACTCGTTATTTTCATGTAGGTATTAATACCGTAAATTTCTTGTTAACTGTTGCGTTTAGGGATAGGGTAGGTGATACGAAATATGTTCAGAAACTTCAAAAGAATTTAAAAATCTTTTATATTATATAAGAAAAAAAATAAAAAGTGACATTTATCTACTACATGGATGACTCTGTATACATGTCTGTCTTATCAAAAATGCACAACTAAGAACAACAATTGACGTGTTCGAGCATTTTGATAAAAAAAAGTTTCCCTGAATTTTTAATGAATTTATGCGGGACTTTTGGCCTTCACTGTATGGGAACTAGTCAGCCTACGTATGTTCACGTAAGCCGACAACAAAACTGAGGAAGTGAAAATCTAAAAAGGCGTTCACCAAGGGTGTGTCCTCTCGCCGAGTTTATTTAACATCTACTCTGAAAAAATATTTCAGGAGGCACTGGAGGATTCTCCTGAAGGGATTAAAATAAACGGCAAAAACATAGACAACATCAGATACCCAGATGATACGGTTATCCTCGCAAGTAGTCTGGAGGATCTTCAGTTTCTTCTGGAGAAAATCAATACAACGAGCGAGGAATATGGACTTAACCTGAACACCTCCAAGACAAAACATGTGACCATCAGCAAAAACCCCCAGCCTGCTATGATTTTGACTTTAAATCAAGAAACTATAGAACGTGTCGAAAGATACACCTACTTGGGATCAGTGGTGAATGCAAACTGGGATCAATCCGTAGAAGCAAGATTCAGAATCGAGAAGGCAACATCTGTATTCCATGCAAGAACTGTACTCCAACTGAACTCAATAGAATGAAAACATTTTTCGTCAACAGAAACCTTAGCCTACAACTGAAAATAAGAATGATCAGATGTCAGTTACATCCTTCCAGTCCTTTTGTAAGGCGTTGAGGCGTGGACCTTGACAGAAGCCTTGATGGGGAAGCTCGAAGCGTTCAAATGTGGATATATCGGAGAATTCTGCGCATCTCTTGGATCGAGCACGTAACTAACGAAGAAGTACTTGGTTCAAACAAAAATCAAGCTTTTATGCACATAATTATGCACAATATTCTAAAATTTCTTAATTAATTATTGCTATAAATATTGCAATAGTTTGTTATAAAGTTCGTCAGTAAATAACTGACAGATTATCTATATTGTCTTTTGTTAAAATTGACAATTTGACTCTTTGTTTGAGGGTGCCGCGAGTTGACCCTGCACACTGCTAGTGTTAAAGAGTGGGTACTTCGCGAGTGACCCTTAGTACTTTAGTGCGCGTAATTTTGACTATTTACCATGGTAAAACTCTAGCTAGCGTTTCTTCTGGTGAGGAATTTCGCGAGTTGACCCTTAATGCCAGAGACTCGGAAGTGTTTTTGAGTCATTATAGTTGTATAAATAATAGCTTCCTTCTGATGAGCTATTTCGCGAGTTGACCCTTAATACCAGTGACCCAGAAGTGTTTCCTTTTGGTCTGTTCTATATGAATATTATGTCAAGACATTAAGATGTCTTCTTTTTCTGATATCTTTTTCTGCTCTCATTTTCTCACCCCCGGCAAGGAGGGATAATTTAATAACATTTTAATATTGATCTATTAATTGCTGATTTAGATGCTCAGGTACGTTTTATTCACTTACAGACGTGTCATCCCGATCGGACACCTGCAGGCGCCCATTGTTGACAAATAGTCGTGATTTATCTAGTGTAAGTTGTTTTACATAACTTTTAGTGCAGTTTGACCATTTTATATATTTTCTTAAATATATTGTAAAATGTTGTTTAAGTCATCCGACTGACAGCACAAATATTTCTTCACTCTACATTCGAACATATTATGAGGAGCAATAAATATCAACTACTGCAGCTTATCCTACAGGGAAAGGTCGACGGTAGGCGAGGACTAGGCATGAGAAGGAACTCGTGGATGCAAAACCTGCGCCAGTGGTTTGGGATGACACCTTTGGCATCAGAAGAAGGATAGCCATGATAATCGCCAACATTCCCAGAGAATAAGGCACCGCAAAAAAAAGAAGAAACAGTCATTTTAGCATATCTTTAACCCTAGACTTGCATTACCTCTCAATATACATTTACGGTGGTAATTCAAAAACAAAAAAAAAACTACCGACTGATTATTATCGTGACGTGACACGATAGTAAAACACCGATAAGAACTGCTACTGTTGACTTAAAACGTTCAATTACTAGCATAGTTCACATAACGTAAACGTAACATAAACAATGTGACGTAGCGATTTTGGTGCCACCGGACCAGATGAAAGCATTTTTTGTATGAATGAGTTCGCTATTAAAATAAACGTCGAGTGCTATAACTCATCATCGTTCAGACCTGCCATCATCGTTCCGCCTCCATTTATTTATTTTTTCTGTGTTGAGACAAGCAGTTGGAATTTTAGTTTGGGAAATGTGATGAAATATTAGAACAGACGTCGACAAGGCAATCTGAATTTTCTAGACAGTGTTACGATAACTGTCTTTGCACGTGCTTTGCCATTATCACATCACGTTCTCTTTCGGCACGCTGCCTTCTTCAATGATGTAATTGTTAACGTGTTGTTAGAAATTGTTAACTTCTTACGCCTTTACGTTTCGTAAAACAGCTTTTTACTCGTTGTAATTCCACACAAAAATAGCCACCCTCGCCCAATTTTTCCAATTCCATAATGAGGTTTATTCGGTTTTATTCGAGACCTTTTTTAAGCTCTAATGATTATTGCCCCAACCGGCGTGAATACAGAATAAGCGAAAATTCAATCCACTCATCTTCGACTTGCTAAAACATGTAAAATTACTGCCAACAAAAAAACATATCGTATGCAAATCTGAAGAGTTGGTTGGCCCCTGTTCTTGGAAAGCGGTGCGTCAAATTCTAAACGAATGAATCAACCAGATCAAATAGAGAGCGGCCAGAATACGCCAAAAGGATTAGGTCAGGTATTACCGGAGGACCGAGTCGAATTTTGAATTGCAGTTTTTTGCGATGGTCTATTTGCTAATATATTGCGCGGCTGGAATTCCCTGCTCATTGTATAACTAATTGTATGTTAATGTAGGTGGCACCTAACGAAATTTGTAAACGGCAGGATCTTGCACAACATGGGAAATTTGACTAGTGTACGGACGAGTTTTTAATATCATTAACGACTTTTCTCTTTCAGATTTGGAAAAAAGTTTAGAAGCATAAAAAAAGCATCGCTAGAAGTTTTGTAATTGGGAATTATTGTTAATTGCAAAGGGTGGCACTCGCCTGGGGTCTTTTGCACGACCCTAAAGTTATTTTGAAGGTTCTTAAACTGTTAGTCGCGCTAATTTTAATGTACGACCGGAAGGTGTTAATCCTACGCGATTCAACGGGGTTAAAAAAAAATTCGCTGATCTTAATAATTTAAAATTTTGCCAACCTCGTACTTATAAACCTAATACTGGCTAATTGTTTTCGTCTATTTGCATAGGCAAATTCTGAGGACAGCGTGCATTTTAGCAATTTTGTTAATCATTGATTGAACTTTTTGATGTCAAGGAAAATTTAGCGGGATTATGCTAGTTCCTTGTTCCTGTGAACTCAGTAAAGCTTTGAGCAACGTTTAATATAGTTAAGTTGTTAAGTAAGAAATGTTGATTCACGTTTGGTTTCCTGCTTGAACTTCTGGGAATTTTGAATACCTACAATGGCAATATCTGTTAATGAAGCTCTTTCTATTAAAAAAAAAATGTTGAGGGAGATGAGTCACAGCCCATATATGTGCATATGCTTTCTTTTATACGTATATGTTCGCTCGCTTTATACTTTGATGGTTCGCTATTGTCTCACCAATCTCCCTCCTTTATGGTACCGCATAATACATGTACCATAGGATAAAAATATTGAATATAATTTCCTCTAAAAACAACTGTATTTTATGATATGTCATAAGACAGTTTTGACATTGCTATAAATGATAATCCACACGGTGGAATATGTGGCTTGTGTGGTACTGTGCATGACTCTTCTAAAATTTAGGGTTTTACTGTTGTGTATGGGAAAGTTCCATTAACGCTACCAAAAGAACGTTACCTAAACTGGGATTTTTTCAGGACATACAATCTAAAGTATTTTCCAAGCTTTAAAGCCATGATCCAATGGAATTTCTTCTTAACGTTTAGTCTACTGCTGCGTCAGAAATTATCAAAGATAATGAGTCAATGGGCGAAGTGATCTCCCGTAGTTCCCGACGTTGACTGATTCCAATGTGGTTGGCTCCGTGGTATTTATTCAACCGCCGTCGCGCTGCATTGGAGGGCCTGGGGTGGGGGTAGTGGTGGCGCGGGTTTTCGGCGCCCTTGAAGTATGTCGTAGAACTCGCTTCCTGTCTGCATTTAGAAACGTAATTTTCTCCTTTCTGTTGAATTGTTGTCGTGTTTACAGATCTCAATGGCCTCTCTCGTTAGTCTCGGATAGAAACGCTGCGATTGATGTAAGATATACACCTGGTTGAAAAGGATGTCGCGACCTTCGGAGAGAGTGTGCTCTTCTACTGCTGACTTCTGTGTTTGTCCAAGTCTGCAACTCCTCTTGTGTTCCCTAATCCTCGTGTTGACACTGCGCTTTGTGGTGGAATATATACCGAGCCACCACTACCTGAGGATAGAAACGCTGCGATTTCTATCCGAGACTAACGAAGGAGGCCACTGAGATCTATAAACACGATAACAATTTCAACAGGAAGGAAGAAATTACGTTTCTAAATGCAGGGTGGAAGCGAGTTCTACGACATACGTCAAGTTTAGTGCGCCGCAACCCCGCGCTACCATTACCCCCACTCCAGTCCCTGCACTGCAGCGCGATGGCGAGGAATAAATACCACGAAGCTCACCACAGTCGAATCAGACAACGTCGGGAAGCACCGGAGATCACTTCGCCCATTGCCTCATTGACTTTGACAATGTCTGCCGCAGCTGCAGACGAAACTACAGGAAGAAATTCCATTGAACCACGGCTTCGAAGCCCGGAAAACACTTTAGATATATTTTGACCGGCCGTGAAAGCCTTCACAGTCTTACAATAATTTGCGTTTTTCATTTATAAATAATAGCCATTTCTATCACTATATAACTTTCGTTTTTAAATAAACAATCTATCTAATACACCTTTATAAAATTTTAAGCCAACGAAGGAACTTCCAGTAATACATGACCTATAAAAGGCTGCCATTTTATATTGCACAGGATGCTGTTTATAGGTGAAAGGTCAATCTGCCTGAGTAGGCTTGGCATAAATAGAGAAGTCAAGAATCAAGCTTGTTGTCCATTTTTGTGGTAGGTAGATTAAGAAATAAATAGTTTTTATCTATTAAAATTATTAATTTACAATATAATGATCATATTTATACCAAAGAGAAGGACTTTCTTATTTTTATTGGGAAGATGTGATAATAAAATTATTGCATGAATCAACACTCTTAGAGAAATACCTAGGAAACGTAGTGGGCTAAGAGCACGAAGTGAAAAATTTCTCTTTTCCGACGTTTCCACTTCATTCCACAATTCCACATTTTTCCACATTCCACAATTCATTTCCAATTAACTTTCAAGTTCTTTTCAACCCATTTTCAAGACTGAAAAGTATTTTAATAGCCTGATTAAATACACCAGAGGAAGTATAAGTTAAGAATTTTTTTTTTAAACCTTAGTCCTACAGTTTTTTTTCTCCTTTTTTATTTCTCAATAAAAGTTGAAAAAATAATAGCAGACGAATCTTTTAAGAAGCCGTAAAAACTTAAACAGTTTAAGCTTGAAATTCCTATTTCAATAAAGTAAAACTCAAAATCTTTTAGATATTGCTCAATTATTAGATTAGATGTGGGTGGAGCCAACTGTTTATCTGGTAAGCATCCAACTTGCAATTAACTGCCATCGACTTCTATAGTCAGCGGATTATTTTGCTGTAAGTCAGAAAACTGCCTGCTGCTCCTCTTTTATTCTCTTGATGACCTGCTGAGAGCAGAAGATACGGTACATTGGACTGGAATTTTCTTTATTTTTACTAAAGGCATATCTTCTAAAGACTTGTCTGTGGATAAGAAGTGACATTTTGGGGTTCGGATTTCTCAGGAGAGGAGCGCAAAGGGTCGTGTTTTTTTATCAGAAAAGAGGCTAATAATTGAGATTACTCATTAAAACCATCTGTAGTTGATTTAAGTCAAAAATTTCAAATTTAAAATTTGAATCAAAATTCATTTATTTTAGTTAAAAAGTGTAATTTACTAAAACTTTCCTTAAAATTCAGTTTCTCCCAGAGCATCAACAATTATATTTTAAAAGAATGTGTGTCATATTTAATCAACTTTGGCTCTAATTTTAGTCATTTAAAAAAAAATAATTTCCATACGTAGACCCTTTAAGACATTTGTTAACCTATTTTTGTTTTAATCATTATCTGAATTTTTCAAAAAACAAATTTTTTAATTTAAACGCTTCAAGTGATCTTTAATGTACTTTCAGTTCTTTAGTCCACTTGTACAAATTTTGTTCCAAATATTAATTTATTCAAAAACACCAAACTTATGATAACGTTCTAGCCCTAATAATTAAAACAATAATTTATCCAAAGGATCCACATTTGCATTTTTTAGTAGATTGTAAAATTTTTTAAAGATTTGGCTTCAACCTTAACCTAAAATTTTTCCACAAACATCGAACATTATCGTACGTTTTTCAAAAATTTCAAATTTGCATTTTTAGATGCGTCCACCTCCAATCATTTTTAACTAATTTTGCAATGATTCTAAAATAAACTTTTCCAAACAATCCAAATTTGAATTTTTAAGCAAATTTGGCTTTAATACTAACTTACCTTTCTCGAAAAAATCCAAATTATCATTTAGAGGAGTAAAGCAAAAAGTTCATTTATTTTAGTCCAAAAGTGTAATCTATTGCAACCATCAAAACAAAAAATTTGAATCAGTTTTGCTTTATTTTGTCCTAAAGTTGAGTTTCTCCAAGACACATCAAAATATATATTTTCAGAAGGTGTGAGTCATTTTTAATAAACTTGCCCTAATTGTAATTATAATATGAATTGTTTCAAAAAACTTCAAATTTGCATTTTTCACACTTTTTTAATACTTTAAGTCATTTTTTTAACCGATTTTTGCCCTAATTATGATCAGAATTTTCCCAAAACCTTAAATTGGTATATCTATACAATTTGAGTCATTTTTAATGATTTTTAGCTTTGATCCGTAGATTTTTCAGGAAATTCACTTTTCCTAAGTTTTCCAAATTAAAACTTCAAATTTGCATTTTTAAACTCTTTCAAGTGGTTTTGGCCTTGGTTTATATCTTTTAAGGCGCGGTTGGCTCATTTTTAATCGATTTTAGTCTTAATTCTAATCTGGATTTCACCAAAGATTTCACATTTCACATTGTTAGACGCTTTTGTAGCATTTTTTAACGGATTTTGACAATAATCCAAAGCTGCTGTTCTAGTCAAATACCAAATTTGCATTTTGAGGTTTTTTTAAGTCAAATTTCAGTTAAATTGGTCTAAAAATTAATTTTGTCATAAACAATAAACAACATATTAGAAGATTTGAATCTGTTTAACATGATTTTTCCTTTAAACTGAATTCCTCCAAATTCATCAAAAATTTACATTTTAGTACAACGTGGATTAGTTTTAGCGAATTTTATTACTATTTTTAGCCTGCATTTCTACAATCTTATTAAAACAAATGCATTTCTGAAAAAATCAGGCTATGAATTTTTGACAGAAAAGGATGAAGTAATCAAAGTAAATGGACTTTTAACTATGATCTTGATATTTGGATTCATATCGGCTCTTTTGCGCTGTTAATTATTAGTTTTTCTTGCTGTGTCATTTTCTTTACAACTTGAGTTACTGTCACCACGAAGTACATTAGAGATTTTGTCTTTAGTACCTTCGTGACTATTCTTTATGTCACTAAAGTTAAAAGTATGACTTTGCTTAATTTGAAAAAAAAAGTAAAAACTGGATTCACTAATTATTATTAGAGAAATAAATAACTTTATACATTGACTGATTTTATAAATGGCTTTAAGTCAATTTTTAACCGATTTTTGCCCTAATTATGATCTTAATTTTCCCAAAAACCTCAAATTTGTACTTTTACAGGCTTTGAGTAATTTTTAATGATTTTTAACCTTGATCCGTAGATTTTTCAGGAAGTTTACTTTGAGGTACAGTTAGTGAATGTTTATATATTTTTACCAAAAACATCACATTAGAAGATTTCAATCAGTTTTGCCTAATTTTGTCCTAGAATTGAATTTCTTAAAAAAAAATTAATTTTCGTTTTTAAACAATGTGTTTTGATAATGTTTTAGCCCTAATTGTAACATTCAAAGACTCCACATTTGCATTTTTTAGTCGTTGCTGAATTTATTAAAGATGTTGGCCCTAATCCTATCCTAAGTTTTTCACATTCTTCAAATTTGCATTTTTAGTTTAAGCGGAGTTTGGCCTTGGTTTATATCTTTTAAGACGAAGTTGGCTCATTTTTGGTCGATTTTTTTAGTCTTAATTCTAAGGGGGATTTCACGAACGAAACGCTTTAGATTTCATATTTTTAGACGCTTTGTTGCATTTTTTAACGGATTTTGGCCTTAATTCAAAACTGCTATTCTAGTAAAGTACCAAATTTGCATTTTGAGGTCTTTAAAGTCATATTTCACTTACATTGGTCAAAAAATTATTTTTACCAAAAACCAAAAACTTTTGAAGATTTGAATCAGTTTAATATGCGTATTAATCGTGCGTATTAATCAATGCGTGAATGAACCATTTCTTCTGGGTGAGTTTCCATCGTGCCTTAACGTGGCGCAATGACATGTTAAGCCGCTGTTCAAAGGGGGTCACTGACGGAGCCGGAAAATGTAGACATATCGCAATGCTGCCGACTTTGTCCAAGGTGATTGAGAAGCTTGTGAAGGGAAGGATCTTCCTGTTTCTCAATAAGTTCGAGATTTTAAGACTGGAACAATTTGGTTTTAGGCCTGGAAGGGGGGTACTGATGATGCTGTGTTTGGTTTTTTAGATGGACTGTACTCTGGCCTGAACAGTGGAGGAATGGTTGCAGCAGTATTCTGTGACCTATCAAAAGCCTTTGACAGCGTTTATCACGGACTCCTGCTGAGAATGCTGCAGGGATATCGTTTTAAAGGTATCGTGGGAAAATGGTTTGAGTCTTATCTCTCGCACAGGAGACAGTCAGCTACTTTTAACGAGGAAATATCTGAGCCACCATGGATGGATCGGGGGGTTTCTCAGGATTCGGTTCTATCGAGATTTCAGGCTGGTTTACCCTATTTGCGGATGATGCAACCATACTATGGCATAGTGAGTGTGTGGAGAGATTGAATGACTGTGTAAAGGAAGATCTAAGAAAGGTGAGAATGTGGTGTGAAAGGAACGGACTGATACTCAATGTTTCCATGACCAATATACTGTCTTTCGGGTGTGAATTGGAGGAAGTGATGATGAGTGGTCAGGCAGTGCGACACTTGACGGAGAACAGATTTCTCGGAGAGCATATTTATGCCAAACTGAAATTTGATGTTCAGAATACTATGCGTTGATGGTAATATTCCAAGAATTAGGAAATTTATGTGTAGTAAGGAGCGAATACTTTGCCCTGGTGGAAAGTCACCTGCGTTACGGCATTGCATTCTAGGGCTCTGCTCAGCAGCTTCGGGGAGTTTTTGTTCTTCAAAAGAGAGCAGTTAGGTGGATGTGTTTGACCCGAAGGTGGGAATCGAAGGCCCTTATACATGGAGAAACAGATTTTGACTGTGACGAGTCTGTTTATTTTAGAAGTGGTGTCTCTCATCTTTAGAAAGTATAGAAACCAGCGATGTATCAAGTATCAGTGTGAGTCGGTACAGTATGAGAGACCAGCATCGTGTTCCTATGCCCGCCCAGACTTCAGCATTGTTCAGGGAGTCTGTGGTTTGCAAGGGCAAGTTCTTGTATTACTCATTCACTTATTTTTGTCATCTAGTTACCTTTGAAACCTTCATTTTTTTATAACCATCTTCTTTTAGCACATGTTGAGAAGATACCATAAATATGACAAAGTCAATTTTCCGGTCCAAATCTACCGGAAACTATCAGAGCCCTAAATAATCTTAATCTTTTTAAGCGCAAAATAAAGAGCCTACTCATCAGCAAGGCATATTACTCAGTTGACGAGTTTCTACAGGATAGTTTGTGAATGGAATGTGTAAACGCATTTTCCAGATGAAATAGGGGAGAAGGGAAGAAAGGGGAAGAGGGAAGGAAGGAAAGGGGAAGGAAAGGGGAAGGAAAAAATTTTTTTGTTTTTTCAGACCTTATACTACATATACACTTTGTTTTCGGTTTCAGTCACTCGGGTTTATTCCTGGTTTTATTCACTGTGTTAATTGTAGGCCTTTTATATTTAGTGTAGTCTTTAAGTCAATGCGTGTGCTCCCATTTTGTGCATTTTGTGTATTCTTAGTACTGATTTTTAGTTTTATAGTACTACTAATTTTATATTGCTTTGTCAATGAATGCCCATTCCAGACAATAAAGCATATTTGATTTGATTTGATTTGATATGATTTTCTCTTAAAACTGAATTCTCCAAATTCATGAAAATTTACATTTTACTATAACGTGAATTATTTTTAGCGAATTTTATTCGTATTTTTAGCCTGCATTTCTCCAAAGGCTTTTAAAAGTTCTTAAGTTGGTTATGGATTTTTGCAAGAAAAGTAAATGAACTTTAAGTTGATATTTGGATTCATAATATAAAAAAAGGTAGAAACTAGATCATTAGAGAAACTAATTTTATGCACTGAAACTAATGATCGTCACGTACAACATTTTTTATACATTATAATTTAATTTGGTCAATCGTTCTTTCCTTATAACATTTGTCATGTGATATTATTTAACAACAAATTTCATCTAATTTGTTCTCTAGATTCTAGATCCCTTAAGAAGCATTTTTGCATAATACGATTTACACTCGGATTTACATCAGATCGGTAAGAACTCATCCACAATTACCTATCTTCGTTTGGCGGTTGTTTCCGGATACCCTGTGTATTAAAATAACTGTGGATGTAAAGATTTTTAGACGTCATTAAACAAGGTTTCTATTTTTTTTCTCGAAAACGAAAAAATCAAGACCGTTCTTTGGGTCAGATTGGACAAACAATTAAGACGATATTGTATAATGTAAACGTATTCAAAACAATGAACAGTTTTTTGAATAGGTGTTGTATTGAACGTCATTTCAGTACGCAGAAAAATTCACTAAAAATATGCCCAGTTAATTCACCATTTACATCGTTTATATACCTTTACAACAAGCAAACAGTATGTTTGCTTCACTCTGTATATATTCCTGTTAGAATCAGGTGTTGACCAACCAGTGGCAAAAAAAATAGCGCGAAAATTTTTTATGATGCCACGCCCACGTTTTGTTAAATTTTGACAAATATTTTCCTCATACATAAATCTTCCCATAAGAGGAGTACAATTTTCAAAAAATTTCAGCCCAAATTCTACGTTTTCTAGACAACGGTTAATTTCCGCTGTCATCTACTAACCATTTTGACTGAAAAAGTCAGTAACAACTTCATTGACCGCCTGTAACTTGAGATCGCCTTGACCGATCAGAGTGAATCCAACTGTTTTTCCTCTTCTTGATGTCCTCTTTCTGAAGCTCCGTAGGTGCAATATTTTCGGAGATAGACCCATTCGGAGGTCGATTTTTAAGCACTTTTAGAATCGCGTTTTTGACCGTTTAAAAAAACCTCTTTAGATGTTAAATTCATTCGAATTGAGTTTGTTAACTTCTTAGGAGATTGTAAGCATGCAATTCCGATCAAAAACAGCAAAGAAATTTTTCCGAAGTTTTTTCGAAAATGTTCAGAGGTGGGGGTGGGGGGGTATTACGACTTTTTCTCATTTCTCAACTTTGACCGCCTGTCACTTAAGAACGCATCGACCGATCGGGGTGAATCCAACTGTTTTCTTCCTCGTCTTCGAACCATCGGAAGTACCACCATAGTTGCAATATTTTCGGAGATAGACCCCTTCGGAGATTGATTTTTAGGCCTTATAGAATCGCGTTTTTTCACCATTTATAAAAAAATTCTTTAAATGTTCAGAGGGATGGGGGGGGGGGTATTACGACTTTTTTCAACTTTGCCTGTAGCTTGAGAGCGCATCGACATCGACCGATCGGAGTGAATCACACCATCGGAAGTTCCGTAGGTGCAATGTTTTTGAAGATAGACCCCTTTCCTCAAAGTCCTCAAAATAAGTCACACATAAATCCTACATAAATCTAAACGGAGTCGATAAAGAAGGGGGGGGGGGACGATCGCCTGGTTCCGCCACTGTGACCAACTTAGAAGTTTTTAATAATCTGAGAAATATATCCAATTTCGGTCCAACATTCCTCAAATTTTAATTAAATGTTCGTATACCTCATTCACTTATTTTTGACATCTCGTTACCTTTGGAATCTTTTTTTTTATATCTGTCTCTTTCCAGTACATGTTGAAAAGATACTATAAAAATGTCAAAGACATATTTCCAACGCCTACTTGACATCAATAATACTTTATACATATTATATATCACACATATTTTGAATTATTCTAACTGTAGTACCATACAAAGTACTTAATTCCAGTCATTCTTCAGATTAGAGATAGCGCTTTCCAATCTTGCATATCATCATGTTCCGGTAAAACTCGCATGTCCAAACTCGCGGAATATTGCACACCTGGCGGTCGCGCCGGTGGCGTCACCAATTGACTCGTCGGGAATCTTATCAGCAGACACCGCGACGCTTTGATACGCAACTCTACGCTACAGCATCCAACCCACTACATCTCAAACTTTTCGGTCTATCCAGCGCATATATATTTCGTGATTGGCGCGAAAGCGCACCATTCGAAAACGCGATACGAACGACATCCACAAAACGACAATTTTTTCTTCGACTGAAGAACAACGACTACTGAAAGAAACGACGACGCCAAACGACGCCGGCGATTTGGTTTTGTTTATATTTTTATTTGCAACTCATTAACTGCGCTTGTTTCCTACTTTTTCACCGGAAAAAGTTTTTAGAGTAGTGCGTGCGTTCCAACTTTCCAGTGCGGTAATACGAGTTTTTGCGACAAACGACCGGAAACTTTAAGATGAAAGCGACGCTCTTGAACACAGCTCTAGTCTTCATTATTGTCCTGAATGTGCAAAATCAAGTTTTGGCCAGGCCCAGCTTAAATAGCAGGTAACATTAATTAATTAGACAATTTTTATATACTGATGCATTACGATTTTTTTAATAATCTGTTTCAATGACGTCAAATCAATTGAAAAACCATATATCCGAAAGCACCCACTGTGCCAGCCCTAGTGTGTTAATTGCATTGAACGTCACTTTGGGGTCAAAGCAGAAAAACCTATTTTTGCTCTTAGATTTCTCAATATTGTGTTTACATTAAATGTTGTTAATTCTGACGTGCTTTTGCCTATTTTTGTTAAGTTTTTGAGTTTCCATTACATCAAGCTACGTACAGGAATTTGATTCATTCGCCTAGGCAAATATTGGTCGTGCAAACAAAGAAGTATTTTTAGAACCATTTTAATTGTGTGCAATTAAACGTACAAATATTTCCTAATGTTACAAAAAAGGTGTGCGAAATTGAATTAGTGTTAGAAGGTCGTAATTTGCCGGAATCGAAAAATATAGGCACCGGCGCAACAATTAATGGAATGTGTTTTCGCAAAGAGAAAGGTGTCATTTTTCGTTTGCATGTGTGAAAAATGAGGATTTTTCGCTAATTTTGTATATACAAAAGTGAAATTAGGACCATATTGAAAAACTGAAGTTGGCAATTGTAGATACTCAAATACAGGCTGCAGGGACCAATTTGCGAATTTATTATTTAATTTTTATTCATTTTGCAGCCACGAGTGTTTGAAGCTTTGTGTAATTCTTAGGAATTATCCTAGTTTTATTGCTAAATCAAATTGAAATATAACGATACATGGACATAAAAAATAATTTATAGATTAATAATATTTTATGAAATATTTTCTTTCAAAAAGAGATGATCATCCATGTGAAAATAATTCATTTAAACATTCACAACTGAAGGACGCTAATTACAACAATGAATTCACATATATTTATAACTTTTAATAAAGCAGCAATATCCTGAGCTTCATTGATGTTATCAAATTTTTTTTAGCAACTCCGGAAATATTACCTTTGTAAAAAACAGAATAAAATTAAAAAGTTTCCTCGGAAAAGCTTCAATAAATAAACATGTTTAAAGTGACGTAATTTCCAGACAAACCTTAAGGGAATCGCGTTTTTACCTTCATTTTAATTGCACAGAATTTAAACTTAAACAAGCAGCCATTAAAAAATGGAAATGTATGACTGCTACAGCTGCTGTGTGCTGTAGCGCTGAAACTATGAGTTTAAGAAAATAATATTAAGTGCGAAAAAATATTAGACGGTTGTCTTAGAAAATTACTATTTAGTTAAACATTTAAAATCAGCAGGAGGCGAAGACATCCTCTTTAAGTATATATTGTCCGTAAGAACTTCATACATTACTTAACGAAAAGTATTTGTTAGGAACTGTTTTTTCCTCTTCTAGACTTCCTCTTTCAGCAACCACCATCGGAAGTTCCGTAGGTGCAATATTTTCGGAGATCAACCCCTTCGGAGGTCGACTTTTAAGAACTTTTAGAATCGCGTTTCTTGACAATTTTTTTAAAATCTTCTTTAGAGGTTAAATTTATTCAAATTGGGTTTGTCACGTTCGTAAGGGATTGCAAGCGTGCCATTCCGATCAAAAACAGCAAAAAAAGTTTTCCGATTTTTTTTGAAAATGTTCAAAGGGGCGGGGGGGGGAGAGTATTATGACTCTTTTCTCAATTCTCAACGTTGATAGCCTGTAACTTGAGAACGCCTTGACCTGTCGGAGTGAATCTAACTGCTTTTCCTCTTCTAGATGTCCTCTTTCAGGACCGACCATCGGAAGTACCGTAGGTGCAATATTTTCGGAGATCAACCCTTTCGGAGGTGGATTTTTAACAACTTTTAGAATCGCGTTTTTTGACACTTTATAAAAATCCTCCCCTTTAGAGGTTAAATTCATTCCATATGGGTTTGTCACGTTCTTAGGGGATTGCAAGCGTGCCAATCCGAACAAAAAACAGGAAAAAATAAATTCCGAACTTTTTGCAAGAGGGGGAGGAGGAATTACGACTCTTCCCTCAATTCTCAACTTTGACAGCCTCTAACTTGAGAGTGCGTCGACCGATGCGAGTGAATCCAACTGTTTTTTCCTCGTCTTGATGTCCTCGTCTTGATGTCCTCTTTTACCCACCATCGGAACTTTCGTAGGTACAATATTTTCGTAGATAGACACCTTCCGAGGTGGATTTTTAAGCACTCTTAGAATCGCCTTTTTTGACCATTTTCTTAAAAATCCTCTTTAGAGTTTAAATTAATTCGAATTGAGTTTGTTACGATCTTAGGAGATTGCAAGCGTGCCATTCCGACAGGAAAATCAGTTTCCGAATTTTTTTTGAAAATGTCCATAGGTTGGGGGGGGGGGGGGTATTACGACTTTTTTCTCAATTCTCAACTTTGACTAGCCTAACTGTTTTTTTCCTCTTCTTGATGTTCTCTTTCACCTCCCGCCATCGGAAGTTCCGTAGGGGCAATGTTTTCGGGGATAGACCCCTTCGGAACCCTATTTTTAACCACTTTTAGAATCGCGTTTTTTCGACCATTTTGAAAAAACCTCTTTAGAGGTTAAATTCATTCGAATTGAGTTTGTTACGTTCTTAAGGGATAGCGAGCGTGCCATTCCGATCAAAAGCAGTAAAAAAAAGTTCCGAAATTTTTTCGAAAATGTCCAAAAGGGTATTACAACTCTTTTCTCAATTCTCAAATTTGACCGCCTGTATCTTGAGAACGCCTCGACAGATCGGAGTGAGTCGAACTGTCTTTTCCTTGTCTTGTTGTCCTCTTTCACCTCCGACTATCCGAAACTCCTTAGGTGCAATATTTTCGGAGATAGACCTCTTCGAAAGTAAATTTTTAACAACCTTTTGAATCGCGTTTTTGACGATTAAAAAAAATGCTCTTTAGAGGTTAAATTCATTCAAATTGAGTTTATTAAGTTCTTAGGAGATTGCAAGCGTGGCATTCCGTCCAAAAAACAGCAAAAAAATGCTTGCAAATTTTTTTGAAAATGTATTATTCGACTCTTTTTTCAATTCTCAACTTTGATCGCCTGTAACTTGAGAACGTCGCGACAGATCTGAGTGGGTCCAACTGTTTTTTCCTCTTCTTGATGTCCTCTTTCACCTACGACCGTAGTTCCGTAGGTGCAATATTTTCGGAGATCGACCCTTTTGGAGGTCGATTTGAAAAGTCATCAAAATGAATCTTTTTAGTGCTGCGTCGGTGTTTATCAGTCAGTCCAACAAAAATCCCAAAGAAATCTTAAAAAAGTCGAAAAAAGGGGGGGGGCGATCGCCCACCCCCCCCCCCTCTCTCCCTAGGTTTGCCAATAGCATATTTCATATATCCATCTATATAGCGCATTTAGGTGTACATCCTAATGAGATTTTAAAATTAGCAAAAAGCCCTTTTGTTTTTTTCCTAAAATTATTTGAAGTGTTATATTTAAAAAATATACCTATACATTTTTATGGGTACTTTTTTTGCCCTACAAGACGGTATTATTCAATTTGTATTCCGACATTTCGACTCTTCTGCTGAATCATCAACTTTTGTTTTTCAAATCAGTTTCTCGTGAAAAATTGGAAGCCTTCTATATTAAAATGCGCAATTTATTCAATTATTTGTAACACTTTATTGTGAATTAGATTAAATTGGGACAAATATGCCTATTTTAATACTCAACAAGATGTCTTTAAATTTACAAAATTTCAACCACTTTCGGTGATATTAAAAAAAATTGCAAATTGCTATAATTAATTTTATTTTTTCTGAACTTGTTTGAAGAGATTTTTGTATATTTTGAAAAATAAATTTTACTTTCCAGTTCGGCTTTTTTGCAATGTCGCTTCAAATATGTTCAGGAAAAACGATTTTTCAGGAATTGCTAAGCTTTTTCCTTTGCGGCCGAAGAAGTATGCTTAAAACCCAAAGAATGTTAGTATGTAAGGCAGAGAATAACAAAGAAAAAAGAAAAAGTAAAAAGTAATACACAAATCCTTGTATAATTGGGTATCAAACAAACAGAAAATCTCAGTTCAGGTACAAAAAAAAATATGCTGTTGTTTTTAACAGGCAATTATAATTAAGGAAGCACAAGGAATTGATAAGTTTTTCTGTTGTGTCACTGATGTAGAAGAACCTTGCTCGGAAGACCAACATAAAAAAAAATATTTTCAATCAGGCCAGAAAATACCAAAAAGAAGAAAGGAAAAACCAAAAGTAATAAACAAACCTGGAACCAGACTGGAAGCGAGTTCTACGACATACTTCAAGTGCGCCGAAACCCCGCACCACCACTACCCCCACCCCAGTACCACCACTGCAGCGCGACGGCGCCGGCGGAGGAATAAATATCATGAAGCTCCCCACAGTCGAGTTAGTCAACGTCGGGAAGCACGGGAGATCATTTCGCCCGTTGGCTCATCCCCTTTGATAATGTCTGCCGCAGCTGTAGACGAAGCCTCAGCAAGAAATTCCATTAGACCACGAGATCAAAGCACAGAAAACGCTTTAGATTGTATTTTGACCGGCCCTGAAAGCCTTCACAGTCTTAAGGAACTTATAACTAAACTGAACGAAACTAAACTATATAACTAAACTGCAAAAAAATGGGAAAAAGCTGCTACAAGAAGTCTCTAGAAGTTTTTAATAAGTTAATAAATTGAACAACCAAACCCAGGTGATAAATTACAAATATTGAAAGTAAACTGACTCTCTGGCTGACGGATCAAACACAGAGTGAAAGAAGTAAAGAACTTGTTAATAGTCTTTCTTGTGTCAAGGAACTAGAAGTACGCTCGGAGGAACAAAAATACAAAGAGAATATCAAAAAGAAAAAGCGAAAGAATTACAGTATCACGAAAAGTCTTCTCTCCTTCCTCGATGGAAAGATCTCAAATTGTAGGACATGTAAACCTAAAACATGTAAACAAAAACCTACAGAAAAGTAGTTATCAGATGGCTTCTAATACAGAAAAATCGCTAAGAGCTGTAAATGAAAATTACAATTAAAAAATGAAAAATGAAGAATTTGATATAATCACTGCATTATATAAGAAAGTAGTATTTTAGAAAAAAATATTACTTTCTAAAACAATAGAAATAAAATTCTTTATAGCCAGTATGGTCGCATTACTGAAAAATAAGACATTTTAAAATGTCTCTTATATATATTCTTAAAAAGCCAGTTTACATCCTAGAAAAGAAACAGAAATAATGCCAACAGGAAAAAAATACTGATATCAAATTAATACAATGTGGGTAGGAAAAATTACAGCAAAAAAGAAGCATCAATAGAAAATAGTTAGAAAGGAAAAATAAAAAAAGAAGAAAAAATCATTTAGAAGTATAATTAAGATTTTGAGTAAATTAACAGCATCATTAGAGACCTTTTTTGATGTTATTTTTCTATCCTAGCTATAGTATTCGATTATAGCTATTTTTTATTGTATGACCATTTTATTGTCTACTTGAAACCTAAAACCTAAAGGTTTTTTCCGAAAGTTTGCCATAAGTTAAAGATCATTTAGGTATCAAAAGTAGCATTTGTTGCTATTACAGATTCGAGTTTGAACCTATATGCATCTAAACTATCTGTGCCCTACGCGATTCTTTTGCATTATCGCCATGTTGACATTTGAATGTAGTAAAATGCCTACCCCCAAAAATGAGAAAAACTCCTTGTTAGGAGCCTATTGTCTAATGTCTCAATGTTATAAAATTTTCACCACTTTGCTATCAATTACCAATATAATCAAAATTTAGTCAAAACGTCCTGAAAACCAAAATAATCATTGGACATTAGTAAACACAAAAACGTACAACTTCACCTTTATTTAACGAACACTGTACCTTGCACCGTTTATGAGATGCAACTATTGTGGCTGAAATTAGGAGCAACAATAGTTCAGGTTAGTACACTTATCATGGTATGCAATCGGTTTGGCAAAATCAGAGAATCGTTTAATAATAATATAGGTTGTAATAACACGACTCCTATTTAATTATCCACTGTTGTTTTCTACGAAACGAAAAGAAATCTGACATTTTACCCTTCTGCACGTAATAACCAATTTATCCCAAAACGTTGGTATACAGCCTCCTACGTATTTCCCATCAATGAAAAATAACATCTACCCACTAACAGCGCCCTAACTGGAGCACTACAATAGTCACATTTGCTTAAGATTGGTTTCCTTCAAGAGTCAATCAGTTCAACAGGCAGTGAAATGGAGTAATGACTGCATTTTACATGCACTTTAAACCTGCAACGCAGATCAAAGCAGCGCTTCTCATCAGCTCTTTTCGCTTCTCAGAGCTCCTCGAACTAGTTCCATAATCCGAAAATTAATTCCGCAACTTCCCGGAAAGTCACCCAACCGAGGATCTGGGTAAGTACATAAAATCAGAAACTTTTTAACCTAATTCTTTCTTCACATATATATGGTTAAACAACCCTCTCAAAAATTATTTATTCAACAACTTTGATGTAAACTTGATAAAAGCCACTCTCGTTTTTTATTAGCACTGGAAAGTTTCACATTTATTTAACTTTTTGAGTGTTGCGGCATTAAAAGTCTCAAACTTTGATTATTGTTACTCGCAGTCCATATTCTGAAAGTTAACTCAGGAGTAGAGTGCGGATATTAAGAATTGAGTAATCGATTTATAGATTAGCTGAGGACAATGCAGATTGGACCCGATAACGTCCGTTGGATTGCGCTATAGGTGTGACAAACATTTTTATCCCAGCTTGTTATCTCAAAAATTCAATGACTTATTAGTAATAAGAAAAGTACGTTAATACCTTAAAAATCTAATCAGATTTAATCGTTCGCAAACCTTATCTCTCTCTCCTCTAGATGAAATTGCCACTTTGTTTCCATTTAACGAATCTATAAATCTGTTGACTCTTTTGATTTATTGCCGGCAATCTGAGCAACAGGGAAACTTCTGACGTGTGTGGGGCTCGCTCATCCTAATATAATTACTTTTGCTTATCACTTAAGTTCCAATCAATCAAATCAAATTCCCTCAATGTGTCTCCAAATCTGACATGTTTCTCAATTTGCACTCATCAATAAGTTTTTGGTTCCGAACCCCCCAGGAAATTATATAGCTGCACGTTCCAACAAATAAGGTTTGCGTTAAGGTACCTACACAACATTACATTAAAACTTTCAGTTTGTGGAGTTGGCTTATTTGGACTCGCCAGCTTTTATCAGATTTGATTTTTAGCTTTTAAGAGTTTGAAGATGAAAAGATGAAAGTGTTCTGGAAGGTAAGTTGGGAGCATTAAAAGTAATTATTAAAAGACTGTTTGTTTTGCTAGAATAAAGCCACGAAGAACTTTATATGAAATTAGAATGGAGTTAAGTAGGGATGTTCATTTTAAAACGTTATTTAGTTGGCTGTAAAACGTCAAAAGAAAAGGATGAAAGAAGAAAAGTTTATTTACTTTCCATACAAAAAATGCTTCCGAAGGTAACACCTGCATTTTACCCTTGTGGAATTTGTTATCTAAAAACCATCTTCGCTCAAGCACAGTAAGTACCGAGTTCATTAGAAAAGTCATAGAGAAGGCTCTGAATTTTTGACAAAAGAGGATGACGTAATCATAGTAAATCGACTTTTTATTTTCGTTCCTTCATTATTTATTCAACATATCACAGCAAAGTAGATAATGTTTTCAAATGAACACCTCTTACTATTGGCACTGTAGAGACGCGTGCAGAATCCCCCTCTTGCTTTATGGTCTTCTTAAGGCAGCAAGGAGAGGTATTGTTGTCATGTCGCTTACTACTTCTGAATGGACTGTCTGGGTTGTCATACGTGTAAATACAGCAATACCTTATTTGATCATCGACAAGGGCTGCCTTAGAAGAGTCACGTAGAGAGGACGTGCAACAAGGCAATAGCATTGAAATGGTAACTACGCAAGGCGGTAGGCAGGAAGAGGGAGACTATGCCTTCTTACATGAAGACGAATTGCTGCGTTCAATGGGAAACGCCCAGACGAAGATCTTCAGCTTTCTCCAGCAGCAGGAGATCCGGAGTGTTCTGTTCGCAGGAAGGACGTCTCAGTGAAAAATTTGGACTAAAACTTAAAACAGTCATTTGGGATAAACATACCAGCAAGAAAGGAAATCAAAGATGAGCTGCTTTAGTAACATGAGGATCGGGAAGCTAAGTAATAGAGTGGTACGCAGATAGATCAAAAATGGCTGACACACAGTTGCCAGGTGCCAAAATATACAATGCAGGCTATGAAGAGGGCGAGTATCTTCATTTGGAACGCCACACAACGGTTTTCTGTTCTGAGGTTTTCGTAATACTTAAAGTCATCACACTACAAGGAGTCAAACAGGACATTTACATCTACTTCGACTCAGTCAGAGTGTTCTATCGGCAAGAACAGCATGAATTACAGGTTCGTTTAGAAATTTAGCAATGCTTTGATGGAGATTCTGGCAGAGAAAATATAAATAACCCTGGAATGAATCCCTGGCCAAATCCGCTAAGCTCTCAAATGCACTTTAATAGACCAGAACCCTATTTAGCAGTAAGCAACACAATTTTGATCAGGAGTGGTGGAATGTATTGGCATGGCTTTACTTGGCTGGACGTATCTGATGTTATTCGGGCTTGGAATAACCGAATCCGTATTTCAAGTTCCCAAAAGTATCATTAAAGTTCATAATATTGCTCTTTAATTTTGCTAAAGATAAAAAGTAGCATTGAGATACTATTTAAAGCATTATGCTCTATGATACTCACCACTTCTAGTCCACTGAGGCTATTAGGATAACTGCGTTTTCCCTAGGAACCTTGGAGAATTGGTTATATGCTATCTTGTTTTCCTGGATTAGTTCTTAGAGCACTTCCTGGGTACGGACGGTTTAGATCACTGTGAGATTCAAATCGTGGAATAAAAGAATCAGTAGACTTTTTAAAAGGAAGGTACTTTATCTTTCCTTTGACCCAATTTACAATCTAAAAAAGCCCAGAGGAAGACTTAAATAAAGGTCTAAACAATAGTAGAGCAAGGTCAAGTTATGTAGAGCACTACACATAACAGCATGCAAAGTTGACCAGCCAACAAAAAACAAAAAAAGAACACTGAACTTTTCTTTCCGCCTTAAACATAACAATTTTCTTGTTGTTTATAGTCCCGGTTCCAGCTCAATTTCCATATCATACACTCTCTTGGACCAATCAGGGCTTTATAGGTTTGTACAACAAAGCTCATTAACTTAATTAGCATCTAGCAGGTTAGTTAATAAGTTCGTTGCTGCATTTTCTTAAAGCAGAAATCTTAAGTTTCTACCCACAGCATATACTAGACCACTGGCTTTTTATTTGACCCACTTCCATCAGCATCATCTCAGCTAAGAAACCAGAATGATTGAGGCACGATTGGAAATTAAAATTTCACTGATTATATGAGACTATGCATATTTAAGGATTCATGCCCACTGCAGGATATTAATTTTCCAAATGGAAAATTGTCTTCAAGATTGTCCCCGAGGAAATTGATTATTATTTTGCTCCGGCCCGTTGACTTCCTTTTAAAATTGACAAATTTCACTTTAGTTTGCATTGAGTGAAATATTGTTTTGGCCTAAGAGTGTGACCTCCTTCAGCATTGTTTTCCTGCTCGGTTCTAAAACCGGCCAACCGGTAATTTTAATCTAAAAACCGCCGTTTATAATAAGGACGAAAACACATTTTCTTGTTTACCGAGTCAATTACCTTATACCAGAAACTGGCTGATTAAAATTTTCTCTAATGAATGACGGGGATAAATTGAAAACTAGATGGTGGGAAGCACTAAAACTGAAATCGGATAGTTTTAAAGGGTAGTAAAACGTCATAGAGGGCGACAATATGAAGGTGAATATACACGCTCCGGTAATCCTTAAGCAAGAGACTGGTGGTAATAAAATTGAGCTTCCGAGGATATGGGACCTCGAAAATTATTTCAATATATATATGTAGCTGAGAAATCAGGTTTTAATTATACAGTGTATGTTTTTATTTTGCATACTTATTTACACCCGGTACGCACATTGCAATGTCAGAATATTATAGTTAATGGTTTTTCTTAAAATAGCTATTTTCGTTTATAATATCAACGACCTGGTTGGAGATTTGGGCTAATTGTTACTTAAAAGTACATGAAGATGTGATCATTAATCATTCTTTAGACTTGTGAGTAGGAACTCAGCAGCTCAAGGCTTCAGCTACTTAAGACATCGTGTACTATTTACTATGACAATTCATTAATTTTCTTTAAGACCTCGTTTGTTGTGTGTGCGTGATACCCTTGTTACACATTCTTGCAGGGTATCGAATAAGCGTAGGCCTTAAGTAATCGAAATCGCAAGAATGATCTTTAGAATATAACCATAGGAATTTTAGTCTGGTGAGGATAGAAGTTCCGGAGAGCAAGTTACCACTGCTGGAAAGTACAAAGTGGCTTGTTGAAAGTGTTGAAAGAACAACGTGTTTGACTTCTTGTTTCATCACACACCACAAATTGGCTACCACAGAGCAGTTTCCCGACCTAAACTAAAATACTTGTTTTGTTGATAATGTGACGAACTACGAAACTTAGAAACACATCATTCTCATTGAAAATGAGCCCTTTGAATGTCATGGACTGAGCTGGTTTCATCAGGAAAAGCCTGGACAGTGTAGTTGTTGCGAAAAATCTGGACAATTGTTGTGTTTTTTTTAATCAGTTTTTGTCGAACCCATAGAAGAATGTAATATTGTCCTAGGTCTTTAAGCAAAAAAAAATAGAAGCAGCAGCATGAAACCATTTATTTTTTTGCATATGCAGCTAATCCCAAAACCGGTTTCGTCGCCAAGGACTCCTCAGGTTGGACATCAAAATCGAGTTATTTTCTAGTACAATCATTCATTTGTATTAGAACTATTACATATTTATAAAATTTTTTTTATATCTGTTACTAATGTATATGCTATTATATTTTCTCGTTTTTTACAGAGCGAAACGAACGGATCCTTACTATGGAGATTCAAAAGCTCGTAATGGTCTTGTAGGGATTAATTACCAACTGGCCATCACTATGCCGGTGGGGGGCAGCGAGAAGAACTTGGAATATATCAAAACTATGTAAGTGGGTTAAAATTTTGTTGTGTTTAATTTTTTGATGTTTTCTCAAACATCTGCGAAAAATACTTGTTTGTTACTACTGATGAGACCTTATGACAGACGTAAATTGCAAAAACCTTTGAAGTATTGTCAAACTTAATTTTTACTTTAATTATAATTATTGTTTATTGCAGAGGCCGCAAGCGCAGATCGGAAACTAGATTGTTGGAAACACTACTAAACCAATCGGAAGAGGATCAGGAAAACATTAGCGACCCTAGGGACACCCTTCAGGAACTTACCATTGATTACAAATAACGCTAAAAGAAGGCAAACGAAAAACGGATAGAAATGAATATTTCTGTGGCCATGGATACTTAAGATTGTTTTTTTTTAATAAGTAGTCTTTATACGAGACAATGTGAGAATGCTTTAGAACCATTTTTTTTAGTTTTAATTTATTTATATATTTATTTTTTCCTTTTAGTGTTTACTATAGTGACGCTGAATCTGAAAAAAAAAACAACATACTTGTTCTTTTTTTAGTTTTTCAGTTCTTTAAGACTAATACAATTGAAACTGTCAGTATTACTAAGTACTTACTAATAATAATTTGTCAAGTAAGTCATAAAAATATTTCGATTGCCTAGAAGCAATTTTGTTTCTGTATTAGAGTTTGGTCTCATTTTTGATGTAGATTCCTCATCTTAGATAACTATTATACAAATTATGGCATACCAAACTATACCAAAATGTATTGTAAAATGCAAAGTATTTAATAAATGAATCATTATTCAACATGATTGGGCATTTATTTATTTAGTTGTAATTTTACCAACTATATAGTGCAATTGAATGTTAATCACTTTTATTTTTTTTATTAAGTAAACACTACTTCAGCAATTATTGTTTTTTTTTATCAGCATATAACTAAAGCTTTACAAAATTCTTCCTTCTGCATATAACCGCAGTCGTTCTCTTCAAAAATGAGTTTTTAAACTTGTGAATAATTTTCTTGGTGTGCCTTATATTTTAATAAAAATTACTCCAGTTTTGTTAATTTGAAGGGTGAGGTTGCTTCTAATTTTTTTATTAATTTTAATGTACCTTATTTTTTTTTCAGAGTTAAACGAGTATCAGATACCCATTATGCAGACGCTAAAGCTCGAAACGGCATCACTAAAATTGGCGGAATTGCCATAACGTTGCCCATTGGGGGAGGTGCCCGGAATTTGGATATCATGTAAGTTTTACCCAAAATTTGGTCGTTTCTCTTTGAAAAAATACCTCATTTTCATTATACATTTTTCCCAAAACTACTGAAAGTAATACTTTATGCTGACATTATTTTTTTCTCTTGAAGAAAACTTTACTTAAGTACAAATGTTTGCTCAAAGGACCAAAAAAAAATAGGCAAAGATCTCTCTTAATTATTCTGTTACTCTTTAGTTTTTGTTTTTTGTATATATTTTTTGTAAAATCTAAAAATAACTCTAACGTATGAAGGTCTTGAGTTGTTTGGCTATGTAACAGACTTACATAGAATCAAAGCACTGTATGGTAGTTTCCGAGGACTGTACAACATTCTACAGAAACTATCTCATAAATAGCAGCAGTTTATACCACCCTTTTATGGCAAAAGGGCGGCAAACTGGCACTTACAATTGTGGACTTTCATCGTTGACCACCCATCTGGGAATACCAAATTTTAGGATTATTTTATCCAATAAACACCGTCACCATTGCACAAGCTTCTATCGCCAGAGAGGACAATTGAACCCACTTGCCACTTGCCAACTTTTTAACTCACTACAAACGCTTATTTATAGCAATTCTCCCTTTCTGGGGAGGAATCGAATAGCTGCGGTCTCAAAACGCTAATCTAAAACTAAAGTCTGCAACTACTCAGAATGCTTTAGGCTTAATACCTTACACTGTTGACAATCAATTTATTGCTTAGCAGAACTTTTTGTCCTCATCGTAGTTGAGTAATATTGAGTTGATGCGGTGTACAGTTCGATCAAATCCATCAGAGCCAGTCCTTCAGCATTACATGTCCAAAGTAAAGTACTCAAACTTAACAAAAGCAAAATGACATTTTGCTCATTTTAGTCGAATGTTTATCGAACCGTAAACTTCTTGTAGATGGTTAAGATATTCATTAAAGTTCATCGTAATTATATCGTCTAAATAGTCCAGCAAATTGAATTTCTGCAACTTTGAACGAAAGCAAGGAACTCACATCTCAGTTTAAATGGCATAAGAAGGTCCCGATATGTTCCAAAGAGGCAAGTAAAATGGTAAAGCCATGTTATCTTTACCATTTTACTGTTGGCTGACAGCCACTTAATGGTAATCAAGCTGTAGGTCGCGAGTAGTTATATATTGAGCTTCCTTGGATCCAATGTAAACTCTCACCAATACGGAAAAGGAGGTATCGATCTGGACAAGTTGTATTAATCAGCTGACGATACTCTACTGTTAAACGTCATCATCTTCTTGGGGCACATAATGCTGGGGCAGCATATATGCTGACTCACATTCTTCTTTTAAATCATACGCTACATTTCTCCTATAGCATGTCAAGTTCAGCTAAGAAGATTAACTGAAGACCCAAGGGCTATGAGGTCTTTAGGAAGAATAATGGCAAAATGCCGGGTTCTCAGCACCGTTTTCACAAATATCTGTCGGATTAAAGCTTTTGTTTTAGGGCAATCGAAAGTCAATAATGTCAAAAAATTAGAGTCTTTCCACAATTAATTTTGTTTGAAAGGAAATTGGTGTGGCAACATTTGCGAAATTATTGAAAACTGGTTGATATCGCGGAAACAGTTACAGCTAGAATGCAGAAATTTTGTCTCTCTGATAACCTGTGCATGTCTCTACTTGATCTCAGGCCTATTTAGATGTATTGGTGAACATGTGTATGGGTGTGAAAGGGGTTAATGTTATGGGACCACTGATGTAAAATTCTTGGACGTCGATTGATTGGAGAAAATATGGCTTTTGAAAGGAATCGGAAAGTAATATAACCTATAATAAAGCAAAGAGGATCGGTATCAGGAGGTTTTGCTAGTTCTGGTTAGAAAGATTCCGGATAACTTAAAGAAGAAGAGTACTCGAAATGTATATGGTCACTAAGAATATTAAAAGCCTTGAGTGTTAATTAAGATTTACATCCGGAGTGGCCTTTTGGGATAGTCTAAAACTGACCTTAGAGAAGTCAATATTAATTTAAGAGAAATGATCCTCACTGCTCCAATAATTATAAAGACCTATCTCACTATTGTCTGTTATATCTAAGTGGTTGGTTGTGCAAGTGGTTGAGCATTTATAAGTTTTGCTAGGCCATTTCTTTATTCACCATGAAACATTTACTGCCACAACACATTCATTGAGTGACCTTTCAGAACACTTTTACATTCAACAGTACTCGTTTCTGAATTCGGCCGTTAGTTATGTAGATGCTAAAGCTTTCCGATGAATGTGAATGGCAGTAAGTAGAGCCAATTTTTTTTACAAGCGCTTGCAAACTAATGAGCTCAGGTGCAAATTCCAACAAATTTTTTCAATACAATTTTGTCTTAGTGGTAGCATCTTTTGTAATCCTGAACAATTTGTGTGGACGCATTACCTTGTTTTTTTCCTGGTGTTTATCGAAGATATGGTTTCTCTACGCTTGAGGCAACTGTAGTATTTGCAAATTTTCTTGGGTGCAGAGATCTTATTCTTATAATTTTGGAAAACAGTGGGGCTGGGAAAAAGATTGGGATTGACATCATTTCAAATTTGAATGGCAGATGCTCTAATATGAAATATTTCCAAGTACACATCATAGGTATTCGCGTCATTTTCCGGAAGAGTTCTACACCCCAATTTCAACAATCTATCTTGCCAATTCAGACGGCTTGCCTATCTGCCAATTCAGACGGCTGAACAGATAAGGATGGAGACGTCACGAGTTCTACAACGCGCAAAACCACAAAAAAGCAATTTCACCTTTGCAGAAAGGAAAGCTCTGAAAGCCTTAAACGAATACAAGGATATTTTCATTTTACCAGTAGATAAAGGAAACGCAACAGTAGTAATGTCAACATCCATCAAGCCATGGAATATGTTAACCAGGAATTTCCATAAGATAATGCCAAGTTTTTCCAACACTGCCTAACCACTACATAATTTCAATAGAACGAGGATTGAGGAACGAGGAACAAACTGATGGTATAGCTAAGGGCAGCCCCTTTAGTCCAGTAATAGCCAACTATTTTATGGAAGCTCACGAGGCTTTGGCTACCGCAAATTAAAGGCCAAAGTGCTGGTTCCGATAAGTGGACGACACCTTTGTTATTTGGAGCCATGGGGTGGGCGAACCTCAAAACTTTCTCTTACACCTCAACTCTATCAACCCTAAAATTTAATTCACGATGGAGATAGAAAAGGAAGGACGCATACCGTTTTTGGATGTCTTAGTATCAAGGAGGCCTTGCGCCCACCGTTTATAGAAAACCAACACACTCTGACCGATATCTCAATAACATATCAAATCATCATCCCAGACAGAGAAGGGGAGACATAAAGACTCTGTCCGCGAGAGACAAAATAATAAGTGAGCCGGCTCTACAAGGAATGTAGAGCGCCAGGAAGGAACAAAGGGAAAAGGTGAAGAAAAGCGCTGATGGATTACTCTACCATACATCCAGAAAGTAACTGAAAGATAGGCAGGCTATTGGAAAAGCACAGTGTTAAAACTGTCTTTAAACCTGTTGCTGTTGCACAGTCCACATGTCCACTTGGAGGTTGAAAGCAGAAAGGGACCACCCGAGTTGTTTTCAGTATCGGTGAACTGGGGACTATTAGTTATAATCCTGCGAAAGTGACAATTTTGGGGGTAATGCTGAAGTCGAAACTTCTATAGAGAAGCAGATTGACGCTCTTGCTAAGAGACTTTATATGGGTCTGTATGTGCTTCAAAGCATGTCAAACTGTATTTTTCATAGGTTCAAAAGACTGCCTACTTAGCCATATTTCATTCTTTTGTTGCCTACGCAATTTTTGCTTGCAGGCTTGGGGACATTGGAGGGTGGGAGGGGGAGTGGGCAGGATAGTCTTGGAACTACAGGGAAAAACGGTTGGACTGATGAGTTGCCTTCACACTCGGTGAACTGCAGACTCGTAGTTCCAATTCTGCAGCAGGGACGTTTTTGCGGGTGATGCTGAATGCAAAGCTTCTGAAGAAGCTTCGTAGGGGTCTTTATGTTCTTCGGAGCATGTCAAATTGTACTCATGACAGCGTTATTTTCTCTTCTTATCTTATTATTAAGTTTCTCTTCTCGCCTACGCAATTTTGCTTGGGCTTGCGGGGAGCGGGCAGAATAGTATTGGGACGATCAAGTGGAGTATCCACTAACAAGTGCTGAATGTTCCAGCTGCTCAATTTTGTAATGCTTGATGTATGTGAAAAAATATTAGAGCTCATGAGGCTGTTCTAGAGTCCATATCAGGAAATATGAGAGACGAAACGACAAGATGGCCCAAACTTTTGGGTTGCGAAACCGTTGGAGATTTTATAGAACTAAGGTTCTGCTAGTGGCCTCATTTAAGGCGAATAGCATAACTCGCCGACGACCTCATGATTGAGTTTTTTTCTAATGTAATATAACAATATCATTGTCATTGTCTTCCGTAGTTGGTCTTGGGCAAGGAATGTATCTCTATACTTTTGACGAAAAAACGTTATCGCTTTCTGCAGAATAGCCTTGAATAAGACGTCAATAAACGTCGAAACGTTGGGAATCTATTTAAATTTAAGGGGCAAATAATGCTATCAAAAATAACTTTATTGTTAAATAAATCAATGGCGTAGGAACCTAAACTAAATTAGCAATCCTTTTAATATCTTTATTTTGCATCTTTCTTTTTTTTTCAAACCAGATATTCAATTAACATCCAGAAAGTGTTGTATACTGTCTACAGGTACTTTACTTTCTTAAAACTGCCAACGTTTCGACCTCTATTGAGATATTTCTTAGGTCATACAACACCAATACACACCAACAAATATGCATTCACCATTAAACACTAAACCGTGGCAACACCAATAACGGCGACATTACAATTGATTGTATATTTAAGTGACTGAAGAAAAAAAATGCAGGAGCTTATTGAAGATCGAAACGTTGGTAATTTGAAAAAAGGTATATAGCTGTTTCGCATGCATCTACATTCCAGTACCTTATTTAAATAAACAAACAGTAACGATGTTAATATCTAGAGAAATATTTCCTTGAAACGGTTTTAAATGCCTCAGTAGCAAATCTTATAGATGACCCAGTATTTAATTCTGAGCAAAGAGGTTCATTTTAACGTAGGTTTCAAACGCTTTTTTTACTGCACTTACGTAGTGTCACAGATGGAGAATTTTATTATTTCCCATTAACTGCAGCTCTCATAAATTTTGAGTTTATTTTATATTACTATAAATTAAACTCCAGGCCCAATCAAATTGTGGAGAAACCATTTTGGAATGTCGCAAGTATCCTCCTTATGGAATGTTTTTTCCTCAAAATGAGTTTGTGCGAAACTCATAAAGGCAATTAAACACTAAATAACTTAACCATCAGGCTATGCAGGTTTAAAAATGTTTTTTTCCAAAGTAAAAACCCACAAACTGGAGTATTGAGATTTTTTTTATCTAAACCAAGTGAAGCCACAAGACATGTAACGATTACAGTCTTAAGGGTCACTGGGTCATCGTGCAAAAGTTTGAACTTATAATGCATGTTGGCAATGTAATCACTAATAACAAGTCATGTACTTATTTTTACCTCGAAAAAAAAATCAGCTAAGAAGACAAACAAAAGACATCTCTTTACATTGATGTATAAGTTTTTTAATAATAACTATTCCTTGTTTTGTAAGCAAGCTACAAATGTAATTACGCTTACGCTTTTGATAAGCTACGTCCAACAACTTTGCACTAATATTGAACCTAATAGATCTATTTCTAATTCCACCACATTAAATTAATAAAATAATCGTAAACTATCATACTGTTTGTTTTTGTTTCTGCGATAAGTTTACGCTAGTTTCATGCCCAATTGCGTCAGTTACTAAATCTTAAAACCATTATATCTGTCATTGAACTTGACTGAAATAAAATTGTTGGTTACAGTGGCCGCAAACGCAGATCGCAATCCAGATTCCTGGAAACGCTGTTCAACCAGTCGGAAGAGGACCAGGGCGACCCCGTCGACTATCGAGATGCTATTGATGAACTGGTTTTCGATTATAAGTAAAACTGGATAATGAACAACGGAAATAAAAATAATAAAACTCTCTGGCCATGGATACTTAATTTCCATTCGAGTTTCCTTTTCTTAGTCTATTTTGTATTTTTAGACGAGATTTTGTGTGGATTTTTTTAGAGCAATGTAATTTATTATCAGTTTTAAGTAGTTACTAAATGTTTTAAACAAAAAATTCATTTTCTATCTGAATTTCATTCCATAGTATCTAATTTTATAGTCAGCAATAATAACAACATTAATTCTTGATTTTTTGCACCTTTTTTAGAGTAGTTTAATTTATTGAACTTATCAGTATTACTAAGTATACGTGTCAAATAAGTCAAAAGATTCTAGTCCTACCGCCTATATTATAATTTTAAGTAAATTATTGCATCGTTGAGATAAGTTTTGGTCGATTTATCACGATTACATTGTACATTAATGAATATCCTAATTGTTGAGTTTTAAATTAGTCTTTGCCGGGTTTATCAATTTTAGTCAAAATACGACGCATTTAATTGGATGTATATTTTTATGAAAGAACTGTTTGAGATAAAAAATATATAACGCTTCCTTCGTGTCTATAACCCGTAGAAAGTACTATAAAGCTATAAGAGTTTAAATTTAATAAATGTTAATTCGTTGATGTAATAACTAGATATCCAACGAAGGCCCAACAAAATCATAAAATAATAATTAATCAAGTGTGGTTGTGTATGTATGTTTCATGGGTATTCTCTAGTTGTTTTCATTTACTTATTTATCTAGTTTTCAAGAACACATTCCAATGATTAAATATTCGTGCTATTCTTAAGTTATTTGTACATTTTTGTATATTTTTATCAACCTACATAAGAATTCTTTTTCTAATTTTTTTAATAATTTATTATTATTTATTTTTTTACTAAAATAAAAACTGTTCTAATCTGATCACAACATGGTTTTTATTTTAATATATTACCACCGCCTTATCGGGCTGTTTAGAAAGGCTGAAAATAGAAGTGCCTTGGGTAAAATCTGTTCCTATACCACAAACAATATTATAGAGGTAATACATTTTTTGTTAACCAATTATGTTTTTAAATTGCAATTTTAATTGCTTTTGAGGGTACCAATAGCTTTAAGCCCTTATTCCTCATCGTGGGCGAAAATGGCGATATAGAAAAATCACGTAAAAGTTATTGTCCGTAATTATGAGGGATAAATAAAGCAAAGGCGGAAGTGAGGGATAAATAAAGCAATATGCAGGTAGTTTATGTTTAACAGCTTTTAAAATATGATTTGTGTCGATTCGATTATCGATTTTTCATTCTCACGTTTCAACGATTGTTATCATATACCAGCTGTAGTATAACAAGTAATAGTTTATTAGGAAATAGTACGAATTACGAACAACAAACCATTTACAGTTAGTGAACCCAAGGTGGCCCCAAAAACAGGGTTAATCCCTTATAGTTGATGAACTAATAACAACTATAATAACTTGTTTTTTTAGGAGAACTTTTTAGACTGTCTCAATCTGGAGAACCCCCAGATTGATAACAGAACTAAAATTTTCTTCAAATATTAGGCAATTGTATCGTAACTTAATGGATCAAATGACCTACCTGTAAGGAAAGTCTGATTAAAAATTACACGAGCGCTTTTGTCCGAAGTTTTACATAATTTGCCATACAGGGTGTCCCGTAAACCTTCGATAATAATCCTCCTGATAAAAGCCCCATCCTTGATAAGTCAAAAAATGAAATAATAGTTTTAATGAAAATATCATGGTTTTCAAGATATTTGCACTTTTTTCAAAATCGACAAGAACTGACATCACTTTGTATTTCGATTATTTCGGGTTGAAGAAAACGGGAAGAAAACGGGCTTGGTCTCACTTTACTATATCTCGCATGCCCTAGTGGAACACCTGCCGTCGTCCGATGGCGCCACTTGCATACATTCGCAGTGCCTTAAGTAAGAGAGGAGACCAATTATTTTTCGAACTTTTATTTCTATCAGATTTGAGGTATACCATATGATACATGATGAGCGCTAATAAGAACGAAACCGGTCTATGGTTCCTCTGCCTGATAGAGAAATGAGTTTGAAACTCTGCTGAATTCGTCCCCAGACTATATAGGTACGAATCTCGGCCATCTGTCTGTGGGAAGCAACAACTTCGGCAGAAAACTGGCTTGGTCTCACTTCACTAGGAACATTTATGTTCCTGATCAACATATGTACATAGATGTTTAGGAACATTTAGTTCTTGAATAAGTTTTATCTTGTATGGGTGAAATTTGTGCTTTCTTAAAATTATCTTTACAGTGCTTGCTGAGACCCCGGATCCCTGGGAAAGTTGATTGAAAGACTGGTTGTTACCTATCGCAACGTGTCCCAAAAAGAGCAATTTCCACAGCTTCGTTCATAATTCATCTTTCTGGTTACTGTTTTTTGTTTGCCACTGACCCAATTTACATGAATTTGTATTTTGTTGTAACATTTGAAAATTTATAGAGGGTGGTTGTGATGGCTAAGAGGTTGATGACAGCAACTCAGATGTTTTGTGAAAAGATGTCCCCTTTGCTCTCTTTGTACATGTCAACAAAGAGATTGGCAATTTTCAAAGAAAAAATAGTTTTGAAAGATATTGAGGGTGACTACTTTTCGTTGAACAACCCGGTATATGAGTATCTTTAAGTTAAATTAAAAATATTATATTTAAGTATGTACATTTATAGTACATATACACGAGAAGGAATATATGTCTACAATAATAATAGATGTAACTTCCGCCCTTAGTTTAAGATCAAATTCCGATTTAACACGTCATGTTTCCGTTATTTTCATTTAATGTTTTCTATTTTCATCAACAAAAGTCAGAAAAAATAAAACCAACAATTAATATGTTGATTTTTTTTATGATACACAAACAAAACATTTCCTCAATTTTTTATTTGGTGTGAATTTATTAGTTTTCTACATTATTTTTCTTTTAACCAAATCTTATGTAATGTGTAATAAATATATTTTTTCAAAGCTCCTTGCAAACAAAAACTAAAATACTTTTTCTTCAGTGATTGACAATTTAAATTTAATTTATTAACAGTAACACACCAACAGTGGACGTACTTATTTTCAATTGATTCTTTTCATCTGCTTTGTTTGTTACGGTGATTAATAGAGGTATTATAGAGAAAAGAGATTAAAATATGTATAGGTGTCATTAGCACAGAATGCCGAAACGTTTATTTAAGTGGCATTTTAAATAATTATTTTTGCAACATCTAGACATCTAACGGTGTTGCGTATAAATTCACTACAACTGCGTTACAGAACTTGCCTCGATAAGATTGGATAGTTTGCCATCAGCCAAGAGAGGGAGTCACACACTTCAATATAGTAATTTTTACCACAAAAGAAGGTTCAACAGGAAACGTCAACAAGTTGGTTGTAGATTGTTGCAAGAAGAGGTCGGTGTTATAAACACCATATATATTTAATTCCGTCTAAATAACAAAGCAGAAACAAAGACTCAATATTCTTCCTCAATTTGCACAAATCTAGTGTTTCATTATCGCTTAGATTTCTAAAACAATATATACGCTTGTTTTTGTTGGAAAAGTACTAAACATTTGTATTAAATTAATTTATTTTCTCAATGCACACTACACATTTGGCAAATCATATTTCAACAAGTAGGTACCTGACTAACCTAAGATTACGCAGCAATTGTTTTTTCTAAACCCCGGTTTAGATGTGAATCGACTTTAGTATTACAATGCTTATTAAATTTGAAGGAAAACTTCAGCAAAAAAGCTTCAGCAGAAAGCAAAGTCAAGGTCAAAAACTTGTCTTTGCTTACGTTATCCCCCCCCCCCCACGGTTTGGATTTAAATGGACTAGATAAGTATTTGAGTTGATCCCAGAATGATTTTTTTTTACCGCAATACAATTTTAAAATTCCTTTTCTTTAAAATGTTTATATTGAAAATTAATACGAACTAATTTTAAACAGTTTGTAGCTTAATCTTCACTATTAACAAACTTTCTCTCAACATATTATGTTGCACTTACATAATTTTATTTATTTTCCTTGTACTCGCCGCTTTTAATTTTTGTAAGCTCTGGAAACAGAATTTGTTTAACCGGCATTTTCTAAGCATTAGATTATGGAAATGTAATTAATAGCTCTGAAACTATCCAAATGCTATGCAGGGGGCAATCTGTCAGGTTACCATGACCTACCGCTTCACGAAAGTTAATGAAATGCTTTATAAAGATCATGTACTAGCATCGATATTAAAACATTTCCTTTTAAGACAATAATTAACTCATCAACAAATAATATTACCTATATTTTATTACTGATGATAACATACACTCGTCAGAGAAAGAAGGCACTATTTTTATTTTAACTAGGTTACTATCAATTAAAGGCAGTACATTTGCATATTTTCATTATAATAATTTCCACTTGTAAAATTAACTAATATTGCAACATCTAATTGTTTAAATGCATGTTGCAACCGAAGAAATTACATCTTAGTGTATTTCGATTTTTATGACCGACGACCTTTAACTTACGAGTGCTTACTTTGTAAATATCTACTTAGCGTCTTCAGGGTAATAATTCAAGGCCTTTGTCCCAGAAAATTAGTTCACACAGTATTGAGACAATACATTTCTTAGGCAATGTTTGTACAGTCGATCACAAATTTGCTCATAAAATATTCCAGTATTTAAAAGTGCCGTAATGGAGGCTATTAGATGTGTTCTGTTTTCTGTTGTTGGTAGCGTTGTTGGTAGTTTGGTAACGAAAAGTGTTAAATTGTTTCTATACTTGTGATAAAATCTTCGCGCTCATAATTGGTATTTGTGACATGGGGATCTCGGTTATTTGAAGAGATACAAAGTCAGTTAAATCAGGGCAAAGTTGCGCATTTTCGAGCTTTGTATGGTGCCGTTTCAAAAATGAAAAAATCCTATTACTTCAGGAAACAACTGAAAAACTTTTTGGACTTATTTGAAGATTTAATTGAAAATGGCTGACACATTGTCATAGCCACTTTTTAGCCTCTACAACATCAATTTTATTTTCTCTTATGGGTGACCAACGACAGCGGGATGACCTGGAAAAGTCACGTGGAAAAGGCATGCAATAAGGCAACAGCACTGACATGGCAACTACGCAATGCAGTGGGCAGGAAGTAGGGTCTAAAGTCACACGTCCTACACTGGCTCTACACTGCGGTAATCAGACCCAGGAAAACCTATGGGGCCGTGGTCTGGTGGCCAGCGGTGGACAGGGCATGCTATGTGTTGAGGTTGGCCAGACTGCAGAGAACAATCTGCCTAGCCATAACGGTTGCATTCAGAACAACATCGGGCATCACTCAATGCCTTACTGGTTCCAGAAGGAGATCCATTGGAAGCTTCCAATCTGGGTTAAGCGGGAGGCCATGGCGTTCTGCAGGAGGATGGATTGCTGCGGCCAATGGAAGGATTCAACTATGGAAATTGGTCACAGGCAGATTTCCAGCTTCATTGAGCTTGACATCCAGATTGTCCTGTCGCAGGAGGGGTGCCCACGCGATCAGTTGAGACTGAAATTTGGGATAAACATCCCAACAAACGACGAATTAAAGGAAGAGCTGCTTTAGCAACCTTCTGAGAAGAATCAGGTATGGTATACAGAACGAATCAAGAATGGCTAATACACAGTCGTCAGAAGCCGGAATAATAAAGCAGGCCATGTAGAGGACGAGGGCTTCGCCTTGAGAAGGTTTTCCACGTGGAGGTATTTGCGAAACTCGAGGTGGTCACACGTACAGGAGGACAGGGAGCAAAGCAGGATATCTACATCTACTCCGACAATCAGAAGGCTCTGCGAGTTATCTGCAGGAGCAGAACACTGGCAGAAACAAAAAGTGTAACTCTGAGATGGATTCCTGGATATAAAGGCATTGAGAGGAACGAGCGTGCCGACGAATCGGCCAAGCGTGGTTCCCAGACATGTCTAGGAGTAAGTAAAAGTTACGTCGCTCACACTCTGAATGAGAGGCTATGAGAGAGTACAAGGACAAACTGGACAGAGTGAGGAATATGTAGACAGGCCATGGAAATCCAGATCCAAGATACCAAGATAGATGCAAGGTTTCTTGACAGAAGCCGGAAGTGTCTGGGAGACCTTATAGGAATTCTCACTGGACACTGCAGACTAAACAGGCACATGCACCTCCTAGGAATGGCTGGCAGTCCACTCTGCACCCACCCTGGGGTTAGGGAAGAGTCATCACTTTCTGGGAGTGTAAAATATGTGGGCGCGACCGCTCTTCTTCATCGAGAGTAGCTTCCGACTCTGAAATGGGACGGGATACTCTCCTTCATTAGAAGGACTGGTGGACTCGTAGAGAGAATGAGGGCCCTGGTGGGGACTGTGACTGTGAAAAGACACCCCCCCCCATTATTTACTATTACTACTACTATGGATGCCATCTTTGATTTTTACATTTTTTAATTCAGCTCTTTTTTCTGGTTACGATATTGTATCACATGTTCGGATTTGCAGTTTGGTGCAAATCTTTTTTGCGTAGAATGCCTTGTAAAGTCTGATCTAAAATGATCTAGTCTATCTAGTCTAGTCCAACATTCATCCGCAAAGTAACGGACAGGATCGGTAGTGCTAAACAATGGAAACTACAGTTTTTAAGACACTCTTTAAACCCACTCGTACAATACAACAGAGCTTAAAATCGGCCAAAGACTGCAAAGTTTCCTACCGCGTTCCATGCAGCTGTGGCTCGGTATAAATCGGCACCACCAAACGCAGTGTCAACATAAGGATTACGGAACACAAGGCGAGTTGCAGGCTGGGACAAACACAAAAGTCTTCAATAGCACGCTCTCTCCGAAGGTCACGACCTCCTTTTCAACGAAGTGGATATCTTATATGAATCGCAGCCTTTCTATCCGAGACTAACGAGAGAGCCCATTGAAATCTTTAAACCCGGCAACAATTTCATCAAGAAGGAGGAAATTATGTTTCTAAATGTAGACTGGAATCGAGTTCTACGACATACTTCAAGTGCGCCGAAACCCTGCGCCACCACTAGCCCCACTCTAGTATCTGCACAGCAGCGCGACGGCGGAGGGATAAATACCACGGGGCTCACCATAGTCGAATCAGTCAACGTCGAATTAATATTTGAAGATGCCCTTCCTTTTGGAAGGGCATCTTTCACGAGGATCTAGGTAACATAAACTATAATGGCACTTCAATCAAAACTATGTAAGCCTCAATAAATCAAAACACATAAACAAACAACTCTGTTCTACAATAATCCGATAAACCCGAGCTCATATGAAATAGTCGATCTAACTTAATTATAAAGAACTGGCGATCCGGGGCCAGCTTTCCTTTCTTTCGATCTCTCCAAAAAAAAACTCTCAAACTTATTTTCTCCCCTGGCCCCGCTAAACCCAGACAGATCATATTTCCCACGACCGATGTGTTCTTTACTTTAACCCAGACATAACATATAAATCAGCAGTCAGCCGCCCTTAACTCATATTCCGGCTGACTCCCAGAAACGTATCAATAGCACTGGACTAGTAAAAAGGTCCTTATTCTTTAAAACTACAAACAATCTGAAGGCTCCGACGCGGCCATTCTGACAAGTCGCACGTCCTCGTGCGCTAGTTGAATGTTTTACCTGAAACCAAAACAAAACACCTATTTCATTTAGTCAAGTTCGACCATCCTGACCAAGTCACATCCAAGGTCAACAACATAACAAGTCAAAGTCAACTTGATCGCTACCGCTGCAGCATTTACTAACAGATTTTCGCAACAATCTTCCTAGTATCCCTTAATAACTACGTTTACAAACTTATCACCAAAGCTACCCCACTAATCTTTCCTTATCACATCTAGCAGTCACAGTAGTGACTCTAGGGAGAAACCAACTAAACAACCAAACACAATCAAAAAATTACATCAAGAATCTTTTCTCATCACATCTAGCAGTCACAACAGCGACAAAATACAATCAAAAGATTACATCAAAAATCTTTTCTTGTCACATCTAGCAGTCACAACAGCCACTCTAAGTCCAAAGCAATTAAGCAACAAATTAAAATCAAAAATATTTTCTTAACACATCTAGCAGTCACAATAGCGATTCAAGGTACAAAGCAACTAAACAACAAAACACAATCAAAAGATTACATCAACAATCTTTTCTCATCACATCTAGCAGTTACAACAGCAAGTCTAGGTACAAAGCAATTAAGCAACAAAATAAAATCAAAAATCGTTTCTCATCACATCTAGCAGTCACAACAGCGACTCTAGGTACATAGCTACTAAACAACAAAATACAATCAAAAGATTACATCAGAAATCTTTTCTCATCACCTCTAGCAGTCACAACAGCGACTCTAAGTACAAAGCAATTAAACAACAAAATACTATAATTATACTAAAACAGTAGCTTCTGGGTCGACTTTTCCTTACCTTCCGCCGACATGGCCTCTTCCTTATACTAACTTAAATTCATTACTAAAATCAAACATTTCATGTGCCTAACCGACAGGCACTGCCCCTAATTGAACATGAGCAGATTTAAATTTTACCTTTTCCATTGGCTTTCTCGACCTCATATCGATTATTCTCTAAAATTTTAATAACTTTCTAAGGTCTCTTAAATGTAGGATCCAATTTTGAAAGCATTCTTTCATTACATTTAGCATAGACAAAATCTTCTATACAGAAAGCCTTAACTTGACCTTTGTCCAATGTTGAATCCCTCAGAATCTAATTTAGCAACTTTACATATGCTGTCACAAAAAAGTAATTTCTTTTTTTTTCTTCATTATCAATAAGCACCTAAATGCAATGAACCGATTTTTGAGATAAAATAATAACTCCGCAGAGCTAATACCAGTAGTTTGATGTTTACTACTATTTATGGCTAATTGTACCGCCCTTAAACCATCTTGACAATTTTTACTTCCCACAATTTCAATCATCGTAAAAAAATACTTTTTTTTATAAAAAAACGTCTTCATTGATCAGCTTTCCTAGCCATTAACCCTGCATGCACTATGTGCAACAAAACGAAGGTCGTTATCACTATTAAAGCAAAACTTTTTAATATTTGAGGTGGGAAAACACTTTTTTCTAATTTTGACATATAAAGTGGCACTTTTCAAAACCGATGACAGTGACGTAACGTCCTAAAATCTTTCGTAACTGGTGATGAAAAGTTCGTTTCGTTACCAGTTGCATAAAGAAAATAAATCAGAAATGGGCAAGGATTTAATATGCAACATGAAACAGGTAGGTAATCTTGAACTTGACTTGAAACAGAAGTAACTTCAGTAACAACTTAAACTAATACAGTACATAATATGAATAGTTAGGACAGGTTAAGAATTATACACATTTAAAACACATTTAGTACAATTGCTAATACTAAGTCCAGTCTACGAAAAAACTATCCACGAACTTAAAAGTCGATACTTCTGAGAAACGAAATAATTATTTATCTTGACAAAATAACAAAACATTTTTTCATAGAAACAAATAGGTTTCGGTTGTGGCACACCGATGTATTGATGTTTAATAATAATAAATTTCTCTCTAAGTAGGTATTTGTAGTCAAAATTAGAAAAAAACCTGTATGAAACACGGGACGAAAAGCCTTTTTTGTGTATCTCATTCAAACATTAATTCGTTACACAAAATCGGACTTTTCGTAACTGGTTACATAAATAGCTATTTCTGGTCTGAAACAATTTTCATAAGTGCCCAAACAAATATGTTAAATTTCAAAAAGGATCGATTGTTTGTTTTCCAGATACAAATTAACAAAATAACGAGTTTTGTAAAAACGCTTTAATTTCAAAGGCCTATCTCCTCATATTGGTTTTGTCAGTTAACTTTCTAGAAATATCTAGTGAAGGGTGTGCCATGGTTTTGTAATTTTGCCTTTAATTAACAATTGTAAAATACAAAGAATAAAAATACCTCCTTTTAAAGGTATCCCTCATTTTAAAGCCATTTAAAGATATCATGCGATTTTCCAGCTTTCCAGATAAAAATGAAGAAACACCCATTTTAATTAACGGTCAGCCAGAATAATAAAAAGGAATAACCTTACCTTCTCCATATCCAGGTGACCTCTAGGGAAGGTTTAGACTTACACTGAATTTTCTTCATATCTAGACTTAGAGCTTCTTTTATTTTCATTGCAACTTAATAGTTCAGATAAGGCCTAATTTCGCACATTTTCAAACAAGCAACAAACTTAAACGCGTTAATACCTGATTTTTTGTTTGTTTGCCGTTAACTTTTTAACGCGATACTGGTATACTTTATGTTCAGTTTTTCCACATAATCGACACTTTCCTATAAACGGATCATCTCTTTTATTTGACGGGGTAAAGGTACGCTGCTTCGGATTGATGTGAAGATCATGCCGAAATAGCACTGTCCGTTTACCCGCCAAACCACTAACGCAAGACAGATTATTTTTAAATTTTTTGGTGTATTTTTTTTTGTAACGGTTTACCTAATACTTCAGAACAATTACCTACTACATGACAGCAAACAATGTTTCTAGCTCTTTGCCACTCTCACGTCTCTTAATCAGCATGTGCAATGCCAAGCATAGAACATGCAATACTTTATCATTATCATCTTTTGCAAATAACTTCAATATATTCTATCAATATTGGCCAATATTCGTCAAATTAATTTCTACAAGCTGGTGAACTTCAAAAGACTCACCAACTAAACAATACCAAGTTTCCGGATATGTAATTTTTTACTTAAAACAAAACTCGGCAATAGCACTTTAGTTGATTGACTTGAAGTTCCTGCCAAAACTTTTGCAACTGTACTATTTTCTTTTTTAAAATGTTAACTTAGCTTTTCGATGACTCATAGATGGCTTCTGCAGGTGCAGGTAATCCCACTTCTGATGTCAGATCCGTCGAATTAATATTTTCCTTTTGGAAGGACATCTTTCACGAGGATCTAGGTAACATAAACTATAATGGCACTTCAATCATAACTATGTAAGCCTCCATAAACCAAAACACATAAACAAACAACTCTGCTCTACAATAATCCGATAAACCCGAGCTCATATGAAATTGTCGATCTAAGTTAATTATAAAGAACTGGCGATCCGGGGCCAGCTTTCCTTTCTTTCGATCTCTCCAAAAAAAAACTCTCAAACTTATTTTCTCCCCTGGCCCCGCTAAACCCAGACAGATCATATTTCCCACGACCGATGTGTTCTTTACTTTAACCCAGACATAACATATAAATCAGTCAGCCGCCCTTAACTCATATTCCGGCTGACTCCCAGAAACGTATCAACAGCACTTGACTAGTAAAAAGGTCCTTATTCTTTAAAAATACAAACAATCTGAAGGCGCCGACGTATATAATTTCTGCCGAAGCTGTAGGCGAAACGTCAAATGAAATCCCATTGAACCATAGCTTCAAAGCCCAGAAAACCCTTTAGATTATGTTTCAATTTCTATTTGAATTTTTCCCTTTCGTTATATGCGGAAGTTTATATAGACGATAGAATAAAATTCCACACAGGCAATAGTCTTGAGAAACACCCATTATAAAATCCGAAATGACTGCACTTTCCTACAGAGGAATTTTTGATTTCCTGGCCTAAACCCACTACTCTCACTTATCAAGGACGTGATAGGTACCTACTAAGTACATACCAGGATTAATATACTGGGTATATATTTCGACTTTCTATTTTCTATGACAGGTGTATACCTTAAAGCATATTGAATGTTTCTTTCCATGATCTAGGATATATTCGAAGAACATAACCTTTTTGGCTAAAAATATGCCTGGCATATTCCTGATATAAATCGGCATGTTTCTGGCGTATACCAGATATATAAACACCAGTGTGCATCGTCCTACAAGTGTATACCAAGTATATGCTAGAAATATTTTTTCGCTATGTGAGTTGTTACCAGATCATGGAGAGTGGTTATTAAACCAATTCGTTTTAGAAATAATTAGCAACTAGTTTTTGATTTGCGTTGAAGAAATCCTACATAAGAAGAGAATAGTAAGCACATTCTAAACGATTTCAAAGAGTAAAGATCCCAAATAAATTGTGTCTTGATATTCAAAGAAAGCCATCGTAATAAAATCTAAAAATAGCCCCGACAACAGTTTTATTACCCTAGATAACGAGGACGTCGAAATGCGTTTGCTGAATTACCCATTGGCTTGCAACGTCGCGACGGATTATTATGGATCGCTCGATTTGATTGGCTAATGTCTGCATAAATGCATTCGTTCACGAGGATGAAAAAGAGTTCAGTTTTCGTAGGTGGAAGGCGCTGTCTCCCTGGAGGGAAACAAATATATCGATCGAAAAGTATCGATGTCGGTAGGCCAGCCAATTCGAGTTGAATAATCTTCAGTAATTCAAACACTTTATCAAGATTATTTATCAATAAGTCAGTTTGCTGGCGAAAACATAATAAAATAATTATTGAGATTTCAGGATTTTAAATTCCGGGATTTTTCGAGACTTGGTTTTCTGTCGAGATCCCGGGCTCCGGGGTTGTGTATGCCGGTAATTTTGTATTACGTGTGTTTCTGCTCTAAGACTGAAGGAAGTTATCTAATAGATTAAAAAGTAACGAACGGGGTTGCCAAATGTTGTCAATTCCCCGATCCCCTGCTCCCGCGCATTTATTTAGACTTTCCTATAAGTTTGGACAAATTTTCCTACATACCATTCTCTTATTGATAAATATTCTGTTCACCAGTCCATACGAGGAAAGAATGACACGATAACTTGAACACATAGTTAACTGCAGCAGACATGTGGAAATTGTTAATAGTAGTTAAAATAGTGTGGTATAGCCGGATGAGGACAAAATAACCACTTCAGTTTGTTAGCAAATTGCTGACGTTTCGACCATATATTTTGGTCTTTATCAAGACTGTTAATGAAAAGACGAAGTTATGTCTATGCATAAGCAGATCCTTGCCGAGTCCATTATCCTTCTATGGGCCCAAGTTCACACAGTATAAAACAAAACAAACACTTGAAGGGCAACGCAATGCCCATCAAGTGTGTTGTTTCTTAATGTGTGATGTTTGTTTTGTTTTATACTGCGTGAACTTCGGCCCTTAGAAGGATAATGGACACGGCAAAGATCTGCTTATGCATAGACATAACTTCGTGTTTTCATTAGCAGCCTTGATACAGAGCAAAATATATGATCGAATCGTCCTCGATTTGATAACAGACTAAGGTTTTATTTTGTATTAAGTTACTTTTAACACTAGTGTTAAAAATAGCTACTTTAATGCACTTGTGTTTAAAGGCTAGTGTTTAAAGTAAATTACTTTTAACACGGTTTTTAAAAGTAAATAATACTACCTCAATTTTCATACATTTTTATTGGGTTTATAAAAAAAATATTGTATGGTATTCGTGTTAAAAGTGCCATTACTAGCTTTAATACGGACGGTTAAAGGCCAGCAGAATGACTGTTAAGTAGGTTTTCTCGTTTTGCTTATAAAACAATTGAACATAAGGGGTCTATAATGTAATGACAACGTTATGGCCGATTATATCCCTAGGGAGATAAAGCTGTCAGTTGTCAGGCGCATTAGGCTCCGTGATATCGTCATACGACAATTTTGTTTATGGTTGCCACGGTAACGAAGCCTCCATATGGATTGAAGACAAGCCTGTTCGTAGTAATAAAATATGCGGAAAGCTATCTTACTAATTTAGGCAATTTTCTGTTGTAGATTTATCGAGTTACTACCTTTTCAATGTAGTTTATAAAGTATCATTTGTATTTTAGAAAACGTCACTTGGATTTCAGATATATCACTTGTATTCCAGAAATCATCACTTGAATTTCATAATAGTCAGTTGAATTTTAGAAAGTATCATTTGAAATTTAGAAGCGTCACATGTATATCAGAAATCATCAGTTGGAATTTAGATTAGTAATTTGTATTTTCGAAAAGTTCAGATGTATTTCAGAATTCGTCATTTAAATTTCAGAAAATGAATTAATTACATACTATCTTCAGAATCGGATTGAAAAAGCATGCAATGCAGCTACAACACAGTATCCTTTTTTTTTATATTGTATAAATTATACATGATATACACATAAAATTCAACAATGACAACCATTTAGTCTTGGCAAATACAAAATTTAGTCCAACTCGTATATCTTCCATTACTAAGACGGCAGCATTAAGAGAAATGCTAAGTTGTGCGAATAAAATCCAATTTTTTAAAAAATATAATGTGTTGAAGTGGCTTTTGAGTCTTCACTTTTGCATTGTACTTTCCTTTTTTGAAGAACTCCCCACAAATGCAACAAACAAACTTTGTTTCCAAAACAATTTTCTGAAATTCAAGTGATATCTTCTAGACTACAAGTGACGCATTCTGAAATACAAGTAATATATTCTAAAATCTAAATGATAGATCTGAAATTCAAGTGTAGTTTTCTGACGATTGACTGACGATTTCTAAAATCAAAATTACTATTGTGAAATACAAGTGATATATTCTGAAATCCAAGTGATGATTTCTGGAATACAAGTGATATATCTGAAATCTAAGTGTAATATGGTAGTAGTGGAAAAAATAGGGTATACACCGCGGTTGTGAACTACTGACCTATTCTAGACTACTACATGACCCTCACGTCTTAGGTCCCTCAGCGCAACGCGCTTCGGGATTTAAACTTGACGTTTGGGTCAATATAATGTACTTCACAACCTTAGTATATAATATACTATTAATGCCCGTTCTCACCAATATTACCTTAAGCTACGAATAGGTAAGGGCCGCATAAAAGTTAAGTGACACTTATGTCAATCTGTATTGCATTTTTCCTTTTAAATAAAATCTTAAGCAAGTGTCGGATGAATTTGGCAACATTGAATCTCCCCGACAGATTCTAGGGATTTTTCATTTTCACTAATAATAGAACCTATAATAATCATTTTGGCATTTGTCAACCGGAGCATTAAATTTGCACAGACAAAATAAATTTACCCAGCTCAGAGACCAAGAGATCCTGCACAAATCCCCTGAAGAGGTAGTATTACTGAAGTGGTCTTGTTATTGTTGTTTTAAGACAATATGATGCTAGATACGTCCATAGGCCAAGGTTAAACAGTGCGCCAAGTGTTTGGAATTCTTTTTAAAACCAAGAGCCAGAGATTCTATATTAAGGCCATTTATAAACAGATTGCCATTTATTTGTAACATTTGTGGCTGCAAGAGTTCTGCTAGAGGTGCTTACTATCCAAGAAGTTTAAAAGTGATTTTTGATTGTGATGGTTTAAAGCCTCACAAGTGCGATCATTGCCAGTTCTGAAAGGGAGACCAGAGCAGTCTTCACCAGTATGTGATATATGTGAACACAAAATGAAATGATAGCCGAAGGGCAAAACTGCAAAACAATAAAAATTCTTTACTTTTTTTAGATTGAGTTGTAATTTTTGTTTGACAGTTTGACTTTCTTTCCAGCTTGCACTTGCGAACGATTGTCCCTTAAAGTTAAGGACGAAATAAGCCGCGGAATTTCTAGGCTTAGACAAGCCACCCTTAAAATGATGCTTATTATCTGGTGCAATGGTATTGCTTGTTTATGTGCCACTTAACCTTAAGTATACTTAAATTTTCCTTGGTGCGAACGGGCATTAGGAACTCAAACATTCACATGCGTGCCTTAAAGTTGCACTTTTAACACCACATCATAAATAGCTATTATTACGCGGTATCTGCGTATATATGTCATTATTAGGAATCCGACTTGGGTTTTAGCTACATAATTGGTTTTATTATCTATGTATCAATTTATAGTACCGTATTCCAGCTGTTTTCTTTGTATTGTGGGCCTCTCCAAGAAAGTAGGCTTCCAACAGAAGAAAGTTTTAAACTAATTCTTCAGCTTAGATTACTGGAAGGTAAGCGTGTTGGCTCGAAATTTATTTCTGCAGACATTGGACTACTTTCGATTTTACGCTCGACGAGTAACCTGCAGAATACCCACGCTGCACGTGTTTGCTCTGACACAATCACTGAACACTTTCTTGTATTCAATGAAGTATCACTGGGTATTGTCTACTCCTGTATCGTTAATTTCGATATTTTTAAGTCTATAAGACCATAAAACATAGAAAATTATTAAATTTTCGTTCCATTAGTGCATTAGCGAATCTTAATAATTATTGATAATAAGCGAATTTTGCAAGACACCTCGTACGAGCAGTGTCGCAAGCGAGGCACGTACACGGTATCGGTTATATAACGTTTTTACGACATTGGACCTCGTTTTTCGTTGAGTTTTAAGCTTTAAACCTAGAATTTCATGTTGGCAATTGAGCAACTTCTTGGTATGCTTTTGATGTTTAACCGGCTCGACTTCCTTTTACTTTTGTTTTAAAAACGTACCCGAAATTTATGTAGAAATGAATGATTCGACCGCAGTCAGGGTTAACGACCAACACACTTCAGACGTGTTACACAAAAAATGATACATTGTGATGACATGGGTTGTATCAATATGTTTTAAGAAATACCCTGTATAGCTCTTGGAGCTATAGAGAAAGTGAAAATTACTACAAAATTACTTACGTATAGGGTCAAAAATTAGTTGAATACGGAGGGAGGAGGGTGGGGGGTATGTTTTCAATATGCTCATATGTTACGATATGTTACGATATGTGTTCAAAAGCTTGTGAGGTATTTTTCATAGTACTACTTTGCCTAATAAATTTACTCTAGAATTGTTTGTCTGTTTTGTTGCGTGTCTTTCAAGTTTTTTGGTTTTTTTTTTGGGTACTCATCTAAACTCCCTGCTACTATTGTCAAATATTTGAATTGTTTAGAACTTGAGTTTTTTTTAATTTAGAATTTACTTGTTCCGTATAAACAACTTGAGCGTTAATAAGGAACCTGAGCGCCACGTTCTCAGAGCGCCAAGTCACCAAACAGCCGTGCGGATCATAATATAACCTCAAAAATAGCAAATGCAATTAAATCCAATATTATTAACGGCAAAATGAAAATTAATTAATAAAGCAAAAAGCAAAAAGTAAAAGGGGTCTGCCCTTCAGAAATCAACCAGAGGAGAATCAATCAGGAAGCTAAAATGTACTTTGCAATAATATCCCACTAATTAACGCTAAATTTATCGAGTGTAATGAAGCCGAAGAGCAATCAAGAAGGTACCTTTAGTGAGATGTTGTACAGACACAACGTTTCACGGTCATCAATTTGTCGACCAGCCAAATCTGTACTGATGAGGGGTAGACTCCGAAACTAGTATGCAGATGGGTTGGTCGACAAATTGGTGACCACCTACACTCTTTTCACTTCGTTTTGGTTCCGATAACCAGCGAGGTCCAGAGCAATATGGGCTGCTTCTCGAACAGAGCCATCCGCCACGCAGTATTGGATCTAAAATAAGCTGGTGGATGTAGCCTGCTTCTGCTCTGTACAGCACCTCCTTGCTACTTTGTACGTTTCCGGCTTTAGTAGCCAAATCACGGTCATCAGTTTGTCGACCAGCCAAAGCTGTACCGATGAGGGGTAGACTCCGAAACTAGTATGCAGATGGGTTGATCGATAAATTGGTAACCAGCTACACTCTTTTCAAGGTTAATTTATTCTCATGATTCTAATGGCAAAACCAAACTGTTACAATAGCTGAAAAACATCAAATATCTTCCGAGGTGTGACGTTTTTCTTCAGCCTTCAGTAGCGAAATTTGTAATGATTTTATTTACGCAAAATTATTTGTTCGAAAGTTTTAACAAAAAACATTGTGTTTTGTTATGCCTTGTATCGCATAATTTCTTAAAATAGTGACGAACCGATAAATACCTTCAATTATGCAGTTTAGCAATGAAATAGTTATTTTTCTACAAACGTCAAATAATGACGCATTTTACGCTTTCATTAGACAAACGAAAACCTAACCATTTTTGAGGATCAGAATGTGAGTTTACTTTTCCGCGCGTTGCCCAGGACAGCAAGCGAAAAAGATTTTATCGCTTGCTGTCAATAGCAACTACCACCACTCAACCAATTATTTAAAACGTCATTGTCACTTTGATTGAAATTTTCAGATTGTGTCTTCATTCAAATTTCAGATTATTTGGAATTTATTGTTTGTAGAAAAAACGTTGTATGCATTACGAGCACAAAGTAACTTTTTTGCTCTCGAGTGATTGCCGCTCTCCGCTTCGCGTCGAGCGGCAAACTTCACTCTCCGAGCAAAAAAGTTGTACTTTTCGCTCTTAATACATAAATAACTATTATGTATTAAGAGCGAAAAGTATAACTTTTTTGCTCGGAGAGTGAAGTTTGCTGCTCGACGCGAAGCGGAGAGCGGCAATCACTCGAGAGCAAAAAAGTTACTTTTTGCTTGTAATGCATACAACGTTTTTTCTGCAAACGATCAATTTCAAGTAATGTGAATCACAACTGAGCATAACTGAAGTCACAATCTAAAAATTTAAATCAAAGTGACAATGACGTTTTTAATAATTGATTGATTGGTGGTAGTTGCTATTGACAGCAAGCGAAAAAATCTTTTTCGCTTGCTGTCCTGGGCAACGCGCGGAAAAGTACACTCACATTCTGATCCTCAAAAAAGGTTAGGTTTTCGTTTGTCTAATGAAAGCGTAAAATGCGTCATTATTTGACGTTTGTAGAAAAAAAAATTGAAATATTAAAATTCAGGTATCGAATGAGTAATAATATTTTTATGCTTCCCCATCACTTATATAGAAATATGTTGTTGTCGAAGAATTTAATGTGTTTTGTTAAAGTATTATAAGAAAACCTTTCAGTGAAAACTCTATTCTAAGGAATAATTAAATCATTAATCACCTTTTTTATATTCATGATGCAGTATTTTGGCCTAGTACAATACATTGGCCTGGTACAAAATTCAGATAGACAACCACTAAATTGCATTCTCAGTACCTATTTTCTTAAAGTTGTTGTAGATAAAAAAAAACTGTGTGCAACCATTTAAGCAAATTACTGTATTTTATGAATCGTTATCACGCTTTCTAAAAAAAATTTAATGTCGATTACGTTGACATCAAGAGGCAAAAAAATGGAGTCATAATGAGGTTTAAAATTATGTTATTTCAATAAAAAGTTTCCATACGGCGTGTTATAAAATGTTTTCAATATTTTTCCAAATTTTAACCAAGTTCATCTTTATAAAACAGATATTGAATTTTTAGTAAATGCATAAAAAATTATACTGCATATATAAAAGCCATTTTTGCGATATTTGACGGCTTTGTCCCTTTTACAGATATAATTCACATTTTTTTACTTTTTCTAACAAAGTTGCTAAAAAAATGTTTGATTTTTTACATTTTGATTGTGCAATGATAAATTCTTATTTTTGTAGATTACAGAAATTTAATATCGTCAAATAAAGCCATATAAAATATAAAATTGTTCCTACAAAAGGACTCAATCAATTTTTAGTAAATGCATAAAAAGTATAAGTATATTGAATATAAAAACAGATCTCCACAGTATTTGATACCTTTGTCCCTTTTCTACAGGAATAATTAACATTTTTAGACGTTCTCTAACAAAGGTGCTAAAGAAATGTATGATTTTCGACATTTTGATTGTGATATGATAAATTCTTAATTCTAAATACTGTAGGAATTTAATATCGTAAATAAAGCAGCATAACTCTTTCTACAAAACGACCAATCAAATTTTTTGTTTTGTAGTTAAAACAGTGACATTTAGCTGACTGGTGATTCATTCCTAATAATTTTTTGAACTTTTACTGAAATTGATATTTTGGGTGGCCCTAGTGACACAAAATTTGAAAAATTATTGTTTTGAAGACTTTGCAAGTATTTTGTGTCCGATTTTTGTCCCAAGCAAGAGAAGTAAATTAAAAATAAAAATTTGTTGTAATAGTTAGACCGATATAAAAACTGACAAGGCCAAATTTTGAATATTGCTTTAATATTATTTGCATATTTTTTAATAAAGAATTTTCCTTGAACTAATGAATCTTTTAAACTTTTCCCCTGATAAGTCGCATAATTTTTCTTTACCAAAAATTTGTTCTTGGTGGTTCTTAGTGACTAATATTTTTCTTGACTTACTATATCCATCGCTTTTTCTTACTTGGACGATCAAACATAGCTAAGTATCCGGGGTGTTCATTAGAAAACTTCATCTAGCAAGCTATGATTTTTTGACAGAAAGAGAGTTATAAAACTACGTCGTAACTTGACTAGTCATCAAAACAGATTTGTTATTGCGACTGTCCAATCAGCTTTCAGTGCTTCAGCGTTATTAGCGGCCATCTTGTTCTGTCTTTATCCTTGTTGGTAAACTTTCCCGTTTCCCACATTTTGGTTGTTGTTTTCTCAAGAAAAGTTTTACCAAGAAAAGTTTTGCTAAAAACAGTAATTTTTATTGCTATAAAATTTGTTTTGTGTTTGGACAATATGCTATGGAAATGGAATCAAAGTGGATGGCAAATGGGTTTTTCCATTCAAAACTGCATAGAGGATTTTCAGGTCGAATTTCAAAACTTTGCTGTGGTCTATATGCAGTTCAAGAAAACTTTGGAGCATGTTCTAGAATGGTTTACAGAAACAGGTAGTTGGCGAAGAAGACCAGGCAGTGATCTCACAAGAAACGTACCGATGAAATGGTTGCACAGGCACAAGAAATATTGCAAAATACACCTGGTACTTCTATACGACATTAGGCGAAACATCTTGGACTTCCATTGTCTTTATTGAGTTTTTTACACGACGTTTCGAGCAGTGGAATCGCTGCTGCTTTTCAAGTAAAATTGAGCATTAAGCTCGAGGGTACTTGCTTATGTACTAACACAGTTAACCAAGGCCACCATTCCTATTGGCCGGATCGTCGACACCGTCGCGCGTCAAACGACCAGTACTTGTCCGCCGTATCGACGGATGCCATAACGAAGAGACGTCGCAACTTGATTTACTAAAGACGCCCTCATTGCCTCCTGCTCAAAAAACTGATTTTTAATCTGAAAGTATGAGCCTTTGAGGCAGCAGCGCAATAGGTCCATCATCCCCTCCACAGGCAGCGATGTTCTCTCGTTCAAAGATGCATCCGCCCTCAGTCTGACCTCGACGATATCCAACGACTCGTTCAACGGCACGTTGGTGTAAAATCTTTCTACATCGAAACTCACATATGTGCCCCTATCACCCAATTCTAAGACCTTAAGAATACTAACAAAGTGTTCAGAATTTTGTACAAAGGAGGTTGTCTTTTCAACCAAAGGTTGGATGAATTGAATGAGTAATTCTCTTAGAGAACTTGTTGGCGAGTCTCTAGAGCTTGTGATTGGCCTTAGCGGCATAGTTTTTTTGTGAATTTTAGGTAACCCATAGAGATGTGGTGGTTTATTATGGTGTGGAGTGAGAGACCTTCCAGTACCTTCAGGAATGTGACGTTCATATTTTTAGAGGGCTCTATAGATTTGTCCTTCAACTCTTTTAGTCGGGTCATTAGGTATTATTTTATATTTATCTTTTGTCAGAATCCCCTGTATCTCCTCGTCATACTGGGTGGCATCCATGACGACGGTCGCATTTTCTTTGTCACCTGGAAAGACCTTGATTGGTTTGTCCCTCTGCAGTGTCCCCATCGCTAACTCCTATTCTTTCGTGATATTTCTCTGTGAGTATTGTGGTTTGTCCAATAGTGTTCTGACTTTCCACTTAAGTTCCTCTTTCTCTATCCTCTGGAGTATCGTTGATTCTATAACAATTATTATGTAAAGCACTGGAGTTGACTTTGCACCAATTGCAAAGTTCCTTTGCAATTTCAATCCTTTGCTCAGCAGTTTTTCTTCAGTGGAACTCAAGATGGTCGATGATATGTTGACTATTGTCTTCTGGCCTTGCTGGTGGTGGTCGATTGTTGTCTCCCTTCTTTGAAGCTTCACAAGCTTGTCATTGTGCTTTTAGATCAGCTTCTCTTTCAGTTTGATGCATGAGTTATCTATTGTCTAGAGGGTGTGTGATCTTCTTCCAATTTAATTTCTTCAAACCTATCTAGGATATCGACCCCAGTAACTTGATTCCGGGATCTTTTCAATTTCTGTGCCATTTTGATTCTAACATTGCGGCGTCTTTTTAAAAAAAGTTGAGCCCAGTCAAAACCTGGCAAATTTTCATGAAAACGTTTTTCCTCGCATCCTTTTAAGTCTAAATAAGTTTTCACCAATACTCGAATATCCATTATGGTCATCGGATAACCCTATTCTGCTGTTTTTTGAACAGCAGCTACAATTGCAGATTTATCTCTTTCCTGAAGAACCGTTGGTCTTCCAGACTTCAAAATATTGACACCTTTATATTTCCTACTGAGAATTGCCCTTGGAATACCGTATTTCTCTTCGGCTTGTCGTAATGATAGTCTACCCTCCACGACTTGTTCCACAGCTCTCTGCAACGTCTGGTCCGAATAGTCCATGTATTTTCGAGCGCCGACCTGCCTGCGATAATGTCGTGATGTCTCAAGTTACCCTAAAAAGTAGATACATGTTGTCTTAAAATGGCGGCATGATCGACTTGTGATGGTTTATTAAGGTTAACTAATTAAAAAATAGTATTAAGATTGTTTGTAAATCCACGTAGTGGATTTTGTTTATTTCAAAAACAAGTAGATTTTTTGGAGCAAAGAAGACTATTTGGGGAATCAAAAAACGATAAATAACAACTCTTCCTTATCTTGCTTTTTGAAAGCACGTGCGTAGGCGTTCGAATCTCAAATACCACTGAACTATGAGAGCAACATCAGCTGTACAATATGATACTGGGTCGTAATTTAAAATTATGTCACAGAGGTGGCGATTTTAAATTATTTCTTGAACCTCTACCAAATGTCTCATGTAACTCCGTTTGACGGTACATATAAAACATCTCTATTTCCAGGGAAATAGGCTATCGACCATTTGGTCTTTCTGCCCATGTTATAAGATTATATAAATATATTGCATATACAAATATTACAAACTTAGGAGCAGGTAGAAAAGCGGCTCATTTCTTCGAGCTTGACCCTTCTAGGTTTGGAAATATTCCATTAGGGTGGTTGTAGGGAAAGCAAAGCGGGACTGTCTATTTTGTCTTGTTAAGCAAGGAGGGTTCAGTAGGGTCATGTTGTGTGGATTGTTTTTCCATTTAGTCTGAACTTGTATCAATCTGTCTCTTATTTTTGTCATGTGTGTGCGTTCGTAGAGTAGTTGGTTGGAAGCATTGTGCAAAGGGTTTTCGGGGTATATTATCTTGGTTGTTCTTTTCTCAAACATAACGTTTGATTTGAAAAACGAGTTCCATAGTGAGTAACCCTCAATGCAATTTTAAGTGTTTCAAATAGGTGACTCAGTAAAGTCACCCAAGCCAACTCGAGCTAATACTGGAAATCTTGGCTCATACATTCATACATCATTTATTCAGAATGGCCATTTGCTGACACATACACATACCCATATAGGCTGCTAGCGTTTTCTCTCTGGTTAGTTTGATTTGTGTCTGTTTTTTTCTAATGTTCATCAAAATGAATTTCGCCAAAAAGAAACAATTAAAATCAAACATTTTCTATTTTCGTGGTAGCAGTAGAAATTTGCTTCTTAAATGCTTAGTTCTATCTTCTGATTTGTTATGGAAGCAGATGTATCAAAAATATCTCGTACAACCCTAAACCACGTAAACTCACGTTACACTCAGTGTGACGTGAGTTTAACTCACACTCAAACTCAAGTTAAAATCCTTGATGGGAATGAGTATCGAAACATTGGCAACTTCCTAATAATTGTGAAGTTCAAGATTTACCCCCCGCCCCCACCCCGTATGTTAATTTTGTTTGCGTGTACTGTCCTATATGCTAAATATTGAAATAACCAGAAATTTATACTTAACTACGTAAGACACTGCATAAAATTAATAGTATTTGGAACGATCTGCGTAAGAGCGAAAAATATGTGGTTTTTACCAAGATCTTATGAAAAACACATGTCGAGGACTATTGAACCAATACACGAAAAAGACACGTTTTCCGTTTGACAAACAACATTATAATAATAAGCCAATTAGCGTGCTATTAAAAAAAAATATGAAAAATAAGCGCATAACGCTTCCCTGAATGCGTTTACTAAAACATATTAATTTCAAAACAGAACTTTCATCATTTGCGTTAAAATTTATGAACATGAACTATAGGATTTACGTAGATACCCAATTAAAAAAAAATGATGGCACGACACCAAAACATCGATTAGTACTTGTTATAAAAGTAAGGTATAAGATTGAATAATTTGTACGATGTGTTCATTAGAATCCATCATCTAGCCACCAAAGAAACTTATTTAATATTTTGAAGCATTTCGTGAATTACTTCTGTAACAACATCCCCCTTCCTTGGATATTTCTTTAAGTTGTCACTCTTGTGTAAAATGCAAATGTCAGTGACAGTGACGGCTACAGAACACTTTAAAAGTATCCTCATCGTTTGTTTTCTTGATAGGAATGTAAGGATGGGAATAGTCTCAAGGATGGGAATAGTCTCATACCTGGTTAGTGTTGACACCCGATAACGCTTTACAAAGATAAATACCACATTGGCCAATCATTAGGGAATCGATCAAATAGGTGTTTGTTAGAGGTATGATAAGAATCAAACGCACATGTAACAAAAATAGGGCCATGTTCACACAGCACAACAGTGACTCGACATCCTTGAGGTACAGAGCAATGGGCCTATGTGCCCCTTCTCGAACTGAGAACTATCTGCCATGCAGTATTAGATCTAATACGCTGGTGGATGTCGCATGCTTTTTCTCTGTACAACACCTCACCGCTATTCCGTAGATCTTTGGCTTTAAGCCGCGAACTCACGGTTTCCAATTTGTCGACCAGCCAAAGCTGTACTGATGATGGGTGGCCCCGAAATTAGCATGCAGATGGGTTGATCGACAAGTTGGTGACCACCTACTCTTTACACTTCGTTCTGTTTGCGATAACCTGCGAGGTACAGAGCAATATGAGCTGCTTCTCGAACTGAGAGCCATCTGCCCTGCAGTATTATGGTGCATTTTACCCAAGGACGGTAAACAGAACAGGACGGTCCACTGTCATTTAAACAACATGGGCCCAAAATCGTGACGTAGGCTTAGTGCGGACTTGCGAGCGATAATGACGTCATATTTTCCGGGTCTCGTGGCCTTCATCGGACCTGCAATTACGGCTGTCAATAATGTCATTGCTGTGGCTGTCATCATTTATAATTTGATAGCGTTTTCGAGTGACCGCTCTGAGAGGTATCCCCATCCTCTGTTATCTCAGGAAACATTCGACGATGGGAATACTCTCAGAGCGGCCACCTGAAAACGCTGTTAATATTTGATTTGACATCTCGAGGATTATTCGCGGGCGCAGGTTATTCGGTTTTTTTTATGATCATTTTCAAACGTTTAAATATTTTTCTTGCTGCTGTGATATTGTATTGTGGTATCTCCATCCTCTGTTATCTCAGGAAACATTCGACGATGGGAATACTCTCAGAGCGGCCACCTGAAAACGCTGTTAATATTTGATTTGACATCTCGAGGATTATTCGCGGGCGCAGGTTATTCGGTTTTTTTTTATGATCATTTTCAAACGTTTAAATATTTTTCTTGCTGCTGTGATATTGTATTGTGGTACACAATGCCTGGTCAAATTTGTGCTTTTGCTGAATGTAAAAGCAACAAATTAAAGTAGAAGAAAGAAGGCAGACAAATATCTTTTCATTGTTTCACAAAAAGAAAAGATGCTCTTTCACTTAAAATAAGAAGCAAGTGGATTCAGCTTTGCCAACGAAGTGATAAATTCAATCCAGATACCTCAGCAATATGCTCTTTGCATTTTACGGCAAATGATTATGAAAGAGACTTAGAAAATGAACTTTTGGGTAAGCTTTGAATTAAGCAATAAAAGTACATTGCTTCTGCTAAGGTGGCTCTTACACTAAAGACACCAGTAATAAGTAACTTGCAACGTACCACGAGCAATATCAGCTTGGTCCGCAGGTCGGTTTAAGAACTAATTCCGATCTGGTTCGGGATTACATGCATGCGCATCAGTTTTTATAAAATAGTTGCCTACTTTTAACACTAGTGCCTTATAATGCTACTTTTATAATTGTTTATTAGCGTGTTAAAAGTTGAATTTTTAATGCGTTTGTAAAAATTACCTATTTATATGATGCAAGTTTTAACGAGGAAATGTATGGAACGCATGCGAAAGTTTTCGCATGAGTTTCGTAAAACACTTTTGACACTAGTGCCTTAAAAAGCTATTTTTAATTGTTCATTATCGTGTAGAAATTCGCGTTTGTAGAAAAAATAAATTAAGTAATATTTTCATTTTTAGGGTTACCTGTGCGTCGACTGTTAAAAAGAACCGCTATTCCTTCTTTAAATTTTAGTGCCAAAAAAATTAAATGCTGTTGAAAAAATCACTACAAGAAAGTCTTTATACCAAAAGAACTGTACTTCGAGAAAAAATTGATATGAACGTAGATCTTCTGCCGAGTTTTCCTCAGTCTTTAGGTGTTCTCAGCACGTCCGATGTTTCATCAGATAATGACAGGTCAAGTACATCATTTAATACAGAGCTAAGAACTTCAATTGCTCCTTTATATATTCAAGTATGGAATCAAGACAAGCCAAGTACTTCAATTGCTCCACATCCAAGTACTTCATTTGCTCCACTGCCATCAAGTCCTTCATTTGCTCCACAGACAACTACTTTATTTGCTTCAGAGTCAAATGCTTTATTTGCTCTCAAGCCAAGTACCTCATTTCCTCTACAGCCGAGCCTACATTCCACGAGTACCTTATTTGCTTTAGAGCAAAGTAATTTATTTACTCCACAGCCTAGTACTACGTTTGCTCCACACTCAAGTAATTCATTTCCTCTACAGACGAGCCTACATCCTTCAAGTACCTCATTTGCTGCAGAACCGGACTATAAACGAAAATATGAAGATTTGTTGCTGAAGTATAATCATCTTCAGTCTAATTTCAAGTTAATAGTAAAAGGATTGACAAGAATGTTTAAGTATTATAAAGTGCGAACTTATAATCAAGCAGCTAATAAAAATACAAAATCTGTTATGGCTGAAAAACTTTTAAATATGGTTTTAGCAAAGAACCAGATTGCTTTGCTCTCAAAGAAAAAGAAAACTGTACGCTGGACGCACGACGAAATTGCGGCGGCATTTACTTTGGGGTACTACAGTAAAAAATGTTATTTATATCTTCGTAAAACTTTAAATTATTTCTTGCCAAGTCTTTCTAGTTTAAAACGTTGGGCGTCTCGTTTAGATATAAGTGAGGGAATTTTAAAAGATGTACTTTTAATGCTGAAATTAGCAGGTGACAATTTTGATTCTTTGAGAAAACTGTAGTCTTGCAGAAAACAGTATGATGAGGTCAAAGTGAAATCCACAGAAGAACATAAATGTAAAGACAAAGTTCTAGGACTACACAATCAGCTACAGGTAGTTCAAGTTCGAGGAATTTTTTCCAAATGGAAACAACCAGTATACATAGCATTTAATCAAAAAGTTACCAAAGACATATTATTCAATATTATTACTGAATTACACAATATTTCATGTAATGTTGTTGCGTGTGTCAGTGACTGCGGAGATGGAAATGTTGGATTATGGAGTGATCTAAACGTTGATATGGAACCACCATTTTTGAAGCATCCAATGTGTGACTCATCTATTAAAGCTGATTCGAAATTGGTTACTAGATGCCGGGTTTTTGTTAAAAGAAGGAACTTTTATTACAAAACAGCCCCTTCAGGCATTTAACTAATACAGAGGTTAATCCTTGTTGGAAGATCAATCAAGGCCACATTGATTGTGAAAAAAGTAAAAGACAAGTTGTTAAAATGGCCGCTCAACTTTTATCTCATAGTGTAACTTCTGCCCTAATTCGGTATACACCAGGACCTAATAAAGAGATGGCAACAGATCTAGGCAATTTCATTGGAGACATGAATAAGTGGTTTGATGTATTTAATAGCTGGCCATGCAGTATTATAGGAGATTCCGCCCGCCCCTGTTCTGTACAGCACCCCACCGTAGATTTTTGGCTTTAAGCTGCGAACTCACGGTCTACAATTTGGCCACCATCGAAAGCTTCTGATAATGAGGAGTAGACCAAAAAACTAGTATACAGGTCGATTGATCGACAAATCGGTGACCACCCCACGGTTCATTAATTATTAATGAAAGTAACTTAAACGGTACTTTGATTTACAAAAGGTGTTGCAAATGTTCAATACACTTTAAACTCCTGTTTGTAATGCTTTTGAAAACATTTTGTAATATCAATGGGTTATTATTATTTTAAACAAATTTCTATTGTATTTGTTGACAAAGATCAATAAAATTGTCAACAGGAGTTTTCAGTACATTATTTTTTATGTAAGGTCATATAAAGAAATCACAGGGCATTAAGTCATAAGACCTTGGAGGGGGGCAACTGTAAGTTCATCATCAACTGCTCAACAAATGGTTCAGAAATTTCCATTTGGTACCTTTCAGCTGTTGATGTGCTTACAAAAAAAAAGAAAATAAAATGTGTGGTGACACTTCACAAGTGTCCCTGTTACCTTCAAAGAAAATTGGGCCAATTAGTCGACGAGCTGTTATTCCTGCCTAAACACAAGACTAAATTTGTAGCAATAGAAATTACCGTTTTTAGCAAAAAACATTTTTAGCAAAACTATAGGCTAGAAAAATATGAAAAAGCATAAAGCTAAAAAGCAAGAACAAGATGACAAATAATAAGTAAGGTTAAAGCACTCAAAGCAGATTGGGTAAAGTCAACGACGAAATAGTTGATGGCGGATCCAGTTACCACGTACTTTTATATTTCTCTTCTATCAAAAAAAATTGGGGCCTGAGGCTTCTTTTGTGTTCAAGTAAGCGTGTTTTAAGATAACGACCAGTTTGCCCAATAGATACTCCGTTGCAGTCAAATCATTGGAAATGATATTGCTCTCGGACATAGTAGGTGTTGTTATCCTAATCATATTGTTTATTCAAAAATGTATTCAGAAAAATCAGAGGCATAGCCGTTTTTTCCTACCACATATGTCTTAACACCTACGAAATTTGGTTCAGTTCTCTCAAGTGGTTTGGCAGTTATTAAAGCAAATAAAATTTTGACGCCCTGTATCTCCTTTGATGTTGATGCGCAAAAGGAAAAAAGGCTATTTTTTAAGCACTATTTACTGGTTGTAAGATAACACCAACTTTGCGATCATCCTGCACAAGAACAGGTATTTTCTTCAGCTAAATAAGTACCCTGTTTATATCCTTGTGCAACCACTAAGGTGCAGCTTAGTTTATGGCCCAAACAGAAGAAAAAAGTCGCCAACATACTTAGGAAAAACCAGCACGTCTTTCATATATCAGAGTTTCCCCAACTACACGAACCCCAGGCCATATTCTTTCGCAATGCTGCGGGGCCTTGGACCCCGAACTCTCCCACCAGACGCCGATACGAAGTGAAAACGTTTGGGGGAGCCCCGGTGCTAGTTTGCGTGTTTTTGGCAAACCACAATTTAAGTTTAGAACCTGTTACATATTGCAGGCTTACCGTGCGTTATTTGGTACCAGAACCGCGGTACCATCGGACTGAAACGCGCTATTTGTCTGATTGTCCGCGTGTTAGGCAATAAAGTCGATCGAGTTCACATTTGGTGGTGCTTTAATATAAAGTAGTGGTTTGTTACATAACAAGGAATTTTTGCATAGTGCGTGTTAATCTAGGATACTTACTATGTGTAAGTAGGGGTGAAATGTCAATAGAAAAGAATCAAAAACAAGGGTTACTTTGATTATCTTATTCGTTTCTGTCAAATTTTCATAATCTTCTACATGTCGTTTTCTAATATGTGTTAAACGGTGAAATTGTTTTATATAACTTTTTATGTTTTATTTTTAAGCAAAAATGGCAGAGAATCTGGAACAGTACCCAGATCGCATCGCGGAAATGTTCAGCGGGAAGACGCTGTTCATCACTGGTGGTACCGGGTTTATGGGAAAAGTTCTGATCGAAAAGTTACTGCGGGTATGCGGCGATTTGAAGAAAATTATCCTACTGGTCAGACCTAAGAAAGGAAAACAGCCGAAGGAGAGGCTTTGGGAGATCTTTGCTGGCCCGGTACGTTTTCTGGTTCGAATTGTCTGAATTAACATCATAACATTAATTACTTTTAACAAAACAGCAGTCCCCTTGAACACTGAGTAAAGGTTAATTAAATTGTCACTGTGGCAATTTTCATGGAAAAATATGATTTAATAAGTAATACTTCCTGATCACTGATCAATGGTCATTCTAGCAGAAAGTAACAATTGTAGTGTTACATATTTTTATATATAAAGTTTTGTAAACAGTTTGTAAAAACTTCGAAGAGAACGACTTCTATAATTCATTCAATGTTTATTTTTTTCTTAATTTGCAAGGGCAATATCGTCGTTCTATAAGTGATACCTCGTAACTACAAAATTAGGCATTTTCTGTGTTCTGTTTTTGTGTTCACCGACATTTCTTTAATTGTGAAATGTTTAAGAAGATCTATTTTTGAGATATAAATGCAATTTTGCCAACAAAACAATATGTTCGTTAAAATTACAACGTTTTTTGGTTACCCTGAAAAGTGGCAATATTTTAGTTGCGAGGTATCACGTATAGATCGACGATATCAGCTTCAATGAAACCGATTTTGATGGAGAGTTTCGCCGATATTTTAAATCAAAAATTGTCGCTAATTTGTCAGCCCTGCTGGAAGAAGGCTGAACTTGAACCCGAAACATATAATAGGATTTTTTTGAGAGCCCTGCATTTGTACAAATAATCTCAAGACAATATTAACACAGTACTAGTCTATAAAGAACAAATACGTGTGAATAATAAAAAATAGTAAAACAAGTTTTATAATATAATAAATATAACAGAGCCAATCATTCCCGAAAGTGCCGTTTGCTTCCTTGCGCCTAGCGAGTGTCACGATTTACCTTAGGGACTGTTCCCCATGCATCCTGCAGAGCAGTGACAATATGGCAGTAAAATGCCACACCCTTTACTATAGCATCTATCACCATATCATCTCTGTATTCCAGGATATATGGGGAATAATCTCTATTGATTTCAAAAGTGCTCTAGTAAAGGGGTCTCAACGACGTTCACGACGACACTTCTGCTATTTTTATTTTTCTGGGACTTTAGACAGGTGTGGCATTCTAATGCAATATCATCTCTATATTCTACAATGCATGGGGAACAAGTCCTATTAATCTCAGAGGTACTCTAGTAAAGAGGTAGCAACCCCGTTAATACCAATATTCATGAAGAGTAAAGGTGGTTACCAATTTGTCGATCAACCCATCTGCATACCAGTTTCGGGGTCTACCCCTCATCAGTACAGCTTTTGCTGGTCGACAAATTGGAAACCTCGATTCAGCGGTTTAAAACCGGAAATGTACAACATCTCCCAAATATTCGTATTTAGTGACAATACTATTTTAATTAATTTTTCTCTTTTAATTTATTTAATTAATAATAAATTTTAATTATGTGAACGTGTGGATAGGAGATATAGGACAAGAAATCTATGAACTTTTTAGAAATCGCCAACGTTTCGACCTTTAATTGAGGTTCTCTGATTAAAAAAGCCCTGAGGAAGACCTCAATTAAAGGTCGAAACGTTGGCGATGTCTAAAAAGTGAAGTAGCTTTCTTGTCCTATACCTGCTATCTAAACGTTCACATTAGTAAATAAAGGACGCTAAGCACAGAAGAAACATTTAATTATATTAACTAAATATTTGTACTTAAAACGAAAACACTTCATAATTATTTATTTTTGTAGACAAATAAATTTTGTAGACCTACTTACTGCATATTACACAACTGTCTTAAATTTTTAGTTATTAATCTTAATCTTAACTTAATATTAATATTAAGTTATAGTTAATATATAAAGTTAAAGTATTAAAATAATTTTAGTATTTAAAATATTAAATTAATGTCTTTAGCTCTTGTAAGTCCTTTGAAGCTTTAATAAAGCAAGGGCCTTGATTAATTTTTCCTTGCTTGGAGAATATGTCAATTTTTTATGGGCGTACAGGTAATGGCTTCCAATCATCTTTAAAATCAAGTTGGTGTTTTATCACGATATCCTACGATATCATTAATATATGAGTCACTAACTAAGGGGTAAGGGGGGTTTAAGACGGCAAATAATGCGACGCAAGTAGCCTCTATTTGCTAATTAATATTCGCGCCCCCATATCAAGCCAACCCCCTGATACGTGGGGGTTGGCTTGATATGTGAGAAAACAGGGTTCCCGAAACACATGGAAAACACAAGAAATTTGAGAACGGCGCAGGAACCTATTATTTCTCGACCAAACTAACGACGACACAGCTAACCTTAGCGATCAGTACCAAAAACCAACAATCTTCCTTAGATCGGATATTGCGGTAAAAGGAAATTATCTTTTTAGAGCAGTGAGTCAATATTTATATGACCACCAGGAAGGACACAAAGAATTGAGAGAACAATCTAAAAACTATCTTAAGCAAAATTGGGATCAATCAAGTCATTTGCATTGATCGAAAGCCAGGAACTAAGTCATAGAGACAAATACTGCTCCCATATGATGAAAACAACAACATATGGAACAAGTTTGGAGATTGGAGAACGAAAACATATAATATAATAATAAGAACCACACCAACAATCATAAGCAAATCAAAACATTCTGCAACAATACATCTGTTGCTGATCGGCCACCCATCAGCCGGACATTTTGAACTTATTAAAGCAGACTAAAATACAATCCGCCATGCCCCCATCAACGGATCAAACCAAGAAATAAATTGTACACCAGTTCCACGTGTTTTTCCTGGATTACCAGCAACCATAAAGGCTGGAACTATGATGACTTGGAATGACCAAATGAACCGAACTGTCATGCGTTGTTACTAGAAAGCAACAAAACTGGAAACCATCCAAACAGGCTACAGGCTTGCACTGCACACACTTTTTCTCAAAGCGTACCCAAAACTGTCAAAAATCGTACCAGATTAACGCCTGATAGATCAGAAAAGAGTAATCTTGAAGACCAAGAGACTTACTGCTATGGAACTTGAACTAATAAAAAGGTAAGTGGCCCGCGAGCTCAGTGGCAATAGCAAAAACACAGAAGTGGGAACTAGCATACAAGAAATAGCTGATAGCGAAAATACACATACGCCCTTAAATCTGAGCACACTGTGGAGACCGCTGAGAAAAAACAAGAACCGGACCAACCATCTAGATCGCCTGTGCACTCATCAATGGACGAAAACTTACGATAAATGGCAACGAACCTCTCATATTGGCAGGGCACGAACCCAAACCTAAGAAGCGCCATTTCAAGACTAACAATTAAACCTGATACCTCTCAAATTATCAAAAAGACAAACACACTGATCTCTAAGTATCTATCACACAACAGCACATTGGAAGACATTTACACAATCATATACACAGCAGCAATCACAATAATCAAACACAACGGCAAAAAAATCCCACAGTAAACAGGGAAAATTAGGAAAAAGTCTAAACCGAATTGGCAATCCAGAATAGAAAATAGAATAAATGACCTAAGGAGAGATATAGGGCGCAATGAAGCAAAAACTTGCTGTCTACGCCGGCAGACTCCGCAGATACAAAGAGTCCAATGAAAGAAACGATGCCAACTTACGAGCCAACTTAACTTTCAAAAGAAATGAAAAGCAATTAACCCTATAAAAGAAACACCTACTAAACATAGTCACAGACACATAACGACAGTCATGATTGGACCAAAACCGACAAAGAAAGACACAGACACATACAAACACAGATAGATAACCACATCACGCAGGAAGAACTTTCAGATAACATCAAACACACTCACAACTGGAAATACCCAGTAGATAACATACAGAATTGTTTGGTATAGACAGCTCACATCTACACACAAGGCACTCGCCGGAGAGATAAACAAAATGATTTGTGACCCAAAAATTTTCTCAAAATTCTTGACACAAGGAATTACATATGCTAATACAAAAAACGCAGACACAAAGAATCCTGCTAACTATAGACATTCAATAACATGCCTCGCTACACCATACAAACAGCCACCATATGTAAAAAATAGACAAACACTTAACAAAATATAATGTACTCACGGAAGAACAAAAAGGCTGCAGTATATTGAGTCAAGAATGCAAAGAACAGGTTATAATAGATGCGATCGTCCTGAAACACACCGAAGAAGAACGCAGAAACCTTCATACATACTACATAGACTATAAAAAGCCTTTGACTCCGTACCACATAGCTGGTTAGTAGAAATTCTAGACATCAATAAAATAGATAGTCAACAAAATAGATACAAAAATAAGACAATTCCTTACGGAAATAATGAAAACCTGGAAAACAAAAATTACCATAACATCAGAGTCAGAAACCTTACAGACAAATGAACTACACATCCGACGAGACATCTCTTTTCTATCTCTTCATTTTATTTAAAAGGAGATTACCAAACACAAAAAGGTGGGTGAGCTGAAATAAAATGTTCTCGCTGTCTTAGATATTCTAAAAAAAGCGCCACCCACTTTTAAGGCCCCTTATAAACTTAGTGCTATTTAAATCATTTGTTAATACCGTACAAACAAAAGCGGGAAAGAACGATATACCATAAAAAGCAGCGCAACGTAATTAAAGATCAATTCATTTAGATTAACCGCAACCTGTGTATATATACCGACAGCCCTACATGACGAATAAGATTAAAGGTGAGAAATCAATAATCAGCTGTGGTTTGTTTTGGTTCTAAATTTAGATATTTATATTTAGGACTATAAGTAATATGTATAATGTTGATAAACGTAAACAATATTCAATGTCCAAAATGCTGTACACCAACCTTGCAGAAGGTTTTAAATTATTTAAAATCAAGCACACAAAATTGGGGAATTGTTCCCATACCAGCTATATAGGTACCTAGTACACCTCTGGTTTACATTTCCGTGTGACAATTAAATGTGTTGTAGTGCTTAAATCTAAAGTTAGAATAGCCATGATGATCAGCAACCTCCGAAGGAGAAGCTGATATCAAGAAGAAAAAGTGCTTAAATGTGTTGTGGTGCTTTGTATATAAGATAAAAAGAACGCAATTAGCAGTTATAAGGTGTTGCAGGTTATGTTTAAATTATAGATTCTGGTACCCACATAGCAAATTGATATCCACTGGATGTTCAATGGACATGCAGTTGTGTACATGGATATCTTCAATGCTATCCAATAAATATCCATTTGACAACCGTCCTATATCCATTGTACATCCAATGGATGTACATTTGTTGCCCGGTCCAACATCCCATGGTCCTCCATATGTACATCCATTGCATGTTCAAAAAATAGTACTGATATCCATTGAACATCCAATGGCCCCACTTGAACTCCTGAACATTAGGCCCCACTAAACATTCAGTGACCATCCAATGGATGTCCATGAAATTATTATTATACTCGTTATTATATTTTATATAATATGAGTGGTTATACACTTTGATTGGGGTATGCTATCTTTGAATTATAATAGGTCACATTAAGAAAAAAAGAAAAATTCTATGTCTCCTAGTCTTATGTTGCAAAACTAGGAATTTTTCTAATCAATGATTTTTGTTTCTTTTGATGATGTTCAGGTTCATTCTTATCAACATTTAAACATTAAATTCTACAGAAATTTCAGTAAAGAAAATTCGTTTATTTAACTTCCTGACACTCAGTTACAAAATCCACTAAAACAACATCAGAATTATCCAGTTTTTCAAATCCGTGGTAGATTCCTATAAAAAAAAACATGATTTTTAACTTTCTTGTTAACTATACAACCTAAAAGTCGCCAAAACAGACTACCAGAGCTTTTGCTTACAGGAGAACTATCAATATTGATTGCTAAATTGATTGAATCAGAATCTGTAATTAATATTTTACGTTTTTTGAACAGACAAAAAATGGTTCATTTTACACGAAAGTAAACAAAACTATTTGATGTTTTGTAGTGTAAAAAAAAATCAAATTTGGAGTTTTTGAAAACAAAATAGATTAAGATTAGGGCGAAAATTGGTTAAAAATGTCTTGGGAAGAACGTCCAAAAATGCAAAAAGTTTTCATGTTTCTAAAGAAATTCAATTTTATTAGAAAACTAGGCAAAACTGTTTTTAAGTGAAATCTTCTAAATTAAATCTTATACTTTGTTGTTTTTGGTAAAGTTACATTTTTTGTCTAAAATAAGTGAAATTTTACTGAAAACGTCAGTCGTGTCAAAACGCAAGTTTGCTGTTTTTCGAAAAAGTCAGGTAAGAATTAGGGCCAAAAATCAGTTAGAAACGACTTAAAATACAAAAAATGCAAATTTGGAGTTTTTGAAAAAAATAGGTGCAGATTAGGGCAAAAATTGGTAAAAAATGAATCAAAGAGTCCAAAATGCAGGTTTTTAGAGAAATTCAAATTCAAGCAAAACTGATATATTATTGATACATTGATGTACAACTGATATACTGATATTTTGTTGTTTTTGGCAAAGTTACATTTTTTGGTCCAAGATAATTGAAATTTTACTCAAAACGACTCAAAATGCATGTTTTAAAGAAAATCAATTTTGTGACAAAATCAGGCAAAACTGATTAAACTCTTCTATTTTGTTCTTTTTGACAAAGTTACATTTTTTGGTCCAAAGTAAGTGAAATTTGACTGAAGACGTCTCAAGAAATGCTTTTAAAAGATTTTAAAAATGCATTTTTGAAGCCTTTGGAAAAATTCAAGTTAGAATGAGCGCCAAAATTAGTTAAAATGATCCATATGGTTACTCTTCTGTCTTTATTGTCAGCCGTCACATGTCAAAGGAACGCAAACGCCTTATTCGCAGGAAATCTAATAGATGTCGCTAATTATCAGCTGCTATTTAAATAGTGCCGCCAAAGACGAATAAAATATAACTTGAAATAATAATAATAATAATAATAATAATAATAATAATACGTGATTTACATAAAGCAGTGTAAGCAAAACTAGCGATTAGTTGAATGGCTAGGGTTAAACACAACATGGCAGTAAAATATATAATTAAAATAAATGTAAGTACACACTACATACGAAATTGAATTAATTGAAAATGCACATTCTAGCACTTCTAGCTGATGTAAGCAATTCAAGATAATTTTTTTATTTAAATTTTCAAGTATAAAAACTTTTCACAATTTTTATTATAAAAAAAAATACGAAAATTGGTTAATTACGCCTATTATACATTGTCCAGCCCTGGATATTCATTGGACATCCACCAGAGAGGCAATTCCGCTCACGTAATTTTATATTCGCTTTTGGATGCTGCATGGATATTCAATGGATCTCCCAAAACGATATCCTATTTGGGATATCCTTGGATATGCAGTGAGTATCGAATATCCATTAAATGTTATGTGGGTACTACTTATGATATTAAAAAGTGACAGGGTAAATTGGCTTCAGTACGATCCCCCAAAAGGGGTTATGGTGGTTTAATAAAAATGTAATGGACCCACTTGACTTCTGCAGGTCTCCTACCGGTCACAAGCAGTATTTTGCTTAAGTTGTATTGTACCAGACAGATACCTCCAGGGGGAACTAGGGCCGGAGTGTCCTGGAATTGTCTTGACAGAGTTGTAGCTCTAGGATGTTTTGAAAAAAGGAGTACACTCGTCCAAGTCGATTAGAGCATCAAGAATCAATAAAAAATGAGTCAGGAAAGAAAGAAAAACATACTCTTAAAAGAAGGCCTGTTTATGTAACTTAAACTTAAATTTTATACTCCAATGGCATACTAAATAACAATACGTTAAAATTATCATTAAAATTAACATTAAAACAACCAATCTGACAAAAGATTGGCTCTTCAGTAGTATACTCAACAATACTGTTAAATAAAATGTTGTCTAGTTTGTCTGACAGCTGTCGACAAAAGGAGAAAATCGGGAACGTGGTTCTTATTTGGAAAATTGTGAGATGTCAATAAAAACGAAAATGTATCAGTAATCTTTCCAAAGCCATCGGAGGTACTTTATAACTCTACATGAAAATTGAAAATTTTTAAACAAATGAGATAATGGGTGCTTATATCTAAGGCTGATAACAACACAATCCAAGCAAGCTTACTATCAAAATGCCATTAGAATATATGTACTACCCTTGCTCTTCAATTTCGACCATCTTCCTGAATAACTTTGCTTCTTTTCATAAAATGAAATTACTTAGAGAAAACATGTGCTATATAGACGTTAATAGGACTATATATTTTGTAAAATTTGCTCAATTTTGAATAAAAATGTCTGCCTTATTTTGAAAAATTGGAGCAACACACATTAAATATAATAATATTTGACGTGTGACCAGAAAACTAAACAAAAGTATTTCCATGGCATTTTCGATTTTTGTCTCACAGGCGGGACCTAAAAAAGTTCTGCAGCAGTTGCAGTTTGCAATGCATTTGCCGCATTGCGTACGGGAGCGCCCCGGTGACAAAGCCCGAACACAACCAGAAGTGTGCGAGATCTTCAATAAAAAGTATCCAGATCATACAATCAATCAAAACACTGTATGCAGAATTGCCAAGAAATTTCGAGATTCTGGTCAACCCGCAAGTAAAAGAGCAAGTACGTCAGCAACTCGACAAAGAACTAGTGGAATCGGAAATACAGTTCTCATGGGAAAAATTGAAGAATATCTTAACCACCGTATGTCGTGACAATTCGTGACAATCTGCTACCCCGTAACAGAGTCAAAAAGAAAAGATGGATGAACGACGATATCTTATTATCTCTCGTGAAGAGCGACAGAGAGAAGTATGAAACAATCGACAAAACTATAAGGGCGGAAATCAGGAGAGCGAAAGAGTGGTGGATGAGAGAGAGGTGTAGAGAACTGGAGGAGCTTGAGGACAAGCATGATATCTTTCAAATGCACAAGGAAATTAAAATATATAGCAGAAACCAATAAAAAACGACATCCTGTCGTCTTGACGGACTCGTCACACCACCCCATCATAGACGACGAGACAATTAAAAATACGTGGGTGCAGTACATAGAAAATCTTTTTAGTGAAGATAGATCACCCCTGCAGGAAAACGACAACGCAACACAGGGACCGGATATACTCGATGAAGAGGTACTGCACGCCATCAATATAGCCAGAAATAAAAAAGCTTCAGGTCCGGATGAATTACCGATAGAAATAATGAATCTTATAGAGGAAAAGAATATAGGCAAAATCACAAGCCTGTTTAATGCAATATATAATACTGGCATAATCCCAGAGGACTGGCTCAAGTCGACGTTCATTGCAATTCCCAAAACAGCCCGCCCAAAAAATGCAGTGAATATAAGTTAATTAGTTTGATGAGCCACTTGCTAAAAACCTTCCTCCGAATCGTACATGCCAGAGTGCACAGAAAATGCGAAGTCAATCTCGATGATGCTCAAATGGGGTTCAGGAACGCCTTTGGAACCTGCGAAGCCCTTTTCGGAATAAATATCCTTCTTCAGAAGTGCCAAGAGGCGCAAGGATGTACTTGCTTGTTTTAATAATGAAATGTCTTTGAAAGGATACGTCTTTGACAGGATACGTTATTCTGAATTGATGAGTATGCTGCGGGACATCCAATTGGATGGTACGGATATCCGCATAATCGAGAATTTATGTTGATTTCAAACGGCTGAGGCACGAGTCGGTGTGCTCACCACACCTGGTGTGAAGATTCCAACGGGTGTGCGCCAGGGCTGTATTCTCTCAAAACTCTTGGTTAATCTTTACTACGATAAAATCTTTAAAGAAGCCTGGAAAGAGGCAGAGTGCGGAATCAAAATAAACGGCTTTCTGCTGAATACCATTAGATATGTGGATGATATGATGTCTTGAGCGATACCATGGATGGCTTGCAGCAACTGTTGGACAGAATCAATGTAGCTGGCCAAGAGTTCGGACTCAACATAAATCTTAAAAAAACCAAGCTTATGATTTTTACTCGAAATAGCTACGAGAACGAACAGCTATTGTCCAGGGAAAGCTAATAGAACGTGCCAACCAGTTTAAATATCTGGGAAGTATATTAACGGACACCTTAGACCCCGAGGTTGAGATAAGATTTCGCATCGAAATGGCAAAAACAACCTTCCAACGAATAAAAACACTTTCTTGCGGCGATAACCTGAACCTTAAGTTACGCCAGCGTATGGTGAGGTGTTTTACTTGGTCGGTTCTTATGTATGGAGTTGAATGCTGGACCTTAAAGACTGGCTCAATAAATCGGCTGGATGCATTTGAAATGTGGATCCATCGTAGAATGCTGCGTGTCCCGTGGAGTGATCTACTGACCAATGAGGAAGTATTGAGACGAGCAGGGGTGGGGAGACAAATTATGGTCACAGTGAAAGTCTCAAGATTGCTGACCTCGGCCACATCTTGGGCGGAGAAAAGTATTATCTTCTCCAGTTGCTCGTGAAAGGAAAAATAGAAGGCAGTGTCGGACGGAGGCAAATCCCTTGGCTCAGGAACATCAGGGCGTGCACAAGCATCCGGAGCGCCGTTGACTTGTTCAGGGTTGCAGAAGGTAGAGACGCACTCTCTATAGTATTCGCTAACGTTCAGGAGACCGGACATGGCATATAAAGAACATTCCCAAAATAGGCCGTTTCAAAATAAACGATGACGTTTAGACTAAAATTAATTTAGTGCAAGAACTTAACGAAGATGATCCTGATCGCCGTCTTCAATTTTGTGAAACCGTTTCACCATTATGCGAACGCAGACTGTTAACCGAAATGGCACTGTTAACCGTCAAAACTGCAGGTACTGGAGTCGAGACAATCCTCATTGGATGACGGAGGCACATACACGGTACCCAGAGAACGTCGCAGGCATTATTAATGACCAGATTCATGGCCCTTTTATACTCGATAAAACCCTCACGGGACTAACATTGGATTTTCTTCAGTTTGACCTAATTCCTGCTCTCATTCAGCTTTTTCCAAATGAAAATGACCCAGATACTCCAAGCGAAACCTTATATATTCAACAAGATGACGCGCCACCTCATTTTTCTCTACAAGGCGAGATTATTTAGATGAGTGTTTTTCTGGACGTTGGATTGGAAAACGGGGACCAATAGAGTGGACTCCAAGGTCACCTGATCTCACACCATTGGATTACTTCTTATAGGGATAATTACAATCCAAAGTTTATGTACATCGACGGCAAAACATCGAAAAATTAAAAGCCAAAATTAGGCAGGAAATTAGGAATATTTTCTTTGAAATACACTCAATAATATTCAAGATGAGTTTGTACAAAAGCTTGGGTATTGTCAGGAAACCAATGGATGGCAGTTTGAGCACCTAATTTAATTTTGTTAGTCTTAATTTTAATTGATTTACTAATTTGGGCGGTACTTTTGCTTAGTATTTCCAGACCCCATTTTCTCGAAAACCGTTAAAGATAAGTTTACGGTATGCTACATAAAAAATTATTAGAATTTCCTAGAGAACTGAATAAAATCACAAAAAAGCGGAGTTTCTATTTAAAAAATTTGGCCTTGATATTATTATTTTTTTTGGGTCATCCTGTATAAATAAAAATTGGTGCAGATAATGCGCAATTAAAAACAAAAATCGATGGTTCAGAGTCAACACAATCATTCATCTAATTTGTAAATAATTATATAGCATACATGTGCCGCTCACTGTATAATAGACATCAATGGAACTAATACATAAAATACAGAAGAACAAACATCCAAATTCAAAATAAACCATGCAACTGATGTCAAGAAAAAGGGACAGACATATACAGTTTTAGAAAGCCGGAGCAGTGTTTTTACAATTTAAAAAACGAATGCGAAAAACTTCCTATAGATAGCAAAAACCTAACTTTTATTAGCAACCAAAAAAAAACAAGAAAAGTTTTACAATAAAAGGCGAAGTCTAGCTTAGAGCTTCATATTTAACCGCAGTATTAAGTTAGCAAAATGTTAAAATTTAGATTATTTCGTTAATATGAATTGGCAGCTCGGTAACCACAACCTCCATTGAATATTGTCAAGGTAAAATTAACTTTGAGGTCAATGAATTATTATTATTGAAGTGAAAAGTTACTTAATAAAAACGTAAGGTCAAAGCCTTTAAGTTGTTATCCTTCACCTTAAACTTAAGTAAACAAATCTATACGAACTGATACCTACAGTTTACAAAATTAGATTATACGATTGTAATAAATACCTTGGTTCTTACCTCCTAGTAATTTTGCTTTAAATTAAATGTTAAGAAAAGGATACCAATAGACAATTGTAAATCAAATAGTTGAGATGCACTACATAAATAGTTGTTTTATAAGTAATACTTTCCCTAATTTTGCTAAACTGTATTCATGGGCTTCTTGTGTTTTCTCATTATTTAGTTTCATCACATTTGTCAAATTTTCCTTGTTTTGATGTTCCCACATTTTCAATAAACTTTTTTCTTCAGCTTTTTGATATGTTAAAAAAGCAAAGAGGTGCCGACATAATCAACAAGGTGATTGCGGTGGAAGGAGACGTAATGTTCCCCAAACTAGGAATCTGTGAAGAGGATAGGAAAATGCTTGCCGACGAGGTCGACATCATCTTCAACTGCGCAGCCACCATCAGATTCGACGAACCATTGAAGAGAGCTGTACTTCTGAATGTGAGAGGCACCAAATTTATGCTGGATTTAGCCAAGGAATGCAAGAAGTTACTGGTAAGAAGTTGGGCTACCCCAGTTATAAATACAAAATAATCTTAATTTCGGCAAATATTGGTTAGTAATTGTTGGTAATCCAAAAAAGTGGTTATCGTGAAGAAGATCAATGAAATGTCTGTAAACTAAACAGACATATCGAAGTTTATTGACGTCTTTCTCAAAACTGTTGAGATTGTTTTGAATAAACTATATCTATCACTTTGTCAATCATTGGTAATGATTTTTTTTCTTAGTGCTTTATTCACGTCTCAACAGCTTATTGCCATCTGAACGAGCGGATACTCTACGAAAGGCCATACCCACCCCCCGCAGATCCCCACAAAGTAATAAAAACTGTAGAATGGCTGGATGATGATGTCATCGACGCTATCACCCCTCAGTAAGTACAATATTCAATAGCTGGTCTAGAAAATTATAAGTATATTAAATACGATTAAATTCATAAAAATGTAAATTGCTCTGGTTTCCCCCGCGTTTGTCTGCCCATTACCTAAAGTGTCAATATATTTCTCCGGCATGGCATCGTTGACCTTTGGGTTGGAAGACACCGCGCATTTGATAGTTAAAGTGCAATCGATGACCTCGAGCATTAGTTCTTTTAAGGTCGCAGCCGCCTTAATCCCACAAACCTTGGCAGTCTTGATATAAAAACAATCGACGATTTTCTTGTAAATTTTGCATGCCCTCTCCGGATTTGACTCGTTCCAATCCGGTACCCCATGACAAGTCTCATAATCCTTATTCAAATCGGTGTAACATTTATCATACTTATCATACCTCTTGTAGAAGTCATTATTCTTGCAGAGCTTCGAGTCGAAGGTCCTCAAACCACTTAACAGATTCGTGTACAAACTCTCAATGGCTGTGCAGTTCTTCAAGTAGTCATCGACTTTCCTCATGGTGGCCGAGGTAGCTGAGCAGGTGCTCTCAAAGTCAGCTATCGCTATGCCTATGATGTTTTCGGGGCTGGCAATCTGGCGCTCTGCCAAAAACTCGACAAGTTTGTTCTCGTCACAAGCGGGTTTTGGTAGGGCCACAGCCCGAACATGTCTCACTTCATCCTCCTGAAAGTAAACGGGCTTGTAGAGACTATCGGCTAGAATTCGGCTATCTGAGAGTAGAAGATTTAGAAGAAAAAATAGCCGCATGCTAGAGCCGAGGAATTATTAAAAGGTACTCAAGTATCTACTGTCACGTTTTTTTGGTTGACAGTTGATATAATTGATAAAGTAGTCATTTTTGCTTCAGTTTAACGTAAGTTGCTGCCTTTTTATATTCGATTATCTCTTCATTTTTACCGTCTGTTACTGCCTTCTTTCTAGTCGTGTCGTCCCCGTTTTCGGCTTTTTATCACCTGCTGTTGTTGGCAAACATTGCTCTTTTTCTGGTTGGTACGTGTAGTTATTAGATACGTTATTTTGTTTTTCTTATAGTGGATATTTCTTATTTTAATCAGGGAACTAATAGAACTAATCGAATAAAAACAACACGTAGAAATTGTTCTACATTCGTTTACTTCTGTGTTTGTATGTTTTTTTTTCTGCAAACAATAACCCAGTAAAAACATAGAAGGAACTTAACTTATTTGTATACAGGGTATCCGGAAACTAAACCGACAACCAAAGACAGCATTTTATCTTATCCAAAAATGTCTCCTAATGGAGCTAGGGCGCTTTGAAGATGGCCGTTTGATTTTGTCTTTTTTATAATTTCTTAGATTGGTTTTTATCTGGAAAAATCAAACTTAGGTTATGAGATAATTCGTTACTCAGTGGTCTTATGATGTAAAAATGGTCTTTCAGTTGCTACCAAGGCGTCATATTTGGAGGTCAACTGATATTTTTGTAATATTTTGTGTCTTTGATTTTTTGGTATTTTTAATATTCAAATCGAAAACTTTGCTCTTATCTGCTATGTCTAATCAGGTTTTTGATTTTCCAACTTCTATTGACGTTTTAACCCCACAGCATTATCGGTTGTTTGTTCAACCTTCATTTGTTGAGTGGTCCAATTGTCAATCACGGTTCTCCTAAAAATGCTTGGTCCTTCTCGTTGTTCTACTCGTTGGCAGGGTCGACATTTCCCTTTAAAAGCACGTGTAATAATGCATCTGCGTTACCATGAGATCTGCTTGGACAATATTTCACACACACAATCACACCACACAGAATTCTTCCTTTGGAGAAGACATTCCAGCGCTCCGTAATCTGTACGAATCAACAACTTTCTTCCGTACAGATAACGATGGAAATGGTCCACGATAACCAGCAGTTCCTTTCTGGTAACGTAATAATTTCTCTCTGGCTTGCTCAACACCTTACTGAGGTACTCAGTTACTTTTCCCATGCCGAATTGTATTTGGGACAATACTGCTCCAACTCCATGATTACTTGCATCGGTGTCCAGAATAAACTGTCCGTCGGGTCGTGGATAGGCCAATATAGGGCTGGCACATAATGCTGCCTCCAGTCTTCGAAAAGCGTCTTGGCATTCATGGTTCCAATAGAATGACATCTTTTTCTCCGCTAACCGATTCAGCAGCTTTGCGATGTTGGCAAATCCCTCGACAAAACGTCGGTAATAGGTGCATAGTCCCAGAATGCTTTTAAGTTCATGCTTATCTTTGGGTTCTGGCCATTTTTTGATAGCTGCTACTGTATTTTCACTGGTCTATATTCCATTTGCTGAGATGACATGTCCGAGGTACTCCACCTTCTTTTGGAACAGGCAGCATTTTTTAAATTTCAATTTTAAATGCGCATAATTTAATTTGCAGAATACTTTTGTCAAGTTGTTCAGGTGATCTTCGAAGTTTCGGCCCATTGCTATTATATCGTTTAAATAAATCAGGCACGTTTTCCACGTTAATCCTTTCAAGACTAGCTCCATTAATCGCTCGAAGGTTGAGGTAGCATTTCAAAGACCGAAAGGCATAACGGTAAACTGGAAAAGACCATTTCCAGTTGAGAATGCTGTCTTTCCTCTATCCTCGGATGCCCCTCTAACCTGCCAGTAACCACTTTTCAAATCCACCGTGGAAAACCATTTTGATCCTGATAAAGTTGCCAGGGTATCGTCATTTGTGGTAACGGATGACGTCATTTGTGGTAACAGTCTTTCTTGGTGACATCGTTCAACTGCCTGTGTAGTCTACACAAAACCTAGTAGTTCCGTCTTTTTTTTACAAGAACAACCATAGACGACTATGGGCTCGACGACTCTTCGATGACGCCCTCTTTTAGCATGCTCTTCAACAGGTGATCAACTTCTTCTTGCTTTGCGATTGTCACTCTCCTGGGGGGTTGTCGTATTGGTTGTGCATCCTCGGTGTTGATTTTATGTTACTACAAGGTCAGTCTTAGTTGCATTCTGGTTAGTATCGAAACATCCCGTTGGCGATCAAAAAAAAACTAGACAACTTAGTCCTATAGGATCTAACTATCAAGAACTATTTTTAAGTTTAATGTTATTTCGTGTCAGTAATATTTTCTTTTCATGTCTGTTGATTTCTTCACATTCCAGACAAGGTCAATTATTTTCATAGAGGTAACCAAGTTTGGTAACGTTTTGGTAATAATTATCACCTAATGAATAATGGCAATTTAAACCTTGACCAGAATATGAGTATCACCTGTTGTACCAACTGTTGAACAGTTTTTTTGTACGATTAATACAGATCCAATCAAGCAAAGGCATCACTAATTTCCTGTTTGCTGATTAGTATTGAATACTCCAAAGGAGCAGTTATTGCTCATAACTTGTATTCAATTTTTCTTACAATTATTACACATGTATTTCTCTTCAGGAAGTATCATCAGCAAAATACCTTTAATTACTTTGATGTCAACAAAAAAACAATTAAGCTTTATTACTAGCATTTGAACTGTACGAAAATATAGGAAACGACTTGTTACCTCAAATAAAATGTCGCCCATATGACACATTAAATTATACATAATATTTAATGCAGTATTTATTGCTTGATGATTTAAATACCATCTCATATAAAAAATGTGACAATTAGAAGTAATTAGTATTACAAACATTTTTATTAGAAAAAAAATATTTATGAGCATAGTTTTTTTTAACATACACGTGTGTTTCTAGGATATTGGGAAACATCCCTAACACTTATGCTTTCACCAAAGCTCTGGGTGAAACCCTGGTGGTCGAACAAAGGGACAACCTTCCAGTGTGTATCTTGAGACCATCGGTTGGTAAGATACCGCATTCGCTCAACATTATACTAATCACTCAGTTTCTTAAAGCCACCACTCTTTGTTCTCAGTAATTCCAATATGGAAAGAACCGATTCCCGGATGGACAGACAACATCAACGGCCCAATGGGGCTTCTTATTGGGGCCGGGAAGGGTGTTATAAGGACCATGTATTGCCAGCAGGAGAGCTATGCAGATTATTTGCCAGTAGATATTCTAGTAAATGCCACCCTTTGTATAGTTTGGATTTATGTTTGTAATAATGAAAAGTGAGTTGAATAGCTAGTAGGAAGATCATTGTTATAATAATAAATTTATTTGTTGGTAACAGCAAGCGCAAGTGGATCTTTAATCTTACAAGTTCAGCTGAATATAAGATCACAATGGAGGAGATCATTAACATTGGCAGGAAGGTGAGTAAATTAATTAACTTTTAAGTGATTTATATCTCGTTTATATAAATGGTGTGATAGGTTGTCAACGAAAGGATACCATTAAACGGTGTAGCGTGGTACCCTGGTGGTTCAATGAAAAGTTCCAAAATCATCCACTACATCTGCTTCTTCCTGTTTCACATTATTCCGGCACTTTTGGTGGATGGCTTGCTGTTGATTATCGGTTATAAGCCAGTGTAAGCAGCTAATATTTTATATTATTAACTACTTAAGGTGCCAAATACTATTAGTACAAAAATAGATTCATAACTAAAAAATGTCTTGCACCTGTACTTTGAGCTTCAACTTGTCTTTTTTTAGGTTGTGCCGGGTTCAAAAACGAATCTGGAAAGGCTTTGAAGTGTTCGAGTATTATGCCAATAACCAATGGGATTTCGACAACCGCGAGTCCATGGAGTTGCGGGATAAACTATTAAATCCTAGGGAAAGGGAGCTCTATAAACTGGATGGAGATGGTATCGACTACGTGGACTATTTTACCAAATGCACTCATGCTGCGAGGTTGTACATTCTGAAAGAGACTGATGACACTATACCAGCAGCACGAAGACATATGAAGGTGTAAGTAACAGCTTACAATTTGGTGTTTTTTTTTTATTTCCTACCTAACGTAGAATAATTTCAATACCAGCCCACTCCTTCTTCTCCTCGTTGCTGGAGAACCAATACAAAGGCAAATCTGAAGCAAAATGTTTAGGATTCCAAGAAGCTTCAATAACAAGATTTCTATTGATTAGAAATAACTACATATTTCGAATAAATTTATGACAACAAAGTCAATAACTAATTTTTGAACTTGTTGACTGAAGTCACGTAGGCATTTCGGACTGGTTCAATTGATCAAAATTCGGAAAGGTCTTAGGTGCACACATATAACCAATTTTTTTTTTCAACAATCGTTGGTAATATTAATCGACGGACTGGTATGTTGTTATCAGCAACTATCAGCATTTTAATTTTGTGAAAATTCCGACATAGCTGCCTGTTACGTGGCTGAAGAGCCAAAACTTACTTTTTGGCATTAGAACTTCTGATCTTTTTTGCTTTATAGTGAAGGAGTGTTCCGTTAGGCCCAACTAAAGGAATGCATGCCTCAAATAGTACTTCAGAAGTATCTTATAGAAGAATCTTATAGAAGATTTTATATCTCTATAAACAATATATCCTGCTATATCTCCGGACCTTGAGGAGGCTTGTACTTAAACTAGGATCAAAATGTAGGGATATTTTTGGGTCCTACAGTGATTTCGAACACATATTTGTATGCAAGATCAACTTCTAGTCAACTATTCAGCAGTGAGATCACCTGAATGCTGAATGTGTGATAGAAGTGATATGAAAAGAGAAACGTAGGACCAACCATCCAGATTGAACTCAAATGCCACTAATCCTTCATCTCCACTTCCTTATTGAACAACAAAATAGCTTTTCTCTATCTTCCTTAACACTCTATCTAAGTCAGGGAGTTGCTTCACCAGAAGGAACTAAGGAATCCATCCGTGTATCCTTAGTTCCTTCAAAGAGCTCAGTGAATTCGCCCAATTACAACACAACTTGCCTGTTTTGTTGTCCCATCTAATCTTTCTTTTATCCTTTTCAATGCTTGTTATACACATCATTAAGAAAAACTGGACTTATATTTCTGTATACACAAGCATCGAGGAGGACACTTTCTGTCAAATTATCGACTTTTTGTTTGAGAGCGGTTATTTTCGATCTGATGGTGTTTTTTATAGACAGCTGGATGGCTCAGCTATGGGCAATCCAGCAAGCCCCGTTCTTGCAAACCTAGTAATGAATGATTTAATTACATATACCCTTAGCCGACTACCCCTCCATTTGCCATTTATTAAGCTGTATGTGGACGACACGTTGCTCTCGTGACCCCGTGACAAAGTCCACGAAGAACTTGTCTGTTTTGATGAATATAACTCCAAGCATAAATTTACTATGGAAGAGGAAGACAACTGCCAAATTCCCTTTCTTAATGTAATGGTTGCACGTCCGGCTGATGGTACATTGTCAACGAATTGGTATCAAAAACCTACAGCTTCCGCAAGGGTATTAAATTTTTTATCTAACCATCCAACATCCCAGAAAGTGGCAGTCATAAAGGGTTTGATTTATAGGTCGGTAATGTTAAGTTGACCTCAACATCATGTTGGTAATGGGATTATAATTAGGGCATCCTCAGACAGAATAATTATCCTCGGGCGTTGGTTAACAGACTGTTAAATACTTATAAACTTCCTATAAAAAGAGAAAGATCTGAAGGACCCAATAAATATTTCCTTATATCAAAGGATTAAAGGATTATCCGAAAGCTTGCAACAACAACTCAAGCATAAATTTCCAGAATGTCATTTAGGTTTTTAAAACGTAAAAACTGTTAGATTGCTCTTCAGTAATTTAAAAGATCCGACGCCCTTGGGCTTGTGTTCTTGCTTAATATATAAAATACCTTGCTTTGATTGCAGCAAGTGTTACGTGGGCACCACTAAGAAATATCTCAAGAAGAGAGTATATCAGCATCGTTATGACTGTAGGAAGTGGAACCGAAATAAAAATGAAAAAACGGCTTTGGCGCTGCTGTAAGCATATTAGATCGCGAAAGTCATTATTTTAAGAGGTGTGTTAGTGAGATGGCACATATCACGCTGAATGAGACAGTCAACAACAGAACAGATACCCAAGGCCTAAGCATTCAATACAAAAACCTAATTTACATGCACAAAACTTTAAAATCTTAGTACACTGAATGTCGAGTTGTAAAGAAAAAAAAGTGGCAATAAAAACACAATCTAGCTCTTTAATCTTTGCTAATTCCGAGAAGTAATTTTGTCACTTTGACGTCATCCTTTGTTGCCGAGATAGGTGAGTCTGGCATCAGCCAGTTTTTTTTAAAGTTATTCTAAATTATTGAATGGTGTCTTTTTTTCTTTTGAAGGCTTCTTTTTTGAGCTTTTACTTGCAAAGTTGTTAGCTTTTGTATAAATATTTTTAACTTTTAATTTTTAACTAAAAAATAATAAATTGTAATATAGAGCGGAAGTTCTATATACTTATATTAGGGTAGACCACATGTTTTTCAAAGCAAAACATTTTAAATACTTTTTAAACGTTTTTGGATTTTATATATTTATGTTGGCCACTCTTCAATTGTTTATTGTGTTTTTTGTACTTGCTTCTAGCCCTGAAGAAGACGTAAATTAAACGTCGAAACGTTGGCCTTTATTCAAACGACAAGGGAGTTTTATTTGTCCTAAACCTGCAAAACCATTACATCTGTTAATTGAGGGGACGCAATACGTTATCCTCATCCTTGTGAATGAAATTTTGTTGCTTCCTATACAGATCTTCCAAACCAAAAACCAACAACTCTACAAACAGTGCGCAAAAACTGCTCCATCATAAACAATCGACATTCTTCAGGTCCAATTTTTATGTTATGGAGTAAAATTCTCTCGAGGAGTGCTGTTAAACTAAAGCTCCGCTTCTATCAAAGAATCACTGAACAGCCTTTTGCATCTAGAATGCACCATAGAATCCAAAAGTTGCTTAATGTTCCTTTTATGGAATGGGCCTTATTAATGATTAGAAAATGTGGTCACCAATTTGTCGATGAACCCATCTGCATACTAGTTTCGAGGTCTACCCCTCACCAGTACAGCTTTGGATGGTCGACAAATTGCAGACCGTGTGTCGCGGTTTTAAACCGAAAAAGGTACAGAAGTACGGTGAGCTGTTGTGCAGAACAGGCAACATCCACCAGGGTATTAGATCTAATACAGCATGACAGGTGGCTCTCAGTTCGAGAAGTAGCCCATATTGCTATGCATATCGCAGGTTATCGGAACCCAAACGGAATGTAAAAGTAGGTGGTCACTAATTTGTCGATCAGAATGTCTGAAAGGTTTAGGTCGAGGAATCAACTCTGTTCTGTATCTGAAATTGGCAAACTTTTCAGGCCCCTCAGCCGGAGTGTATGGCGCCGAAGCCTTTTCACAGTTCCCCGGTCCACCCATCCCTACTTCACCAGCTCCCTCCCCATTCCCTCTACGAATCGACCCGTCCCTCTAATGAAGGAGAGTATTCCGTCCCATTTGAGAGTCGGAAGCTTCTCTCGATGAAGAAATGCGGCTCCAAGTGTCCTATGGCATAGTCGCGCCCACCTATGGCACACTCCCAGAAAGTAGTATGAGGACTCTTTCCTTGTCCCACAGTGGGTGCAGAGTGGAGTGTCAGCCATTCCTAGGAGGTACATGTGCCTCTTTAGTCTGCAGTATCCAGTAAGGATTCTTTTAAGGTGTCCCAGGCACTGCCGGCTTCTCCCAAGAAGCCACGAGGCCTTGGATCTATCCGGGTTAGGGTAGATTTCCTTAGTCTGTCTACCTATTCCTGACTGCGTTCAGTTTGTCCTTGTACTCTCCCATGCCCACTCATTCAGAATGTGAAAGACGTACCTTTTACTTACTCCTAGTCATGGCTTTGGTCCAGTAAAGCATGTCTGTGAACCACGCTTGGCCGATTCTGGCACGTTCCCATCGATGCCCCTATATCCAGGAACCCACCCATTCCAGAGTTACCCTTTTTGTTTCTGCCAGTGACTCTGGACCATCCCTGCAGTCCTGAACGAGCTTTGAACTCGTTTCGCTCCTGCAGATGGCTCGCAGAGCCGCCTGACTATCGGAGTAGATGTAGATGTCCTGCTCTGCTCACTGTCTGACTTCTGTTCGTGTGGCCACCTCGAGTATTGCAAACACCTCCGCCTGGAAAACCGTCGTGTTGCTTCCCAAGAGGAAGTCCTCGCCCTCTACATGGCCTACTTTATATATTCCGGCTCCTAACGACTGCGCATTATACATTCTTGATCCGTCTGTATACCATACCTGATTATTTTCAGAAGGTTGCTGAAGCATCTCTTCCTTGAATTCGGCCCTTGTTAGGATGTTTATCCCAAATGGCTGTTTCTGTCTCAGCTGACTGCGTGCTGACACGTTCCCTTTTCTGTCCAAACATTACCCTTTGTCGACATTCGACAGTCACACTAAACGTAGCCCGATTCCAGATCCCATAGTAATCATCTTTGATCAACGCAGAGAGTCCCCATATAATTTCTGGAAACTAGACTACCCACTGTACTACCGAACTTGTCTTATAGTCGCGCGTGTAACGCATGGTAGCATAAAGTCAGCCTCCGTAAGGCTCTGGTACTACAGGCGATGTCACAACTTCGACGGCCAAAGAGAAATTATCCTAATATCCTTCTCTCTATTTAAGCGTAGCAATCAGATTCTTATGCACAATTATCACCCCTTTTGACTCAGCCGTAGAATCACTAAGATACGTGAACATGTTTGTGTCTTGTGAGCAATAATTAGCTTATTCTGAATTTCAGCCTTTCTTCAATATATGTTAAATAGGTATGGTGGTGACGACGGGGTAGCCAGTCTTTTCCAAAAAAGTTATTGTTGAGTCGGTATCCGAGAATTCTTCAGTATAAGACTCTGCGCTTCTCAACTATCATTTAGCAGACCGTTTGCAGTGGGTTCAAGTGGGCGGCAGGAGCATCATTAGTCCTCCCATTGTTGTATGATGGCCAATAAGGATCTGTTTTGGGTTAAATGTTGCTTTTGATACATACGAACGATTTTTAGGATTACCACCGCGGTCGAGAACTGAATATGAGAGTAGTCGGTGGCTTAAAATACTATTAACTAGCAAACTCAGAGACTACATTTTCGCAAACTTACTCTGGTCAACCGGATCACTAACCGGACCCTGAATGTTCGTTTACCTCACGTTAAAAAAGTAAAAAAGGTTAGAAATTTGGGGTTGCTCGTGCTACTGTCAGTCTTTTTGGTAAAACCCTTCACAGCCAGCCCTACAATTAGGGCTTGGTCAACCAGGCTGCTTTCGGCATTGTTTGCTCTGAGAAATGTGCATTACTCATAATTTCAGTGCGGTCCGGATTCCCGACTCTAAGGTGCAGTGTGGTATCACTGCTAGGAGTGAGTCCAGTCATGCTCTTCGTGTGTTTCGAATGCAGAAGAGGGTCATCAGATTCTTCCTGCGTCTTGGTCTATCAAGACCACTTGGCCAGTAAACGTTTAATAACCTTGCCATTTACCGCTAGCTGCTGGAAAAGATATTTTACTACGCAGACAGAGTTTTATCTCATAAAACGTGAAAAAGTAAACCTGCTTTTCGTATCTTGAATTCGTGATTTTTAGCCTATATTAATCCAGACGATGTTTTTACGATTTTGCCACCACCAATCTCGAATCACCCAATTTTCTATTTGTCTCACTGTGGTCACCAGATGAGACAAAATTATGACTTCCAAAAATGTCAATTTGTTCAAAATGGAATTAATTTTTTACTTAATCATATCATATATCTTTTATATAAATCCCCAGAGGACGTGTGTATTTTTATTTCTTGTTTTCAATTAAAATAAAAATACAGGGCTAAAAGGACTAAAATTTTCTTGCTGTGGACTACGAAAAAGATCCTTAAAAATACGATGACAATAAAAGGATAAGTGTGGATAACAAGATAAGTGTGAAAACAGGGGTGAGCAATATCGGGAACGCCCCATTGCCCTCATAGCCCACACCAATTCTCGCAACAACACCTACGTATTGGCTCGATCTGCATGTTTGCTTCTTTCGCTGTTTATGAGCCTTTAACTTTAAGGTCCACAGTATATAATTCCCACCCAAGTAAAAGAATAATTGCTTTGACGTCAAAATCCATTATTTTGACTAATTAATTGCTAATTACTCAAGTGATAGTTAATTCCTATTTTTTTGTTTTCAGAATGTGGGTTGTCGACAAAGTCTGTAAGGCCCTCTTCATGGGATTAGTCCTCTACTATTTGTACCGGAAGGTGATGCTCTGACCGTTAGTTTCTGCGGTGTAATCTTTGGTTAGGTACATCATAAGCTTTATTGCCAACAATTTAAGTTAGGGTTTATACTACTTTTTGAATACAAACTTAGGTGCAGTTATTTCACTTATTAAAACGTCTTCCTTTTGGTTTCACTTGTTTTATTAGTTCCACCCACCATTTATTTCCTTAGCAACTCCAGACTGCTGAAGTTGGACAAAGTGATCAATTATAGAAATATTTATATGTGTTATAGTCGGGATTAGTTATTAATAATAAAGTGTATTTTCAAAAGTTACAACAAAAACATGCTTCTCTATTACTTTTTGGAAGCGCTCTGTCTTCTGTCAGTGGCTTCACAATGCCATGTCCTTCGTATAAGCACTTTCAAAATACTGCTTAGGTGATGACTAATCTACAAGAGTATGTATCAAAAAAATCTAAAATCGGGTCTTGTAGCAAATAAGATACAATACCTTGTTTATACCGACAGTTTATTTGGACTTGAAAAACCGAACAATAAATAATAGTACAAAAAGTTAACAAAAAAAACTTGCATATATCACATGTTTGGTGAAAATACAATGGGTAATTCTTCTTTGGGCAAGTCCAAGTAATAAAAGAGTTTCCAGAAACATTTCTTACTTGTAACACGTCACGTTTCGCCTAAAAATCAATCTGTAACATGACTCAATATTCGGGTGTTCTTTGAGGTTTCCTCTTTCATTAAAAATGATGCTAAAAGAAATCTTATATCAAATTGTATTCTTATTCATTATTTTCTCATTATTGTAGTGCTTACAAATTACCTTTTCCTGGACTTGCCTTTCTTATCAATAGCCCTTACCAGAATAATATTATATTATACATACATTTGTGGTTCAGATATAGGTAACAGAGCTTATTCCAAACACTTGGTGCACATGGATTGTTTTCCAGATACGAATGGCCAACATGGGGTAATTTTAATCCGCAATAGGTTTAAGGGAGCAGTTCTAGACGGCAAACAAATCCAGGAAACAAGATTATTTCTATGTTTTGAGTTATTTCACAGGAGCCCAAGTTTTCGAATTTTTATTATTTTCGGGAGTAAACCAATATCAATAATAAGAATCTTACAAAAACCAAAAATATCCTTGAAAATCTACTTGCATCTTAAAACTACACGAATTAACTTGTGAGCGCAATACCTCATGCTGACCATTCTTTTCTTGGACATACTGTGTAACTCCAAGTAAAAGTCTTAATGCAGATTTATTAGCAGGAGGCTTGTAGGTTATCCTAATAGTGACTTGCTTTGCTTAATAAGTAGATATGGTAGGTACGTAATTACCTAATAAAAAACATACGATAAAGAATATTAGTAAATTACCTACTTACCTATTGTTTAAAAGGTTACATGCTTACTTTTATTAAAGGTATTTACGTAGTTTTGTAAGTAGGTACACTAAGTTGTTAATACATTTTGTGTAAAGCATAATGCATAAGAGAACTTGCGGGTGATACAGAAACACTTTTTTCAATCGTCTCTTGGTAACTTCATTATAATAATTATTGAGCTTGACCTGTCTTTTAACAAAAGGCCAAAAATTCACTAAAAACGGAATATTAGAAACAGGAAAAAATACTACTCACAAGTAGGTAGATATTTCATAAATTGTCTTTTATTCAAACTTTAAATCCAATCCTCTGAGATTTATCGCTACGTGTCAAGCGGCAATATCACCTTAAATTTTTACACCTTCCACATGAATTGCGTCTATGTCACTGATACTCTTCACTCGTCTATGCTGCCTCTTTTCCCTACGTAAACTGCCACCGGCGAATGCTTTGACATCGACTGAAACGTTGTCACTCTCAGAACGAATGCTCTGGACGCTCCTGGTTACGTCGTATTCGTCGATTGAACTGAAGCAAAAAAAAAAGATGAATATTTGTGGGTTAGAGCATGAAGGTTATAATAGCTATTGCACGACGAAATTTCGACATTTTTGATAGTTTTCTTAGGTGCTTTGGGTGAGGCAATCAAGCGTTTGAAAAATAGTCAATCAATTGACCAGTTAATATCTTACGTTAACCGGTCAATTTTTGATTAATGTTTGAGGAAACGCCTGTTTTATTGATTGTGGAGCTTATTGGGACCGAGATGATTGTTTCTGGTTTGTTCTCCCTCGGTGCTGTCGATGGATTTAGCACCTACACTTCTAAAGACGACAAAAACTTCCGCACCTTACGTAAAATAGCCTTTAGAAAGACGTCAAATACACGTCGAAACGTCGCCATAATTTCTGCAAAAACGTAGAAGTTTTATTTTTGTCCCACACCTGCTACAACGCAACCAATTAACATCAGTTATGATAAAGAAAAGCTCATAGAAGCTGTAGAAACAAAGGAAGCGGTAAGTTGGTCAAAAGAAAGACGCGATAGTGTAATTAGTACCATTTGTAGGTATTTAAAAAAGAAACTAGAAAAATACCACACTAATGATGTAAGCTGTCTAATAATCGTTTCCATGAAAGAAGAAGCAATTTTAGTAAAACTGTGAAGACTTTCACGGTCGGTCAAAATTCAAACTAAAGCTTTTTCTGGGAATTAAAGCCCTGGTCCAATGGAATTTCTTCCTGAAGTTTCGTCTACAGTTGCGGCAGACATTCTCAAAGGCGATGGTCAGCTCCGTGGTATTTATTCCCTCATTGTCGTGCTGCAGTGGAGGGACTGGGGTGGGGGGTAGTGGTGGTGCGGTGTTTCGGCGCACTTGAAGTATGTCTTAGAACTCGCTTCCAGTCTACATTTAGAAATGTAATTTCCTCCTTCCTGTTGAAATTGTTGCCGTGTTTAAAAGATCTCAATGTCCTCTCTTGTTAGCCTTGGCTAGAAACGCTGCGATCGATATAAGATATCTTGTTGAAAAGGGTGTCGTGACCTTCGGAGAGAGCGTGCTCTGCTACTGACTTTTGTGTCTGTCCCAGGTTGCAACTCCTCTTGGGTTCCGTATTCCTTGTGTTGACACTTTGTTTTGTGGTACCAATGTATACCGAGCCACAGCCGCATAGAACTCGTTAAATTCCGGGGTCTGTAGAGTCTTTGTCCGATCTCAAGCTCTGTTGTATCGTACGAGGGGGTTTAAAGACAGTTTTAACACTGTGCTTTTCCAGTAGCCCGTCGATCCTGTCCGTTACTTTGTGGATGTATGGTAGATTAGTCCATCTGCACTTTTCGTCATCTTCTTCTGTTGTTCCTTCCTGGCGCTCTACTTCCCTTAGACTGACAGCCCTATCGAACTCGTGCTTGCTGTATCCATCCCAATCAAAGACTCTTTCTATACGCTTCATTTATACTTAAAGAAACTCACAAATAGACAAATTGGATTTATAAAGCGCCATCGGATTCAAGGATTAATCTTTTAAAGAGCCGTTAGATTGATTGCAGAGAGAGAGAGACTCAACTGAGGAGAAGTGGTACTGCAGGGTGAACCAGGACAAAACGTCGCCATGTTGAATTCAGGCCTATTATTACGCCGGTTGGTAGACTAAAACAAGACAAGAGGTAGACTAAACATAGACTAAAACTTTTATATACCTAATTAAAAATACTTGACATTTGACTGAATGGTGGCCTAGTTTTTTATCAAATATAACTTTGAAGGTTACTTCAATTTTGCTCCTAGTTATATTTGATCACAATTTTGCAATTTTTGGATTCTGACGAAAAGACCTTCATGTAATGAATCCGTATAAACATAATTTCCCAAAAAATGTTTCGTTTGTTTTTAATAAATTTGTTTACATTTTAGTGCATTTTTTGGGCACAGTAGGACAGTATAGTGCTTGTTTATAACAAGGCAGTTAGGGCTAGACAGTTTGGGGAACACACCGAAAGATGTTTGAAGATAGCAGTAGCTCAAGTAAAAAGGACGCAAATCCGCTTACGAGAAGCTGAAGAGATTTTTGGTGTACCAAAAAAACACTAGAAGTGTAGACACCTGCAGAATATACTTTTCTGGTAGAAATGGTAGTTATAGTTGCAAATTTGGGCTTTCCTCTAGAGAAAATCGACGTTTTATGAACCGTGTAGTTATGTGGAACAGATCTAAAGTTTTTAAACATAACATACTAAGAGTCAATATAAAGGCCATTGAGCCGATACAAAGATGGTCTTACCAGAAGATTAAAGAAAAGTGTAGAGCAAGCCAGAGAAGATATTACAAATAAATCCACTAACGAATATTTCGACCATCTAAATGAGAATTATGATTTGCGGTCTACTTTTCTGTCAATTCCAGAATAAAATGTGTTTTATCAATATTATAAAGCATAAGACTATCCTGTTTTATGGGATGGCCATAGAATGGAACGCCTTAACCCTTACAACGTGAAAAGATTTTGGTATACTTTTCATATGCCCTTTTCAACATCCAAAACTTGATGTAAAGTGACCGTTGGGCCACCCTAAGTAAGGAGTTGTGGTAAGCAAGAGAAAACTCGGTATCTGGGATGATTTTGTACAGGTGAAGCACTTGTTTTAATAGATTCAGTGGTGACAACGGCGATATTCCCATGTTTACAATTTGTCCGATGTTTGTGCTAAACATTGACAATGCAGGTGCTAAATAATTTCTTTGTGAATGGAAATATGTAGATAATATAATTTTATTTTAAGTGCAATTGATTGTGCAAGTAGTTAAACCCCGAAATATCAGATCTCAGTCTGATTAACTAAGAAAACACACATTTTCAGTCAATAATAGTGAAGCAGCTTCACTTAATTTTACCAAATTTGAGCAAGCATTTTTGAGGGTCTATATATAATATTGAGATATAACACTGTATAAGTTACTACAAATACTGTATATAGCTACTATTGGTTTTCATACTGCTAAGATTTCAAGTACCCACCTGCATATGTACATGTCATAGTCCTCGGACCTCCGTTGAAAAACGTTTTTCGGATGCGCATGAGCAAAAGGTTGAGCATATACTGGAGACTCGCCTCCGGATCTCGAGGCCTTGCTTGCGCCATACTGCAGAGGAGGGCTGACCCTACTGACGACCGAGGACCCTTCGGAACTGGAGGTAGGTGAGGTCTTTTCCTTTTCGTTCATGGATTTTGGCTTGACGAGACCTAGGGCTCTGCTAATCGATCCCTGTGAATTCGGTAAATATAACAATGTCAACTTGTGGCTCTCGGGCTTTCTATTAATGCTTATGGATGTCGGAAAATTACTGAGGGATGCAAACAATTTTGGCAGTTTTCCACATTACATATTTAAATAAGAAAGCCGGAACATAATTGGCGAAAGCAATGATTTTTTCCAAAACCCATCTAATATCAAAAAGTCTCCACGCTACAGTTTGTTGCGTTTTCATTGTTTTTTATTATTAACTATTTTTAAATAATTAAATGCCTTACATTTGCCGCTTACTGTATAGTATTGCAGCTCGAAATCACTGTCCATTGTAGTCAAAGAGACTAAAAAAACTTTAATAAACGTACTGAAATTTGTAACAATGTAGAGATTTGGTATTTGTAAAACCAACCAATAAATATAGTGACAAACATTAAGCTTATTTAACATTTTTATAAATCTTGTTAGTTGAAACTGAATTTTTTTTACATACGTTTATTGGTTTTCTAAATTTTGTTTCCAATGGCAAATTGATCCAACGATTTATGCCAAAAATAAACAAAAATAAAAAAAATCTGAACACTTTACTCTCTATACTTTGCTTTAGCTGACCCGCTAAAGCCAATCATTGTCAAATGGAAAAGTTGTTCGACTCGAGCATGTCTCACAAAATCTAAAAATACTAGAAACGGCAATAGCAAAAAAAACAATTTTTTCTGCTCTTGGTTACTTTTATGACTAAAAAGAGACACGCGATATACTTAGCTTGACATCGTTCGCTGAACCGAGCGATGGTCCCTAATCAAGAACTACTAATACGAGTTTTCATTTTCATAATTATGAAAAAAATATTTGCAAATATTTTTCGAATTATTAAGTTTTTACGGGAATATGCAGGCATAAAACAGCCATTATGGGGCTTTATCGCATAGATTCTGGATTCGCGGTTTCAGTTTTAATGCGAAGCGATTAGCAGACGGTCTCGTGGTCAATGCGTATTTAAGAACCCGTTGACCCACACAAAAATTAAACAATAAGCACAGTAAAGAACTTGAGTATCCTAAGTATCAAAAAATATATACTTATATATACTCACCCTAATACTCGTTCTCTTCGACTCCATTGCCCCGTTGCCGACGTCTCTGCCCAGAGCTGGAGAGGGTGCAGTCAGTCCTCCGCAGGATTTCGAAAACGACCGTCCCAAGGACCCACCAGGTACCCTTTGTTTCGCCCTTACTCTGACATAGTGCACTAATGTGGATCTAGCGTAATAGTGCGTAAATCAAACAAACATCGAAATAAGCGGTGCGGGACACACAAGCATTCTATGTAATTTTCTTTCCAAATGTGTCGATCACCGACCTTTCTTTGACATGTAACATTAAACTTACCTCTCTGGTCGCTTGAATTTAACTTAATAATAATGCTTATATAACGCTTTTCATTAAGTTTTTCGGCACAGGCGGCTATGGAAATCTGACAGTTTGCCCCCTGTATAATTTTTGAACAGTGTCAATGTTATTGGTTATGCTATGAAAACTGTAAAGCAGAGATTCCGCAAAAAAAGCGACACATAATTATCCGTAAGCTGATTTGTCAAAAATGTGTAAAATAATATTTTCCACCAAGTTGTTATTGGTGGTTTCATGTACTTTCACCTTAATTTCTCCCAACAGTTTGACACTGAGTAAATCAAATTATTTTTTCTCGATGTTGTAGTACTATTTAAACAAAGTTGTCAGAGAATACATTATTTCTATTCAAATGTTCAAAAAAGTTCCGGCCAAAATCAAAAACCAAATTACAATATTTGATATACATATTTTTGATAACGAAAGTATTTTCTATCCTTCAAATTTTGAAAATATAACCAAAAACACTGACAACCTTTATACGGGGGGTAATCTGTCAAATTTCCATGGCCACCTGTACCGAAAAACTTAATGAAAAGTATTATAGAAGGAAAGATAAAACTCAATAAATCTACTATCTAACATCGAATCATGCATAAAACTTTATAACAACAAGTAATTTTTTATGACAATGTTTCTATTGACTACAACAATCAAAAGTCAAATAAAGAAACTTGAAACTGAAAATATTGAAGACTGGTTGTTTTCAAGCCTCAAGAGTCATTTCAATGAAGAGGTTCATAGCAACGACAGAGAAGATAGTAAGGATTCGGTGCGATCTAACATCGATTAATGGGGATATGCGGTGCTAAGCAAGAAGCAAAAAAATAACATAGAATGGTTGTGTTATGTGTTCCCAATAAAATGTATAAGTAGTGTATGACATTCCAAACAGTTACATATACATAATAGCCTTAGTTCAATTAACTCAAAATAACTTCATGAAGAACATTGTAACAAATTTAGATTAGTTCCAATCCCTTCTCACGTAACTTAGACATGTTTTTAGAAAACAGGTAAGCACTGAAACGAAATTTTCTCATTTCATTTCACAACCTTTATTTTATTTAACTATAATAATAAATCATGTATTTTAACCTTACTGGTAGTTTTACGTAATATTTTGATTTGCTAGTTTAACTTAAAAATACGGTCGTAAGGAACGAAAAGGTATTTTTGCTGCAAATTTATTTTCCTCATAGAGTTTCCAATATTTTTCCTTCAAATTCGTTGTTACACTTTTTCTACTGAAACTTCAAAATAAACCTATCAATTCAATAGAAGTTGCGCTATCACCTCAATTAAATTTTTTATACTTTTGAAAATGTCATTAAAGACCGACCGTTATTATTGCCAAAATTAATTATGACTTCTGTTTATAGTATATAAATGTAAAAATATTGAAACCTCTAAAAAAGAAATTAATTGAGGCAGATTTAATTATGACATTAATTACAACACAAATGGCAAAATTCTATTTGTCACCGTACCTCATACGTAACAAAGAATAAATTTCCAGAAAGCAATTTTTTATTAGTTATGAATTGATTATTATTAGTCAAATAAATTAATTTAAAACGCGAATAATTTATCTATTATGTTTGGAGATGACTCTGGCTGCCTCGGCCTGGAGCTCATCCATTTGGCAGAAGATCACATACCTGGCTGGTAGCACCAGCGCCTCCAGTTCGGCCGTCAGGTGGCGCCGGATGATGTTTTTGCTCGCGGGAATACCCAACGCGGTCGCCATGGTGTCTCCGTTGAACGACGGTTCCAGGACTACAAGACCTCCGTGAACTCCGCTATCTGTTTGCCAAAAAGACAGAGCTGATGTACAAGGTGATTCAAGTTGAAAAGGTGTTATATTTGTAATTTTTGCGCGGATTTGTCGACTAAGCAGAAAAGCTGACTCAAGGTGTGCCCTTGTGGTCGGTAAACTGGCCTTTTCGCTTCAGTGTGATGGAATTTATATATCAAACTCATATTTTTCCAGAAACCTAGATCTAAGGATGCGTGATGCCTATGGGTGCATACTCCGTCCTGCCTGATGTCCCTATTAAAACCAGCTTTTACCGAACCACATGGATAAGGTTTTTTGATCACTCAAAAGGTCACTCTACAACAGAAGCCCATCGATCTCTCTGAGATTCATACAGTTGAATGTAATAATGAAGAAAGTAATGAATATAATCAACCTGTTCGGTAAAATAGTTTTTATAAAGAATAGTACATAGTAGAGAGAGTGTCATATTCTGTTCACTTATACATGAGGCTTCCTGAAGGAATTTATTTCTATCAGTACCATAAATCGTCCTTCCAATGCCAAAACCACGAATGTGCAGAACTTTAGATTTACACTTTCTTGGTTTTGGCATTGGAAACACGAAATGTCATTATACAACTAAAAGTTTGGGTGAGTCAAAAATGCTAGCCTTCAAATCGAAGAACATGAGCCCAAAAGCAAACTCAATGAAAACCACAACTGTTATTAGTCTACATAGAAATCCGCAGTTAAGCCAAATTTATAAATTATTCAATTCAACTTAGTTGAAAGCACTAATTAAATCAGATGTTTCTAAGTTGATAATAAAGTATACGATTCTTTTCTCCCCATTTATCAATTTTTTTTTAGTAGAGAGTCAATTAATTCGATTACGAGTTGAATTTTGAATATTTTGACTCTTGACATTGTTTACCACAGTTATACAGTGTCAGCTAGTTAGCCACATTTCTTCGTCTTGGTTTGTATTGCCATCCTTGGTGTACAGCTTTTTATCAGAGACTAGAGGCGCAAACAAAAACTGATCCACAAATCCGCGATCAGGCCGTGAGTAGAGTGTTCAACGACAAGGGTTGCTGAACATTTGAAAAAACCAGAATGGTCAGAACCTGCCAAGATAGATAAAAAAATTTCAGAGAAACCTATAGAACAAAAACGACAATCGACCAATATCAAGGAACAAATAAAAGAGAGAGTTGGAAATATATCATCGCGCAATGCTGATGAGTTGGGCAAAAACAGAGTTGAAGGATTTGCAAGCGTTAAGGGCACAATCAAGAAAGAGTGCCAGCAAAGTTGCGACCCAAACAGCACATACATGTCCAATGGATATCCAAATTTAGTCCAAATTAAGTCCGAATGTCCATGGACACATTTAGGACACATTCTGGACATCCTTTGTATACCTATATTATGTTGGCAATCCGATGGACTATAAATTTAGGACATCCATTGGAGACACACAACTGTACAGATTTATGGCAAATAAATTTTTAATATATAGCGGACATACAAAGTAACCATAGTACTCGGAATAGAAATTCTTGCAAATTAATGAATGAAACATTAAGGTTGATTCTTACTTGACAGTCAGTTTTTGATTTTTCAATATGCATAACACCGAATGGAAACCTACCTACAACTACCCAACAACCTACAACAATAACCAGGTACACACCAGTGTAAACCACCTAGGTACATGTAAAAGGACTTTTCGGAAATGATGATTTTGGATCAGATTAATCTCTATAGCGGATTTTTAGGCAACCGGACTGAAGACTAATGACAAGAGATTCAATCGGATTTATTAGAAATTATCTGATAGTAGTCAAGCCAATTTGAATTGCTGTTTCCGGAGAGCTCTAATATGTCGTAATAAAGTTCATGTAGTTAGGCAGTCCAAGGATCTGTCGAAGTCTCATCTGTGGACATTTTTGTTAGGACAAACAACTCTTGTTTATCATTGGTTTTTATGAGGTTTTGTACGTTTTTGAATAATATGACCACAAAAAGATCTAAAAAGTTACACAAAGTTGAAAAAAAAACTGGATTTAAATCATACAAACCCATATAAAAAGCAATTATAAACAAGGTTGGTTTGTCCTAACAAAAATTTCCACAGATGACTGTGACAGGTCGTTGGACTGCCTGATGGTAATTTTGCCGTTATACAAAAATGATCCCGCTGAGAGACAAAATGTTATCAGTAGGATATCTTGGATACTAAATGGACATGTCCATCAAATGTAGAAATTTGTGCCCTCTGTATAATCCATTGGACGGCTTTTGGATTAATCTGGGCTCTTAACGGTTTATCCATTGGACAAGCGGATTTACAAAAATATTAGTCCGTTGGACGTCCACAAGATTAGATTTTGCTGTTTGGGGAGGCTCTATTGAACCAAGAAGACAGAGGGATCTAATAGAGTTCATATTTATATGGGAGAGAACAAAGCGTTTGCTGCTAATTACAAACTTCACGTTGAACCAGAACTTACTCTAGTGGAAATAAAGCTGGAAGACAACTAAAGTTCGGTTATAATCATATCAAATGTTATTTTGGATATTTACTGAAGAATTTCTGACCTTGACTGGTTTGTCAGAACCTTCCAAACAAAGTGAAAAGGTGTCAAAGGAACCCACAAAATTAGACGAGTCATCCAATATCAAATAACAAATAGAATTAAGTGCTGGAGATCAATCATTACAGTGAGGCAAAAACGAGGTTGAAACAAAAAATTTCAAGCCTTGGAGGGTACGTTGCAACAGTACCAGCGAAGTTGCGAGTTTCTGTTGAACTAAAAGGAGAAATAAATTATTGGAGAGTTGAGAGTTTTTATTGGTTGCCATATCAAAGGTTATTCTAGATACTTCCAAAAGAGCTGCTGAACATTTCAAAAACCCAATTATCAGATACTTCCATAGAAGGTGAAAACAAACCAAAAATATTTTTAGAGAGTCCAGAGTTTTATTGGCGAGAGCTTCCAAAGCGTTTGCTACTAAGAACGAACTTTAGATTGAACCAGAAACTAATCGAGTGGAAAAGAAGCTGGAAGCAAAAAAAGGGAAAGTTCGTTTTCTTATATCAAAAATTATTCTGGTACTTTTGAACTTTGAATACTGAAAAGAATTGCTGAGCATTTGAAAAAACCAGAAGTATCAGAAACTGCCGAAGAAGTTAAAAAGTCCCAAATAAACCTACAAAACTAGAGAGAGGATTCGCCGAAGTGCGAAAGGCACATTCAACGGTACCAGCAAAGTTGTGGGGTTTTATTGAACTAAAAGGACAGAAATATTATTTAAGAGTTCAGAATTGTTATGGAGAGAGCTTCCATAGCGTTTCCCACTAATGACACTCTTCACATTGAACCAGAAATTACTCAAGAGGAAATGAGTAGCAAGACACGGAAAGTCGGGTGGTTATCACATCAAAGATTATTTTGAATACTTGCCGAATTTAATTATTGAATATTTGAAAAAAAAATACTAATTTGTCAGAAACTAACAAACAAGATAAAACGGTGTCTAAGGAACCTATAAAATTAAACAAATCGTCCTGGAATAGAAAGAACAGAGCTTGATGCCAACCATTTCGATATGCGTCAGAAACTTCTGAAAAAGGAAGTTTCATGTCTTGAAGGGCAGATTGCAATAGTACCAGCCAAGATGCAAGACTATTGAACCACGAGGAGAGGTAAATTATTGGAGAGTTCAGAGTTTTAAAAGGTTTTGTATCATATGAAATTTTATTCTAGATACTTGCACAAGAGTTGTTGAACAATAAAAAAAAAGCAAAATTGTCAGAAAATGTGCAAGAAGGTAAAAAGTAAGAAAGACGGTAAGTAAGGTCTAACGGTTACTATATCCTTCAGGATCAAATAAGAAATAGCGTTGTCAGAAAATGCTAAAAAGAGTAAAAAGTAATAAGGACGGCAAGTAAGGTCTGGCGGTTACTATATTTTTCAGGATCAAAGAAGAAATAGAAGAGAAGTTTGGATATCACTCAGGGCAAATTGCTTATGTTTTGCGTTAAATGAGGTTTACATATCTTGGAGGGCAGGTTGCTACAGTATTAGAAAAGTTGCGGAGCTCTATTGAACCAAAAGGCGAGAGGGATTATTAGTGAGTTCAAAGTCTTATTGGAGTGAGGTTTCAAAGTGTTTGCTACTAGTTGCAAACTTCACATTGAAGCAGAAATTATTCAAGTGGAAGCTGGAAAGCAACGAATCTTTGGTGATGGCTATATCAAAGATATTATTCCGGACACTTGCAGAAAAGTTAAACTTTTAAAGAAACTGGAATTTTCAGAACTGCCAAAGAAGCTAAAAGGTGTCAAAAGAATCGTCCAGGATTAAAAAATTGATAGAAGAGTGAATTGGCGAGCTAACTTCACGTAGTTTTGAGTCAGTAGGCAAAAACGAGGTAGAAAGGAATTTCCTATCTATTCAATCATCTTGAACTCCATGGTCGGCCTGATTCAACTTGTTTTTGACAAACTTTTAGTAGCGGTTTATAAAACTTATTTGCCAAAGATCATTCACACTCGCTAAAACATTTGCTTTGTTGGATATTGTAAAATTAAGAGGTGTGGTAGGCCTTTCTCTCTAACACTCAAATTGTTGATTAATGACGAATTATAACACTTCTCGTTCACTATATACTGATTTTTTAGTGATAGATGGATCAAGCTCGATGGAATTGAGTTTTGTAGTTTTGACATTGTTTACAACACAGTTATACAGTGTCACCTAGTGCTGGACACTTCACTTGCTTTGTCTTCGTCCGCTCTTTAAAACTCGCTATGACTGGCTCTAGTCATAGCGTGTCTTACGGACAAAATATTCATGTGTAGCTGTAGTCCTTCTTTAACCTCTTTATGGCTCGTAGAAAAAATCCATTTTTTTTTCTCTAAGAAACTGGTAGAAATTCAGGTTTGAAATTAGTTAACTCCAAGTCAACAGTCTCTTTATGGCTGCTGTCAAATCAGTAGACTTGTAAACTGCTGCACTCGTAGGTGATTCTCTAAAGCGCTCCGCCATTTCGTCCGACTTTCACTATAGAGGCGTTGTCTTGGTGAGGTTAGGACTTTACGGAGCACCTCGGACTCAAACTTACGACCTTGATTCCCAAACAACACATACATATCCAATGGATATCCAATTTTAGTCCAAATTAGGTCCGAATATCCACGGACACATTTAGGACATATTCTGGAAATCCTTTGCATATATTTTATTGATAATCCGATGGACTACAAATTTAGGACATCCATTGGAGACACACAACTGTACAGATTTATGGCAAATGAATTTTTAATATATAGCGGGCATACAGAATAACTATATTACTCGGAATAGAAATTTATAATAAAGATAGGTAAAATATTTTTGCAATTATAGATTGATCTCTATAGATGATTTTCAGGCAACCAGATTGAAGACTAATGCCAAGAGATTCAATCGGATTGGTTAAAAATCATCTGATAGTAGTCAAGCCAATCCGAATTGCTGTTTCCACAAAGTGCTAATAGTCCTAATAAAGTTCATGTAATTAGGCGGTCCAAGGACCTGTCGAAGTCATCTGGGGAAATTTTTGTTAGGACAAACAATTCTTGTTTATCATTTCTTTTTATGAGGTTTTGTACGTTTTTGATTAACATTACCACAAAAAAGATCTAAAAAGTTACACAAAGTTGAAAAAAAAAGCTGGATTGAAATCGTACAAAGCCACAAAAAAAAGCAATGATAAACAAGGGTTGTTGGTCCTAACAAAAATTTCCACAGGTGACTTTGACAGGTCGTTGGACTACCTGATGGATATTTTGACGCTATACAAAAATGATCCAGATGACAGACAAAATGTTAACAGTAGGATGTGTTTTGGATATTAAGTGGACATGTCTGGGACAGCCTTTGGATTAATCTGGGCTCTTAACGGTATATCCTATATATCCATTGGACATGCGGATTTACAAAAATATTAGTCCATTGGACGTTCATAGGATTAGGTTTTGCTGTTTGGGTTGCGGACTCAAACTTGCTCAAACTTGTCTGAATGCGGCTTTATAGTATAATGTTTGTTATTTTACGCGTACTCAAAATAGCCTATCCAACACCGCTATCTCCAGGTCCTTATCCAATAAAACCGCGCAGGAACCTTGCTGAAAGTTTTGTCGAGATCTAAATGTCCGTGAATATTTCCATTAATCAGTCCCTAAGGTACATCATGGACTGTTGGTCTGAGCAGCATTACTTGTAGTTCCTCTCCATCAAGCATTTCAAACATTGTTTTGAATAAGTTTTCTTCGATTACCTAGATTGCTCAGAACTCTTTTAGTGCTGAGCATAATCAGGTGTTTTAATTCTGCATCTTTAGCGAACTGAATAGCATTCCATTGACTACCGCATTTCTTTTGCAATGTAATTATTATTTGTTGCTCTTTCGCGATTTATTTGTCTCCAACTTTAGTGTCCTTATTGCAATTTTTTCTTTCGATATTCAACGTAACATTAGCACTAATGAATCTTGCTCGGTCCTCAGTGTAAACTTTGCCCTCATAAGTTTGTTTTGAAATAATCGATAGTCTTCACATTAATCAACAGCAGATAAGAGAATTTTATTGAAGTAGACCGCAACTTGTGCTTTACATTCTAACTTCCAGGAAAGTACTCTTCTAATAACCATGATTGGACCTAACCACCTCTGACCAATATTTGCGAAGCATACAAGATAATCTTTTTAATGTTTCAAAGACTTCTGACATTTTTCAATTTGTTTATAAGGCTATTCGTTCTTACTCTCTGCCGAGGTCTGGCAATGACTTGATCTTCGGCGAAGCCTCAGACAAATTTCAAACCAAGAAAACTTCGTTCCTTGTCCTTGTTTCTATAGTTTGGCCAAATCTTCACTGCTTCAGTTTTCTTCGGGCCGATCTTTATCCCCTTTGAGGAAATTATGTAGCCCACATAATCCTTGTTTTGTTATTTTGAATGTTTTTTTTTAATTTTGTTATTAAAGTGCATAAGTTGAAATCTTCATAATTCAGATTTAAGCATTCAGTGAAGCTTTTCTTTCTTCTGTTGGAGCTACTTTGTTTCGTCTTCATAGAAAAACATGTTCTCAAATAGGTTGATGTTGCGGAAATTTTGTGCACACCGTAAGAGAAGCAGAGAGAGGGAACCGAGGTTCCTTGAGGTGAGTCATGGACTAGGATTCTAGATTAGACTCAATTCGATAATGTTGGCACTTCTAAACTTCTTTAATATTTAGGTAACTACATCAGGCATACCTTGTAGGTCAGACGTTACAAGACCATTTCCATAAATCGCTAAAACGTTACTGGAGCATAAACTATAAAGCCCAGATAACACAAATTTAAATTGTTGAAGTCTACTACACGATAGTAGTCCACTACAATCCCGCACAAAGCTGTATAACAACCCACAACATTCAATAGGACCTCGCAACTTTGCTGGTACTCTAGCAACAAGCCCTTCAAGGTTTGTAAATTTTCTTTTTAAACCTCGTTGTTGCCCAACATACGAGCAATGCGCAATAATAGGATCTCAAATACTCTCTTCTCTTTGATCCTTGATCCTTGACGATTTGTTTAGTTTTGTAGGTTTTGTGACACCTTTTTAGCCCCGTTGGAAATTTCTGACAATTCAAGTTTTTGCAAACATTCAGGAACACCTCTGGAATTTTTCAGAATAATCTCTAACGGGGTTCCACTTGAGTAATTTCTGATTCATTGTGCGATTCGTCCTTCGTATCAAACGCTTTGCAAGGTCTCTTAAGTAAAGCTCGGCACTCTCTCCTCTCTCTCTCTCTCTCTCTCTCTCTCTCTCTCTCTCTCTCTCTCTCTCTCTCTCTCTCTCTCTCTCTCTTCTCTGCTATGTATTTCTGGATCCTAGACGATTTATCTAAGTTTGAAGGTTCATCTGACGACTTTTTAGTTTCTTTAGCAGTTTCTGGCAATTCGGGTTTTTTAAATGCCTCAGCGCCTTTCCGCAAGTATCCAGAATAATCTTTAGTATGATAACGACAAAACCGTCGTTGCTTTTCACCTTCTTTTCTACTTGAGTAATTTCTTGTTTAATGTGAAATTTCTTCTTAGTACCAAAAGCTTTGGAAGCTCTCGCCAAAGTTCTAACTCTCTAAAAATGCCTACCTACTCTTAATTCAATAGACTTTTTCCACTTAGCTAGAACTGTTGAATGTACCCTCCAAGACTTGCAACTTCTTCAGACTCGTTTTCGTCCAATTCATCAGCAATGTGCGATGATAAATATCCAACCCTCCTATATCTATTTCTGGATTCTGAACGTTTTGTCTAACTGAACTGCATGTATCCAGAATAATTTTTGTTATGATGACACCAAACCTCTCTTGCCTTCCAGTTTCTTTTCGAAATGAGTAATTTCTTGTTCGATATGTTAAGTTCGTTCTTTGTAACAAGGGCTTTGAAAGCTCTCTCTCCTCCTGTTCAATAGAGCCTCGTTACTTTTTGGGTACTATTGAATGTTCCCTCCGAATGTAAATTCTTCCTCATCGTGCTTGCCCAATTCATCAGTAATTTGCGATGGTAGATTTCTTAAATCTCTCCTCCATTCGTTCCTTGATCTTGGACGATTCGTTTAAATTTGTAGGTTTCAACTAAACTCTCATATATCAATATCAACTAAACCTTAAACCTTTAAAAAGTTAAAGTAAACTAGACTGCTTTCAAAGCGAACTAGTCTACATCTGGGATTTGTAATGGGGAGGTACAATTGCAACAAAATCGTTGCAATTTGCCCTGAACATGGCCTAAAATTCCAAGACGAAACGTATATAATAAAATGATTGTTTAGACATAACATGTTTTTGTTCGTGTTCTTCTACTTGGATGGTAAACCACGGTTTCACCTTTTAAATTGTCGGCATATTCCCCGAGATCAATACTCCGCGCCCAACGGATGAAGCGCTGATTGGTCCACACTAACGGATCTGCGTCCATGTTTTCGCACTGGTGCCTTCTTAATGCTAGTGCCTAATCAAGAGGACATGAGTTATATATCGGTTTTACTTAATTTTGTTTAAAATCTCCATACCTGTCTGTCATATTTCATTATCCTCAGCAAGTGTATGCCGTGAACAATGGAAGCTTGATGGAATTTTCTGGTTACGCCAAGGTACTTCTCCAATTCTTTTTTACTAAGATGCTCCAGCATTCGAGCGTCGACCATATTAGAGGCAAAACTTTCTGAATACTACAAAAGAAAATTAGAAATAAAACATATTAAACTATATAAGATATGCGATTATAGTAGAGAGATTTGAAAGTGTCTGACTGTGAAGGTTTTCACGGCGGGTCAAATACAATCTAAAGTGTATTCCGGGCTCTGAAATCGTGGTATAATGGAATTTATTCCTGACTTTTCGTCTTAAAGCTGCGGAAGACATTATTAAAGGCGATGAGGCAATGGGCGAAGTGATCTTCCGTACTTTCCGACGTTGATTAATTCTACTGTGGGGAGCTCCGTAGTATTTATTCCCCCGCCGTCGCGCTGCAGTGGAGAGACTGCGGTGGGGAGAGTGGTGGAATTTCTTCCTTCCTGTTGAAGTTGTTGTCGTATTTAAAGATCTCAATGGCCTCTCTCGTTAGTCTCAGATAGAAACTCTACGATTGATATAAGATATCCACCTCGTTGATAAGGATGTCGTGAACTTTGGAGAGTGCATGCTCTACTATTGCTCATTTTTGTGTCCCAGCCTGCAATTCCTCTTGTGTTCCGTAATCCACGTGTTGACACTGCGAAACACCTTAGAAAACTGCTGCAACTTAGAATAGGACATACTGACAGCTTTATAAAAACTCCACTCATTTCGTCGAAATACTGAATTTTTTGAGATTTTCTCCATGAGAAATTCTCGTTATCTTTGATGTTGCGTCACTCTTCACGAAGGTGCCCATTAAGGAAGCTATGGAACATATTAACCACGAATTTCCACAAGATATTGCCAAGTTGTTCCAACACCGCTTAACCACTACATATTTTCAATGGAAGGAGGATTTCTAGTGTAGCAATGGGCGGCACCTTCAGAACAGTAATAGCCAACTACTTTTTGGAAATATTTTCGGGGCCAAGAAGTTGGTGACCACAAATAAGATGCCAAAGTGCTGTTTCCAATACGTGAACGACACCTTTATTATTTGGAGCCATGGCGTGGGCGAACTTCAAACTTCCTCTTATACCTCAACTCTATCAACCCAAAAATTCAATTCGCTATGGAGATAGAAAAGGAAGGACGCCTACCGTTTTTGGATGTCCCGAATGGGAAGCGTGCGTACACCTTTTATAGAAAACCAACAAAAAATGACCGATATCTCAATAACGGATCAAATTATCCTCCCAGACAGAAAAGGGGAGTCATAAAAGTTCTGTCCGTGTGAGCCGTGAGAGAATTTGTGAGCCGGATGATTTGGAACAGTAAATTAAGCATCTGAAAAGGGCCTTTGATTGGAATGGATACAGCAAGCACGAGTTCAATAGGGCCGTCCGTTCAACGAATGTAGAGCGCCAGGAAGGAACTATGGACGCAGATGGACTAGTCTACCGTACATCCACAAAGTAACGGACAGGATAAACAGGCTACTGGAAAAAGGACAGTGTTAAAACTGTCTTTAGACCCACTCGAACAATACAACAGAGCTTGAGATTCATTATCCTCCAAAGACCGTAGAGATCCCCTATCGGCACCCGGAGTTTACCGAGTTCCATGCAGCTGTGGCTCGGTGTACATTGGCACCACAAAACATCGTGTCAACATGACGATCACAGAACAGAAGGGGAGTCGCAGGCTGGGACAAACACAAAAGTCAGCAGTAGCAGAGCACGCTCTCCCTGAAGGTCCCGACATCCTTTTCAATGAGATGGGTATCAGATACCCATCTCGTCTCAACAATCGCAACGTTTCTATCCGAGACTAACGAGAGAGGATATTGGGATCTTTAAACACGACAACAATTTCAACAGGGAGAAGGAAATTACGTTTCTAAATGCAGACTGTAAGCGAGTTCTACGACATACTTCAAGTGCGCCGAAACCCCGCACCACCACTACCCCCACCCCAGTCCCTCCACTACAGCACAGCGCAAGCACTATTCCACCCCAGTCCCCCCACTGCATCGCAGCGCCACGGAACTCCTCACACTTGAATCAGTCAACGTCGCGAAGCACGGGAGATCACTTCGCTCATTGCCTCATCGCCTTTGATAATGTCTTCTGCAGCTGTAGACGAAAAATCAAGAAGAAATTCCATTGGACCACGGCTTCAAAGTCCGGAAAACATTCTAGATTGTATCTGACTCTTGTTTGAAGGTTTTCTAAAACTGTTAGTAAGTTATAAACTAACCTGAGATAACCCTAAATCTGGCAGCCACTCACTGGACACCCAAGTATGGCCCAGCTGCGCGATACAGGGATACCTTACCAGGGCGGGATGTCTGTGCTCCTCGATGGCCAAGCGCAGCTTCTTCCTGTGCATAGGATGCGTAATCCCCAAGCCGCATTCCAGCTCCAAATCGCTCAGCTCTAGCAGGACCTGCCCGTTCAAACGACCAATCTATAATGATGTTTCGATAATGTGCAACTCGGTTTCCTAATTTTGCCAATTGGTTAACGCGAATAAATACACGACGGGATTTTCTGACAACATAAATTGATAAAACGGAGCAGTTGGTGTGCCAATAACTATAATACTAATGGCCGTTCGCATCAAGCAATTTTTAAGTACACTTAGTTAAGGCTTCCATTATTACCATGGTTACTCATTCTAACAGCTATGGCTTAAGGGCCCTTAACTTCAAGTTTACTTGAAATTTGCTTGGTGGAAATGGCCATAAGAAGAGTAATTCCAAGAAATTACTTATATTTTTACCTACCTTTCCACTTTTGATATTTTCCGCACATCTGGAACCGTATTGTGGCATTCCAAGTGCAACTTCCAACCAGGCTAAGACAGTGGGAGCTCTCCACCTTTCCATGGGGATCGTACTTGCTTCTCTTAGCAACCGGAGTTTTTCTGCGTAACCCTCTTCGGTTAGAGGGGACCAACTCCGGTAAGGTTCGTAACCTTGTTCACCTAAAGCAAAATAAACCGCATTTCGTAGAGAGTTTAGAATGAAACATGTGCTTGATAAATGAGCATCGAGCATGGGACAAAATGTCACTCTTACGTAAGCATATAATAGCAGAAAAATGTAGGTACCTACTTTCGTCACTAGAATATCTCAAAAATGTCGAGGAGTAACCAAAGAAGAATTTTTTTTGTGGTTTTTAGGAAATCATGCATATTTTTGTCAAACTTTAAATAATTGTTTATGTCAGTTGGTAATTCTTAGCTCAATCAATAGAAACATTTCAAGCTTAACAATATCCACTTACAGGTCTCTTGTAACGATGCAGTTTTGTTTCGGTGCCTTGACCTGGCAAATACCCTAGAAATGCTACCCCAAGTGCCTCCTCGTCCAGAAAGCCTACTGGGTTGTTTGGTTCGTTTGCCCATCATAGGCATTGGTTCTTGGTCTAGAGGCGAACTGAGCTGCTCTACCGACCTAAGAGATGTTTTGTACAATTAATTGCGGTTAATGCTACAGTCTTTCCATGGTCTAAACAAGCTACAACGATGCACAACGAGTAGTATATTCACTGCGTTTTACAACCGCACTGAAAGTAAATTGGACTCTTCAGAACATGTGGGAATGTTATCGCATGCATTAGATATATAAAAAAATGATAAAATAAGATATTTTCCTGGATCGACCGATATACCAATGTTGCCCGGAGCAATGTGGTAATTTTAGTTTATAAACGCGTCACCATGTACCAATCAATGATGCAAGGACAAGATAATTTTTTGTTCCTACCTCTCCCTATACTACTTATGTAAACTTGTCTACAAGCAACTCGCGTCAAATATCGCTTCTTCATCAGTATTCTTCTTCGGTTTTAGTCCTAATTCTAACCTCAGTTTCTCCAAAGGCTCCACATTAGCATTTTCGGTTGTTCATAAATATTTAAAATAATTTTTTGCTCTAATCCTAACCTGATTTTATCACAAACTGTTTTAACCGGTTTTGTTAATTAATAAACGTTTTAAGTAGTTTTTACCTTATTTTCACCATAATCCTGTCCTAGATCCTGACCAGACAATTTTTATTTGGCATTTTTAGGTCCTTTGAGTCGAGAAATCACTCCAAATTTGTAACTTTACACACTTTGAGACATTTAACGATTTTGATCACGACCCTATCCTAATCTTCTCAAAAAATACCAAATTTGTCTTTGGCAGGGATTTCATTTCAATTTCACTTGATTTGTTGTGTGTAATTATACCATCTATTTGAATCAGTTTTACGTGATTTGTTCGTTCTGCAAAAAACATCAAAATTTGCATTTTTAGACGAGATGAATCATATTTAATCAATTCTGGTGTTTCTACGCTTGGCAAAAACTCCCAGTTTGCATTTTTAGATACTTTGACATATTTTTAACCGATTTCGGTCTTAATCCTGAGCTGACTATCAAAATACGAAATTTGCATTTTGAAGCGTTTTGAATCAAATTTTACTCATTTCAGCTCAAAAATTAATTTTACCAAGAACAACAAATTAGAAGATTGGAATCAATTCTGCCTTGTTTTGTCATAAAACTGATCTTAGCCCGAGTTTTAACTGTAATTTCATTTAATTTTTGACAAAAATAAAAATGACATAATCAAAGTAAATGAACTTTTGCTACTTCACCTTTTTCTTTTGATATTGCACAGCCAACTTGATGCCTTTTTTAATGACCCCTAATGAGACAATGTGCGATTTATCCGTTTTAATTCGACCCCTTACAACATTACTGTTTGGAATAGTATCGGCTTTTTTGAGCTGGTAGTTATTTATTATTCTTCTTTGTGTCATCATTTTTTTTACTTTGATATGGATCTTTACCTTCATTACATAAAGTCTGGTCATTTGAAAAGTCATCCGGGTAGCTGTGATATGTCAAAAGAAAAGCATAAGGAAACAAAGGTGCATTTACTTTAATTATGTCATCTTTTTCTATCAAAAATGCATAGCCTTTTAGATGACGTTTTCGAATGAACCCCTGCTAGGTTTTGTTTTTCATATTTTCGTCACTGTTTTCTATGTTCCTATAGTTTGAATTTTAACTTCGCGTCATTTAAAAATTGTTTAAGTTCAGCACCTAATTCTTGGATTGACAAATAATTCTCATGGCGCATGAACGAGACAAAACAAGATATAGACACTGTCATGCTTTATCTTACCTTAACGAGTATTTGGTTTTATTTCATGACAAGACAAAAGTAAGTTCCATATTGTTTTGTCTTGTCTTGCGAGGACACTAGGAGACATTAGTACGACATTTTTATGTTGAAGAAATCTTCTGTTATGAAGAGTTGGTTACCATTTTATTCGGATTCGATATTAATTGGTCACCTTTAACCTATTTTAATCTAATCGTTCAGAGGAAGTTAGCCCACTTAAACCCATAATGTTTTGCGAGATCAAATGGTAGTCAAATTTTGCAGAAGATATATGTATCGGAAAAGAATTACTGAAGATTCCGCACTGAATGTCTTGGTCAACTGAAAGTATTAACCAAATTCCATAAATGTAAGTTCAATTTTACTTGGATGGACATTGTTCTTATTGGAAACGATAATAAGAAGCGCATCGATTGGATTATGTGAAGATAACTGAGGTATTGTCAGGTGAGGATGAGCTAATAAGTTTGGCCAAAGTATCCATTTCTAGAGGCAATTTTATGCAACTTATCCAGCTTTTCTACATCCTTTGGACAATCTACGATAGGATACTCCGTTCAACGAGGGTTAAATATTACGTCACAAATTGTAACGTCATACAAAAAAAAACGTCGGTCTCTGATAAAATGTCACTTGAACTGGTAAAAAATATGGTACTTATTTAGTCTTCAAAAATACATCAAATAGAAACTTACCTTGAACACTGCATCTACTGGTTGACTACAATGAGTCTTAATTTCAAAATTTGTTCATTTTCACCGTAGCGCCAAGGAATTTTGTAATCATTTCACAAAATTTTACACTTTTTTGCCGATGACGAAGATTAATCTAAAATTTCTAAATTTGTACGACATTTTGACATTAAGTGTCAAATTGACTTTACCTGGTGGTTTTATTATTAATAAGAACTAATAATACGCTTGGTTTTTGGCGATCTTTTTCTAATGAAATGAGATGATGAATGTGACGTCATATTGAACCTTCGCTGAACAGAGAGTAGCTACGAATAGTACCAATCTAACTGTTTCTATAAGACTGTGAAGGCTTTCACGGCCGCTGTCAAACTTGAGCACATCGTTTATAGAAAACCAACATACACCGAGCGATACCTTAATAAAGGATCAAATCATAATCCCAGACAAAAAAGGGGAGTCATAAAGACTCTGTCTGTGAGAGCCAAGAGAATTTGTGAGAAATGAAGCATCTGGAAAGAGCCGAATGGAAACATCAAGCACGAGTTCTATAGGGCTGTCAGTCCAAGGAAAGTAGAGCGCCAGGAAGGAACAACGGGAGATGAAGAAAAGCGCGGATGGTCTAGTCTGCCATACATCCACAACGTAACGGACAGGATCGGCAGGCTACTGGAAAAGCACAATGTTAAAACTGTCTTTAAAACAACTCGTACAATACAACAGAGCTTGAGATCGGCCAAAGACCGCAGAGATCCCTTGTCGACACCCGGAGTTTACCGAGTTCCATGCCGCTGTGGCTCGGTATACATTGGTACCACAAAACGCAGTATCAACAGGAGGACTACGGAACACAAGAGGAGTTGCAGGCTCGAACAAACACAAAAGTCAGCAGTAGCAGAGCACGCTCTCTCCGAAGGCCACGACATCCTTTTCAACGAAGTGGATATCTTATATCAATCGCAGCGTTTCTATCCGAGACTAACGAGAGAGGCCATTGGGATCTTTACACGATGACAATTTCAACAGAAAAGAGGAAATTACGTTTCTAAATGCAGATATGAATCATGCAGTGGAAGGACCACCCTAGTCCCTCCACTGCAGCGCAACAGCGCGGGAATAAATACCATGGAGCTCACTACGGTCGAATCAGTCAAAGATAATGTCTGCCGCAGCTGTAGACGAAACGTCAGCAAGAAATTCCATTGTACCACGGCTTCAAAGCCCCAAGCTTCAAGAAAAAAAACACTCTAGACTTAAACTGTTTCTGTTCCTGTGACTTAAACTGTTTCTGTTCACATGTTAACATCCAAAACCACATGTTAACATCATAGAAAGTTACTCGGATTGGTCGGGTGTCCAGAAAGCCTTCTCGATATTGGTGACTGGGAGTTATGAAGTTTTTTAAAAATGTCTAATTTTTGAGTCACTTGTTTGAGTTCCGAAAGTGACTCAGATGGGAGAATGTCGGATCTACTTTGAGTTTTACATAGTTAGTTCCTACAGTCTCCCATCAGTCCTCCTCAGTCTTCCTATCTGCAATAAAGATTGTTGATAATGCATTTTTAATTGTTTTTGATAGGGCAATCATACCTAAGAATCAACAAAGGTGGTTATGTATGATTGCTATTTTGAGTTTTACATATTTAGTTCCTACAGTCTCCCATCAGTCCTCCCATCTGCTTTGTCGATTGTTAGTAATGTATTTTTTAATGTTTTTGATGGCAATCATACATAACAACCTTTGTTGGTTGTTATATATGATGTTATATCAGGTCCATAAGTTATTTATCGTTAAATTTAAATCCGAGTAAAAGGTGTTTTTATGGTGTTTGTGGAAAACCTTAATTGATAAGACGGATAATTTTATCGGAAGGTAACAGTCCACTTTACTTGGTAGTTGTAAAACGCAGGAGTTAGTAAAACACAAACCTTGATAAACTACTGGGATCTACAGATCTTGGAAAATTGTTAGCATTTAGTGGAGATAATGTCGGACTACAGTCTTTAGTCGATACCGCTGCAAAAATAAATCATCCAGTTAGTAAAATACGCATGTCAGTATTACCACTAATCAATATCAGGTTTTCAAAATACTGCCTGTACGAAGAAATACTATACAATAATTATTAATAATATTATTATTATGCAAGAACTAGTAAACTACTTTATTTGGTTATAAATCTGCCACTTACATTGATACAAGTGAGGAGGCGGTACTCCTGACATTAGGGATACAGAGTCGACGTCCCTGACGCTGCTGCCCTCTACCGTTATTGTCGGCGCTCCATCTGTGGTTGAGTCAGACAAATTTCCTGTTATGGAAGTGGCGCCACCGCTTTCGCGATCGGAACTAACTCTAACACCTGAGTCAGCACTACAACTTCCTCGATCACCTGGTAATTACAATATTTTATAGGTGTTTGTTCATTATACTTTTTTCAATTATCACCAAAAAAGATAAAGAGAGAAAAAAGAACTGAACAAATTGCAGATGTTCAAATATAATATTATCAATATAATTCTAAAAAATTGGAACAAAGTGGAGCCAACACAACTTGCTACAATACAATTCAAGGTTGACGGACATCCAGACAAAAGAAAGAACAATATAAGTACAAGAAAATCTAATTGAAAGTAATGGCACAACTTCTAGAGCAATTGCGCAACATTACGTTTTAATAAAGATCTAAAATAAACTACAAAAGTCGGTAATTTTTGTACAAAATACCCTTCTTTAAAGAAAATACCATGAAAACTCTCCATTACCTTTATCTTTGGTTCTAAAAAACCTTAAAGCAATATTTTCATTGTAATACCTGGTAGTAATCCTAAATGTCCGGAAAGCAAACCTCCGGATCCAGGCGTCAAAGCGCCCCCATTGATACTGTGGCGAGGTAAGGAAGCTAAAGATTCTTGGTCGGAGAGGCAGCCTCCCCCTGCCAATTGCCTTCGGGCCTGTTGTTAACGCAATTATTGCATAATTTTAGTTGTAAGTAAACTCAGGACGACTTTTACAACTATCAGCAAAACTTCAGTTTTGCTGATAGTTGTAAACTTCAAACTCCAGTTTAGCTGTTTAAACTCCAGATTTGAGGTGCATTGCATTGTTTATGTTAAACTGTTTCGTTTATCTTCAAACTAAACTTGGTAACAGTTGGCCATAGTAATCTATACCTCCATTAGCTGCTCTTGTGCCTGTTGCAGCTGCAGTTCTTTGGCGTTAAGCTGAGCGGCCAAAGACAGACTCCTTTCAGCCTCGTCTCTAGCATGCCTCAGCAAGCTCCATCGCTCCCTCTCTCTTTCCTCCCTCTCAGTGGATAACTGCTGCAAGGATGTTTCATCCCTCACTCTCTATTTATAACCAATTATTAATCACATGAGAATATGAAAGGTGTAGCCAAGTAGTACCTGTCCATAAGTTCTAATAAAGTCTCTTAGTTCTCGTTCCTTGTCTTCCAGTGTTGAGAAGAGCTGCTTCATTTGATTCAGCAGGTCGAACTTTTCGGCCTTCAGTCGTCGCTTGTCAGCCTTTAGGGCTGAAATTGATTAGGTTTTCATTGAAGTGCGCGTTTAAAAAAGAAATATGATTAAATAAAGGCAGGGGAGTGCTAACTTGATGAAATGATAATATTTTCCATGTTTCATCAAGTTAATTAAAAATTTATTTTCCAGCTACTTTCGCTTGCAAAATCTCGCGGAACTTATTCCTTTAAATAACATTACTTTGTGCCTAGAAAAGGGGAATTAATTAGCAGGCTCTGAAAGCTGCAAGCAATTTATAATAACTGATTTTGCTGTTGGGAACATATGAAAACTTTAAGAACGGATTGTCACCATTTAGAGTTAATAATGATAAAATGTCAGAAGCTCTATTGCATTGAGCATTTAACAAAAAGACGTGTGTCTTAGGAAGTGAGGGTAGAAAGACGCTTGCTCACTGTTGTGTCACACTTTAGGTTGATAGCAGGTATTCAAATTGTATAAAAATAGGGTTTGTCGTACACTATGGAATAAAATAATCGAAACTGCGGTTTGGAAAATAAAAGTCATCACGCCTGGCTAACGTGTTAACAAAAGAAGAAAATAACTTACTTGTTAAAGCTTCCTTCGCTAATTGCAGCTCCATTTCTAAAGCGTAAGCTTCTGGATCTGTGCTTTCTCCTTCAGCCGGTGGTTTTCTATCATTTAGAATAGTACTAGCTCCAGAAACCACCAGCCTGCGCAAACGAGTGACTTCTGCTTGTAGCCTTGAACAAATTCAGATTATTTACTCTGACAACTGATTTGTTCCAACAAAGAGTCAAACCAATCATAAGCCTTCAAAAATTTGCCTGTCAAAGAGTTACGATTTCGCATATATTTTCGACTCTTTGCTCAAGGTTTCTTCCTTGTTAGAATAGGTCTATAAAAGCGTCAAATTTGATATTCTCGGGTTATACGTACTTTTCATTTTCTTGGCGAAGCCTTCGAATGACCGAAGCTGATTTTGGTAGATTTGAAGGTGAAGGAAGCAAGGCCAGGAGATCGTCGGGGTTTCCTCCATCAGAGCTTCGTGCCGAACGAGGAGATGAAGAATCTAAAAAATATACGTACAATACTGAATCTAGTTTTCTTCATTCCGATACTGGTGAACAAGATTGATACGCGCAGAAAGCACTTTCTAATTGTTTATCTTTTTTTTGAGATCCTTTATTCTCCCTTTCGACTAAAAATTATTCAAAAGTTGTTGTGTTCCACTAAAATCGAAATTTAGCCTTTTGTATTGAGTTGAATTGACTGAGATTTCCATTGGTGTATGTTCTGTTACATTTAAATAACTTTTGGATCATACCTACTTCCCAAAGCATTCCTCGATTGTAAGTAACTAGAAACTTAAAAGTAGGATATGCCTTGTTCAGCCACTGCGGTTGTACATCAAAAACCGTGTTTGTGCTTTACCCTACACAGTAACAAAATGGCTTAGAGGAGAAAGAAAATCGAAGAAAGTCCTGTCTTAGAAAGCTTTAGAAAGAAAGAATGAGACTAGAACCAGAGAATAAAAAACGCGAATACTACGTATACCTAAACCATACACTTATTAGTAACCTCAAGTATACTTGATGTCAATAATAAGCGACTTAAGTCAAGACATCAGACAAGAGAAATTAAATCTGAATGGAAACCATCTCACTTACAAAAAATCTCCTAAAAACTGGAAATAACCCAGAGAGCAAACATGCTCCGATTATCACTTAAGGGACCAGGTCGTAGAGGAGATAGCAAGGATAAAGTGAAGATCGGCTGGACACACAGCCCTATACAAACAGACGGACTCGAATAATTCTGGAATTGAAACCAAGGAGTCACGTGCTTGATTAAACTGTTGGTGGCCCTCAGAATCCGGGTGGTTGGATCACGAGTTAGCTTTTAGTAGGTGGGATCTAACAATGTCCTGATTTTTCCTTCGTAATTCGATGTTGACATTACTACTGTCGCGTTTCCATTTTCTGCTGGTAAATTGAGAATATCCTTGTCTTCATTCAAGGCTTTCAGAGCTTTCTTGCTGCAAAGGTGAGATTGCTCTTTGATGGTTTTGCGCGTTGTAGAATTCGCGACGTCCCCATCTTTATCTGTTCAGCCGTCTGAATTGGCAGCTGCCAAATTCCGCCCTCAATATTTGCTATGATGTCTTCCACAAGTATCCTGGATGTGGTTATCGCAAAATTTCCTCCCTTGTGCAAAACGTTCAGCTCGTCTGTTGGCTGAAAAACGCGGATGGACTAGTCTACCATACATCCACAAAGTAACAGGCAGGAGCGGTAGGCTACTGGAAAAGCAGAATGTTAAAACTGTCTTTAAACCCACTCGTACAATACAACAGAGCTTGAGATCGGCCAACGACCGCAGAGATCCCCTATCGGCACCCGGAGTTTACCGAGTTCCATGCAGCTGTGGCTCGGTATACATTGGCAGATTACAGAACACAAGAGGACTCGCAGGCTGCGACAGACACAAAAGTCACCAGTAGCAGAGCACGCTCTCTCCAAAAGTCGACATCCTTTTCAACGAGGTGGATATCTTATATCAATCGCAGCGTTTCTATCCGAGGCTAACGAGAGAGGCCATTGAGATCTTTAAACACGTCAACAATTTTAACAGAAAGAAGGAAATTATTTTTATGATATATGATCTATGATATACTTCAAGTGTGCCGGAGCCCCGCGCCACCAATACCCCCACGCCAGTCCTTCCACTGCAGCGCGACGGCGGGGGAATAAATACCACAAAGCTCACCACGGTCGAATCAGTCAATGTCGGGAAGCGCGGGAGATCACTTCGCCCATTGCCTCATCCCTTTTGATATTGTCTGCCGCAGTTGTAGACAAAACGTCAGGAAGAAATTCTATTGGATCACGGCTTCAAAGCCCGGAAAACACTTCAGACTGTATTTTCACCCGCCGTGAAAGCCTTTACAGTCGATATGTCGTATGACTGACCAATTGTGCAGTAGGATGTTGTAAGAAGACATCTAATTATACACGAATTAATAACCATAAATTGCATTATCCATCACTTAATTATGTTGCTATGCATTGAACTAGGATTGAAGCCTAGTTCCCAAGTGAACATTTCTATCCTGAACTTAAAATTGTATTTAAGTATTAAAAACTAATTCGGACGTACGCAACAAAAATTTGACCTAAATAGAGGCTCACGACAAACTTGAGGAAAGTGCATTAACTAAAAGTTACTTAAAAGTTCGCTTGTTTTTCTCAAAAACTAAATAAAAATTAATTGAAGACTTTGATAAAAGGTGTAATGAAATACAATGGATGGACATCAGCCAGGCTGTTTGTTATGAATTTTTTAGTGCATATTGATGAATATTCATTAGTGTTGGATACTAGGATGATGCAAACGGAAGTGTTTTTTGTTTGGAAGCATGGGCGTAGCCACGGTGGGGCAGCCCCCCCCCCCCGGCTCAAGAAAAAAATAAAAAAGTTTAATTGAAAAAGAAACAAACTTTTACAAAATTTTAGCAGTGTGAATCTGTCGCTAATTTCCACATGTTCATAAAAAAGCTAGTACAGCAATGCTTCCTGATGCTCGTTATAACTCGTAATATATTTTAGGGAAATGTAAGATGAAATTAACAATAAGAATTTCAACGAGTACCTAATTTATTTATTAATTAAGACTATAATTAACTTCAACCTTCAACTATCTTATGCTTTATGAAGAACAGAAAGATAATGCAATACAGAGTGTATTGCAGTATCCAAAGCAGCAATGCTTGCTAATATTTTGTCATTGCCCCATCTCGTTGAAGAACCTCTTGCGGCCTGCGAGATATAGAGTTATCCAGATTCGCCGTTAAATCAGGAACTTCAGATAGTTGCTCCCAAGCTTCTTCGGGGAAATTTACGAGTTCGGCTCTATTATTGGGCCTAAAGTTGGCAATATATATATATATTTTTTGTTATTAATTCCCAAACATTTTCGATAATATTAATAACAGGACTTCTAGAAAGTCACAATAACACCTCGATATTATTACCATTAAACCATGTGGTCATGGACAGGGCAATTACCTTGTTGATATGTATAATCGTTATTGGGAAAATGTTGTTCCACACCGGGAAGTATTATATTTTCTAAAATATTTCGGTAATTTGGTGCTGTAAATGTATCCTCCACAATACAAAATGCTCCCAGGCCTCTACAGCTGATAGACGCCTACACATTCACAGAAAAACGTCCAGATTTATCAGAATTATTGACGTATTCTTCACCAAATCGAGTTCTATAAGGTCGGTAAACCCGAATATGGCCATTCTATGTCGACTGGAATGTTTTTTTCATCCGTAAACACTACTCTACCCCACGTCTGTCTCTCAGCCGATTATTAAGAAAAAAAAAATTCTTTTCTGTTTTCGTTCTTCATTTAGAACAATTCTTTTTGCAGCAACTTGGTTCTTCAAATGCAATTCCTGAATTCTTCGAATAGCTGTTAGTCTGCGAATGCTGGAAAATTGGTGTTATTGATCTTACGAACGACATCAAATGGATTGCCATCCAAATATCCAATAAGAGCCGCATCATTAGCTTAAGTAGTGCACCGAGGTCTACCCGAGGGTTTGTTGTTCTCCAATATCCAGGTAGTTTTCCATTTTCTCTTAACTTTGAGGATTGTGCATTTATTTCTGTGCGCAACTTCTCTTATGGACAGTCTATCTCTAGATAATTAATTACTCTGGCTTTATAGACGGGGTTTAACTGTGGCATAATGATTTATTATTTTTGTTATGAAGGAAAGATTCAAAATTTGCAACAAAAAGTGAGATTGACAATGACGGACGTTTCAAAGACAGATAATTTACACGATACAAAACTAGCTGTACTATGGATATATGAACACAACTGTACCTTTTACTTACTCCTAGACATGGCTCTGGCCAAGCATGTCAGGGAACTACACTTGGCCGATTCGTCGGCACGGTCGTTCCCCTCGATGCCTCTATGACAAGTGGCTCTAGATCATCGCTGCAGTCCTGAACGAGCTTTAAACTCGTTCAGCTCCTGCAGATGGTCCCTGTCTGACTTCTGTTCGTGTGGTCACCTCGAGTATTGCAAACATCTCTGCTTGGAAAACCGTCGTGTGTCTTACCAAGGCGAAGCCCTCGCACTCTACATGGCTTGCTTTGTATATTCCGGCTTCTGACGACTGTGTATTAGCCATTCTTGATCCGTCTGTATATCAAACCTGATTATTCTCAGAAGCAGCTCTTCCTTGAATTCCACCCTTGTTGGGATGTTTATCTCAAATGTCTGTTTCAGTCTCAGCTAATCGCGTGGGCGCCCCTCCTGCGACAGGACAATCGGGATGTCCCGCTGAATGAGGCTGGCGATCTGCGTGTGTCCACTTCCCATAGCTGTATCCTTCCACTGGCCGCAGCAATCCATTCTCCTGCAGGACGCCATCGCCTCCCTCTTAATCCAGATTAGAAGCTTCGGCAGATTAAGTAAGACATTGAGTGCTGCACACGGCGTTGTTCTAAATGCACTCGTTATGGCTAGGCAGAATGTTCCCGGCAGTCTGTCCAACCTCAGCACGTAGCTTTCTTCTTCTTATGTCATAAATGGGTTGTTTACCAACCATTTGAAATGCCTTTGAGATATTGAAATAATGTCCATCCACACACTTTTTCTCACCGAGCCACGCATGTGCTTTCATCAGTCATCTGTGCGCAGTCTTTTAAACCTCGATGGCGTCTATGAAGGCTTTACCGTCCGCCTTTTTGGATCCATCAAATCGTAATTTGCACCTAGCAAAATTTCCACTCTGAAATGACCGTGATTATGCGGAGCCTCTTGAGTAGAAAAAGAAAGTACTTCTCAAACTTTAGAGGCCAATCTTAGTAGAAATAGATAATACAAGAGAAATGCAGTACATGAAAAACAGTTAGGTTATTGGAAGAGCGGTGAGATATTGTACTTCTTCTTCTAAAGGTGCCTATCTCCTTATGATGTTGGCGACCACGTTGGCCCATCTTCTCCAATTCACTGCAACTCGAAATAAGTCGGTTGATGTTAGGCCAGTCCACTTTTTAAGGTTGGTCAGCCAGGATATACGCGTGCGTCCAGGGCCTTGCTTGCCCTCAATCTTGAATTGTAGGATTAATTGTAGAAGTCGGTACTTATCATTATGTATAATGTGGCCAAAGTAGGCCAGTTTTCTGTTTTTTACGTAGTAATAATTTCCTTGTCTTTTCTGAGCCTCTCTAGAATCGTGATTCAGTTGTATGGTATGTGTATGAGACCCGTAGCATACGTCGGTAGCACCACATTTCGAATGCTTCTAAGCGTTTGGTGGCAGCCTCAGTAAGACTCCAGCTTTCTAGTCCATAGAGAAGAACACTAAAGAAGTAGCATCTGAGAATTCTCATGCGTATATTGGTATTAAGAGACAGGTTAGAAAGAACTATCTTAAGTCGGTTAAAAGCGCTTCTGGCTTTTTCAATTCGAGTTCTTATTTCATAACTGTGATTCCATGTATCACTGTTATTGCAGCCCAGGTAGCATATTTTCACTACTCTTTCCAACGTCGTATCGTTTACCGTAAATTGAGCGTTTATGTTGATGTTCTTACTGATAAACATTATTTTAGTCTTTTTAGAGTTTAGTTTTAGTCCATATTCGTTGCTTGCTTCTACGATATTATCTATCAATCTCTGGAGGCCCTCCGCAATATCTGCCAGCAGTATGGTGTCATCTGCATATCTAATATTACTGATAAGTTGACCATTTATTGCAATACCGTCTCCTGATTCATCCAAAGCTTCTCTAAAGAGATTTTTCGGAATAAATATTGAACAATACCAGTGATAGTATGCATGCCTGCCGAACTCCCTTTCCGACTGCAAAGACCTCAGGGAGTTCGTTTTCGAGGCGCACTGTTGCTTTTTGTTGAACATATAGGTTTGATATTTGTCTTATATCCTTACCATCAATTCCCGATGTTTTTAAAGTGTCAATTCGTTTCCCGTGCGGCACTCTGTCAAATGCCATTTCGAAGTCAATGAAGCATGCAAATACGTCGCACTTGACTGAGATGTCTTCTTAAAGATCTTCTAATTTGTTGCAAATGCGGGAGTGAATGATATTTAGGAGTACTTTAAGTGCGTGATTCATTAAACTGTGGTCCTCGCATTTCTTGGCATAAGTTTTTTTTTTGTAATTGGGATGAATATTGATAGCAGCCAGTCCTTTGGTAAGTGTCCAGTCTCGTGATGTTGCACAGAGCGTAATATTGTCTCGAGATGTTGTACCGAGCAGGTTAATAGGTAGACCCCGAAACTAGTATGCAGATGGGTTGATCGACAAATTGGTAACCACCTACTCTTTACGCTTGAATGGTCCGATAAACTGCGAGGTACAGAGCAATATGGGCTGCTTTTCGAACTGAGAGCCATCTGCCATGCAGTATTAGATCTAATACGCTGATGGATGTCTCCTACTCTCTACAACATCTCATCGCTCTTCCATAGATTTTTGGCTTTAAGCCACGAACTCACGATCTCCAATTTGTCGAGCAGCCAAAGCTGTACTGATGGGTTGATCGACAAGTTGGTGACCACCTACTAGTTGTTAATTCTGTTAATAAATGTCACTTATATAAAGTACAGCCACGAAGAGAAGCACTGGACCAAGTCCTTGAAAAAATTGTCAGGTTAACACTAGCTTTAATTATTATCTCATTGGATTTAAAGTGTAATACTCTTGTTTACTATCTTCTTCCTTCGGCTCTGTATTACCCATCCACTTATTTTTGTCATCTAGTTACCTTTGAAACCTTCATTTTTTTACTACGTCTCAACATGTTGAGAAGATAGATAAAAATGTCAAAGTCAAATTTCCCACGCCTACTTGACGACAATAATATAATAAGTAGATGGGTTATAGGAATAGATAAATGATCAATTGTTTTTTGATGTGAATCAAAAACATTTTTCGAGTTTGGATGGTGATGAGAGCACCAGATATAAAATTTATCCCATTAAGAAATACGAAATTCAATATTAGCAATACGCTCCCCATGAAAACCTCAAATCGGGAAAATCCGAGCATGCACCTGGGATTATTATACCACCGCAGGGATCAACATACAACCTTGAGTTTTTCTCGCCCTTAGTGCACATCGAAATCAATAATTCCTTTCCATGAATGTCATGAAAGCCGCTAATTTGGAGAGTAAAACGAAAATAGCCACTTACCCATGTCTGGCTGGGTACTGCATCCCGGTTTTGGAGATTCGGAACGCTGGTTCTCCGGAGACGACCGACTGTCCTTTACAGGGCTGGCACTTTCTAGTATTGTCATGTTCGCTTTCAAATCAAGTTTATCGCCGCTCTCCAGGAGCTCGCTTTTAACTGGGTCAGACCTCGTTTTCTGGACGTCTCGCTGAAAAATAGGGGCAATTTTTTTTATTCGAGCGCATTTATCAACCCACCCTCTCCGATAACCGCAAAACAGACCGGTTTATACTGACCTTACAAACGTCCTCATTAGATTCCAACGAGCTGGTATTATTCAGAGACCTGCTCCTCTTCGATTCAATAGAACTATTGTTGCTCGCCTTAAAACTGTCCTCTTTTCTAATATCACCGTTTCGCAATTCACTATTAGTCTGTTTGGTATCGTCACTTTTACTACTTGTTGTAGCGGGTTTAAGTAGATCGTGCTGAGCCACTGGCAAGGGTGAAACAGGGGCGGCGACGTCGGAAAGTTTAAGGTCGTGGGCGTTGCAAGCGGGGCTTGGAAGGGGAGCCGGGGTCGAGCTGGGGTAGTCGGATTCTATCCGGGCGGTTAGGGAAGAAGAATGTTCTTCTACCATTCTGCGAAGCTTTGCCTGAAACACACAATTAACAACTAACATACTAAGCATATGCCATCTAGTTGGCTGTGAAAAGTGAAAAGAAAAAGTTGAAAGAACAAAAGTCTATTCACTTTGATTATGTCATCTTTTTCTATCAAAAATACACAACCTTCTAGTTTTCAGTGAACACGGGGTAGTTGCAGAGTTTAAACGGGCGTTTTAACGGGAGTTTTACGACCTTGGTTATATGCATACATATAACTTTATTTCAGAAAGATTTCAAACTAAGACAGGAGGCTCTAAAGCTGGAAACTGATATCTCTACAAAATTTCCTAATAGTATATCTAATATAAGATGTCATAACTATGGTAATCGTTATTTTATGTTTATGTCTGAGACTATTCCCATCTTTAAATTCTTATTGAGCAAACAAAAGATAGGAATAATCTACATTCGGGCTAGACAGAGACATCAGTCTCAACTGTCTCATCAGAGACAATTGTTACAATTCGGTTGGTTAAATTAAAAAGTTTATCCCTAATGGAACGATAAGTTGTCACGTCAGGGAACCAGCAGAGCGCAGTGTCATTTCTCAAACGTGGCATCTTCAGCTTGGGAGATGTTTTTGCGTTAAAATTGTGACTTCAATTGATTGGCATTGACATTTACATCAATTTGGATGATCTATGCTAATTGTGTTATATGGGAGGTGGTTCTTGGGTTGTGGTCCTCAGTTTTAGTGAGGAAAAACATTGTTTCTTTCCCAAGCCTCTTTTATGCTTCAAGTGTTTCGATGCTATTTAGCATCTTCATTAGTGATTGCACAAAACACTTTTATGTGCGACATAAGTGGCCGATGGATTCCTTTTTTCTTTTTGTCATGTTGTATGGTTTTCATATGCTACAAACATCAAACTTTCTAGTCGATATCCTACCTTAACATCCCTAGCGAGGTAAATAAACTGTGATGTGTATTGCAATCCTGCAGCAAAGCATACAAACTCAATTTGATCTCGAAACTTAGGATGACTGCACGTTGGGCCGTAACTTCTAAGCAAATAACGTAGAAAAGCGGAAATGTAAAAGTTGGTTTATGGTTTCAACAGGTAAAGACGGCTCCGCTCCAGTTTTACTTTGAAAATACTTGTTAATAAACATTATGGAGCTTGAGCTCTATCTGAGCTTTAAACTGTAGATTAGAGCCTTTGTTTAGTTTATTTTAGTTTTTGAGCGTTCGTCGACTTATGTGAAGAAAAAGTAGAAAGAGAATTAGACTAGTTGGGCCTGGAAAAACTTACAGTTTTTTTTTGGATTATGGATTTAATGGAGCGAGTTGGTAGTTTAGCTTGTCTTAGGTGAACCCTAGATAACCTGAAAGTTTCAAACACAGAACATTCTAAAATTAAGGGCCTATGTTTGAGAAAAAATAGGGTCTTCGGTGAGGTCGGAAACCGACGATAAGGGTGAGTGGAACAAAAGGGATGCATACTCCCAAAGAGTGTTGTAATAAAGCAGTATGTAATGCAAGACTTCTGTTGAAATATGGAGAAGTTTTTTTCTGAATATTTCTTAGTGTGCATTTACATAATTTTAAGCACATTTAGAAAATAAAAATCACGTTTGTAGAAAAGAAAAGAAAAATAAATGTATTTATAGTATATTAATCATTTAAACTCATGATTCACACGAATGCATTGAGACTGGCACCATACACAGATGGAGTAAGATTATTCATTAAACTGGGGACCATTCTATTTTCCAATGAACCATATCTACTTTCAGATAAAAAACGTTTGCGCCATAGGTCACCATTTTATGTGCAGAATCTCCAGCTTTTGGATTTTTTATTGCTGACATTGACTAATATGGTTCGTATAAATTCATTAAAACTGAGATTGAGTATGCATATAATACACAGGATAATGCGTTGCGTGCGAACTATGACCATTGGTGCAAATGTGTCTTATTCGAAAGTATTATCAACTTTCAGATGAAGATTGTTGGCGCCAATGGTTACCGTTTGAGGTGCAGATTTACCAATTTCCGGATTTCCCGTTGTTAGATGATAACGAATATGATTGATTCAAACATACATTTTCCTTGGTTTAGGTTAGTCCTGGTTAGCTCAGATATGTATTATATTTGATTAGGTTAATTTAGTACCCTGAGGGGCCCTTATGGTTAGGTTAGTGGAAGTCGGTTTAGTTATGTTTTTCCTTTGGTTAGGCTAATTCAGGTTAGTTCAGGTTAAGGAGGATGGGGGGGGGGAGACTTGCGCTCCTCGCCTGCGGCTCGTGACGCAAAACGTCTCCCTAAGAGAATAATGGTCATAAAAAGCGAGTATAATACTATACTTTGTCCACGGCCAATGCCTAATAATTAGAAATTATAAAATCTATAGGTAGTGTAAATAAAATTATTGAAATGTCAACGTGACATTCGCGTTTGACGGCAAAACCGGTGCCACCACATACATTGGTACATTGGTAAATTTTTAACGCTGCGGCATTTGATATTGCATTGTTGCCTACTCCTACTGGTTGCCAAGGCAACATGAATAACTTAAATGAGCGAGCGGGAATAATGATATTATTCCCGCAGATTGAACTCATATATCCCTCTGAGGCCATATGAGCCCTATTTAACTTTTGTCAACAAGCTGAATATCAGTATCTTATTAAGTGGTCGTGGACAAAATACATTTAAATCTGTATTTTTCTATCAATACGTATTTGAATATTGAAGAATTTAAATGTTTTTGTTTATCTGGTATTCTAAATAACTTAAGAATAGGTGTTGAAAAACAATTCGACTATCTTCACTCACTGAAAAAGGTATGCACAATTTTAACAACTTAGAGATATAGTTTTTCGATTTTTATGATCTTTTATGTGGTTTTGTTTTCCAATTTATATTGTTCACGCTAATTTACATTGTGGAGATGTATATCATAATAATAGTAACTAATTTGTAATGTTTTAACCCTGATTAAGATCCAATAAAGGATCGAAATGTTGGTAATTTCGAAAGTTTGAAGTGCATTTTTCCAGTCCTACACCTGCAATACTTTCTACACCTATATCTATAAGGACGCGAAGTATCATGATGTCAGAAAATGGGGAATTTTTCAACACATCCGTTATACCTATGGTGAACATGCTCTACAAGTACTGAAAGCCTGGACAAACAACGAGTCCAAATTGGCCGCACTATTAAATAGAAAGGAATTCCTACTACAGCGAAGTATCATGATAACTTAAGAATACTTAAAATGATTACCTGAGCATCTATGAATAGACGCCGCATCAGCAGCGCCATGGCGGCGTTTCTCCAGCCCCATGAAGCTCCATCATCAGACCCGCGAACTCCATTCTCCACCTATAGAACAACCCTGAAACAAAATTAAAGTTTCTGAACTGATGTCGAAGTCAATAACCCCTCGCATCGACACTTTCATAATGCCACTATTCGAAACTTTTGTCTGTTCTAGTTTATAGAACAGATTCCCGCTGACCTAGTTTATCTATATTATGTTACCTAAACAATGAAATAGGCCTTTCATTCGCTTTTAGTATTACACACCATGTGCTTGCCCTATCTGAGGCAGGAATAAAACAATAGTCCGGGTTTCTTTGTACTTTTGTTTGGCCACTATAACGTTTGGTATAAAGGAATTTCTATTACGATAAGATAAACATAATAATATGGGGGGAGGGCTATTTTTAGCGGTGAATAGGCTCAAACTTCAGGTGGAATATCCACCCCTAAAAGCTACGTGTGTGAGTCACAGCGTAAATAATGCCTATTCAGACAAATCAAATTTACGGGTATGGGGGAGTCTCGATATGTGGCTTTAGGGTCTTCCCAGGTGGTTGGGCTCCCAGAGAGAAATAATATTGCTCAGCAATGATCGTGTAACGTAACAAGTGCATAAGATTTTTATTACCTCGCAGTATACCAGTGGCGTAGCAAAGAAAATTTGAAATTAAGCCAGTGGGGTACCATAAAAACCATTGGTTGTTTTATCATAGTTTTGAACTATAGTTCAAGGTAGATCATGTCAGCAGATTTTGTTAGGTATAAAGCTTTTCATTATATTTTTCGGAAAAGTAGGCAATGGAAATTTGACAGATTGCCCCCCGTATAATATTTGAACTATGTCAGTTTTATTGGTTATACTGACATAATTTAAAGGTTATAAAATGCTGCCATTACAAAAAATGTTGTTGCTGGAAGTTACTAAAAATAATGGTTGTAAGCGAAAATAATAAATCCATGTACCAGAGTTGCTACTATGTTTTTCAGATCAAATACTTGGCAGAAGTAATTCTTAGGAAACTAATTTTCTTATACTAGAGCTGGGACATTGAGTTTTCAGATCAAATACTTGGCAGAAGTAATTCTTAGGAAAACTAATTTTCTTATACTAGAGCTGGGACATCGAGTTTTGCTCACCCTGTGCAATTAATATATATTAAGAGAAGGTTTGTTAACATTGAATCTTATATATATTACATACTTGTGGTCCCATGCAATGTGGTCCAAATTAATACCGGTATATGCACATCTGTAAGCTGTGAGTGTACATCTACTTCAACAGAGGTTTTTCCACCTCAAGTAAAAGGAAATAAAACAGTAGTAAAAACAACTTGGAAAGGAATGACAAAATGTTAACACCACAGGTATCATGACCCGTGAATGCCGAAACATTTTTTTCAATTTGAGAATTAACATCTCGAGAAAATCAAACGATAACTGAACTAACCTCGAAGCTGATTGTTAAGGAAGTCAGAAATGAAACATAAGAAGAAATAAATGCACTGGAGGCAAAAGCGAGCAATCTAGAAGTCAATGAAGAAGGAGCTTATCAAGGTGCAAGACCTGAGTAAGATGTTTTGGATGTCAAAAGCAACACTGTCCTTTACAGCAAAATAAATGGCATTACCTCTAAGTATTACAACTACAGTAAGAAACAAAGCATACTTAGAATACATGTTAGAATAATAGAAACCGAAGTAAGAACAGTAAAAATGGAAATAAAAAAGCTCTTAGAGGACACTCAAGTGATGCTTCAGATGAATTAAGCTCGAGTTCTAGAGAATTATGTCTACATCTCATTCACTTATTACTGGCATCTAGTTTCCCTAGTAATCATAATTTTTTCTGTCTATCTCGTTTCAGCACATTTTAAGATTATACCATAAAAATGCCAAAGTCACATTTTCAGTCAACTGGATGGCAATAATAATTGAATGAGATGTAGACATTGGCGCAATTGACCATACGTCGTATGAGTATTGTGCTGTATGTCCCACACTTCAAATTAAACTTGTTTTTACTTGGAAAAGTGTTGGCTAAAGGTTGTACATTGGTCTTTAACAAGAAGAGGTGTAAGATTGTAGACAATAATGGTTTTGTTTATACAATTCCTAGCAGACAGTGTAAGTTATTCAAAATTAACCTTAATTTCAAAAACTCTGTATCGTCACATGTAGGCTTGTGTAACCAAGCTGAAAGTGTTAATGGAAATGATGACACATGTTAATTTTAATGAATTCAAACGTATTTTGAACTAATTGTGGCACACGCTTAGTAAGTGAAAACCATAGTTTAAATTTTCACAAAAGTGAGACGCATACTAAGACTGGTGATGAACTTGAACCCTCTGACCTTTGTGGACTGTTTGAGGAGGCGTCATTCAGAGGGGCCAGGAATTTTCTCCTACTTAGGGAGGACATTACTAGTTATCGTATAGTGTAATTTTTTGTAAGCCAAGTCGAAAGCAAAATTTCAGATCATTAACTGCATCAACATTGATGGAAGACAAAGCCGCGGAAAGAATTAAAGTACTCCGTACAAATAGGGAACTTGAATTTCTGAATGAGAAAGTGGCTGAATAAGAAAGGCATAAAGCATGAGGAGACAGGTCCTTACAGCACTTACCAGAATAGTACAGCAAAGAGGAGAAATCGAGTGCTAGTCAAAGCAGCAAGAATTTTGTGCGCAGCAGAAATTTACACAAGAATTCATGGGTGAAGACTGGACTCACACTCAGCAGAGTCGTGAGAACAGTGGGAGCCAAACTCCATTTCATGGCTTGATTTGCAGGAAAAGTTATAGGTGTAACGTTTCTCATCAAGCCAAAAAATATCACTTTTCGCTCATATTACACAGATAAATATAATTGACAATGTCAAATATTTGAAAAGTTGAACAAGGAACTGGGCAACCCAACAAGTACTTACCAGCCATTACGTTCGTATTAAGAAGGTGCGCGTACGCAAAAATGACTTTGTTGGTAGCGCGACAAACTAACGCCTCACTATACCTCCCTCATTCACTTATTTTTAGCATCTCGTTCCCTTTGAAATCTTCATTTTTTTTTACACCCATCTTTATTTTTTTTACCCCTCTATTCGGCACATGTTGAATCTAAGAAATGTACTCTTCATTTACTTCTACATACTTTAACAATTTGGAGTACCAGTGGCGGCAGTACATATTCCCAAAGAAAAGAGTGAAAACTGAACCAAAAAAAAAGGAGAAAGTCTTAGTTGGTTATAGGAAGGAAGCAAATGGATACTGAATATACGTTACTCACCTTACATGTGATATCAATGGTTGATCCAGGGAGGGGAAGCGGAGGGGGCAATCCCCCCCCCCCTTTTTTTGATGCCCCTGATTTTTGTTTGACTGACTGATAAACGCAAACGCACAACTGAAAAGATTCATTTTGACGACTTTTAAAATCGACTTCCGAAGGGGTCTATCTCTGGAAATATTGCACCTATGGAACTTTCGATGTGTGTGTGTGAGGAGAGGGAGTGGTGGGAGGTGAAAGAGGGCATCAAGAAGAGGAAAAAACCGTTAGATTCACTCCGATCAGTCGAGGAGTTCTCAAGTCACATGCGGTCAAAGTTGAGTATTGAGAAAAAGTTGTAATACCCCCCCCCCCCCCTATTCCCTACCTTTGGACCTTTTTGAAAACATTTCGGAAAAATTTTTTTCATGTTTTTAATCGGAATGGCACGCTTGCATTCCCCTAAGAATGTAACAAACTCAATTCGAAAGAAATTAACCTCTAAACTGTTTTTTTTGTTAAATTGACGATTTTTCGCGAAAACGCGATTCTAAAAATGCTTAAAAATCGATTTCCGAACAGGTCTATCACCGAAAATATTGCACCTACAGAACTTCCGATGATGGGAGGTGAAAGAGGGCATCAAGAAGAGGAAAAAACAGTTCGATTCACCCCGATGGTTCGAGGGGTTCTTAAGTTACAGGCGGTCATTGAAGTTGTTACTCTGACTTTGTCTAGACAACGTGAAATTTCCGCTGAATTTTTTTGAAAATTACACTCCTTTTGTGGGAAAGGAGATATTCGTCAAAGTATGAAATTGATGAAATGATATTCGTATGAAAGAAATATTGGTCAAAATTTAGAAAAGTGTGCGTGGCACCTCAAAAAATGTTTGCGCTATTTTTTTTATTGAAGATTGCGGAAAGAATAAAGAGCTAGTATATTACGTATGAAGAGATCCTCCTGCTTTACAGTTTTGGCCCACCTGTTTAGCAATGGATTACTTACAAATGGCCGCAATATTCGCTTGAACTGACGTCACTTTATGTTTTACTTGAAATGGTTCGAGTTGCGTTTCAAAATTGTGATTTGCCAGTTGAGGTGCTCTGACGATGACGTTACGTAATGGGTCACTGAAACATGGCGGACTTCCAGTCAGAAAACAGGAACAAGTTTGAGAAAATATACTTACATTCTTTTTGGTCAATTTGGAGAATTTTTGCATCAGTTTCGACAGAAATTTACTTTTACATCTTTTTTTCTTACTTCTCAGTGAGAAGTGTCCATCGAAGATTATTTACTTCTTACTATATCATTTAGGGCACTTTTACATACTTGATTTTAGTCCAGTAAATACCTTTTTACAGGACTGGATACCGTAAAGAAATTTCACAGTATTGAGTACCGTAATGAAATTTCAATACAGCACGGTACAGGAAATACGGTCATTACGGTACAGGATACCGTAATGAAACTATACCGGATTTCTCAAAGCTATATACGCCGCGCATGAAATTCATTTTATCCTGTTTTTCAAAAATTTGATAGTTCTTTAAAAAATATGAAGTAAAATGTTGTACGTCATAGGTCCGGTAACGAGTAACAGTAATCGTTTCGAAATTTCAAACTCGGGTATCGCCTTGTCCAGAAACATCTTACTTTTACTGTAAAACTATATTTTCCAGACTTATAACGTAAATAACTATTTTAATCTCTTCTATAAATTAGAAAGAAATAATTTAAAGTCAAGTTAACGTAGAGTTTACATGCACCAAAGCAAGTTCTTACGCACAGTTTAGCTAAAAACAGGTCATCAAATATTATTTGTTAAAAGTCTTATATATTAAAGTTTCTGTACATGTCTTTTATTACATCATGTTTTGAAACTTATTTATTAATGTAAATTGACAAAATTACAAACTTCAGAAATAAGTGTTTCATAAAAGTTCTTCAATTTTTCACTTAAATCTAAAATTTTGAAGTTAAAATAAGGAGAGCGCTAGATACTTTTCTTATAATGGGTTTTGAGACTTACGATATTTATATAAATTGATAAAATTGCAAATTTCAGAAACGGACCTTTATGGAGTTGTTACCGGAGTTGGCATCAACATTGAAAATTGAAACGAACAACACAATTGAAAAGAGCCAGGACTAGAAAATCAGCAGGAGGCAGTTCCTTTGGTTACATCAAATCCTCAATTAGGCCTAAATTTAGGCCCTAAATCAGATGCAATTATTTACAAGAAGACAGATAGGCAAAAGAGGGAGATAGACTGGACCAGCCTGATCCAGTCTATCTCCTGCTTAATGGTTTCGCTTCGTTTAAGTACCAATAACCATCGAGAAAGCTTGATCTGGAGAAGACTCATTAAGGTGAGAGTCTGCTATAAAGAAAGAATTCAGTGTGTTCCAAGGCCATATTAAAAAAAAATGTTATTGAAAGTAAGGTGTTTAAACTTAAAAGTGCCAACTAGTCTAAAGCACGGATGGTTGCAAAAGAGTTCAACACAAGTAGTGAACAATCGAGGTGACATATACCCATAGAAATAACCTAAATAAATTAAAGCAATTTTAGTACAAAAGCTAACAAAAATTCATAACTAATTGCTAGATTGACCGTGACAACCTATCCAGCCTCATAGTTCATCGGCTGCGAATCCAGCCGCATACGCCCCCCTCATCCCCTTTTTTAAGCTGTTCCATGTCCATGCCAATTCGGCGTTAGAATTTCCAATAGTTCGAGGGGGTGAATGACTCGGCCCTGCTTCATATAAGGGTGCCAAGCCAAAATGTATCGGGTGAGTCATGACTACATGTTGCTTCTGTCGGATACTTCTACACTTAAGGCCTGGATTATTAATGGACGACTTGACATACAGCTAGTCGATATTTAGAACAGCCAGACGATTAGCGCTTTCAAAAATTTACTAGAAGGTTGAGTTATGGCAGAGAACTGCTTTTGAGTAATTTAGGCGTTTCACTAAATCATTACTCATCAAATTATAACCTCATGATTTCATGTACGCGTGCACTTGTCTACGGTTGTATAATAAGACAGTCCTCATATACAGGAGATTGTAAACGTTTATAACACTTTGACACAATACAGGTGGTACAGCGTGAATAATGATTTATTATTTATTCTAAACCATTTACGTAACCTTTGGAAAAATTGCTTACTCAGCCGATACCTTTTAACAGATTTTATTTCGTTCTCTATCTTTACAGTTAATGTTGTTGGCTGTTCGTGTATTTTTTTTTCGTCTGATTTAAGCACCGCTTAAGCCAGACGTTGAACCAGAGTTGTTCCAAGAGAGCATAAGGCTTTGCAAAACAGGTTTTGACTTTCCAACAACTATTGCTTTAACCGTTAGGATATGTAACTTTTCCTTAACAGATATATCTCCTTTTGTTCTCTAAATTTGCAGCGAATATTATTGGCTGCAATAGTGGTCGGTTTTCGTCAGTCCTAAGCACTAATGTTAAACCAAAGGTGCCCAAGAGACTATTAAGTCTTCCTTTGAACATGGTTCAGATGTGCGCTGTCTTAAAGAAGATAGCTAAACTCAAATGGTAGTTTTGCATACTAGGAACACAAAGGTGTTGCTGGAAACATAAGAAGTAGCTCCAATGGGCGGTCTTATGTATATACAGGGTGCCCAATATAAAGATGTCCAGCATGGGGATCTCGTAAACGGTAATTGATACAAACTTGGTTAAATGGGAGAAAAGTTGCGCATTCTAAGGATTAGTTTAATGGTGTGAACAGATCTACAAAATTATTTTGGGTTTTTTAGTTATTTAAAAAGAACCGAAATTTAGGATTTTCTTTTTTACTTTTTTTCGAGTTGTGGTAAGAGATGGATGAAAACTAGAAGCAATATTCATTGCAGTTTTTTATAAGCTTCAACATGGCAGTCTTGGTTTCGTTCTACGACGATTCGTTTTTCGAAAATCATCATCAACTTTTTTTTCCCATAAAACTATTTGGTCTGATGAGAGTCAAGTGACTAATAACGGAATTTTCAATAGAAGAATTACGCATTACTGATGTAGCGAGAACCCCCGTGTCAACAAGTCTGCGCGTCACCAACATCACTTTGGATTTAACATGTGGGTTGGAATATTTGGCACCCGGATAATTGGTCCTTTCTTTTATAATCAATCGCTTAACAGTGAACGCTATCTCATCTTACTGCAACGGGATTTGGAGGAAGCCTTAGATAATATTCTCTTGGCTTTAACGCATAACTGTTGGTTTCAACAGGATGGCGCACCCGCACATAATGCAAGAGTTGTGCAGGATTATGTATCGCATAGATTTCTTGGAAGATGGATAGGCACTCATTCGATACATCCTTGGCCAGCCCGTTCTCCGGACATCACCCCGTTAGATTTTTTTCTTTGGGGCTACATCAAAAACTATGTTTATCGATATGCTTTTGAAATAGAACAAGAATTACAAGGGAAAGTACTTGAAGCTTTTGAAACTATTACACCAAATATGTTACCTAAAGTTTTAGAAGCAACGTTAAGAAGATGTTATTTGTGTTTAGAAAATAATGGAAACTTGTTTGAACAATTTTTGTAAGTTAGTAATGTACGCTTATGTATAGGTTTTATAGAAAGGTACGTACAATTATATAAAACGTATACAAAAACCAAATTATTGCATAAATTGCTAAGTGTGATACATCAGTGAAATTGCAATAAAAAGTAGTCTTAAAATCGACAAAAAAATTAGCAGGTCCGTATTTAGAAAAAAAAGTTGATGATGATTTTCGAAAAACCAATCGTCGTAGAACGAAACCAAGACTGCCATGTTGAAGCTTATAAAAAATTGCAATGAATGTTTCTTCTAGTTTTCATCCACCTCTTACCACAACTCGAAAAAAAAGTAAAAAAGAAAATCCCAAATTTCGGTTTTTTTTAATTAACTAAAAAACCCAAAATGATTTTGTAGATCTGTTCACACCATTAAAGTAATCCTCCGAATGCGCAACTTTCCTCCTATTTAACCAAGTTTGTATCTATTACCGTTTACGAGATCCCCATGCTGGACATCTTTACCTTGGACACCCTGTATTTTAAAATTATAGTATTAGAAGCTATTAAAGCAGTTACCATCTACTTAAGAAATGAAATACACCGTGCTAGGAATCCTTATGTGAGCACAAAGCTATAGAGAAAAAGTTTTGATATATACCTTAGTCCCTACCATATTGGTCACATTGAACTTTTGATTGATTCGAGCTATGATTATTTATGTACATTAGAAAATGTCATCTAGAAGACTAAGAAGACTATGATTTTTTTACAGAAAAGGATGACATAATCAATGTGAATAGACTTTTATTCCTTCATCTTTGTCTTTTTGACATTTCACATCCAACTAGATAACGTTTTCAACTGAACACTCCCTACTTACCATGATGCCACTAGGAGACTCACCGGGTTGGAACAAAAGTGAACATAATATAAGTCCACAAAGATGTTTTTAACTTCAATAAACAAGATTAATGATAGGTATTCAAACAGACATGACTGGTGACAAGTCAAAAAAGTGCATTTGTTCGTTATGATCTTTAGGCACATTTGTTGCACTTCAATAGTTTCTTAGTGGACAATTAAAAACGCCTTAACTGATGCTATTAGTGTCACTTCTACTACCCACCATCTGTTTTATCACTTGCCGGAATGGCAAAATTATTATTTTAACCATAACATTTGTGCTCAAAACCAACATAGGGATATCCAAATATTGATGTTATCCACTTAATTAATTAATAATTCCAACCGAAATTAAAAAAAAAGTTCTCATAGTAAAATAAGAGCAAAAATGAACCTGTCCTTGAGACTCGACTTCAACAATAAATAAATTGACTTCTACCCAACATTATCGACAGTACCAAATGGGTGTTGTCAAAGTATTTATTGACTTTGACTCACATAATAGAAGATCGTCTCGGATGTGTGTACGGATGGGCGCAGCAAGGTACCACAGTCGGTACCCGAATTAGCCGCTTATTAGAATCGAACCAGATAAGATAAAAATTATTAGTGATCGTATTAAAAGATGTATATTATTTTAGTTGCGAACATTTTCGTGGGTGTGTACATATTATTTTAGGTAGTGCGAGTGATTAGCTGGTGGGATAATGTGAACACCATGAGTTTCTGGACACAGCTCCCGATCGTTGCTCTTCTGGTCTTGCACCATGCTAACTGGTAAGTAGAGTTTTGATTAATATCAATTACTGAGTTAACTAAATTGATACTATCCAGTATCTCTGGTACATACCAATGTGCCTTGACCGGTTATCAGCTGAGCTGCAGTGGAATCAATCAAGAAGAGATAAGTGGCAGTCCGGTAGCAACCTTCAGCAAGCATTTCATAGATAGCCTTAGCGTAATTAATGGAAACTTACCTACAATTTCACCACACACTTTTCAAAACTTCTCTTCTTTACAAACGTTGAACATCATCAATTCGAAAGTTTCTCAAGTGGACCATGGTTCTCTGTTGAACATGCCGCTACTTCAAGAGTTGTCGCTTAGCGGCAATACTTTATCGGAATTTAACTCCCAAGGAATTCTTGTGGGAACGGTATTAAAATACCTAAATCTCTCGAATAACGTATTAAGGGATTTTTCAAACTTCAATGCCACACAGTTTCCAATTCTAAAGTGGATTGATTTATCCAATAACCAGCTGACTCACCTTCCAATTGACATCCTCACAAAACTGGAAGAAGTGAAGGACTTTTACGTGCTCGCGGACAATAACCCATGGGATTGTGTGCATCCTGCTTGGTCTAGTTACCTAAATGGAATCATGATTGAGGCTTTTTGCAACGAAGACTATGTTACAAGTGAGGAGCCGTTGCAGGAAAACAAGCAGGAGGAATTTGTACTTTCTATGGACAATGATACTTCAGCGGCTAACGAATCGTACGCAGAGGGTGAGTGTCCCAAACCAAACTGCTACACGTGCAGCTTTTACTACTGCCTAATTTGGATGTTCGGGGGTATTTGGTTTGGAATTATTCTGGGCAACATTGGGAAGATACGCCGTTTAATTTGCGACAAGACGACGACCTATTCGGACAAATACACCCAATGCGGTGAGTTTAAGTGACAGTGGATTAAAGTTGGTGCTGATAGTGATATGCTTTTTTTTAGATTACTCAATAGTGGAGCAGCACATGATTTCTGGTGTTTTCGATTCCAAAACACGTAAGTTTACTCCTGTGTCTGCCTTAGGGACCTCGATGCCCAACATTGTACTTAGCGTGGAGAAAACCTAGTAACATATAGATCTGCTTTTTCTATCTAGTAATAACGCAAAGATAAATTGATACAATTGTATAGAGAAAAACGATAATGTGACAGGAAGGACTGTTTCATAATATTAAAACAGATAGGTGTCTACAAAATAAAGATATTCGTTTAAGTCGTGTTTATCTTTTATCGTTAAGCTATGGGTATTTTAATTCATCTTTGGGAAGCTAGCAAATATCAAACAAATTTAAGTCACCACATGATGTGCGTATACAGGGTCTTCTGATAGGTCATGCCATAAATAACAGGAAACACAGTAGAGCAATAGAATTTGTGTACTTCATATACAAAAATAAATTCCTATTCCTCCTGATTACCAATATACAGTGTATTTTCTGATTACCAATATGCAGAACATCAAAGTTACAGTTTTAAAGAGGATATTATTGTAAAGCAAATTGATATTTATTTTGACAAACTGAGTTGTCCTCACTCCTAGAAAAGTGATATGTAAGAAGTTATTGTTTCATAAAAAAATATTTTCTTCTTTTTTGGTGGTATTAAGTTTGCTATCCACAAATATCAATATGATAATTATGCAAAGGAATCGCGTAGGGAACACATAGAGGAGAGGACGTTCATTTGGAAACGTCATCTAGTAGCCTGTGAAATGTCATAAAAAAAGGATGAAAGAACAAAAGTCCGTTTCTTTTAATTGTCATCTTTTTTTGTCAAAAATTCACAGCCTTCTAGATCATGCTTTCTAATAAGCAGAGAGTACTGTAGGTGCATTTCAGTCAAATCTCTAATAGCTAAAAATGGTACTTTTGATGCCTAAGACTGTAGATTGTAGAAGGAGCCTACTTGCCAGATTTAACCATTTTTTTTTAATTTAAGTTAAAACCTGTAGCTTTTCATCAATTCGGTTAAATTCATCAAATTATTTCAAAAGAAAATAGTTAAGTTAAACCTAGCACTTTTTAACTTCTAGTTCTTCATTTTTATTGCATCATGCAGTTTTAGGTTAACTATTGCTTCATTACTTCACTACTTTTAAGCTTTTACTAACACCGACTACTGTAAATTACATATAAGGTTCTTAACTTTTTAGTTATGTTTCTTTGATTCTTTTTACCATAACTCTTCTATAGGTATTTGCTTACATGTTTTAGGTTTACAATTGTGACAACCTACTATTTAAAATCTTTCCATCGAGGAGGGATAAACAATTTTTCATGATCGCGAGGCATTTTAGTAATTTTTACTTTTCTCTTTTTCTTCTTGATATTCTCTGCAGATTTATCGATATTTTTTGTAATTTTGTTCCTTCGAGATTACTTCTTTTAGTAAAGAGTAGGTGGTCATCAATTTGTCGATCAACCCATCTGCATACTACTTTCGGGGTCTCTCTCTCCTCAGTACAGCTTTGGCTGGTAGACAAATTGGAGACCCTGTGTCGCGGCTTTAAACCGAAAAAAGTACAAAAGTACAGTGAGATGTTGTGCAGAGCAGGCGACATCAACCAGCATATTAGAAATAACACTGCATGGCAGATGGCTCTCAGTTCGACAGGTCGACAAAAGGCTTTAAGCCACGACTCAAAGTGTCGAATTTGTCGAACAGCCAAACCTGTACTGATGAGGGGTAGACCCCGAAGCTATAGTATGAAGATGGCATAACAACAAATTGGTGACCCCCTACTCTTTAAACTTTGTTTTGGTTTTGATAAAATGCGAGATACAGAACAATATGGGTTGCTTCTCGAACTGAAAGCCATCTGCCATGCAATATTAGATCCAATATGCACCGGCATATCCAGGTGACATCCACCAGGATGTCGCCTGCTCTGTACAACATCTCACCGCTATTCTGTAGCTTTTTGGCTTTAAGCCAAGACACACGGTCTCCAATTTGTCGACCAGCCAAAGCTGTAGTGATGAGGGGTAGACCCCAAAAACTAGTATGCAGAAAGGTTGCTCGACAAATTGGTGACCTACTCTTTACACTTCGTTTTGGTTCCGATAAAACGCGAAGTACAAAGCAATATGGGCTGCTGCTCGAACTGAGAGCCATCTGCAATATTAGATCTAATACGCTGGTGGATGTCGCCTGCTCTGTACAACATCTCACCGCTATTCTGTAGCTTTTTGGCTTTAAGCCAAGACACACGGTCTCCAATTTGTCGACCAGGCAAAGCTGTAATGATGAGCGGTAGACCCCAAAACTAGTATGCAGATGGGTTGATCGACAAATTGGTGACAACCTACTCTTTACACTTCGTTTTGGTTCCGATAAAATGCGAGGTACACACAATATGGGCTGCTTCTCGAACTGAGAGCCATCTGCCATACAATATTAGACCTAATACGCTGGTGGATGCCGTCTGCTCTGTACAACATCTCACCGCTATTCTGTAGCTTTTTGGCTTTAAGCCACGACACACGGCCTCAATGTATCGACCAGCCAAAACTGTACCGATGAGGGGTAGACCACGAAACTAGTAGGCAGATGGGTTTATCGACAAATTGGTGACCACCTAATCTTTACACTTTATTAGACAATATTAGATCGAATACGCTGGTGGATGCCGCCTGCTCTGTACAACATCTCACCGGTATTCTGTAGCTTTTTGGCTTAAGCCACGACACACGGCCTCAATGTATCGACCAGCCAAAACTGTACCGATGAGGGGTAGACCACGAAACTAATAGGTAGATGGGTTGATCGACAAATTGGTGACCACCTAATCTTTACACTTCGTTTTGGTTCCGATAATCTGCGAGGTACAGAGTAGTATGAGCTGCTTCTCGAACTGAGAGCCATCTGCGATGCAATATTAGATTTAATAGCTGGTGGATGTCGCCTGCTCTGTACAACATCTCACCGCTATTCTATAGCTTTTTGGCTTTAAACCAAGACACAAGGTCTCCAATTTGTCGACCAGTCAAAGCTGTACTGATGAGGGGTAGACCCCGAAACTAGTATGCAGATGGGTTGATCGACAAATTGGTGACCACCTAATCTTTACACCTCGTTTTGGTTCCGATAACCTGCGAGGTACAGAGCAATATGGGCTGCTTCTCGAACTGAGAATTTTTGATTTGTTTTTCGGTGAATATTCTTTACATATTTAAGCCCTCAATATTCAGAAATCCATTCTTTTTCTGTTAAGCTTCTATCTAAATATAGTAACTTTGCCTTTTTTTAAAGCATTATGATTTTTTTGTTCCTTAATATTTATAACCCTCAATATTTAGTTATCCGGTATTTTCATGTCCAGCTTCCATCTAAAAATGTAATTTTGCCTTTTTTACGGCTTTACGATTTTTATGTTCTCTTAACAATCTATCCCTAATGCACTTTCTTGCCTGTCAACGAAAAGCTCCTTCTATCAGTTTTTTTCCTCTTCGTGATTGGTTATTTTCTAATTTCATGTGTACATAAATTTCGTCACCTTTGCCTTTACATTTTAATGTTTCCTCCGTTTTTAGTTCATATATTATTGTATTTTTTTTATGGCGTTACCCTACTCATTAATTTTGTTATTGTTCTTTTATTTTTCTTTCTGAAATGTGCATTAGGCACTTTGAAACTTCTTGATAAAATTGTTTACTTAATCCTCAAATTTGCTTCCTGACCCTTCTTAATAAATTTCATTTGTGTTTTCTTCCATTCTTCTAGCTCTTTGTCACAACTTCATTTCTAATGTGCGATGTTTGATTCTTAATGACACCGGAATTTGTTTATTACTTTTCTTCTTTTTGTTATTTTCTGCCCTAATTGACACTATTTTTGCATTATTCGTCCTCGGCTCAAGCTTCTCCTACATTGTAGAAACAAAACTTATTGATTCTTTGTGCTTCTTTCATTTTAATTCAGACCGGGTTTTAATTTCCTTGTAATCTGGGTTCGAGTTTCTCATTCTAATGGCGTGTTACAAACAATAGCGAGTTCTTTTTTGATTTACTAAGTCTACATTGAGGTTTTCTTTTTGTTTGATACCCAATTATACCGGGTTTTGGTTAATACTGCTATTCTCTGCCCTTCATGTCAATATTTTTTGCATTTTTTGGGCCCCCAAGAATATTTCTTCTACATCCTAGACACAACGGGAGGAACTTGGAAACTCCATGTGACTCTTGCATTTTTGTGAGATGCAGTACAGAGCAAGAGCAGGCGACATCCACCAGCGTATTTTAGCTCCAATACTGCATGGCAGACAGCCCATATTGCTTTGTACATCGATGGTTATCGGAAGCAGAACGAAGTGAAAAGGTCTTTTCACTTCTTTCTGCTTCTCGAACTGAGAGGGAAAACCGAAGAGACAAGGTCCTTTCACTTCGTTCACACACAAGAGGAGTTGCAGGCTTGGACAAACACAAAAGTCAGCAGTAGCAGAGCACGCTCTCTCCGAAGGTCACGATATACTTTTCAACGTCAGCGCTTCTATCCAAGACTAATGAGAGAGGCCATTGAGATCTTTAAACATGACAACAATTTCAACAGAAAGGAGGAAAAATTACGTTTCTAAATACAGACTGGATGCGAGTTCTACGAATATTTCAAGTGCGCCGAAACCCCGCTCCACTACTACCCCCACCCCAGTCCCACCACTGCAGGGCGATGGCGGGGGAATACATATCACGGAGCTCACCACAGTCGAATCAGTCAACGTCGGGAAGCACGGGAGATCATTTCGCCCATTGATTCATCGCCTTTGATAAGGTCTGCTGGGCAGTTGTAGATAAAACGTCAGGAAGAAATTCCATTGAATCACGGTTTCAAAACCTTTCAGATTGTAACTTCACACCGTGTATTCCAAAGACACGTTGACCCGAAGAGTATTGTTATTTATAGGCTGAATTGTCAGGGTTGTAACGGTTAATATGGGACTTTCAACCAAAAACAATCCACCATTTATAAAAGTCGGAATAGATTCAATTTCAAGGAAGGTCTTGAAATTAGTCGTAAAGTGTTAGCTAATTCTGACTGTCTCAATACCTACACGTGACTCAGTTGCTTCTTTGTACCTTTTCAGAAAAGACTCTTAAATTAAATTGAACTCAAAAGTATCTAAAGTCTGATAACCACATTTTTGATGACAATAATCTTTAAATGACAACAATAGTAATCATAATTGACGCCACTCCTCCAAGTCAGGAATTGGGCCTCAAAACAAGGCCAAAATATTAGTATTTTAGTTTTTCATTACTTTTCTTTAGCTCGGCAATCATTCCAAAACAACAATTATTTTTCTACACAACTAAATAATCACTAACACTCAGTTAGTAAATTAAAAGGGCTTTATATTTCTTTTCATATCACCCATAAAACACTATTTAAGCCCTAAAGATCTTGCAGTGGCACGTCGCTCATTCAATACCATGGACTCCTCCGACAAGTCTTTAAATATCTCCGACTCGGTCAATTCGTGCAAACCGGCATCCATGTCGCTCTTCTTGTACGTAATTTCCACACTGAAAACTGATGACTTTTCCAGCTTGACGTGACCTTTATTAATTTCCTGGCTGGTAGGGAATACTGTATGTACCACATCTCCTGGTCTCCTGCTGTTGCTTGGTAAAAAATTGAGGCAACTGGCGCAGTCTTCTGCTGACAAATTGTCGAAGGAATTGCCCGTTCGACGTATTTCCTTGTGGAAATTCGAGGAGTACGTTTTTCTGCTGGACTTCCTGCACCTCGAAAACATTTGTTCTGACGAATTTCCATATGTGTTTTTCAATTTCTTGTTGGCATTGTAGCAGCAACACCCATCGGAGCCAGTCTTTAACGTTCCGCCCTGCTTTTTCAGGATTAACTCCACGCTTTGAGTCCGAGGCTCTACCTATAATAATAGTTGATAATTTGTTTAATAATTAGCAACTTAAACGGGACGATGTGAAAAGAAACCTGAGTTGCAGGCCGCGCTACACTAATGAATCTATTTAAAACGGCAATTTGGTCCTTTTGATCCTCTACTTTGCCCTTCATTGCCGCTATTTCTTCCCTTTGGGTCGCAATTACGCGTTCTAGTTCTACAATGAAAGCAAATAATATATTTGTTTTATTTGATACTTTAAAGATTTTCAATTGTTATCATTTGATTTTTTTTGCTAATGTTAGACGATTTCTTCATAGAGGCACTTTTATCATAAAGATTTAGTTTATCAATAAGATTGAAGTATTATTAATAGGATATATCAGATTAAACAATTACCTTTCATTTTTTTATCTTTTTCGTCGATTTCTTGCCATAGTTTCCTCTCAACGTGGGAGCCATTCGGTTGTTTATCCACCAATTGAGCGTAAGCCTCCCGGATTGCCTGCAAATCCTCCACTTGCGACTTGAACACATCTCGCTCTTGTTTCAGTCTTTGAAATGCTGCCTTTTGCTCAGTTTTAAGCTATGTACCGTAGGTACATATAATAATGAGATCGTTTTATTATGATTCTTTTGGACGACTTACCTCCTCTAATTCTTGTTTCAGAGATTTGTTTGCGATTTTGGTACGACTCCGGTCCAACATGGCTTCGGTCAACTTTCCTTTCAACGAATCGCATTCAAGCCTCACTTTTTCCACACTCTTTTCAGTTTCTTTTCTTATTTGTGTTTTTAACAGATCCACTTCTTTTTTTACCATATCGAAAAAACTACATAAAAATTATAAATAACGAGAGGGAGAATAAATGGAAAAATGTACTAATTATCAGATTGTATTAACTAGAAACATCAAGCTTTCAAAGAGTACCGATTGTCTAAGAAATAAGCATTGGTCATGACTTCAGAGGTTTTCATCTCTCTTTACCTAGTCAATCAAATAGATGTCAAGCGAGATGCCATGTATCATGCAACTTTACCTGATTTCTTCTTCAGTCTTAATTCCCCATTTTTCAAGATCTGTTTTTCCAACGTTATCTGAACTGCCTGCAATGTTGATGAAGAGCAGAATGCGATTCGGTTCTGGTGACTTCGTTTTGGATAATTCGAATTCAAACTTGCGTTTTTGCTCTTTAGTCATTTCCAGCAAAACTCTCGCTTCCGAATTGATCTTGTTCAACATCTTGCTAATGCAGCTTTCTTAAAATTGAAAAAAGTAGATGCATTCAATTAGAATTAACACATCAATATAAACTTGAAATCTCTATGGAACATCAAGTTATTGTTTTCAAAACAAACAACAGATTATGAGACTTACACATAAGAAATGATAGGAAATAGTATATAGTTATTTTTTTCCATGTTTAGTGAAGATATCTCTGAAACAGCAACAACAAAAGCATAGTTGCGAATTGGGTTAAATGGGAAAAGAATTGCAGATTTTGGAGATCAGTTGAAACCACTTTAACATTTTTGAAAAATTCACGACTCACTAGATCAATAGTAGAAACCAAATTTAAGGTATTCTTTAAATCAATTCACCTATAATTATTATTTGGTCAATTATTAATATATAATAATTAAAAAAGTGATTATTTCATCTTTCTTTCAGAAAAAAAAAATCGCCTTCAATAATGTGCGCCGCTGGTGTAGGTCAAAAAAAAATCCACTGGACCAAATCATCAAAGCTCGAAAAACTCTTTAGTAATTTTTTGTCAACTTTGGGTGTTTAAATATTATTTTCCAAATCTACTTGTTGTTTTTTGTTTGTACTTCAGGTTTTTTTTCTTTTCCTTTTTGTCTGGTTTTCTAACTCTGCAGTTACTTGAATGAATATAGAGATATGAATCTAAGGTAGATTGGTATAGTGGGTACCAAATAGCAACTTTGGACAATTCTCAAATCGCCTTTATACCAAGCGATTTGAGAATTTTTCTTCTAGTTGTTTTTCGTAGTCACACGAATCTTTAGTACTTTCTTATAATTGCTCTTGTTTCTTGAATATAGAGGAGAAGTTCTCTTCCATGGCGTGGAGGTTCTACAATATCAAGTTTCTCCTCAACCTCTTGTGAGGAATTTTTTCAGTTTCCATTTTGTCACTCTTTTTTTGCTTTTTCACTTTCCTCTTTGTAATAAATCTCTTGAAAATTTCTTGTGGGTTGGGAATGTGGTGCTTTCTCTTTTTTGATTCCGCGTTTCTTGATAATCATTTCGTTGGAAATTTCCTCCGTCAAAGACTGCTGCGTCTTGATTTTTTTTCGGAAGCCCTTTCGCTCTTCAGGATTTCTATTACTCTCCTTCCTTTATTCCTTTTTTTTTTAATCGCACGAGTCTTAATTATTTTCCTTTTTGGGACTCCTTGCTCAAATACTCTTGTTTCTTGAATACATTCAGAAAGTTCTTCTCCAAGATGACAAAGTTTTAAAAATATGCAGTATCCAGTTAGAATTTCCGATACATTACGTTGCTTTCTTCTACTACGCTTGCAATTTTAGTTTTCTCCATTATGGCCTGTTTTGTTTTTTAGGCATTTCTTGACGAACTCTTCTTTCTTTAAGTTGCTCAGGAATCTTTTCCATGATAAAAGAAATTTCAGGTTTCTTGCCATCTTCTTCTGTACTGATTATTTAAGAGTTTTCTTTTTCGTTCTCTTAATTTCTTAATCTTACTTTTTCCTTCCTTCTCCTTCATCGCAAAGATGTAATAGTTACTTTATCCACACCATGCTAGTTCAGCTCGCAACTCTTCCTATTAGGACACTAAATGTCTTAATAGATTGTGTAAGAATGACACATCACATCTATATCATAGCCCAGTGAAAAATTTCATCGAAAAGTTGTGTCATCTTCTGATAAAGAAAAGCGCGGATGGACTAGCCTAGTATACATCCACAAAGTAACGGACAGAATCGGCAGGCTACAGGAAAAGCACAATGTTAAAACTGTGCCTCGGTATACATTGGCTTCATAAAACGCACTAAAGACACGAGGATCACGGAACACAAGAGGAGCTGCAGGCTGGGACAAACACAAAAGTCAGCAGTAGCAAAGCACGCTCTCTCCGAAGGTCACTGCATCATTTTCAACAAGGTGGATATCTTATATCAATCGCAGCTTTTCTATCCGAGACTAACGAGAGAGGCCATTGAGATCTTTAAACAGAACAACAATTTCAACAGGGAGGAGGAAATATCGTTTCTAAATGCAGACTGGAAGCGAGTTCTACGACATACTTTAAGTGCGCCGAAACCCCGCGCCACTTCTACCCCCACCCCAGTACCTCCACTGCAACGCGACAACGCTGGCGGGGGAATAAATACCACGGAACTCACCACAGTCGAATCAGTCAATGTAGGGAAGCAGAAAAGATCACTTCGATCATTGCGTCATCGCTTTTGATAATGTCTGCCGCAGCTATAAACGAAACGTGAGGAAGAAATTCCATTGTACCGCGGCTTCACAGCCTGGAAAACACTTTAGATTGTATTTAAAAATATTGTGTTCCAGTTCCACTTCTACGTTTTTATTTACAATACCATATTTTTTGACTTTATAAGTCTGTCTAACGTAGGCATTTTTTTACTTCTTGATCTTCTTATTCTTTGAAAGCTGCTTTTCGAATAAATTCAGATACTGAATTGATCATTTTAATTATCTTTTATTTTCAGTTAATTTCTCCTTATCGGTGCTTTTCTTGATATTATGTATAAGCACTGCTTGCTCTTTTTGATGTTCCTTTTTCAAAGTTGCTATATTCTACTTTGTGTAATAGTGTCAATAGCATTCCATTGCTCTTTTCCAGAAAAGGTACTGAAGAGTCTAAAATAAATTGAAATAGCAGAATGATTCGATGGTTAAGCAAACCATCCAAATGCATGTGGCAAGTTATAAAAGAAAAAAGGTTTGCAGGAAAGATGAAGAAAACTACCCTAGCACTTTCTTGCCTTCCTTCCTACCGAGATAACTTCTCTTGGTCTTTCTAGACCAGTATTTGCGTTCCTCACATTCTCAAAAAAATACTATTTCGTCAATATGGGATGATTCAAAGACACCAAAGCAAGTAGGTATTGAAAAAAAAACACTTTAGTTGCATAAGCAAGCATAAGGGAGCGTTTTGAGTACAACACTGACACATTCGAGATATATGTTACTCACTGAATCATTTGAAAATAACAGTTTGGCAAGTGGCGCTTTATGAACTTATGGCTAAAAATCTTAAATAAACAATAAAAAATGATAAAGCAGTGCGTAAGTTTGTTTATTTTTAATGCAAGAGGAATGGATTATGTAACTCATCAGAGATAACATCGCTTGTGTTTAAATAAGGTTTTATTTTTTTGTAAATTTAGATGTCACATTAAGAAAATCGTTTATCTATAAAACACTAAATTTGTTTACATCTAAAGCTAGTAAGACTGCTTAATACGTATTCTATCGCAAATTTTGTCGGTTTAAAATTTTCCTTTACTGAAATAAGTATTCAATACTGATACAAAAATAAGATATTTTACTAACCTACAATAGTAATTTTCCTCAGAAGCATATAGTTGATACAAAAACCTCGATTCACGCCTATAATCTGTGCGATATGAGTGATTGCTTATGGATATATTCGCTCGTCTGTTGCATATTCATCAATTTGGTTCACCTTTTCCTTTTTGTATTGATAGAAATGTGGCGCTGCATTAAACATGATCGTAATTTATATTGAATTAGTGTGAATTAATCAATCAACGTCGGATTGATGGCACACGCAGTAATTATCAATGTAATGAGTTAACTGTTCTTGATTATATTATCTTTTAAAATCATTACCTTGCCACTTTATTGGACATGCAGTGTAGTGAAGAGTGGGGTTGACTTGTTCATTTTGCGTAGCCCAGTGTGACCATTAATAAAATTGTAGGGAAAACTATTGATTCAAAGTTTGGGACGAGGGATGTATCCAACCGGTATCGTCTAATAGTGTCAACACTCTTGTTAGCTTTAGTCATTTTTGTAAATTAGGGGTATTCATTTCAAAACTTTGATTTTGCTTTGATGATCATTTACTTTGATTACGAAAATGCATAGCCTTCTAGGCTATGCATTTTTTTCGAAGAATACAGAAACATAGTCTTCTAGGCTATTTTTCTAATGAACACACCCCGTATAGCAAGCACTGACATAGTGGACAAAGCAAACAATTATTTCCGGCATTCCTAACTGGTCTTCATTTCTGACCCAAAACGCATCATATTTGTGTCGCATGACCAGAATGTGACCAGATCTCGTCAATTCAGAATCACGATTTTGAACCATACTCGTCACATGTCAATTTTGCAGACGCTGATTTGTGCTTTTTTTTTGTTGAAAACTGGGAAAAACATAAAAGAAGTATGCTGTGTAGAGTATCGCCTTCCTATCTGGAAGTTGGTGTTTCAATCTGATATTTATGATGTCAATATGAGAAGGCAGCATGTTCTGACAGTTCCTCGAAAACAGAAAGTACTGGATATGAGGCAATTCCTCTTTGAAAGACAGTAAGTAATTCCTATGATTACTGTCTTTCAAAGGCAAGTCAAGTAAACCAATTTTTTTTCTCTTTTCTTCCCTCTTTCGTAGCTTATTCCATTCCTGTTCTCCCTTCTTTTTTTCTGGTTTTTGTTTTTGAAGGAACGTTAAATATAAGTGTGTACCAGGGTATAGTGCCTTTTCAATGTTTTCAATTTATGTGGTATTGGTAAAACCTTAATAAATAGATGAAATCTGATTGCACATTTTGATTTTTATACTAGATTTAATGGCATGATTTTTTCCCGATCAGCTCGATTCGTTTTCCGTATACAGGACGTTTTTGAAAAAGTGCGCTTTTGATATGATACAAAATATCACCAAATAAGAAGTAGCAACTATTATCGTTGCCAGTTAAATCACTTAATTACTTATAAACTGTTTTAATTCTAAGATAATCAAGGATAATTTTATTGATATATTTCAGCAACTTGATCCCACATGTTCTTTTTGTTGGTCACGCGCTTCTTTATATCGTTTGCGTCAATTGCCGCAGAAACCCCGTGTACACAACTCTGTTTTGTCTTTTCAATTCTATAAAATGAAGTTCAAACAACAGTTGCAACATTTTTTTTTCATTGCAACAATTACAAGACTTTGGTATTCAAAAAGGGTATTATTTGGAATTCTGCATTCTTTAAACTAGGGCATTTGACACAACAACTTTAAGAGAAATTCATTCCTGTTCATGTTTAGATGTCTGTCCTAATAAAGAGCACCTTTTTTGAAACCGTTTTTGACATAACATAACAAACTCAATTCGAATGAATTTAACCTCTAAAGAGGTATTTTTAAAAATGGTCAAAAAGACGCGATTCTAAAAGTGCTTAAAAATGGATCTTGAAGGGTCTATCTCCGAAAATATTGCACCTACGAAACTTCCGATGGTGGGAGGTGAAAGAGGACATCAAGAAGAAGAAAAAAACATTTGGACTAACTCCCATAGGTCAGGGCGTTCTCAGGTTACAGGCGAACCAAGTTGAGAATTGAGAAAAAGTCGTAATCCCCCCCCCCCTCTTTGGACATTTTCGAAATCGAAATTTTAGAATCGACTTGGTAATCAGACACCTGAAAATTGTTGATTTGTATCATTCATTTATTAAACTCAATCGAAAAAAATGCGGTATTGTAATTTTTCATAGTCGGTATAGTATAATTCTTGTTGAATTGGACGGTTCCTCGCTAACCTGAACTAACCTGAACTAATAACAGATCCTGGGACGCAACATTTACCTCACTATATTCGGTATAATATTTGATAATTTTAATTGTTTTATAATTAATTAAGATATTTAGGGACCGCGGCCGGGGGCTGTCAGTCATCCCTGTCAAGACAGAGCTTGTGCTCTACACCAAAAGAAGGAAAACTACAGGTTTCTCCCACCCTCTCACCCACGCTGTACGGTGAACCTCTGCTACAAAAGCCTGAGGCAAGTACCTGAGAGTGATCATCGACAGCGGGCTAACCTGGAAAAGTCACGTGGAAAAGGCATGCAATAAGGCAACAGCACTGACATGGCAACTACGCAGTGTAGTGGGCAGGGAGTGGGGTCTAAAGCCACACGTCCTGCACTGACTCTACACTGCGGTAATCAGACTGAGGATAACCTATGGGGCCGTGATCTGCGGGCCAGCAGTGGACAGGGCATGCCTATGTGCTGAAGGTGGTCAGACTGCAGAGAAAAGTCTGCCTAGCCATAACGGGTACATTCAGAACAACCCCGGAAGCAGCACTCAATGCCTTACTGGGTCTGCCGGAGCTTCCAATCTGGGGTAAGAAGGGGGCGATGGCGTCCTGCAGGAGGACGGATTGCTGCGTCCAGGGGAAGGATACAGCTATGGAAAGTGGTCACACGCAGATCGCCAACCTCATCCAGCGGGACATCCCGATTGTCCTGTCGCAAGAGAGGCGCCAACGCGATCAGCCACAGGATGGTTTTCCAGGCGGAGGTGTTTGCAATGCTCGAGGTGGCACACGAACAGAAGTCATACAGAGAGCAGAGCAGGGCATCTACATCTACTCCGACAGTCAGGAGTCTGCGAGTCATCGGCAGGAGCGGAACGAGTTCAATGTTCAGGACTGCAAAGATGCTCTAGAGTCACTGCCAGAAACAAAAGGGGTAACTCTGGGATGAGTTCTTGGACATAGGGGCATCAAGAGGAACGAGCGTGCCGACGAATCGGCCAAGCGTGGTTCCCAGACATGTTTTACTGGAGAGAACTATGCCTAGGAGTAAATAAAAGGTACGTCTCTCATACTCTGAATGCGTGGGCATGGGACAGTACAAGGGCAAACTGGACTCAGTCAGAAGTATGTAGACAGACCGAGGAAATCTACCATAACCCGGATAGATCCACGGCCTGTGGCTTGGGAGAAACCGGCAGTGCCTGAGAGACCTTATAGGAATCCTTGCTGGACAATGAGGAATAAACAGGCACCTGCAACCTCCTAGGAATGGCTGACAGTCCACTCTGGGGGGCAGGGGAAGAGTCATCATACCACTTTCTGGGAGTGTGCCTTAGGTGGGCGCGACTGCGCCTTAGGACATTTTGGCCGCTTTTCTTCATCGAGAGGAGCTTTCGACTCGGGACGGAATACTCTCCTACATTAGAGGGACGGTCGACTCGTCGACGGAAGGAATCAGGCCCCTAGTGGAGTAGGGATGGGTGGACCGGGGGACTGTGAAAAGGGTCTCTAAGGCCTAGTCGCGAGGCTTTGCCCCTCCCCCTCCCTCATTGTTTAATACTACCACTACTAGGGGCCGCGGCTTTTTTCGAAGAATCATAAGCAAATTTATGGAAAAAGAGAAATGCATTGACGAATTCCAGTAGGTGTGAGGTTTTCGATGATTTTCTTTAACTCTATCAGTTTACACAAGCTATAGATGTTTTAGACGGCTGTGAACAAAACTGGAAGATTTTAAGACACTCCTAAAATCTCATGCAAATCAAATAACATTTTTATGATAGACTTGTAGAGGATTTAACAAAAAGCATCATAAGGTTAAGTGCTCTTAAATTGGCTTTAAAACGTAGTCTTGAAGACCTTCATAAAGGGGCCATTTTGGTTTAAAACGGTTTTATACCACTCTTGAAAGGTCTTCGTAAAGTTAAATATTTTATCCCAATTTTTAGTTTTAACCTTAAAGAGTGTTTTAGAACTTAACTGTTTACTTGGGTTGGAAAGGCCTTTGCACAATTATAAAGAAGAGTAACGACGTGGTTTATGGATCAAGAGGAACCCCAGGTCAAAGCTGAAAGTTGTCCATCTGGATCGATTAACAAAATACCATGGAACTTTCTTCGGGTCGACCCTTAAGAGGAAGGCAATGTTAACGACTAGCCCAAGCTATCGTCGGTCGTCTCGGGCGACCCTTGGACCTATCGGGACGTCGCCAAGTGTGATTTATTACCTTGCTAACGCAAGATTTAGTGCTATTTAAAGGTTTAGCTGTATTATTTTATTGTTCTCGATGAATGTTACAGACTTTTCTAGTTTATAAGCTTTATGTATAAAGGCAGGGGCTGCTGCGAGTCTAGTTAATCTAATTTTTATTGGAGTATAAGTAGGCTAAGAGAACAAAACGATAATAGAGAGCTGTAATAAAGTATTAGTGGTAATTAGTGGACTATAAGTATACGCGTTGTATTTGTGTTTTTTATCGAGTAAACAAATTGTTTTTTAATTACATTTAGTTGCACTGGAACTATTTGAACCCCGAGTTTGCAACAATTCTCAATACTTGACTAATTTGCTTATATTCTTTCATTTCGTTTGAGTTATAAGTGGATAGAAACACACTCGTGAAAAACAACAACAAATACATATACCCTGCACCAAATCCAAACGATTTTAAGAATTTACGTCTAATTTAACCAACTTCCTAAGTCATAATTTAAATATTCAGTAGACCCCTTGAATATTCAGAAGTTTTAATACCTTCTAATAGGAATTTCGAACATATTTTGAGCAAATTTTGCTGTGAGTTTTGCAACTGTTCAACGTGAGCAGTGTAAACGCACTCAATTGAACATTACCTCATGGGGACCATAGCCTTTGACCTCATAAGCACTGCCATTTACATCTGAAGCTATTTTGCTTTAAATTTTAGTTCGCGCATGCATATAATCCTTTAATTTATTTCACTTGCACCCATTTTTAGAAAAGCTGGGGCCACCAGTAAAAACGGCAAGGTATGTGCAGTGCACTCACTCTCTAGGGCGCTGTTTATTCATAAATCCCGGCTTATCCTCTCCAACTGAGATACCGTCGACATTACCGCGAGCTTATCCCCGCAAAACCGCAATTTATTTCAAAACTACTTTGTTTGTTCGGAGACGAGTTTCTAGGACTGCACAGCAGAAATAATTCATCAAAAGTACGTATTTACCTTCGTTTTTTAAATAGGTGCTGTTAAGCTCCCACTGCAAATTGTGCAGGATTTTTTCGATTATGTTCAGCTCTTTAACGCGATGCCTGTCAACAGTGTACCGCTCGCAAATCCTCTTTAATTCATTCTCTAAGTGCGCCTTTTCCATTTGAATTTCTGCCAGACAGTTAAGATTTACCCGTTCCTCCACTGGCAACGAGTACACTTGATCCACTGAAAATTAAATTCGCCGTAGTAACAGCCCGCCGAGCCGCCTTAAGACCAATTTTATTTTACCTATAGCATTACGTTCCTCTTCAACTATCAGCACCCGGTCACAGCAAATTTTGAAACTATCCAATTTCGCTCCCAAATTCATGGTGACAGTCAGCAGCTTATCGAAGAGACTTACGTGTAAGGGGTCAGTGAGAAAGCTGCTAAACTGGTCATTAAAATTGGCTTTGTCCTGCTCTTACATGAATTATTTGAGCAGTTTTAAAAGAAATAACATGTGCCAATATGTTACCTGTACCCTAACTAACTCACAAAGCCTATTGACAATCTTCCGGAGTATAAACTCCTGATCTTTAAGGGCGTTTGCTATTTTATAGTCGAGACGGCTCATGCGTTCGTGGAGCTGCACTAATTTGGTTTTAATGCCGCTCTGCCTGTAGAATTTGTTCATGGCCAAATTTAGGGGTAAGCTGTCTTCGGAGGCCTGAGGCATGCACTGCAAATTAATCGTCAGACACCCGAGGGCGCTTTTGCCTCAATATTTTTTGGAAACATTCTTTCATCAGCTTACCGACTCTGAAAGCTTAGTGATTTTGCTTCTCGTCAGTTCCCGATTGATATAGTAGTTTAGCTGCATTTTTTGATTTTGTAGTTGCTTATTAAGACAGGCGATGACTTTATTTTTGTCATCTAAGACTGAAAGCAACGAGTCGCTTTGCTGTTCCGCGGTTTTGCTGAAAACTTGCCTCTGAAAAAGTGGCAATGACTGGCGTTATATCGTGGGTGGTGGGTGGAAACTAAAAGAAGAAACTTACAGAAATTACTTGAGAAACGCAGGAAGAATGGCTGGACAGAAGCTCCTCCTCATCGGTGATAGTGATATGTGTAACTGCTATCGCTAGCAAAGATGGTATCATGATGCTGTTGGATGGTAAGTGAAGGTGTTGTTTATAACATGAAACTGATTTGAAATTTTACTTTTTTTTAAATATTCAAAAGTTATTAACAACTGACAGCGTAGAGGTTAGAAATGATTATAAAGGAAAAATCTGTCAACTTGTGTTTTTGATAGAATGGGTTTCGTGCGGCACGTGACTTTGGTTGAAAACAAAAAATATACAGTTGGACCCCTAAAAGAATGCCGGTGTGACGTCAATGCAAGGTTATAAATTTCATATGAATCAAATCAAAGTTTTCTGGGTTAAGTTGCGAGTTACGGTAACCTATAAACGGGTTTAAGCCAATCCCGCATTATCTGTACTCTGAACTCAGTTTAAATAAACGGCAAATGGTATTATGGATTTTGCTCATAAATAAAACAAATAATACAAAAAGAAATATAATTAAGCTCTTCCAGTAAAACTCTCATACCTCAAAAGGGGCTTTAACCCTTAATTTTTACTTTTATTTTCTATCTAAATATACAAGACATGGGAACCGTCCTTGCCGATGAGTATAAGCCATTCATTATACTCCTCGGCTTATTATTGTCGTCAAGTAGACGTTGGAAAATTGACTTTGACATTTTGATCGTATCTTCTCAACGTGTGCTAGAAAGAGATGTGTATAAAAAAAATGAAGATTTCAAGGGTAACTAGATGACAAAAGTAAGTTAATGGGTAATGCTGATGAGTAGAACTGCAGGAGCGGCTAGAAAAACGCCAAGTTATTGACATCGCCGTTAGCTGGTAATACTTTCTGGTCCTCGGTTCATGGGCTTGATCCGTTATAGTATCATCTGCCTCCATACGATAATTTAATTCTTCCAATATTTTTTTTCTATCATAGTGGGGTTGATTATATTTGGTGGTCTACTCTTGTGCATATCTACTTGATATATTCTGGGTCCTGGAGGCGTCTGTTTGAGTAAACACCAATGGTAGGACTTGTTTGTGGTTCCAACTGTGCCTTTATAGTCCTTTCTTTTAGGTGCCTCTTGAGCTTTGCTATTTACTTGGTTCTTCTACTCCTTGCGTGCTTCTTGCTTCACTGCATTGGTGGTTGGTGGTCTGATCACGCGTAGTATTCTATAATTTCATTAGTATGTAGGTACCTATAGAGACACAAATCACATTTTCTACTTCCGTTTCCTGCGATATAATCGTGAGGAAATTTTGTGGTATTGGGCTACTAAGTTTTTTTAAACGTTTCATGATGGATATCTGTATTTCATAATCGTTAATATCAACAGTTTCTTTTACTTTTACTTTCCCAACTCTTCATTCGCATTTAGATGGATTTTGGGCCCTCCTTATTTAGACATCGCTATTTTCGTAATTTCGAGGGTCTCAAAAGTGGTTCTTAATCGTATTATGCGCATGCAGGGTCTTCCTTTTGATGAAACAGCTGGATGATGTTCTTTTCCCTTCTTGGTAGCATACACCATTATTCTATAATTTCTAGACCAACAGCTACCTGTAGGTATTTAATATATAAAGTTGCTGCGCTTGGAACTTGATGTTTTTTTTCCGACATTATCTAAAAATTAGGAATCTGCACAATTCGTCTACGTTAGACTTAGATTTACAGAGTAAAGAGAAGAATTTGGGTATTACAATGCAGATCGAAATTGGTCCGTTGCCGTAACTGGAAACATGCCCAGAAACTCACATGTTTACATTGATCAAAGCACGATATATTCTATGAATTATGTTGAACATGTTCACCAATAAGACTATATAAAACTCTCCGTCTTAAAAAGAACTGATTTGGCTATTCGATGCTCTTTATCAGAGAAAAATGGCAGAAAATTTGCGATTGAAAAGTGTTTCTATTCATATATTTGGCCCAACAATGAGCCAACCATATGAACTGAAACACTTCTTTTTTCAAGTACAGGATCTTGATTTTTGCTTTCACTAGAAAATTTAGAAGGCGACCTATAAGTACTTACGTTTGGACTATACAGTTGTATTCCAATTTCGTTGTATCAATATAATCGTTTACCTATATAAATCATGTAAAATACTATTTTAGCTCCGCAAGGTTTGGATAGCTAAAATCGGAAGACCGTGCTTGGAAAATATGCCAATTGAACGCCTTCAGAATTCACATAGGATTTGTACCCTATGGGAGGACAAACCATCATCAATGGGAGGACAGTACCTTGGCAGCAGAAATAACTCTTTAATTAAAAATGATGTTGTTACCAGTTTACTGTTAACATCTGTTTTCAATAAACTAAGGAAGTATAGGGTGTCCCATTATAAACGCCACCCATTTTAGGTAACTTTCTTATTTTTAATTATAGATAGAAGGTCGTTATATATACATGCCGGTTTGAGATGAACTGTCTTATCAAAAAATGAATCTTAAGAAAAATAGAGGGTTTTTTGAACATGGCCTTTCAATTATGGTTTTTTTATAATGTGTCAGATTGCTATATATCTGGAAGGACCAAAAATTGAAAACTAAGTGTATCTTAAGTTAAAAATGTGCTCTTGTCCTAGTAGTAGTCATCCACGAGTTTCTTTTGCTCTAAGCACTTCTCCTAAGTTGCTAAAATGTACCGTAAGCGAGAAAACTCAATTTCTATTTTTTTTTGTTGTCTGTGCATAATCACAAAATTACACAGTTTCAGCTAAATTAGTAGTACGCCTTGAAAAACCATTTAGTTGAAATTTGGTGTTAATTAATATCATAAAGTGGCAAAATCTTTGTGATATCATTCAACACCAAATTTCAACTAGGTAATTGGTTATTCAAAAAAAAAAATACTAAATTTAGCAAAAACTGTTCATGTTTGTAATTACGTAAAAAAAAAACATTTTTAAATTTATTTTATTTATGCTTACCACTTTTTACCATTTTGCTATGCTCATTGGGCGTGTTTATTTAAAAACGTTATCTAGTTGACTGTGAAACGTTAAAAGAAATGGATGAAGGAACCAAAGTTCATTTACTTTGATTATGTCATCTTTTTCGGCTAAAATTGTATAGCCTTCTAGATGACTTTCTAGTGAACCACCTATAGTAGTTTGTAAGGCTGATTCTAACGTTTTTCGAAATCGAATTTGATGTCAATCATCCTTCCTATATCATATGGATCTGGATATAGCATTCTTTGGGAATCTCAAATTTTATTGCAAAATTTCGATGTGGAAATGCAACTAAAATAGACCTCCATAATCATCTTTAGGCCTCAATCCTTAAGGCAAATCAATCATATTATTTAATATATTCAAAATATTTATATAAATAAAATATAAAATGTCTCAGGTCGTTAATATGTCTTATATTATTTTAATCTAAGTAAAAATTTGTTTAATTACCTACATCCATTACATAAGGAGTAATATACAATGTTCATTATTGCTTAAATTAAATGTGCAGAGGCCAGTATTATCAATTATCTTCTTTGTAAGCTTTGTTCGTTGTGTAAGTTTGTTTCTAGTGTTATTTTTATCTAGTTGGTAAAGTTAGCGGGATTAGGACAAATAATGCACCTCTTCTTTATTCGAAAATGGCCGACGTTTCGACTGTTTATTTAGTCTTCATCAGGGCTATTCTCAAGATGATATATTCAAGATGGTTAAAATATCAATCTTGCGAATAATCGCATATTATTCGCAAGTTTTATACCTTGTGCGGCGGACGTGTAGTTTGTCGAGCCTAAGATGCCAGGATCACCGAACAATCGAATGGAGTTAGAAACGAAAGAATGGAGTTATAAATAGAAACCATAAAAATTATGTTCAGTAGCATCAGTGGTGCCCATCAGTGGTGGAGCATGTCTAATGCAGTTTTACATTAAACTAACCTGAACTAACCTGATTCTACAATGGAAATTAGAACTCTCAATAATTTCAAATTTTGATTTTAAGTAAGCATTCATACACAAAATCAGAAAGAAAATTGAATATGCAATTCAAACAATAAGATTTTTCGAGATACTACCTTTTGACCGAGACCGAGAGACCGAGACCGAGATTTCATTATAAATTCGAGACCGAGACCGAGATTATGTAAGTCTAGGTCTCGGTCTCGGTCTCGTGAAGCTCTACTGTACATTATGTATGCATTACAACCAAGGGCTCTTTCGAGATGCGTCATTTTCCGTTCCAATTCAGCAGGCCAAATGAAACATCTGGAAAGATCCCTTGGTTGAAATGGATACAGCAGGCACGACTTAGATAAGGCCGTCCGTCCAAGGAACGTACAGCGCCAGGGAGGAACAATCCGCTTGGTATCAAGAAAATCGAAGGAAAGTCTAGCATGGATTCAGAAAACCGACTAAAAAAGACAGGTACCAGTAATACACAGCAAATCACTCTCGGCGAAAGAGAAGGGTGTTACTAGTACCACTATAAATAAATACTAAAACGTTTTCGGATGGAAAAAGGTTTTTGGGTCCAAAGGGGACTTCAAGAGAGTGTCTTTGCAGGATGCAAGTACGTGTTTCGCCTTTATGCCAACATCAGCGCGCAAAATTCGTAAGAGGTGATCAGCAATGAAAGGACCGACCGCACCGTGATAATTTTGCTTGAATATGTGATATTATTTTTCGAGTCTAGTTTAGTTCTTTTTTCAATGTTCTGGTTTTGTAGTTTTCAATTGCAGCCCATTAATAGGTAAAGTTAAGTTAATTTATGAAAAAACATAAAACAGAGCTATTAAAAAGAGGCATTCATAAAACATTCGTTCATGTGATTGCTTCGATTGTAGATAGTAAGTACCGCAATAGCTAGTAAGTAGCTGTTGCGAATTAGCATCGAAATGAGAGTTCCTATATACTGTAATATTCAAATTATTTACATCATACTCAACAAATCACTGCAGGAGAATTAATTTAGCAAAGCTTTTAACATATGAACACAAAAGCAGCACAGTTAGTTAGCTCCTGCTCATTATTTTTTCATGACGAATGTGCGGCATTTCCTTTTGTCAATGGCGCGTTACCTCTTCATGGCTTCATAAGCAGCGGCTAACGGGCTGAAATCATTTAGAATTTAAAATTTAATACACACTAAGCGGAGGCAAAATAGAAAAGCAATTAATTGGCAAACCTAGATTGTCTAGTTTACGAGCATACATTAAAGATAATTGCGCTAGAGCCGGGTCGAGTCGGGACTTCGATGGAACGCCCCGGGAATTTGCTTTTAGCAAAATTGAGAATTTATTTCCGTGTCGGGTGCTGAAATTGGTTTTTAATTCACACGTCTTCGTGGGGAGGGCCCCTGCCTCGTAATGAAGCCACCAAGTAAACGCGATTGAGTTGCCATAGAGACGGTTCGAGCAAACTCGAGAAAAAACGTCAGTTTTGTCAAGAGTTTGAAGGAAATTTTATTATGGCAGCCCAAGCAGCTACACTACCAAAAACTGCTCAAAAAATAAAGAGGATAGTGCCCCTGTTTAATAGGATTCTGATAAAAAAAGCAGACCCCCTCAAAGAATCCAAGGGCGGGATTATTCTACCGGAAGGGAAAGCCAAGTCACTAAGAGGTATTTTGCAATTTTTACCCCCGTCATACACAATAATTATAGTTCCATAATAATTCCCACATGAAGGTACCGTGGTGGCTGTAGGTCCAGGAACAAGAACTGAGAAAGGAGTCCCGGTTCCAATGTCGATAAAAGTGGGCGACGAAGTTATGCTCCCCGACTATGGAGGCACCAAGGTGGAACTGGAGGACCAGACCTACTTCCTGTTCAGAGAGTCTGAGATTTTAGCCAAATATTCCGATTAAACATTTCAATTTATCTTTGCAATAAAAAAAGTTTTCGTCCCTGAGCGTCCTCTGATTAATATACCTGGTATGTGCTTTAATTGTGTGCTTTAATAGGCCTAACGTTAGCGAATTAAAGTGATGACCAAAGTGGGGTCAAGCGTGAATTTCAACTCGATTTAAAATGAGGCGTAAACAATGTTATTGTTGAGCCATTCGGACTGACCTTCATGGGCTTTGAACACTAGTGTATTACGTGTTTACACTATATGACGGTACTGAGCTATCAAAAGTTGACCTAGAACCTTGAGTTAAACGTTTTTCCGCAATTCATCCGGTTTTATCAAACCATAAAAAATGCAAATATAGCTTCCGGTCTAACGTGCTTAGATATTCACTTTTAAAAAAATGACAAATGATGACTAGGGGTATAAGCGACGGTTTTGTATGATTTACTGTTGCCCGCCACATCGGGGGATATGGACGATTTCTCCCCATCATTCAAGAAAGCGTATTACATGGCAGTTATTAAAAGAAGTATTGGAACATTATTAGATATTTTTCACTTTACTCAGACCTGGGTTTAGACTTCTGAATGCTCTCACTCAAGGAACACTACAAACTTCATTAAAAGGAGAACAATAATAAATTATTGTTATCTCAAGCCATTACTCACGCATTAAGTTGCTTATCATATAAGTTATGGAGCGATACGGTATTAAATGACATGTCCCATAAGTTTTAATACTTTTTTTTAAAAAAATCTGCCTGTTGTTAGATGCAAATGCCAACAACATTTCAATTTTTGTGATTTCTTTGGGAAGGATTTTATTTTGGCAACAAAATGTTTAACCAAATGCACGATACAACATAAATTACCGTTCTCTCCTAAAAACCAAAATATATCGGGCAACATAAGAATTACTGGCCAAGCGGTAACTCTGGTTAAGAGAATGCTAATATTTTGGAATTTTCAGGATTAATATAGTAGCTTAGTACCTTCAAATTGCATATTTTTGTTTTGTTAACTATTGAGTTGACTAAGATTCTCAACTATTTAGATGTATCGAGTAGATTTATTAAAAAGGTCGAGGCCACTTTTATTCGCAGTACAATTTCTCGAAAACGACTGGTTTTACTCAAGCACTTTAAATTGAAATAATGTTTGGTGGTGTTTCTTCCAATGGTGTTTCCATTGGAAGTTATGGAGATAAATGTCTTCAAAAAGTCAACTTTCCACTTTTTCCATGGCAACATGCAAAAACTGTTTTTTAATGTTGGTTGATAGAGAACCTAAAAAAATAGTCATCTGTGAAATCGAGGCTGACTGATATTCAATTTTTTCCAAAGAAATCAACATTTATTATTGATGATATGGAACGTTCGGGAGCGATTTTCTCGAAAACGGTAAGAGCTAGGCATACACTATGTTACATGTTAATAACTTACTAACTAAATGGACAAATATACAGGGTGTTCTATTTAAAATAATAAAAGTGACGTCACTTTCGGTAAAACCAGAAACGCCAATTAGTCATACTTATGTGCAATTTGTAGGTACTAAGCTATTGTATTCCCCAAAGTTTCAAAATGTTAGCATTCTTTTAATCAGGGTTATAGCTTGGCTAGTAATTCCTGTGTCACCCGGTATACCCTACTCGATAATTTCATTATTTAAGTATTAAACAGTGTCATGTCATTTAACGTGTCGTGTCTCTTCATGGTGTCAATTGAATGTGTTTCTATGTCTTGTGTCTGGATCTATATATAAACCGTCACCTTATTATTGACATCAAGTAGGCGTAGGAAACCTGACTTTGATGAGATTTTTTCGTACCTTTTCATCATGTGCTGAGAACAAGATGTCAAAAATAGGTAAATGAGATATACAAGGTTATTCAAATTCGCCTCTCATCATTGGGATCTTGTAAACCGTAAGAGATATGAATTCAATTAAAATGAAGCAAAGTTCCGAAATTCGCGTGCAGGCCGTAATGACATTTTACAGTTTTCAAAATTTCGACTGCTTCCAAAAATATTCAAACACAAGCGAAATTTACGAAAATTGTTTTTGTTTTTCTCTGAAGTTATTTAAAGCGATATTCTAAAATAAATTAGACATTCTCGTGCGTCATTTTTTTATCTACATTACAGTGTTGCTTAATTTTCAGTACGACGTTTCAACTTTCCTGGGACATCAGCAAGTTATTTTTTTTTTAAATATGGCTCTGACATTAGAATATTAAAATATCCCTTTTTATTATATATTTTATAATGTGTCACAATTAAAGTTCTTTATTCTATATTAAAGTCTTTTTTAACGATTTACTTACTTTTACATGGGGTATCCCCACTTATCCTTGGGGTACTGAAATTCGTCGCTTATAATTGAAATCTCGGAAAACTAGATTGAATTGAGATAAATTTGTAATAAAAAAAACCGACTTCTTCGGGAAAAAAATCAAATAAAATCGATATATATATATATTATAATTGTTTTGCAAAACAATTTTTATTTTCTTATTAAATACTATTTTTTTTCTACAAGATGATGTGATCAAATTTCTAATATAACGTTTTGAATTTTCGTAGCCATCATCAACTATCTTTTAATAGGGACATCACCTTTTTAGCATACTTTTAGAACTCTTTACTTTTATTACCTGGTCACACCATCTTATAGAAAATAAAAAATGCGAAAAAGTGAAAATTATTTTTCAAATTATTTTCCAATGTGTTAAAAAAAAACCGAATTATAGCATATTTCGATTTGTTTTTAATATTCCCGGAAGTATAAGACTATGAAGGCTTTCACGGCCGGTCAAAATACAATCTAAACTGTTGTACGAAGGAAAAGTCAGGACACTGTTAGATCCCACCACCTACAAGAAGCTAACTCGTGATCCAACAGCCCGGATTCTAAAGGCCACCAACAATTTTATCAAGGACGTAGCATCGGATGAAATTACTAAGTTTAAAAAATCAGAAGCCAACAAGGCTGTACGGTTTGCCTAAGATTGACCAACCGGATGTGGCACTGAGAGCCATCGTGAGCATCATAAGAAGCCCGACCTACGAACTCGCGAAACATCTCACAAAACTGCTGCAACCCAAAACAGGAAACACTGACAGCTTTATAAAAGACTCCACTTATTTCGTCAAAAATAAAACTGCATTTTTTGACTTTCTCCAAGGGAAATTTTCGTTATCTTTGATGTTGTTTCGTCCTTCATGATGGTAGCCATTAAGGAAGCCATGGAATATATTAACCAGGAATTTCCACAAGATATTGCCAAGTTGTTCTAACACTGCCTAACCACTACATATTTTCAATGGAAGGAAGATTTGTACGAACAAACTGATGGTGTAGCTGTGGGCAGCACCCTTAGTTCAGTAATAGCCAACTATTTGAAGGAAAATTTTTGAGGCCAAGGCGTTGGCACGGGCAAATAAGAGGACAAAGTGCTGGTTCCAATACGTGGACGACACCTTTGTTATTTGAAGATAGAAAAGGAAGGACGCCTACCGTTTTTGGATGTTTTAGTATCAAGGAGACCGAATGGCGGTTAGTTTTCTATAAGCGGCGAAGCTTGCGCACACCGTTTTGTAGAAAACCAACACAAACTGACCGGTACAACAACGGATCAAATCATCATCCCAGATAGAAAAGGGAAGTCAGAAAGACTCTGTCTATGATAGCCAAGAGAATTTGTGAGCCGGCTGATTTGGAACGGGAAACGAAGCATCTGGAAAAATTCTTTTGGTTGGAATCAAGGTTGGAATGGATACAGCAAGCACGATAGGGCCGTCCGTCCAAGGAATTTAGACTGCCAGGAAGGAGCAGCTGGAGAAGACGAAGAAAAGCACGGATGGACTAGTCTATCATACATCCACAAAGTTACGGGCAGGATCGGCAGGCTACTGGAAAAGCACAGTGTTAAAACTGTCCTTAGGTGCACTCGTACAATAAAACAGAGCTTGAGATCGGCCAAAGAGTGCAGAGATCCCCTATAGGCATCCGGAGTTTACCGAGTTCCATGCAGCCGTGGCTGGGCACAAGAGGAGTTACAGGCTGGGATGAACGCAAAAGTCAGCAGTAGCAGAGCACACTCTCTCCGAATGTCACGCCATCCTTTTCAACGAAGTGGATATCTTATATCAATCGCAGAATTTCAATACGAGACTAACGAGAGAGACCATTAAAATGCAAGAGAGAAGCAATTTATGTTTCTAAGCGCAGACTGGAAGCGAGTTCCACGACATGCTTCAAGGGTGCCGAAGCCCCGCACCACCACTGCCCCCACCCCAGTCCCTCCGCTGCAGCGCGACGGCGGGGGAATAAATACCATTGAGCGCACCATAGTCGAATTAGTCAACGTCGGCGAAGGACGGGAGATCACTTCGTCCATTTCCTGATCGCCTTTGATAATGTCTGCCGCAGCTATAGACGAAATGTCAGGAAGAAGTTCCCTTGGACCACGGCTTTAAAAGCCGGAAAACGCTTTAGATTGTATTTTGCCGTGAAAGCCTTCACAGTCTTATAAGCTGTACTCTATTGGAAAAAGATTTTTCCTGACCAATTCCAAGCACTTTGTGATTATTCAAAACTTAAATTATGATATACACAAATTGGTCTTTGCCCAAACAAAGCTGAATATAAAATTTTTAGTTGGCAAATTTGTGTTAAATTATAGAAAATCGTCAATTTTATGTCAACACTTATAAAAATGAATGAATCCTCATTCCTCACCCTTGTCATAAATTGAATTTTTTTGACTACTTTCAAAATATTCTAAATAGTCAGAAAAACACAATCCTTTGGATAACCCATGACTTCTTTTCTGACTCACTCGATGAATCAATCACCCATAACAACAAACCTACTGCTTAGTACGATTTGGAAAGCGTTACGAGAAGGTATGCAATTTTAACCGATAATTTTCGAGAAGAGCACATTCTCATATAGGAAACTGACTTATTTAAGGGCATAAATTTTTACAACGGTAAGTAGTGAGTAAGAAATGAACTAAAATATACTTTAGAACCACGTAATTTTATTTATTTTTTAAGTAATTTATTGGTAGGTAGATCATTGTTTCGGGGGTAATTTCAGCCATCATTGTGTTGGTAATATCGGCATGGCCGATATTACCCTCGTGAGTTAGTTCCTAGAAATAATGAAATAGAAAACAAAATAAGACAAAGAAAGGAAGAAGTTGACAAAAATCAAAGTTTAGGGATACAACAACGAAAATCGACAGACGCTATCATTTGAAGAAATAATCCCACTACCTGGTTGTTCCCGAATGAAAAATGAAAAAAAAAGGAAAAAACAATATTCTGAAATATTTACGTCCACTCTCAAACAAAGACATTTTAGAAGAAAAGGAAAAGACAAAACAGGAAAACCTGCAACAGACGTTGAATAATTCAGATAATTTGAAAGTGAAAAGAGTAAAAAAGCAGGTTTTCGGTGAATGGCATAATGAACCCAACACCATCATCACTTCAGTGAGCAACAAGAAAGTCTACACCATTGCCAAACCTCAGAAAATAACACTCAAAAAGAAGATTAAACTATCTTACCATGAATATGAGGAAAAAAGAAATGTCAGACGTTGAGGTTGACGAGGATATTTGTATTATTTGTGTAGAATTCGGGAAAAACCGAGAACTCTGGTTAAGATGTGTTATCTGTTCGGGTTGGGCTCATATTAACTGCACGAACGGAGAAAAGAGGAAATCCTATATCTGCGATTTCTGTCAGTGAGGTTTTGGGTAATTGCGGCCCTCAGCTGGTATTACCCCACATATTGGAGGTACATATTACCCCCAATATGTGTTTGTTATTAATGCCCGATTAACAAGTATTTTGTGCAAGAACGATTTATCTCTCATTTAATCGTAATCCTTCCAGATTCCTTTTAAGTCATAAAGCCTCAAAATAATCCAAGATTTTGCTTAAGGGGCCGGTATTCCCCCACTTTCCCCTATACAACGTTTCTAACCCCTGTAGTTTCATTGATCCACACCTAGCAATCATCAGTCAAATATATATTTGAGATCACTAGAATCATTGTTATAAAGGAGATTACGACTATACGTTGATATTTCCTGATATCAATTGCAATATTTCTTATCAATTCTTATCATGCAATCTCTGGTGAACCTAAAAAGAAGACTTTCTTGAAAAATTGGATATTGAACTTGACTGAAGAATCAGATGGATAAATAGTTCAATCAATCCTATCTCTTTCGTTCTATTACTAAATCCGAAGAATAAAATCCCTTGACAATGATTTAAAAACGAAAAAGAGATATAATTTTTAATTTGTAAACAAAAGCAATCATGAAAACTAGAAAAATGTTGTCGACGAAGTGAGATAAAGAATAAAGAAAAAGGGACGGATTTCTTTTAAGCAATATATATAGCCTGACATGTGTCTATAACTTCGATTTGCTCTCAATTCTGTTTTTATCACCTTAAATGCGGTATTCGACCCTTTTGACTCTTGGATCAGATTGAATTTCTTAAACCGATTGAAATTTCGATTTTACGCGTCTTCATCAATGTTTTCCAAGGGGATAGAGCTGTTATCCGGTCCAAGAATCAAAATGAAAGAGAGCATATCTATTACCGCTGTGAATTGAAAAAAAATTATGTCTTATTTTTATTCCGTTTCATTATAAGCAGTAAAATGTATTTTGCGGCAAATAAACAAAACCAGGATAGGGATAACAGGTGTTAGGAACAAAAATAGGGGTATAAAGCAACATGAAAAAAAACTATTATTCGTAATACATGCTATTCAAATAGTCTTAAAACAATACACCATTTTCCCCTTAGGGGACTCGGAAACTTTGGTAGGTATACTGCGATATGAGTTTGTGCCTAAAGACTCAAAGAAGTCTAGATATCTACAACCCCTTATATCTCAAAAATTAAATCATTTGAGGAAAATATACGTTTATTTATCCAAGTAGACATTTACATGTATTTTACGCTTTATTAATTAAGAATACAGTGTGTCCGTGGAAAGGAAAAATGATACCTGTAAAAAGTAACAAAATGCGAAATCTAAAATATTGTTTCTTGAGGTCAAGGACTGTGCTTGGACAAAGGCCAATTTTTGGCAAAATTTCAGTTTTGAAAAATCAAGGTCTTGGAAATTGTCACAAAGCCTAGAAAATCTTTTCTTTTTGTTGCTTGGTATCAAAAACCACTAAAATGTACCAAATTTTAGAAACCTCGTCCTACTGCAATTATTTAGCTTTTATCGTGTGAAAAGGTTATTCGCAAAAGTTGCTTAAAAGCAATATTGAAAAAGCAAGGCTATACCCGAGACACTAAAATTTTAAATTGGCATTTTTGTTATTTACAAAGTACTTTACCTATCCGGCTACACATTTGATGTGCACCTAATTCTTCTAGCAAAACTGCGCAACTTGAGAAACTGTGGGAGTAAATCTCACGTGAACAACAACAAGGTAAGAGAACTTTTCTGGTAATAATTGTTAAGACTTGAGTACCAATATTCAGTATGGGAATCTAAACATTTTTTCTTCATACCTACATACTAAATAATTATAGCGTTATTAAATATTAACAATTTATGATCAGATATTTATAGCTACTACTTGTTTTATAAACTTTTCGTGATCTTCATTTCACGTTCATTTGGTCTTGTAAATTATGCTTCTAGAGCATCCGGACATACCAATAATAATATTATGTTTTTTATTATTCATTTGAATCACATAAAGAAATAAAAAAGGTAAATTCACTGAGTTTAGCACAATTTTAACTTTCCTTTGTATTCACTGTGTTCGCTTTACCCAGTTAATCACCATAAGTAAGTAGGTACAGTATAGTGGAGTAATATAACATAATATACGCACATATATAAGCCATTCACTTATTATTCACATCAAATAGGGGTTGGAAATTTGACTTTGACATTTTTATCGTATCGTATGTGCTAAAAGGAGATGGGTATAAAAAAATGAAGGTTTCAAAGGTAACTAGATGACAAAAATAAGTGAAAGGGTAATAAGTAGGTTCATATTGCTTCTAGAGTTTTTCCAAAATTATATTTGATTTGAAAAATAATTCAAAGTGAAATGAAACATGACAAATTTTATACAGTAAAGCATTCATATTTATAGGTTTTGTCTCTTATTTGCCAATAGGAGAGTTAGAAGAAACACTTAAAATAAAAAACAATCTTCTTGTCTTTGACTAAACTGCAGACGAATATTGCAAATTAAAAAAATAAAAAGTCTGGTGGGTTTTTCAATTCAAATAATGATAAAAAACTAAGGAAATAATATAAAAAATAAATCTTCTTGTTTTTTTATTCAAAATTTTATAAAAAAAATAATATAAAAAAATTATTTTCTTGTTAATTATTTATATAAATAAAATTTTAAGTTTTACAAAACATTTTCTTTAAAGGTAAAACGACGATTAATGCTGACGACGTTATCAACTGGCACATTAATAACATCATCAATTGTCGGTAATACAAAGTTGTCTTTCTTACCCTTATATCCAGTACCCAACATCATAGATATTTTTTTGTCTAAAACTTTGCCAAAGCTTAGTTGCTTTTTCATATCTTTACCTAAAATATAATTAAACTCCATGACATCAAAACTATCTATCACACTCGAAGTTAGCAATTAATTTACTAACAGGAACATTGATTTGGTTATTTATTTGGTTTCACGTCTTTTCTCTATTGCCTAAGATAGTGTTATCATCAATATCCATTGGCTCCGCCCAAGATTCTTCTTCACTTTCTTCAGTAAGGAGGAGGGGTAGGGTTGTCTGGTGTCTGGGTTCGTTCTTAGTGAAGATCACCATACTTCACAGATTTTCCTGCTTCTATATTAATTTTGCAGGAACGTGTAACATTTGGATTTAACACTTTGACCTAGTCAAAGACTGTCTAGGTCCTGCTGGGCTCTTTTCGCTCTTTATGACTTAATTTTAATTAGGATGATAGATTCCAGTACCTGTATACCCGACTTTGATAATTGAGGCATCTTTCTATCTCGATTTCTCCAAACATTTTTTAAATAATAGAAAAATTTAGATTTGAAGAGGCATACTCTGTTTTTCAGTTTCCATGCTCTCAACTCCCTTCGCTATGATGCTTTAACTGCATGAAAATATCAGACATCGAAAGGGTTACATAAGTGGATGCTGTGAGTGCGTAATAGTTATTTACGTTATAAATCCGGAAAATATAGTGTTACTTAATACTGTATCATTTGGGACACTTTTACATACTTGAATTTAATCCGGTAAATAGCTTTTTACAGGACTGGATATCGTAATAGTAATTTACGTCGCAGGTCCAGTAGGTGACTTGTTACAGTACGAGGTTTTTACGGACGAGGCGACGTCAGGAGCCGAGTCTGGAAAGTTATACGAGTACTGTAACAAAACCTAATGGACGTGTATCGTACAATATTTTATTTCATACTGTTTTTATAATTTAGAAATTAAACAAAAATTGAAAAAAAATGACCACGTAAGAATTAGATTTATTGACATTTGGCGGTGTCTGTATTATTGTCACTGAAAATTCATAATTCGAGGGCTATAGCATAATGATTTAAAGTTACGCTATTTATGGTACCAAAATAAACTTTTGAAAATATGTAGCCACTAGTTTTAAAACTTTATTATCGAAAATTATTTGTTATTAAAATTATTACTACATACGGGTAATAGATGTTTCTGAAATTTCTTCAAGAAGTCTTTTCCTAATGGGAAAAATGATGGAGTCGTCAGCATTAAATCATCAACAATGTGCTTGTGTTTCTTCAAATATATGTAGTACTTTGAAATAAGTCGGTTCTGCTGGGCATTGGGGAGATTTTTGAATTTCACCGAATACCTTAGAAGCTCGTTTCAAATATTAGGAAATGATGGTTGATTTGATTTAATGGTTTGATTTAATGACAAGTAATATGAAACGTCATAACCACTGCGTACAAATTTTGACGTCGCCAACTGAGCATTTGACAAAATCTTAATCAAAGTTACGAAACGTAATATTTTATATTAGACGGTAGCTCTCTAGCGTCCGTTGCCTAGCAACCTTTACCGGACTTGTTCGGTAAAGTTCAATTTACCGGCCTCAAATCGATGCATGTAAGACGTATATACCGGACAGAATGAAATAAAGAAATTTTGCAGTATTGAGTACCGGCACATCCTGTGACGGTATTCAATAAATCCATTGTATTCACGGTATCCTGTACTGGTATCTGTACCGGTACTGGTACAGGATACCGTAATGAAACTATACCGGATTTCTCAAAAATATATTCGCCGAGCATAAAATTAATTTTTTCCTGTTTTTAATAAATATGATGTAAAATGTTGTACATCATACTTCCGGTAACGTGTTACAGTAGTCGTTTTGAAATTCCAGACTCGGCTAGCGCCTCGTCCGGAAACATCTTACTCCTACTGTAAAACTATATTTACCGGACTTATAACGTAAATAATTATCACGTACTTGATTTTAGTCCGGTAAATAGTTTTGCACAGGACTGGATACCGTAAGTAACTCTTACGGTATTCAGTCCTGTAAAAAGCTATAAGATATGCCAGGGTGAGAGTTCATAGTTGGAACTTGTATTTGAAGACAAATTCGGCGCAGGAAAGGCGGTGTGATGTCATGAAGATTTTCGCATCATGCTGCCACCTGTGAGTCGGTAGGTTAAGTTTCAGAGCGGCCACCTGTGAGTCGGTGGATGAAGTGACGTTACAAGAAAATCCAAAGATTAGAAATTCTAATTTGTGCTGCCCAGAAAATATACAGGGTGTCCCACGCTATTCACGTTGGTCGTTTATGGCTGGCATTTTCAAATACTTATGTCGTTTCTATAGGCCATAGTTTAAAATTATTTTTCTAATTTTGACATATAAAGTGGCACTTTTCAATACTGAATATAATAAATGAATATAATAAATACTAGTTACGAAAAGTAAAATCTTTCGTAACTAGTGATGAAAAGTTGGTGTCACCACCAGTTGCAGGTTTCGGCTGTGGCACACCGTTGCTATAGTTTTACGGTATTAAGTAGATACAAAGTGGTTTAAAAGTAAATATTGAAGTTTAATAATAATAATTCTCTCTCTAAGAAGGTATTTGTAGTCAAAATTAGAAAAAATCTTGTATGAAACACGTGACGAAAAACCTTTTTTGTGTATCTCATTCAAATTTCATTCATTCGTTACACAAAATCGGACTTTTCGTAACTGGTTACATAAATAGCTATTAGATCACTACCAGACTACCAGTCTAAAAAAATTTGAAATAACTAAAGTTTTTTTTTAAGAAACACCCTGTACCTTTTCGATTTTTAGGTTATGCATTCGATCCTAAGTAATATTTGTCATATAGACAATTGGCCTACCACGAACTGTTTTTCAGAAAATGGCGGCTGATAATTATATTTTTTAAATAATTAAAACTTCATAAAACTTAATGTGTAGAAATTAATTAAAAATTGATTGCTTGTCCTTATCCTAGTTATTTAGTAAAAAGCTATTTAGTAAAGAGAATATATTTCAAATTCAGAAAAATTCTTCATACTTAGTTAAAAATTTTTCGTTTTTTTGAAGAATTGAATATGCAGTGTATTCATTAAACAGTTTATAAAAAAAAAAACTAAGACAGGAATAGGCAATATACTTCTGTTTAACTTCAGCAGTTTAGGTATTATGACGCTTTAAATGTTGAAAATGTTAATTTACAGATGTCATTTTTTCAAAAACGGTTTATTCTATGCGTATGATCTAAATGACAAAATTTACTTACTATTTAAGAAAAAATCCAAAAAATAAAAGCAAGATGTTCTACTCAAAGAAGCAGAATTTCAGTATTTTCTATTTTTTGAAACTCCAGGTATAGCTCAAAATAATTTTAAAATGTGCCCCTGTAGAAGCCACATAAATGTGAAAAAGTTTTATTTATTAATTATTTATATAGCGTGGGATACTCTATATTATATGGTGAGTGTACAAAAGATTTTCATTAAGTTTTTCCAAGCTGAAGGCCCTGGAGCTCTGACCGATTGCCCCTCGGTATAAAACTTGAACAATGTCACTGTTGTTGGTTATATTGCCATAATTTAAGAGCTAGAGAATAGTGTCGTAAGAAAAAAATTGTTTGTGCCAAAACTTACCAAAAATGAAAGCTGCAAAGTAAACGTAATGTGTTAGGAAGAAACTTGCTACTACTGCAGAATAAGGTACAAACCATTTTAAACTTTATTTTATTATTATTCCTATTTTATTTTTTATTACTTTTCACTCCAATCGGACCACTCGTTCAAAAGTTTAAGGCGGTCAAGATTGAAAATTTAGGATAAGAAAAACATAAAACCCCCTTCCCCTTTCGTTAGTTAAACAATATTTCAATTTTGGTTCCTGTTTTGTTGAGTATCGAAATGGGCATATTTATCCCAATTTTATCTAAATTGGGATAAATACTAGTAGATATCTAAATTGGGATAAATACTACCACTAGAGCTCGTCAGGTGGGTTCACTCTCGCACCTGAAAATATCGAAAATTTAAAGCGAAATGTCCAACCGGCGATGGCAGGCCTGTCCTAATGGTGCCATCTGTTTCACTAAAATTTCGATTTTATTCGATTATTTCCGGAAAAAAAGTCGTATTTGTTATTACAAATTTATCTCGATTTAATCTAAAATGCTGGCCACTTGCTTTGCAACACAACCAAGTTTAAGAGAGCATATCCCTAAAATGGACTAATGCATTGCTTTGATCGAAGAGAATTTGAGTAAACCCGTCCTTTTACTAATTTACGTGGTATGTTTAAAAAAGGTAAGTTACTCAGGTGAAATTATACAGGGTTGAAAATAATGTTATGTAATTTTGTTTTGATTTCCTGTTCGCACAACTTTCAAAAAAAAATCAAAGCTGACCTTTTGATACAGGATTATGAGGAATGATGTTATACCTTGGGACATGTTCGGGTGTTTTTTGATTTACGTCTTTTTCGTTCGATAAATATGCCATGTACACACCTCTTGACGTTTTTATTCAATGCTCCATTCATGATCGATGCAGTTAGATCACATGAACTTAATCACACGCTAAAAAAACATCTGTTAAATATACCAGAGGTAAGAAAAATGTTAAACTTGTACTTTTTTTTTAATCTGATAAAATATGCACCGAACATGTCCCGAGATGTTACATCATTCTTCATAGTTCTGTATCAAAAAATCAGTTTTGTTTATTTTTCTGAAAATTGTGCAAACGAAAAGTGGAAGCAAAATTACATGTATTTATTTTCCACCCCGTATAATTTCACATGAATAACTTACCTTCTTTAAATATACTACGTAAATTAGTACAAGGTCAGGTCTACTCAAGTCTTCTTCGTTCGAAGGAATCTGTTGGTGCATTTCAGAGATGCTCGCTCAAACTGGGTGCAAAAATCGTGTGTTGCAAAGCAATTGGCCAGCAGTTTAGTTCCGCCTTTTTTACGATATTTGAGATTCCTAATAATGATGAACGACGAATTTCAGTAACCTGCATACTTTATGTAAAAGTAAGTAAATCGATAAAAACAACATTTGGAAAACACAAACGAAAACATGAAGTGTTGCAACATCATTAAATTTGCAGGTTTTCAATTTTTGATATTCGAATGTAACAGCCATATTTTAAAAAAAATTATATCTCGACAACTTGATGATATCTCAGAAAAGTCGAAACGTCGGGCAAAAAATTAACAACACTGTAATGTAGAAAATGTTTCCACCAGAATGAATAAGAGAGAACAAATAAGTTCAGAAAAAACCCATTTTCATAAAATTGTAGTGCAGACTTTCGAAACTTTGAATTGTCATTATGGTGTGTACGCAAATACGCAACTTTGCCTCAATTTAACATAATCTGTTCTTTTATGATTTACGAGATCCCAATGATGAGAGGCGAATTTGAATAATTATGCATCATACATATACATCGATATATTTTCATACCTATTCCAGACATGTGAAAATATACTCATAAAATACCATTGTGTAATAAGTAATTTAATATCTGATAAAAGAAATAACTAAAAACGCACTGTAAGCCACAATAACAGGCAGGAAATGGACTAAAAGATCAAGTTACTGTTTTAACCATGCACATACTCTAGGGCCAGTGATTTTGATGCCTATTATCTCCTATTAGTTAAGGCATCTTTGACACCTACCTGGTGTCGCTTTCGCTGGTGTTCTGAGGATCTAGAAGAAAAAATGACACATTTTTGGAGAGTGCGGTTCGGGTCGCACCTCCCAAAAAAAGACAAAGGCAGGACCTTTTCCAGTCCCTCGCAAAATGTCAACCAAAAACGCGGAACAAATATCGACAACGCAAACAACACCCGTTTAAACGGTTTTGTCGTCAACGATAACAAACGATTTTGCCTATATACGAATGGCACATTTGTGTTTACCTTCGTTTTAAACCCCGAACGCAAACATCACCATCATCATCGCACAAACTGCACGAGTATACGTGTGGTATCGAACAAACATGCACGGCCGGAAGAGCAACGCTTTTGTCCGTAGAATCCACCTCCGAATCACCGTTATTGTCGTACATTAGCGGGAGATTAATTAAATAAAAAGTCTCTGTTGTTAATAGTGTGTAGGGGACACGATTGCTTTACTAGATTCAGAGCTAGAGGAGGACTAACACTCATTCATTGACTGTAGAGGGGCGCAGGCGCTCTATTTTACGTGTTCTGCCTCTACGTGGACGCTCTCTCGGCTCTAATAAGGGTCCCGGACTTTTCGAAGGGATGGGGTGAAATATGGGAATAGGGGAGCGAATTTCATCTCTTAAGACTCCTTGCACCTCCTATGAACTCTCAAACTGTTCCATAGCAGGACAATCTAAACATTTTAATTCACAACCATATATGTAATGCTGTCATTACTAACGTCATAGGAGGGTGGAAAATTACCTATTACCTACCTCTAAATTAGACGTAAGTAATGGGTATTCATTACCACCCAAGGGCGGTAATGGCTTATTACCTACCTCTCTTTCAACCCTAATTGTCCATCCTTATTTCTTAACCCCTAAAATTTAATGTCTTTATAGAATTAAAAAGGTGTCTCTAGTAGCATCGAACAAGATAAGATAGTTAACTGGTAATTTTTAAAAAAGATAGGTAAAAATATTATAAATATCTTATACGAAAAATATAAATTCATATTATGTAGGTTGTAAATAATAGTATATTACATACCGGGGTGGGAAGTCGTTCATTACTGTCAAGAGATTTAATAGTTTATCGAGACACGCAGCGTCGCGATGAACCATAAAAACTCGAGACGGTAATGAACGACTTCCCACCCCGGTATGTAATATACTATTATTTACAACCTACATAATATGAATTTATATTTTTCATATAAGATATTTATAATAAAATGACCGGTTAACTATCTTATCTAGTTCGATGCTACTAGGGACACCTTTTTAGTTCTATAAAGACATTAAATTTTAGGGGCCAAGAAATAAGGATGGGTAATAAGGGGGGAAAATGAGGGTTGAAAGAGAGGTTACCGTCCTTGGGTGGTAATGAATACCCGTTACCTACGACTAATTTAGAGGTAGGTAATAGGTAATTTCCCACCCTCCTATGACGTTTGTAATGCTAGCATTACATATATGGTTGTAAATAAAATAGTATACACACCTCGGTAGGAAGTTTCCTTACCGTCTCGAGATCTTGTAGATCATCTCGACGCTGCGCGTCTCGATAAACTATCAAATCTCTCGACAGCAATGAACGACTTCCCACCCCGGTATGTAATATACTATTGTTCACGGCTGCACAATAATATGGTCATCATTTGACAGGTCGTAGGGACATAACATAAGGTGTGTCATAACCTTTAAACTGGAGCAGCGTGAAAAATTTTCATTATTTACGATACGTTTTTTTGTTTTTTTTATTATACACTTGCATGCAGACACCGCCATGTTGGTAATTACATATAAGATAAATGATGGTTTCAACTATTATAGTCGCCTTAATGGCCCACCATGATGGTTTTAAAGTTTAAAACGAATATAAGACGTGGACAAAGTACAGAATTGCGGCACTCGCTACGCTCGTAGGCTCAAACGACACCTTCGGGAATGATGGCCTACTTTATATGCTAGTTGTAGATAGCATAATATAAAGATATATGTATGAATAGTAGATAATATACTAATAAATACATATACACAACAAAGTGGTGCGATTCTAACCTGGTCAACACGACAACAACATTTCGAAACAAGCAGATTTTCAAGGGCGGTTTTGATTGTCACCCTTAAGAGTTCACTTCGTACAGAGGCGGCAAAGGCATTTGAATATTATTAGTCACTTGCCCTTTTTTCACTGAGAGTGGTTTTGACAAGTGTATAGGAACAGTGTTCTCTTTACGCCGAATGTTATTGGTCCCAAGAGAGTTGTCTTTGCGATAACCATCATCAACTTACATCAATAATTATATCGCTTTGAATTCAAGGGTCATTATTATCCTTGTCAGAAACTATCTTGAAGTAAACATCGCCGGTAAACCATTCACAAAAAAAAATCCAAAATCAAGGTATATTCTGCTATAATCAAGGCTATTTTAGTCTCGGTAAAATGTCATACCCACTTCATTCACACGTCATTTTCTTAGAGGAAGGTGTTGATGATGTGAAAATTTCCTTGCAAATGAGATGGTAATTGCGTTTCTCCACTTCTTAAGGCAAACTTGTAAAGCCATATTCACAACCTGAGTTGAGGTTGATTGCAAAGTTGGCCAATAATGCATACTGAGTGAACTTATCCTGAGCAGAAAGGGAATATGAGTGGGAAATCATTGAAATTCGACTCAAGGTAAACTGAACGTCAAATGGAGCAAACATGCCTTATCCGTAAGTTGATGTGTCTGACATATCTTCACGTAAACGTCGCTTTGTTCACAAGAAAAAACGTTTAAAGCCAGATTTACAACATTGAGTTGGGGCTGTAGTGTGATGGGGTACTATGTGCCCAGATATCAAAATGGAATATTGCTAGAATATTCTATGACTAATCAAATAGGAAGATTGTATGATCTAAGAATATTCTAATTGAATATTCCAGGAATATCTAGTTTAAACTTTTACCTTCTTATTCACCTCCTGGAATAACCTTGAATATTCTTGTTGCATTCTAAGAATAATTCATTCATATTCTGAAATGAGAGTAACTGACCATGAAAATAAGTAATTTGGATGAACAAAAATACCGCCTGATTCACTCCAATGTTAGTCCACTCCAGATATAGGCGATCAAAGTTACAAATTGAAAAAAGAAGGAATAATCTCCCTCTTGTTCAATTAAAAAAAAAATAAGAGTATTTTTTTTGCTGTTTTTGATCACAATAATTTCAATCCCTTATGAACGTAACAAACGTAATAACAGTGAAATTAGTCCTATAAGTGGACTTTTTTCTAAATGCCTTGAAAACACATTCTAAAAGTACCTACCTAAATATCGACCACCGAAGAGGTTTATCATCAAAACTATTGAGTCTACAGGACTTTCTTTGATGGAAGGTGAAAGAGGATATCAAAAAGAATAAAAAGCTGTTAAATTCACTCCAATCAGTCCATTGTTTTAAAGTTACAGGTGGAAGTTGAAAATTCAGAAAAAAAAGGAAATTCTTTCCCACTTGATCAATTTAATAAATATATATGAATGAAACAAACTTAACAAACAAACGTAATAAGAATGAAAATAAGAGGAATAAGAGTGAAAATTTGGAGAAACTTAGGTTAGAATTAGGACTAAAACTATTTAAGGGTAACCCATTTTATCTAAAAATGACAATTTTTTGAGAAAAAGCTAAACTAAGAATACAGCCAAAATCGGTGAAAATGACTCAAATCGTGAAACTATACCAACTAGGAGGCTTTGGAAAAGTTAAAATGAAGATTATTACTAAAAATAAGTTGAAAATAACTCAAATTGTAAAAAATTCAGAATAAATGTGTTGCCGTAAAGGCACGTGATAAAGCGAATTAAAATCAGCGATAGTAACCAGCAAACCCGAGGACGTACAAAAAAATGTCTCCTTCCTTATATGATCCGTTGAATTTGAAGAGGGCCCTCTTATGCAGTTCTGTCTGGATATACTGGTCACTGGTTCGATGAAATGGATTAATAACACGACCCGAGAGCTGAGTAGTAGCGAACGACCTATTGCTTACTCGATCACTGACTCGAAGGTCACCGAAGGGCAGAGAAAGTAGAGTTCTGTACGTCCAAATACTTCTACAATAATTATTGGCGCGGTCCCTACGTCACTTCGAGATCGACAGATTGAGAACGCAATACATTTTAGAAAATATATGAAAAATCCAACGCAAATTAACGATTCCGTAACAAAATGTTTCTGGGCAAAATCAGGTCAGGATAAAGGTCAAAAGTGGTTAAAAAATACCACAGAGCGTAAGAAAATTCAAATTTGAAGTCATTGGAGAAATTTGGGTTAAAATAAAGACTACAATTGTTTAAAGGTAATCCATTTTATCTAAAGATGGCAATTTTAAAGATTTTTGAAAAATGCTAAACTAAGATTAAGACCAAAATCGGCGAAAATTTACTCAAAGCGTGTACCTTCCTTTTTTTTACTTGATAAGTGGCCTTTGTTCTAAATGCCTTCAAAACACATTTTAAAAGTACCTAAAGATCGACGACAGAAGAGGTTTGCCTTTAAAACTATTGAACTTATCTTTCTTTGATGGAAGGTGAAACAGGATATCAATAAAGAACAAAAAACCATTGGATTCACTCCAATCAGTCCACCGTTCTAAAGTTACAGGTGGAAGTTGGAAATTGAGAGAAAAGAGGAAATACTTCAGCACTTGGTCAATTTAAAAAAAGATATATTATTGTTACGGAATACGGGTACCAATAATTTATCGTCAATTAACTACACACTTTTATTTACTTTTAACTATTACAATACTCACTCAAGGAATGGAGAATTTTGATATAACTAACTTATTGAAGTGAGAGAGAACTTCAACCTTTGATTGAGTTTGCAGTAGTAATAAGGTATAATTCGGCAATATGTGATATTGAGAAATTGTATTACCATTACCTTAAGAACTATTTAAAATGTAAATCTCTAATTAATTCTTCATATGCTGGAGATCTTCGTGAACGGGTTTAATAACGAAACAATATTAATATATTCCTACATTAACACATCTTTTGATAAGCCATATATTACTAATAGAAATTTTTTGCTTACTTAGTGCCACTTCTAGTGTATATCAAAAAGACAGACACACATCCCGGATTTTAACAATAGATTAGTTTTTGTCATTTCTTGAAAGCCGAGCCAGTGCCTCGGAGGCTATTACCACATAGTTCTAATAAATTGGGTGGCATCATTTTGGACAAAAAGTTACAAAATAAATGTTGTTATTTCAAATTGGTGGATCAGAAGCCGTTCTAAAAGACGTTTAAAAATTTGAAGTAGATCCCTATACAGGGCGGATATAATGTGTTGAAAGGGCTAAATGTGCCCTTGAGATACAGGCCCCGTTTTAAATGTTAATCAGGAAGGATATCAATAACTATGACTTGGAAAAAGTATTTGAATTTCTTAGGTATTAAATATAGTACCTATGCAATATAGTACCTATGCAGTAGATATTCAATTTCACGTCTCCTATTAGCTGTTCACAAAAGTATGGCATCTCTGACATTGGCTGCCGATCGACATAAGCAGGAGATGGGTAAAGAAAAAAATTTTTAAATGAGTATGGTGGCCTCACTGACTTATGAATGGTGAAGGATTTGTTGGGGTAGGCCAAAAATACACTTAGAGATATCTACACACACACATATTCAGTGTATATTGTCGACGTTTCGGACATCGGACGTTCGGCTCTTTTTACTCATAAGACCAGGTTGAATAGTAATGATTAACGCGGAGGTAACGAGAATTGTGCAATTGTCCTGAGGATGACCTCATAGAGGTCGAAACCTCGACAAAATGCACAGAAGATACCTGTAAGTGTATTTTTGGCCTTCTTCTTCTTTGGGTGCCCTGTCCTCTTCGGACGTTGGTAATCATCAGCGCTATCTGAACCTTGTCTACAGCTCGGCGGAACAGTGCTCACTCTAGACCATTGCCTTAAGTTTTTTAGCCACGACGCCCGTGTGGGGTTGCTAGTCCTCCATTGGAAGCCTCTCCAGGTGGCGGATAGGGAAACGCCTCCCAGGTATGGGTGGTACCGGGGAAATGAAATACCCGGGGCTGACCAAAAGCTATCGAAGATTTACGTCCCTAAAGGTTACCAGATACTTACAGGCGATCATCGCATTATGATCAAATCGGGTGTAAGGCTGCGATGAGGAAGGCAACGGGAAACCAACTCATTAAAATTCCCAGGATCTTCATCAGCATGACTGGAAAAGAAAAAGCCAAGGCCCTCAGTCCCCGGCAGGTCTTAAATGACCAGAGGGTGCTAAGAATCACCGGGCCAATCATGAGGAAGATTGGTACGTGGAACGTACAAAGCATGTTTCTTCAGGCGGGTAAAGTACATTTTTGGGCTACCCCAACAAATCCTTTACCACTCAAAAAAATTAATATTTCGTTGCACTAAGATGCCCAAAAATCTGTTTGGCACATACGTGCTTTCTAGCACATACGTGCTTGCCCCTGTCTAGTTCTAACCACACTGAGCAGGAGTGATCAATATACGGGTGATTAGTAAAAATTTGGAAGATTTCTAACGCCAAATTCCCAAAAACGTTCCTTTCAACTATTGAGTTAACACTTCCTCTCAAAAGCTCTCTCTTGTCTTTCACGTTTTCTCCTTCTACAGAGGCACTTGCTTCATTCCTCAGAGCCTCACTGTTTTCCACTGCAGATTCATAGTCTTGCCCATAGTTTTTTCTTTTGAGTTTGGCACTATATATTTGACTGAAAGTTCAGCGTGTATCTGAACTAGTTGGTCATAAGACATGAAGTGACGTCACTAACAACTCGTACTGTTCGCTTATTTCGCTTATTTACTACACTGCACTATCTATTCGATCCATCTCGCGCGGCTCGCTGGTTTATATACCCGGCCTGAACACACTCTCGTTTTTTCGGGAACGGAGGCGACCATTCCCGGTTCTCGTTTAATCTAGATGGGTTCCCTGGATCGCAGTCGGCGCTCGGCGTTGGTCAATTAGAAATTCTTACTGACCCGTAGGCAGGATGATAGCTGAGACTGTACTATACATTGTGTGCAAACTCCATAAAATACGGGCACAGAACCAATTAATTACGATCCTGTAAATCATGGATTAGTCAAAAAGTGAGGTTTTTGACTGACCCGTTAGAAATCTTTGCTGACCGGTTTGCAAGCAATGCTGCATAGTTGAGAATGTATTATGCCTTGTGTGCCAATTTGTGAAAATATGAAAAAAAAATCACTTAGTCAAGGTCTCGTAAAAACTTTAAAGGTGAAATATTCTTGTTTTTTGTCAGGGTCTCGTAAAATGTGGTAAGAACAGAAATCTTAAAAACAAAACATTTAATGAAGTGAGTAATGCCCCGAATCACAGGTGTACAAAAAGCTGAGCAACAAAGCTCATAGTAGGAACAAATGTAGAAACATGAAAGAAGGAAAAAGATATGGATGAAGAAAGCCTTTTTAATGATGATAAAAAGAAGAAAATCATTAGTTACGCTGAAGATCTATAGATGATATGTGGAGATCCACTCGAAAAACTTGTCGAAAGTCAGAGAGACAAAATAGAGAAAACCAGCAGAAAATTGATTCAAAAATAAAAATTAACAGAGAGTTATGTTAAATTCAATATAGGTTAAAAATAACCCAAACCAGTGATGCCACAAAAGAGCAAAAAGACATAAAAATTGCAGTATTCTTAGAAATGTAGAAATACTAGTTGACCCAAATTTAAAAACCATACCTCGCAAATTTTTTCAACGTGTGGGTACTACTTCGAACCGCTCACTTTCGTCATGGAAAAGAAGGTTGAAATCAATTGGGAAAATTTTTCTGACGATAGATAAAGTTAGCACGAGCGTTTTTGAGAGAGAAACAGAAGCCTGCTTTTAGGAGGTATTCACGAGGAGTCGATTGGGGAGGGGGGGAGGGGTCGCGTTCAGGCTGGTCCGAAGATCGTTGCACCGGAAGGATGAAAGACCACCATCAGCCCACAGTTTAAAAGTAGAAAAAGAAGTCGGTACTCACGAAGGGGTCTATTTTGGGGGCCCACGAGAAGGGTTGTTCTTGGGGATTGGGGAAAGGGGTAGTGGAAAAGCAGTATCGTTATGCCGGAAGGACGAGCAATCACCATCAGGAATCATCAGTAGAAGCATCCAGTCAAATTTAATTTTCAAAGTAAAGAGAAGCACCCCTTTGTTCCCATACATAGTCTGTTCGCATTTTAATTGAGTGGAAAGATATAGTCCTGGTTGCTAGAACAAGTTACTTTTAAGGTCACAGAAAATAGAAGTTTACGTAGACCCTCATCTTTTTATTTTTAACGCTAGCCCCCTCTAGTGCCCCCCCGCTCCCCCCGCTCCGTTTTGTTTTGATGACCAGCATAGACCATTCAGGGGAAGTAACGAAAGCCTCGGTACCCAAACCGTAAAAGTTCAGTAAAGTTAATACAGCATAATTTTAATTATACCAAATTTGCGTATTATATTTCGATAATTTGCATATTTTAATATGCGAGACACTCAGCGTGACAGTAAGTGCCAACAAACGAGTGTAGAAAACTCTCTAAAGAAAATGGCAAGGTAATAGTGGTAAAGATACAGAATAATATGCATATAAAAGGAACATAGATATAGTGTTTTTCGTGGAAAGGAGTGAGCCATCTGTCATAATTTTCTTAAGCAATGTACCAATCGTGAATTGCACTAGATTTTGACTTGTAAAATGTGCAAATGTACCAACACCAATCAATAGAATCCAGTTGAATTGAACCAATTCTCTAACCAAGGAAGATAAAAGTTGTTTCACAGGGATCAAAATTATTACTAACTTCGTTAAAATGCTAACTAAAGCGAAAGCGAGTGCTAGACTTGTTTATGATATAATGTCTGTCACCTGAAAACAGCAATATTGTAAATTATTAAAGGGGAATAATGCAGATAAGAAATAAGAATGGTACTACATATTTCAGATTATCGCAAAACGTAGTCTGCGTATGTTTAAAATTCATATTTATAAAATTTTCATAATTTGTATATACGACAATTAGTTTTGCATATATATAGGCAATTCAAAGCATAACCTAGACAAGGTTAGTCGGTTAAATTGAAGCAAAGTTACGCATTTGAGTGCACATCGTAATGACGTTTTAAATAATACCAAAAATTTCACTGCTTCCTAAGATATTCGAAAAAAAACGAATTTTACGAAAATAGTTTTTGTTTTTTTCTAAATTTACTTGAAGCGTTATTTTAAAATAAATTGCACCTTCTGATGGGTATACTTTTTCTTTTCTGCATTACGACGTCATCCGATTTGTAGTCCGACGTTTCGAGTTTTCTTTTTTATCAACTTTTAGTCTTTCAAATATTATTCTTAAATTCGAATATAATAAATTGAAACCCTTCTTTATTACAAATTTAATAATTAGTAACACTTTATGTTTTCATTAGATTCATTGTTGTAATTAGCGTCCTTAAGTTATAAGTTGTTGGTGAAGTTAGCGGGATTAGGACAAATAATGCACCTCTTCTTTATTTGAAAATGGCCGACGTTTCGACTATTTATTTAGTCTTCATCAGGGCTATTCTCACTTAGAGAGGGTAGTCAGTTAAAGTACGATTTAAGGTAGTTACGGTAGCAAACTCCATTCGATTGTTCGGTGACCCTGGTATCTTGGGCTCGACAAAACACACATCCGCTGCCCAAGGTTGATTCGCAAATTTTGTACCTTGGGCAGCGGATGTGTGTTTTGTCGAGCCCAAGATACCAGGGTCACCGAACAATCGAATGGAGTTTGCTACCGTAACTATCTTGAATCGTACTTTAACTGACTACCCTCTCTAAGTGAGAATAGCCCTGATGAAGACTAAATAAATAGTCGAAACGTCGGCCATTTTCAAATAAAGAAGAGGTGCATTATTTGTCCTAATCCCGCTAACTTCACCAACAAGTTTTCATTAGAGTTTATGTCATATTTAACGAGTTATTTACTTCTGAAGAGTATATAAATTAGTGGAATTACATAAAATTGGGACTTATACAGGGTCAAAAGGAAAGTGTGACGACATATGTGTTACGTCAATGTAATATTTAAACATTTTTTTTTGCTACATTTTCATAGATCTGAGAGCTCCTACTTGGTCTTGAAAATTTGAAATCATTGTTAGCAGTTGTTGGGATACCCTGTATTTCCCATTCAGAATGTTTTGGCATCTTAGTAGCCATAAAATGTTCACTTTTTTCCTACCTATCTCCATTTTGCTCATGTCAAGAAGATTGGCAAGACAAGGTCAAAGTGAAATTTCCAAGACTAACAAGATGTCAAACTTTTGTGGGTAGATAGTAATACATGATATCCCATACAAGATACTTTCAGTTTATTAATGAATTTTTCTTAAATTACTGCAGGCAACGATGTGAAATTTTCAGGATCCATTACGAGCTAAAAAATATATAAAATTCTAGTAAGATATAGAGGGTGTCCTATTTAGAAATATTAATTATATGACATCACACTTTTCTGGTCCAAAGATCCACAAACCGGATGTGCTACTGAGACCCCTCGTGAGCACCATAACAACTCGCAAAACTGCTGCAACCTAAAATTGGAAATACTGACAGCTTTATAAATGACTCCACTCATTTCGTCGAAAAACTGCATTCTTTGACTATTTCTCCAGGTGAAATTCTCGTTAGCTTCGATGTTGTTTCGCTCTTCTCTATGGTACCTATTAAGGAAGCCATGGAACATATTAACCAGCAATTTCCACAAGATATTGCCAAGTTGTTCCAACACTGCCTAACCACTACATGTTTTCAATGGAAGGAAGATTTCTACGAACAAACTAGTCTCCTTAGTCCAGTAATAGCCAACTATTTTATGAAAATTTTCGATCTCAAGGCGTTGGCAACGGCAAATAAGAGGCCAAAGTGCTAGTTCCAATACGTGGACTATACTTTTGTTATTTGGGGCCATGGCGACGGCGAAAGGTCAGGAAGAAATTCCATTGGACCACAACTTCAAAGCCCGGAAAACGCTTTAGATTGTAGGAAACTGTTTTCTACTATTGTAGCATCCATACATATCCAATGGCAAAAGGGTGAATAATGGGATGATGTTTGAGGAAACACGAAACGATTATAAATAGCTGCTAAAAAGCTAGAGAAGTAGGTAAGAAATTATTTTATTAATTATCTACCTACTCTTCTAAAGTCTATAAAGAGCACGAATCACCTGCACTAATAATAGTATTAGAACCTACCAATAAATAATAATAGTATTAGAACCTACCAATAATAAAGGTAGCTCATTATACACCAAGGCACATACAATAATTAAAAAGGAATATGCCGCTATATCGTAGTACCTACTAAATAATTTATTGCAGCAAGAACAAACTATAAATCATATTATCTTCCAAACATTATGCATAACTACACGTGCGTCTCTTTCAGACGCTTCACTAACTACTTCAAAATTCCAACAAACACCTTATTACCATAGCTTCCGACCACCAACCCGATAACACCCATGTCGCAGGAATACTACCAATTCGCTTATCTCTCTCATTATTGTCATCAGCCTGCTAATTAAAAAAAGATTTTTTGCATATATAAGCCTACACAATTAAGAGAAGGACATATTGGTGTGAATAAGTTGGCTAATACTATGTCTCATCAACAGTGCGATACCAATTCCCTTAACTATGGTCCCAGTGTTGGGACGACTTGCAGTGGCGGTACCACGGTCCTGCTTTTTATGTCTCTGGTTGACTCGCTTCTAAGAGATACCTGTGAGATATCAGATCCTAACGGCAGGATCGTTCCTAAGCTGATTCCAGGTAGTATTGACTTGGGTTAATGGGACAACCCACCCCTAAGTCTTTTTGCAGACTCGGAGTATGACTTTGTAATTATCGGAGCGGGTACCGCTGGATCCACCGTTGCAGGTAGACTTGCGGAAGTTAGGCATTGGAAGATTTTGCTCCTGGAAGCTGGAGACGATGAACCAGTAGGGAGCCAGGTTTCTATATTCCATTCGTATAATCTATGTATTGGTAACTATGTGCAATTTAGGTACCATCATTTTACTCCAATTACATCCAATCACCTATCGATTGGAATTTCACCACCGAGCCGGAGCAATCTGGATGTCAAGGCTTTGAGGGTAAGCGGTGTGCTTGGCCCAGAGGCAAAGTCCTGGGAGGCACTGGGGTCATCAATGGGATGATGTTTATCAGAGGCACACCCAACGATTATAAAAGATGGGCAGACGCTGGGAATACTGAGTGGAGCTACGAGAAGGTTTGCACTTAACATTTTTGCGATGATGAATTTCTATCATCTTAATCTACTTATATAGATTCTAGCAGATTTCAAGTCGTACGAAGACAACAGGAATCCGCAGCTAGTAGACGAAACTTTGCACGGTCAAAAAGGACCTGTCACCATAGAGAGATACCCATATCAACCTGCAATATGTTGGGATGTCCTTAAGGCAGGACAGCAAATTGGTTATAATGTTAGTACCGATCTGAGCGGCTTGAGGTTTAATGGTTTTTCCATAGCACAAATGAACAGCAGGTAAACTCGTTATCAAGGAAACAGTATTTTTCAGTGTTTTTTTTACATACAATTAAAAATGTAGAAATGGCGTACGCTTGAGCTTAGCGAAAGCATTCGTAAGGCCTCACAAAGGAAACCCAAATTTCCATGTAATGCTTAACTCCACCGCAACAAAAATTCTGCTAAACCAAGACAAACGCGCTGCTGCCGTCGAATTTGTGTATAAAAGCAAAACTTATACGATCAAAGTATCAAAAGACGTGATATTGTCGGCAGGAGCCATACAGACTCCACAACTGCTGCTACTTTCTGGCATAGGTGGGAAGAACATTTTGGATCCATTAGATATAGAGCAGGTCCATGACCTACCGGCCGTGGGCAGGGGAGTGCAAAATCATGTGTCGTTTCAACTGGATTTCAATCTAGACATTCCCAAGAAGAATATGTTAGATATGTCAACCTTAACGAAGTATATTAGTGACCAAACTGGACCTATGAGCTCTACTGGATTAGCTCAGGTACGATTTCTTTTTAACTCAAACGAGTCGTCGTAGGAAGCATTTTATAGGTTACTGCGAGAATCCACTCTCGATACACTACCCCCGAGGATCCAGATATTCAGTTCTACTTTGCAGGTTTTGCAGCCAAATGCTCATCGTCACTTGCACCAGACCAAAAGAACCAAACTACAAAAGAACGCATATCAATTTTCCCTACTTACCTTCACACCAAAAGCAAAGGGTAAGTCGTGATTGGTGCTCTAAAATATTAAAGGTACAAGCGCCGCTATCTAGTTACATAGGTCTGCACTCTAAAAACCCTTTTGCGGCCCCGAAAATAGTAGCTAACTACTTGACAGAAGAACAAGACGTTAATGGGTTGGTAGCGGGAATCCGAATAGCACAAAAGCTGGCAAACACCACGATATTGCAAAAGAAGTATGGGATGCAGCTTGAGAAGAAGCCATATGGGGAATGTGGAAACAAATATAGGCAAGTAGAGTATTACCATATATGCAGAGATGTTTCATAATCGTTTTAGGTGGGATTCTGATGATTTCTGGAAGTGCGCAGTTAAATACCAAACCGGTCACGAAAACCACCAGGGAGGCTCGTGTAAGATGGGCCCGAAATCCAATCCGGAAGCATGTGTGGACCAGAGACTTCAACTCTACGGTGTAGAGAATTTACGGATAGTGGACGCCTCTGTTTTCCCCGACCTACCCTCGGCCAATCCTCAAGCAACCATTATCATGATCGCTGAAAGGGGAGCCCGATTCATAAAAGAAGATTATTTGAATAGAGTAAGGCGTAAATGAAATTGCACTATAATAAATTGGTTTTGGGCACTGAAAAGAATAAATTGCTATATAATACTGCAGGTGTTTCATGTTTTCATTGATATTAAAAAAACTTTTGTATGTGGCGGTTCAACATCCATATTTTGTTTAATACTTAGGTTCATTCAACTAGATAAGTATCATACACACATATTAATATTAGTATTGTTATTAAATAAACCAAGCATCAACTGAAACGGTAGGTGCACCCTCTAATATTGCAATAGAACTTTGCCTGACCCAAAGTCCTTCAACCGGTTTCCGTAAAAACTTAGATTTATGTCAAATCATATTGATGAATCATATCGATTGAATTACTCTGGAAAACTTAATTATTCTACTAAAGTTCGAAACAAAATAATATTTATTGACATGATGTCCAGAATGCCATCTTCTCTTAACTCGGCCGATTAGGCTCCGTTACTTTATTTAGTTGTACAATACGTATGAAGAATGACTACGTTTTTAGTTTACGATTTTAAAGTAAGAGTATCTATTGTGATTTGATTGAAGTGCTGGATGATGGACGAGATTCTACAGCTGATGGAAAGTAGAAGGAATCAAAAAAAGGCTAAAGAATTGTACAATTATATTCAAAAACAAATAAGAAAAGAAAAAAGAACGGCGTAAGAAACTTGGCTTAAAATGCAGTGCGAAGAGATACAATTAATAGAGCAGAAGTATGTTTCCTTCAATAAGCACAAAAAGGTTAAACAAGCGGCTGGCATTCAAAAAGCACGCGTAGTGGGTATGCTAGGAGGCCAGCAGAGGAACATCGTTATAGACAAATCTGAGAAAATCAACATCTGGAAAAATATATATAAATAAGCTTATTGATGACAACAGATCAGTACAACCAACTAATTTTACATGTTCTAACAATTTGCCAATAACAATCAGAGAAGTGAAAAAAACAATAACACAATTAAAAGACGGCAAAGCCCCTGGACCACATAACATATATGCTGAATTCATAAGGATTTGTGACGCAAAAGGCATCCAACGTATAACTATAATTTTTAACAACACATATGTTTTGTTGCTTGAGTATATATAGTCAAGTAGGATAATACCAGAGACATGGTTAAAGTCAACATTTATTGCTTCACCTAAGAAAACGAGCTCTGTGTCTTGTGACGATTTCCGTACGATCAGCTTGATGAGCCATCTCCTGAAGCTGTTCCTAAAAATTATACATCAGAGAATTTTTAGACTACGTGAAGAACAAATCATCCATACACAATTTGGATTTCGAAATACCCTAGGAACAAGAGAAGCCCTCTTCAGTATACAGGTGCTCATTCAGAGATGCAGAGATGTACATTGCAATGTCTATGCCTATTTCATTGACTATTAAAAGGCATTCGACACAGTAAAACATGACAAGCTTATGGAAGTACTAGCAGATATTGGGCTATCTGAGGCGGATTTGAGGATTATTGACGACCTGTACTGGAATCAAACGGCTTCTATACATATTCAAGCAGGTATGGTTGGTTGTTATCTTGGGTTCTGCTCCTTTTGTTTGATTAAAATGAGTTACAGCGGGTGCTTCTAACTTCGTTGTTTATTTTTATTTAAAATAATTTTAATACATTTTTAAATAAAAATAAACAACGAAGTTAGAAGCACCCGCTGTAACTCATTTTAATCAAACAAAAGGACCAGAACCCAAGATAACAACCAACCATACAACCACAAGGGTCCAAGAATCCAGAAGCCTACGTGCCAACCATCAAGCAGGTATGTATATAGTAATAGAGATTAGGATCAAATCAAAATTAAACGTGGGGTCAGACAGGGATGTGTATTGTCGCCTCTGCTGTTCAACGTGTATTCAGAGATAATTTTTAAGGAGGCTCTGGAAGATATTGATGCCGGAATCAAAGTAAATGGAGAATGTATCAATAAAATAAGATACGCAGACAATACGGTGGTTTTTGCAAACAGTTTAAAGGAACTTCGGGAAATATTGGTCAGAGTTGTCGAAACCAGTCAGAGATATAGTTTGTCACTAAACACTAAGAAAACAAAATACATGATAATTTCCAAAAATAAGATCCAAACGGAAGGACTAATTATAAACAATCAACGAATAGAGAGAGTGAAGACATATACCTATCTTGGAACAACTGTTAATGAAGGACCACACGCTGAAAATTAGATGCTGGATAGAGAAAGCAAGAGCTGCATTTCAGAGGATGGCTATCTATTCCCTGAAAAATCAGATTATTGAGGTATTATGTTTTCTCTGTATTGTTGTGTGGAATGGAATCCTGGACTCTCACCTACGCTGCATGTCAAAAAATCGATGATTTTGAGATGTAGCTGTATCGACGAATCTTGAGGATACCATGGACCGGTCATGTAAGTAATCAACACGGATTGACAAAGATGGGTATAAAGAACTACTATTAGAGGATAGAAGATAAAAACATCCAAAATTGAATACTTTGAACACATAATGAGGAATGGCCAAAGATATGGAATGTTACAGTTGATTCTACGGGGAAAGACGGAGAATTTCGTGGCTAGGAAATCAATACGCACACGGTTCAACACAACAACTGTGGGCCTGTTTAGAGGCCTGAGGCCCACGCTGCGATCAAGATGCAGATTGCCATGATGGTCGCGAACGTCCGAAACGGAAAGGCACTGTAAGAAGGAGAATGCAGTTAAAAACAGTAAAAAAACCTGAATTGTAATAACATAGATCACAATAGGATAAAGTAAATTATCTGGATAGTGTTAGGGTGTAGTGTATAAACTGTGTAGAAAATTTAGAGAAATAGTATAATAATTTATTAAAGTTCTTACCTGTAGTAATATGTCATACTTGTTGCTGCTTTTGTCCCATTCCGCCATGTCCCACCACATAAAGTTCTTACCTATATCCAGTTTTTGGAAAATTAAGGTGATTAATTTTCCATCAACGATAAACGAAGTACTCAGCCTCTTTTCATAAAACCTTGAAAACTGGAAAAACCCACACCCATTGCTATATCTAAATAATTTTTGTTATATAGACTGTAGTGTATATTTTATAAAGGGTAATTTTTGAAAAACACTTGTTTTTTCTAGAAATATAAACGAAAATCCAAGATACCGCCTTTGATATTCACGGTTATTTAAATTCGTCATTCATCATTGTGATGCTGCGTAAATCGTAACGAAGTCTATTAAATTAATGCAAAGTTGTGCATTTATTACGTGCAGATCGTAAGCACATTAAGTTTAGAAAGTTGAACTACTTTCGAACATACAATCTAAAGTGCATTCCGGGCTTTGAAGCCGTGGTCTAATGGATTTTCTTCCAGGAAGAATTGGACCACGGCTTTCAAGCCCGAGAAACACTTTAGATTGTATTTTGACCAACCGTGAAAGCCTTCACAATACTCTCGAACATATTCAAAAAAAAAAAAGAATTTTACGATTACGATTTCTTGGACTTCTTATAAATAATAATAAATTACACATTTTTAAGGGCACTTTTTCTACTCTACATGGAGGTAGCGCGTAATTGTTAGTAGGACGTTTCGGCTTTTCTGGAGCATTATCAAATAAGTATCTTTGACAGTTTCCGAGATTTCAGTGATAAGTATTGAATTTTAATAACGCGTATACCAACTTAAAGTGTTAAACAATTCAATATTAATGGCCAAATTTAGAAAAAAAAACTGTAGTTTACGATGTACCAGACATATTGAAACGTCAGACTAAAAATTAAATAACAGCCTCCTGGTATAGCTGAAAAAGTGCACTTGAGAAGATGCAATTTATTTTAGAATATCGCTTCAAACAAGCTCAGACAAAAATAAAAAAGATTTTCGAAAATTCCGTTTTTTTTTCGAATATCTTCAAAACTTCGTAGTAAAAATTTGAGTACATTTTAAAATGTAACTACGATCCACCTCCAAATAACGACTTTGCCCCAATTTGACGAATTCGTATTTCTTACGGTTTATTTACAAAATACCAATGACGAACGGCGAATTTGAATAACCCTGTATAAGTTCAGTTCATAAATCGCGGGTACCTACATATTACAATAGGTCTAAACCTAGACCACGCCAAAAGCTGGAAAAAAAATGGCAATAACATATGACGCATTCACTTATTTTTGTCATCTCAGTACCTTTGAAATTCTCATTTTTTCATTCCTACCTCCGTTCAGCACCTAATTGATGTCAATAATAAGTGAATAGCTCATAATTCTTCCTTTTTTTGCACAACCCCCTGTTAAAATATAAAATTTGCGATAGTTCTGAAGAAACCATTTAGTGGAATTAAGACCAAGATTTCAACCTCTGTTTAACTATTGAGTTTACTTCAGCTGTTTCGTAGTTATTGAATAATAAAATGGCCAAGGAGTAAGTTTTGCCGTAAGTCAGCAGTTTACATGAAAGGTAGATTCATGGAGCATTCCCTAAGGGGTCTTCGAAGGAATCTTCAATGAAAATATCAAATTTCTAAATAATAGTAGATACCACATATACTAAAATTAAATTACTTAAATATACTTCAAGTCTTATAAGTGTAATTGAGTATTTTATCAAAAAAAAGTAAGATATTTGTTGGGGTTAATTTATACAAATCCACCCACACAACTAAGTAAAATCGTTGCAAGTCATTGCAGTAATTGTAATACCTTCGAAATATTTAATATTCCCATCTTCATCCAAATGCTCACTATGCTCCTTTTTCATGTGGTTCTTTCGATAGTATGTATCACTAAACCTCTTATCACAGTAGTCGCATTTGTACGGTTTTTCTCCAGTGTGCGTTAGCAAGTGTCTTTGAAGTTTATTGTTAAACGTAAATCTTCTCGGACACAAGACGCACAAAAACTTTTTCTCCAACTTGGGAGCTTTCCATGTACCCAAATCGTGGATAACCTTCAAATGTTTGTTCAAGCCCTCCTTGTTCTTGTATTCTTTGTCTTCGCACAGATGGCACTTAAAGTTCTTCTGGTTCGAATGGCTCAATATATGCTTTGTTACTTCAGACTTGTTGAAGAACTTCTTATCACAAATATGGCAAGCGTGGTCTTTGACCCCAGTGTGTCGCTTCATGTGCAAAGCCAGTGAACTGTTAATAGGAAACTTTCTTTCGCACAACATGCACACGTACTTCCAGTCTTGAGGTTGAGTATGCTTTACAATTTTATGAGTCCTCAATATGCTGGTGGTGTTGAACCTCTTTTGGCAGACGTTGCATTCATACTCTTTTTTGTTCAAGTGGATTTTATTGTGATGGAACAAATCCCCAGAGCAAACAAACCCTTTTCCGCAAGTGCTACAAATATACGGTTTCTCGTTGTTGTGGTTCCTTTTATGCACTAAGAGGCTGTGGGAAGTCGTAAAGCTGGCGTCGCATAGCTTACACTTATACGGCTTCTCAAACGTATGTTTAGACCTGATATGAGCAGACCAGTGCTGGTGCCTGTTGAACTGTTTTCCGCAGTATTCGCATGTATAGGAGTCAGGCCTTTTAGATTTCTTGCACCTAGGTTTTCGCAGCTTGATCTTCTCATCGTCATCGCTAGAATAGTTGGCAGCGTCGTGATGTGGAAAGTAGTCACTGCTGGGGTCATCCTCAGTTAGAAAATCCTCATGTTTTAACTGAAGCTTGGTATTGTCTTCCTCGGCGGAAGCCTGACTTTCAATATTTAAAGATTTAGTATCTACAGTTAGATCAGGTTCTGAAAAAAGAAACAATACGAAATTATTTTTTAGATCTAACATGAGCGTGTGTAATTTCACATCAAATAAGATACTTAACAAGGCGGGTCCTTAAAGTGTGACCAATTATTAAAAAAAAATTATAAAGCTATGCTAGAAAAAGCGAAAAAAAATGACACAAATAAAGTAAATGGATTTTTGTTCCTTCATCTTTTTCTTTTAACTTTTTACAGCCTATTAGATTATGTTTTCATATACAAAATGCATACAATTACATAAACAAAAACCGAAACAAAAACTATCTTTATGACGTTTTCTTGGTAGAGCTTAGATACCGCATTTATTCTTGGTATGATTTGCTAAGTGCCTGTTAAGTTATGGCATTCATATTGGGCAAATACTTAAATCAAAGCAAAAACAAGGTTTTGGCACCAACTATTCGATTTTCAATATTTTTGAACATATGGATTTCATCTTTAGGATGGCGAATATTTTCGCGTCTATTTATTGTCATCATGTTTGCATTTATATTGACATGAACTTAATATTGAAGTCATCTCATGAATGACTTTGCAAAGCAATTGACAGTGCAATACAAGCTTTAGATACCTATAAAGTTGTGAAATGTTGAATCCATCAATGTTTCAATAGTTTTGTGTGTAATTTCACTGAGACAATAAATTTAAGAACCAAGAAAGTAAAACCAAAAAAAATCATTCAGTAATATTTCCATTATTGTCTACCAGGTCTACCACCTTCCAACTAAAGTAATGGGTGTGGCTTAATAATAGTGGTAATTTATTTCTCTAATATTCATTATTAGAGAAGCAAAATGATTTTTGTTATTGAGAGAAAGAAATGTATGACATATAAGCCATTCACTTATTATTGTCGGCAAGTAGGCGTTGGAAAATTGACTTTGATATTTTTATCGTATCTTCTCAACATGTGCTAAAAGGAGATAGGTATAAAAAAATGAAGGTTTCAAAGGTAACTAGATGATCAAAAAAAGTAAATGGGTAATATAATCCATTCAGTTATTTTTGGCATCAACCCATGCCATGGAATTTCACCAGTATAACATCGACAGCGATTGTTAGTTTACTTGTCGCCAAGACAAATTTGTCAAGATCCGACATTAAAATTTCGCTGTTGCCGACTTTTTCTACAGTTAAGCATGCATTTTGTAAGCTAATTTGTTATTAAAAAACAATTTCTTAAAAAAAAATGCCTTAGGTATTTAACGCAACAATGTGAATTTGCATTAAAAAATGCTACCTCCAATCTAGAAGAGACCTCCCCAAGAATCTATAACCTTGGCTAAGTTTCCAATAGCTTTGGGGTAAGCATTAACTCTGCTTATTTTCAATTGTCGCTGACAGAGACATATCATTTTTCCTGTTCTTCCCTAACTGCATTCCGCCTTTATTTTAGTCCAAAAAGCAAACTTCTTATACATATCATCACAACCACATTCACACTATAAACTTATTAACCTCAACTATTATGGTTGTAAAAGATTTATTTTTAAATGCCTCAATAATTATAATATTTTTGCTAACATAGAGCCCCGGCCCATTTTTTAAATTCTAGATTAGTGATCATTAATCAATATTATTAAAAGTTTGAACTAATGAAGCTATCTGGCAACTATGTGAGCAAAACAGTAAACAATAACCTTAACCTCAAACTGATTATTAATCACTGTCACTGTCAGTCAACTACTTGACAACAGAAATAACTGAATGGATTATATAATAATAATAATAATAGTACTAATAATAACGTTTATTGGCAACAACAAATAGTAATAAAGATAAAAAGATAAAAATCACATGCTAAAGGCATATGTATGGAAATTGTTGGTATTCTCATTTGCAACTATAATGCAAGTGTCAAAACAGAGGTTAGATCAAGTTACATATGGTCGAGGTTTAGGTTGTTTCATTTCTGTATTGTATGTACCTAACTATTATTTGAAGCAATAAAAATTAATATAGAGTGGAAGGAAGAATGGAGTTTTCCACCAGAGCTCTACCCAAACCCATAATATCAATCTGATGTCTTAGTTAAGTGGGTATACTTTTATGTTGTCAAATTTGAGAGATAGGAATTCAGTTCGGGAGAAGATTATTTGCTTGATTTTCTAGTGTGGGCCAGATTCTTGAAACTGAGAAGTAAAGTTCTCAAATCCTGGTATTCTATAAGAAGTTATATATTTCTGTAATCTGCTCCTTCAGCTTTACTAGACTGTAGGTAAATATATGTGTGTTTCCATTAAAAAAAAAATTAAGATGGGATTGTATCTGTCAAATATAGCAGCCAATAAAGTTGCTAGCCCTGTATGCGAAGTCGGCCTTAGATGCCATAGGACCCCCATGTATCAAATTTTTAAGAAGTGTAATAGAAAAGCTGCTGATCGAGTGAGTGACTTAAAATGGTGTCCCTATAGATAAGTACTTGTTATCGAGGCAACTGGAACTCAACATTCCTTTACTTTAAAAGAGCTGTCCCCCAGAAGCAAGAATTGAGCCATTGGTGTTAAAACAAGGTTTTTATACAAATTAACAAACACAGCAACTTTCTTTGCAATTACATGCCTTACAGGTGCAAAACAGTGCAGTTTGCTGTGTAAATTGGGCTTTATAAAAACATAAAAAGTATTCAAAACTTAAGTCAATATTTTCTTACCTGTTTCTGCTTTTTCATTACAACCACAGGGATCAGTACCACTTAAATGAACTCTAGTAATATGGCTTTTCAAAAACCTCTTCTTCTTAAAGACTTTTTTACAAGTAAAACATGTATAAGCCTCATTGTCAACCTCCTTTTGCAATTCAGATTCGCGCTGCTGTAACTTTCCTTTTCGCTGTTCATAACTTTTCCTACATTGATCGATAAACTTATATACTATATCCAAGTTAAAGAGGCAGCTTTTACAGATGTTTAGGCTGCCATCCTCCCAATCCTAGACAGTTAAGTACATAAACAAGATAAAACGAGCTTCTAGCAAAATGGGGCTCACCTGTGTGGAATCACAAAGGGCCAATTTATCACTGTATTTCACACCAGACGAGTCTAGCTCCGTCACAAGTTCTAAATTTGGGGTTTCAGTAAGACAGATGCAGCAAAAGCTTATAACTTTATCCATTTTTTAATTCATGCTTTTAGATTATTTTTTATACAAAATATTTAATAAATTGAATTTTGTAAATGTAAATAAAAAATAATAACAAACACGGAAACAACTTTTGACATTTGACAGTAACGTCAAAAGTCAATGTCAGAAAGATCCTGGGAAGTGACAGGGAGCGTCTGACGTCACGCGGATGCATTATTATGAAAAGATTATTATAGGATTTATGCTTAAACAAAAGGATACTTCAAGTTAGCTTAAGAATATGTGTTTTATTATGTCCAAGTATAACTGCAAAATGCTGTTCGTTTTATTATAAGATAGGTATGTGTTACAAACGTACAATAAAAATTAAATAAAAACAGTAAATACAAACACAACTTTAGACAAATTAAAACAAATAACTTTTATTAAATAAATTCAACTTAACATTATTATACTCTTGAGTCTTGCAATAAAACTGGCACTTAATACATATCACAGTATTTCAGGAATCGACTCCTGTTTAGTCAAAAGCAGTCTGGCAAGTTGGGCGTCGTTCCCGTAAAACTTGTTTACTCTATTGTGTTCGAAATGGTACATCACCTTCAAATTCATCTCAATCGCTCTCATGCAGTGCAGATCGCCCCCGTGCAACACAAACATTTCGAAAACGTTCCCTTTAGTTTTTGTGACGGAGTTTAGTAGTTTCGGGATGTCGTTGTCCACGCGTATAAGCGGAATGGTGTTTTGGGTCTTTTTACGAGCTAAAAAAAAACATTATTAGGTCAAACATTTAGCCAGACCAAAATGGACAGTGACAGTGTTTTTTAAAAGTATGGGAACGCTCAACTATGTCAGAGACGGCTTGCAAATAGTTATTTTCTTAACAAGTACGCAAAGTAACACTTTCCCGCACCCGACTGCCGTGCGCGAAAGACTTTTTTCTACAACCGTCAAAATATGACACGATTCGCGCATTACTGAAGTATGCAAACTAACACATATTTTCACGGTTATCTTTTTCTCGCCCGCAGCGTAAATAATATATTGTGCAACTAGTGTCGAAAATTGCACTTTTCACACGAGTGTGACGGTTTGGACACGAGCCGTAGGTGCGTGATATAACGTCACAAGAGTGTGACGAGTAATTTTCGTACGTGTTGCACACAATAATTTTTCTACGACAGCGATTTTGCTTAATAAATGATCATTCGTATTATAAAATATGATGATAATGTATTGCGTCCTCTCAATTTACAGATGTAACGGTTTTGCAGGTTTAGGACAAATAAAACTCCCTTGTCGTTTGAATAAAGGCCAACGTTTCGACGTTTAATTTTACGTCTTCTTCAGGGCTAGAGGCAAATACAAAAAACAATAACCAATTGAAGAGTGGCCAACAAAAATGTAACAATCAAAAAACGTTTAAAAAATATTTAAAATGTTTTGTTTTGAAAAACGTGCGGTCTACCCTAATATAAGTAAGGAAAGGATTTTCTCAGGTGATCAGTCAGGGCGTTAAGAAAAGAAACTTTTCAGCTAACCGAGCTTTCTTCAGGGCTACAATAGAGAAGGAAATGGGGAGCAACTACATTAGTAGATAACAACTGTATTTATAACTTAGTGCTAGACTGTTTCTCATGAAAGTCACATCTCCTATGGCAACGAGTGAGGCCACGTCACTCGTTGCCACGAGTAACTTTTTTTTACGCTGCAATGGGCGACGTGCGAGAAAGATAACCGTGAAAATATATGTCAGTTTGCATACTGTCAGTAATGCGCGAACCATGTCATATTTTGACGGTTGTAGAAAATAGTTATTTTCCTAACAAGTGCGCAAAGTAACACTTTCGCGAACGCGACTGCCGACGCGAAGCGGAGTTCGGGCAGCAGTCAAATGCGCGTAAGACACTTTGCGCAAGAATTAGGAACAACATTTTTTCTACAACGGTATAAAAGTCCAGCTGCCACTAATATGGAACATCTTTAATGATTTTATAAATGATTAAGCTTCACAGATCTTTTCTGCTACCCCTGTATTGACGGCGTGCGCGAAAGACTTTGTCGCACGTATCCTATGGCAACCAGTAACTTTTTTTACGCTGCTATGGGCGACGTGCGAGACAGATAACAATGAAAATATGTGTCAGTTTGTATACTGTCAGTAATACGCGAACTGTGTCATATTTTGACGGTTGTAAAAAAAATATATTATTATCATTACAGGGGTGACACCTGTATGACAAGACGTTTTACTTTTTATTCAACTTTGAACCCAAAATACTTAGGTTGTGAAGTACATTATTATGAACCGAACGTTAAGTTTAAATCACGAAGCGCGTAGACCTGAGGGTTCTAAGACATGAGGGTCATAAGTAGTTCACAACCGTGGTATATATACGATTTTTTTCCACTACTAGACTCTACTCCACTACTAGATCTACAACAGAAAATTGTCTAAATTAGTAAGATAGCGCTTTGCATATTTTTCTTACTAAGAACAGGCGCGTCTTCAATCCATATGGAGGCTTCGTTACCGTGGCAACCGATAAACAAAACCGCCGTATGACGATATCACGGCGCCTAATGCGCCTGACAACTGACAGCTTTATTTTCCTAGGGAGATAATCTGCCATAACGTTGTCATTATAGATCGCTTATGTTCAATTGTTTTATAAGCAAAACGAGAAAATCCAATTTACAGTCATTCTGCTGGCCTTTAACGGTCCGAATTAAAGCTAGTAGTGGAAAAAAAATATTTAACAATTCTCATTTTTAAAAAACCTATTAATGGTGAAAAACCTTTCTTTTATGTGATAAAAAAATAGGTATCATTAAAATGAATCTTATAAGTTATTATTATTTTTCCTTTATTTGGTTTACTTCAATTAACTGATAATTTAAATAGAGGCCGCTAGCGCTCGGAAGAACTTGACCTTGACGCAGACAACTGGGTATAGCAGACTCCCCCCGAATGATCTGGCAAATTGCCCAACTTGCAGCAGATGAAATTAGGAAGACAACAAGGTATCCTGCAGCCTGTACAAAATGTAAAATTTTCTCAAGCCGTTTTCCAAATATTTGAGCGTCTCCATAATTTTGAAGGACACACAATCGGATAATAGTTTCCGAGCTTCATTGTACAGGACAACTGTCGCTTTCCCCCAATTAATCCAAAAAAAAAAAATAGGATTGTGAAGGCATGCAACTTTGCTCTCAATCGTCTTTATGAGAGAACTCGTATAATAACACTTATTCTCGCAAATGTCATAACATATAGACTATAAAACTAGAAAAAGACGGATTGGCAAATAAAAAGTCTATGCCTCGTCTCTTACCCATAACGTAGTCCTTCCCATAAAAAGCTATGTACTTGTACTCTTCCTTATCAAAATGGCCCGCCATCTTATTCACCTCAAAGTGCTCTCCTTGGGTGATCTGGGGATGGTACTGCCTAAACGGTATCGGCGAATAAACCTGATAATTTTCTATTGTGTTCATCCTCACCTATAATAAGCATAATATAAATAAAACTAATAAAAACCAACCTATAATATAAAACAACATATTTCAAATACCAAGAGTCCTTAGGGCGACTTTAACAAGTTCAGTTTATACTTTAGTTTGAAGATAAACGAAAGATTTTGACAAATAAACAATACAATGTACGTCAAATCTGGAGTTTAAACTTCAAACTAAAGTTTAAACTGAACTTGTAAAAGTCGCCCTTAATAGAGTTGACGTTAGTTACAGTTTAGACGGGATAAGGGGGAAGATGTAGTGTAATAGCATGTTATACAACAAGCATTTAATGAAAGTTATTATATTCGAGGGTAACATTGTGCCGAAGGGAATAACTCATTAAATGCGAGTTGAATACTATACTTTATCGACGACCAAGATTCCGGGTTTTCCTCAAATATGGGAGGTTATAGGTGCCACAAAGATAATTCACAATTAATTTTTAAATCACGACTGGTTTCGCTAATCGACGACGCGACGTTTGATGCGTCAGATAGATGAAGGTCTAGTCGCCCGTGCATGTTCATTTCAATGCTACGAGAATGGATGGTAAACTACTTCATTTTAAGGCCTATTTTAAGTATTTTTTATTGAAAATTTGTCTCAATACATTCTAATAGAAGGATAATTATTGGAATGAACCAGTGGTAACTACCGATTCCAGGTATAGAGCGGTTTACTTCTTGAGTTGCCAGTTGCCTACGACATGTTTCGTGTCCATGACAACTCATTATTCACTTATTGTGAATATCATAGAGCAGTTTACTTTTTGAGTTGCCAGTTGCCTAAGACATGCTTCGTTTCCATGACAACTCTCATTCACTTGTGAATAATGTTCATTAATCACAAGTGAATATAGATTACCATTAATCTTGAGAATGTACAAGAATAATGTCATTATTGTAGTATGGTCGTGGATAAAAATCATTTTTCTACGACTGCTTCGAAAATGAACAAATACGCAATACTAACTACCGTTGAAAATCGCACATTGCAAACAGCGTGCGCAAAGTGCACATTGTGCACGCTTCCATACAGAAGCCTGTGCAAGGTCCCCTTTGCACACGCTTCTGATTGTATTGCACACGCCTTGCATATATTTTATAAAACGAATGATCATTTATGAAGCAAAATCGAGGTCGTAGAAAAAGTATAGCGTGCAACCCGTACGAAAATGACTCTTCATACTCTTGTGACGTTATATCACTCTCCTACGGCTCGTATTCAAACCGTCACACTGGTGTGAAAAGTGCAATTTTCGATACTAGTTGCACAATATACTATTACATAACAATGTCGATGCTGTGCTCATTTCGCCGGCTCTGCCAGCTGGGACATAATTTAATATAAACATCTCAATGATGACTTATTCATTTTTAGTTAATTGCCAAGAATTAAATAACATATGAGTAATTAAGATTAATTGTTTTGAACATAGTTTGTGAGAAAATAATAAAGTAAAAAGCGGCAACATTGCTTAATCAGTTCCATAACCCAATTCGATTATTTTCAATCCTTTTTTAACTTCTTAAAACAGATGCAACGGATGTTAAATAAGTGGTTTCAATAACATACATACAGGGTGGTCGTCTACAGTCAATGGGTCAAATGCACATTCAGATTGTGAAACTAATATGATTTAGCAAAAAGTGCCTTAGTAAAATGTATACAGGGTGTCCGGGTTTTTTGTAGCAGGACATTACCAGCTTGTAGAAACAACGATTTTATGACAAAAAGGGCATATAAACTTATATGTATAGAAGCTTAGTTTTCGATATACAGGGCGTTAAAGTTACACGATTTTTATAATTTTTTCCTTCCAGCTCGTACAATTTTTGAGATATTTATTTAAAATTTAGACTATGTTACTTTTTAGGGTCTGCACAAATACACCTGACAAATGGTTGTGACAATCTGCAAGGTGTTATTTTTTCTGAAGTCAGGCCCCGTTTTACCATCCCGAACTTTTTGTAGTGCGCCACTGATCATTCGTTTCCAGAGATTTTAAATCCCTGTTCAATTTGAATGCTTTTATGCCTCTTGAATCGTTTTCGTATTTGTCGCCCTTCTCGAGATATTTGCAGGAGTATTAAACTTTGCTACTTTGGACGCAACTTTCCAATTGCCTGTACTTAAGTACCTTACGTTTACATTTACATCTCCGAATAATGGAAAGGTGTCCAAGCAATCTAATATGTTCTACTAGAACTTGCTACTCATTTTAAGACTGAAATCATTAAAAGTTTATAGGTAATATTACACTACTTTGCATTTAATATTAAATTATCACAAATTATTAGAAATGTATAGTATATGTAATCGTATTCAATAAACAAAACTTTAAAGAAACGGTTCGAAATGCCCGCCGTTATGAACAACACATAGATTACAGCGTCGCAACAAAGACTGCCGGACGTCTCTCAAATGTTGTGGAGTTATTCTCCGAGCCGCATTTCGTATTCATCGTTCAGTTCTTCTTGAGAATTAACACGACTGGAGTAGACATTTTCCTTCATAAACCCCCAAACAAAAAAATCAAGCGGGGTCAGATCAGGCGTTCGGGGAGGCCACGCAACTGGACCTCCACGACCCACCCATCTCTGTGGATATTCTGTATTAAGCCAGTTCCTCACCTCTAAAAAGTAATGTGCAGGACATCCATCTAATTGAAAAAACGAGTCTAGTCTTTGTTGTAGAGGCACATCTTCCAGCATTGTGTCATGTTCGGCATTTAAAAATTCCAAAAACAATCGACCATTCAGTGTATTTGGTAAGATGTAAGGTCCCAACAAAATATCGCCAAATACTCCCATCCAAACGTTTACACTAAATTCGTGTTGAAAATTTCTCGGTCGAATTAGATGTGGATTCTCGTCTTCCCAGACGTGAAGATTATGAAAATTTACTACACCACGTCTTGTAAAACAGAACTCATCGGTCCAAAAAATGTTGTTACGAAAACCAAGATTTTCTCTTGCTGCATTTATTAGCCAACGGCAAAACTGCATTCGGCGTTCAGCATCACCAGGTTGTAATCCCTGTACCGGCTGCAAACGGTACGGATGCAGACCATTTTGTTTCAAAGTAGTCCATATGAGGGTTTTAGGAATATTTAATCGTCTTGAAGCTTGCCTTGTACTTAATCGGTGGTTTCTTTCAAGAGTATTTAAAATCCTTGCATCTAACCTGCCGCGTCTTTGACGAATCTGTTCACCAATTCGTACGGCATTATGCCTACACATTAATATATGAAATACTCGTACGTATTAATAATTTCAGTAAAAAAGACAACTTCAACCACAAATTCTGACTGACACATATTACTTTGACAACTTTAAAACAGGATCAACAATTAACCATGACCTACTTGACGCTGGTTCTTTCTGAAACAAAATCCATGGAATGGGACATTCGCATGCACGAATGATACTCCTGCAAATATCTCGAGAAAGGCGACAAATACGAAAATGATTCAAGAGGCATAAAAGTATTTAAATTGAACAGGGATTTAAAATTTCTGGAAACGAATGAACAGTAGCGCACAACAAAAAAGTTCGGGATGGTAAAACGGGGCCTGACTCCAGAAAAAATAACTCCCTGTAGATTGTCACAACCATTTGTTAGGTGTATTTGTGCAGACCCTAAAAACTAACATACACTCTAAATTTGAAATAAATATCTCAAAAATTGTACGAGCTGGAAGGAAAAAATTATAAAAATTGTGTAACTTAACGCCCTGTATATCGAATACTGAGCTTCTATACATATACGTTTATATGAACTTTTTGTCATAAAATCGTTGTTTCTACCAGCTGGTAAAGTCCTGCTACAAAAAAACCCGGATACCCTGCATACAGTGCGTTAAAAATATACAAAAATTATAAAGGAATAGGAAAATGTATTGTGATGTAAATGGTGGGGGTTTTGCGCAGTTACTTAGCTAGTGCCTACCTAAGGTATTATAAAGTTAGTACTGAGTAAAGTGGAATTACTGTGTATTTTTTTATTTACTAAACCGAAAATATTTCGGAAACGGGTCGGGTGATTGCCATCAAGTAAAAACCCTTTTTTTTCATTGAAAAAATAATGGTAATAATTTACTATCCAGGCACCACCTAATTTTCTTTCTTTATTAAAAAACGGTTATATTATGCTCAACAGTAAATAATTAATACATATCGCACTGTCGGAAAAAGTTCCAACAACTCACGAGCCTCAAATTTTTGCAAAAAGTACGGCGCTCGGATATTAAATAAATCCACACAGTAACAGTTAACTATCCAGGCACAACCTCATTTTCACTTCATTTGATTCAAAAAGATAAAATTTTAGTTAACGATACATGAACAATTTCTCTATGCCACATTCATTACGGACCACCCTGTATAAATTGTTAACTTCAACAAGTAACGAGAATTAAATGGGCTTTTTTGGGTGATTTTTTTTTTGGATGGGGTTGATTACAGTCAGCTGATTTCTCAACCAATTAGATTGGCCTGTAATCGATCAGCAATACAGTGGCTTGAAAATCAACTGTAGGGATCAATCTGATAAAGAATCATATTTTCCGAAAAGTCCTATTATCATTAATGGCTCTGGAGTGCTCTAAGATTGTACATCTTTCAATTCTTCTCAAGATCAAGGTAACAGATAACGGATATAGAACGGTCTAAGCTTCCATAAAGCAAGAAGCGGGAGGTTAATAGTGGCTCTGGTGGAACCACCTCGCAGAAATTTAGAAGTTAAACAAACCCAAGCAAAAACAAAATCTCCCCCAATTTTGCGCATTTAAACCAGAAAAACAGATGACTATCCTGCATACCGAACACACTATATTCAATACAAACCCTATTCAAAAAGTCTACAGTGATGTTAGCCCAAACGTCCAAAACCAACGTCAGACTATCCAATCCAAGTTTTTTCAATGCCAAATCGACTACAGCAAAATGCAACGCTTCATTGTCCTCGATCTTTATTACGCTCTTCGACTCTGGCAGCCTAATTGACAACCAACCGAGTTTAACGTCATCGTTCAAATGCTCAGTGGTAGCATCTTTGACGAAACTTTTTAGTTTTGCAAAGGTGTCTTCGGGGCCTAAAATAATTCCACTTTAGTAATATTTCAATCTTCGCTGATTATTTTTTCTTTGGGAGCTAACCTTGGCTTTCAGTGTTGTACTGATATAGCAATACTATAAGCAGGAAGGTTTTTTCTTTTTTAGCCATTATTGTCGCGTCGTAACCCGATAGGAAGCGAATAGCTTGCAGTACCTCGGTTTCTTGCACAGGCATGATGATCGACACTCGGGTATTTTCAGTTACGTAAGGTGCAGGGATAAATTCCACGTTGCCCAAAGGTTTGCAAACCTCGAATCTTAAATGAAAAGTTACTCGTATATTATTTCAATTTGTATATTAGCCTGTAGGTACGTATACTGAGTATCCCAAAACGGGGTTTTCGGGACTTGATTCAGCAGACTAAAACGAAATAAAAATTAGGTAAGAGTGGAAAATTTGCCGAATATCCTTAATTATTACCTAGCTGATTAAAAAAGTATAAGTAATTTATTTTATTACAAACCAAATATTAAAATTAACTAAGCAAAACAAGGTTTTCTTATCACAAAAGATGTTCACATAAATCACCTCAACCTTCAAAACCGACATTCGCTCTAAGTATGATGGAAGCGCAAACTGTTGTAAGATCGATTATGCTTCATCGGTATTATCACTGCAGCAACGCAGTGCAGGTAAACAATTTTCTTTAAAAAGCAACCCAAAAAAGGATCTAATGGATTTAGATCTGGAAAGGACATTTGGAGGAAAGGGGGGTCAGTACCTCTTCCAATCCATTCTTCCAGGAAAATAAATGTTTTATAGATTATAGATAATGTTACACTTTTATTCCAACCTAGAGAAAATATGAAAAGAAGTAAAGATGTTTAAACGTTTAGCGGAATTCTTGATTGTTCGATGAATATTAGGGAGTATTCATCAAAATCATAGAAAAAATCTTCAAAGATGTAATTTCTGAAAATAGAAACTTGAAGTACCTGACTTAAACTTTCGAACAAAATTGATTAAAGTCCTGTAAAATAATAAGGATAACGCAATTTTTTCTCGGATTTTTCGTTAAAAGATTTAAATTCCGCTCAAAATGGGATAAAATCGTACCAATGAAAACGTGTCGTTCGAATAAAATCGAGCAAAATCCTGTAAAACAAAGAGAGATCGCAAGTTTTCACTTGTTTTTCGTTTAAAAATATTTTTTTTAATGAGATAAAACCTAGTCAGGTCCTCGAATTTGGGAATAATTGGAAAAATCGAATTACTAAAACTTATTAAAAAGTTTCGAGTATAGTATAGTTTAGTTATGTAAGCTAAATATGTAATACTATAAAACTCGTTAACATCAAATACTGTAGCCCTAATCTTTTTTGTTGAAGAACATATGCAGTGGCGGTTCGTACTAGTGTTTGCAGGTTTGCGCAACAACCAAAATTTTGAGCTGCCGATTTTTTATCCTAATTTTTTATTTTATTTTTTATATTAACTATACAGAATAATGAATATTATGTATATTGACAATATACAAATTCATTATTATATATTGTATGTCAGTAGAATTAGCCCGCGAAACTATAATCATGATGTACGGCGCGGAGTCCACGTCGAATTCAATAAAATCCGCCCGCGATCATGTATAGGATAGGAAAAGCGGCAGTCCGCCGGCGTCCACGTGACAATACTGACAATATGCCCCGCTAGGGATGCCCAAAAAATATCGATATATCGAAGACTGATATATTTCTTGAAAAATATCGATATATTAGAGCGATATTTTTTGCGTCGATAATCGGAATATCGATACTTAAATTAAAGTATCGAGTTCGATATTTTATTAGCACTCGTGTCGTGACGTGACGTGTGCGTGTGTCAATTGTCGATATCAAGTAAAGTCTACCCGTCGACTCCAGGGCGCTTATTCTATAGGGAAGAGTGAAAGTGAGAATTTTGACAACCTTGATTGGTCAAAAAATTCTGTTGACGAATTCCATTGGCCAGCAATTCTCACTTTCACTTTCACTCTTTCCTATAGAATAAGCGTCCAGCAAGCTAGAGTCCATTTCAAATAGATATTCATCTAGTAAGCTGAGAAATTGACATATAAATGACACATTTACGAATCTGTCAATTCCTCAGCCTGCTAGATGAATATCTATTTGAAATGGTCCATAGTATATTACATCTGGAGAGACCCTCCTGTTTTACAGTTTTGGCCCCCCTTTTTAACAATGGTTCTATCAAAAATTGCGGCGATTTCCTCGAAAAAAAAACGGGATCAGTTTTAAATTTTAGAGAAATATCGCCATTTGTTGGTTATCTTCAGTCCTACCTCTATGATCTATTCCATAAATGACATCTAGTGGTCAGTCAGCTGTCGCTTTTGTCAGGAATGAGCTAAGCTAAGTTAGTTGTCACCTTGTCACTATTTTTTTGTCTTGGTTTTGCGCGGCACCAAGTTCTGCGGTTCAGTTTGTAACGCCGTGCCCCCTCTGGGTCACGTGGTTGCGGTGTTGCGTTTTGGGAATCGGGAGTTTCTACGTCCCGGGTAGGAACCCAATCGCCTTCTATCCACGAGGGGCGCACTTCTCCCGAATAGGACCGTCTTTCCTCATTGTCCCTGAGGTCGCTAAATATGGGGATAATATGGGGGGCGGAATGCCGCCTATTGGTTCGGGGAGTTTCGTCTATGACGTCGAACAATCCGTCCATAATTCCGAGATTATCGAAGGTGTAATTTAGGTAATAAGATTTTCTAAATAATCGTTATTAATAATATTAATAATTAAAAATCTGTTGTTCAAAATTAATGAATGTCGGGATGCCAGCAAGTTATTCAATTATAGCAAATTTAAAGGAAACTTGCAAACCGTCTGATAAAAAGAAAAACCAATTTTAATGGACTTAAAACAAAAAAAATTTTGGGTTTGTCAGTGTTCGCTCAGGAACCTGAAATAAAAAACGGCGGACGTAAACTTATTGCCACAAGCTCAGTGGCCCCCCAGAAACGTGCTTGACGGGCACACGATTTCTTACTAAAAAATTGAATAGAAAAATCTAAAGTACACCGGTTAAAAGTGGAAAGAAAACTGCCGCGAGAATACCTGGTCCTATTATTCTCGATCTTATGGCGAATACAAAGTACTATACAAACACTATTAAAATTCAACCTCTACAAGTGGGTACTACACTACAGATACCACCAAATTTCCGGGAATTATCCAACGTCGTCCGTAGGATCAGCTAATTGCACTAAATGGCCTAGTTGTAGGAAAAGGGCAGAGGTGGGTCCACACTACAGGGCGCAACCGAAGACACTCGTGCGTAGCTCTTCCGTAGGCTAGCAAAATAGCGATTTAAGGCACTAATTAAACACCAGTAATTAGCGCGGCGGTTCGGACGTTTCGACAAACTCGGAGGCAAAAATAGGCGGTCAAAAAATAAATCAGAGCGCGACGATCTGAATTACCACAGGTTCAGCAAGCGAGTTCCTAAACCCACTTTCTCCTCGTCATTCCCGACCTTTTGGTACCGCCCTTGTACCATGCGAAGAAGGGTGCATCGTGCCATCATTGGCTAGAAGACGAACGATAAATTACCTCCAGAAAGGCTGACGTTTTTGAACGAAGTTTACGAAATTAACTTTTTCGGAAAATACTCAATATCTAGGAAAAGAAATTTTGGAAAATGGGATAATTGTATAGAGCAATTTAGGCTCTTCAAAATGACACCGCACATGACATACTTAAGTTAGCAATTAAAGTTTTTGATTTAACTTCGCCGTTAATTTCCTGGGCAGTCATTTATATTCAATGGAGGAGAAATTAAAAGCTCTATCTGATGAGATGATAAGATTTTAATTTTAATCAACGATATTCGCTAAATCGCTCTAATTACTATCCTGTTGCCTGGGTACCTCCCAGGACGAAAAAAGACCGTTGAAGTCATAAATATCACTCAAAACAGTTGACGTTTTAATGGGCGGCTTTGAAGAGTCAGGAAGACGGACAATAAGTGTCATGTTTCCCTAAAATTGCGGGGTTCCATGTTTTTTGGACTAGAATTCCCAAGAATGGCTGAAAGTGCCTGCCAAAACTCACAAAGGAAATTCATGGTCCCTTTGACAAAAATTAAGAATATTGGAACCAGATGTGCTTTATTGCTTGGCTGGTTTATTTAGAAAACAGAAAACTTTCCTAAACTTTAATCGTAAACGCTTCAAAAAATTGGTATACAGAGCTGCCTTGGGCCACACATGAACTTATATGCAAATAGAGAGTTCAGTTTGCACAACAAGTTTCAATTTGTCTATGTTGTACAGTTCTCAGTTTCTTAGGAAAGAATTGTTGTTTTCGATGTATATCGATATTTTTTGACGATATATCGAATCCCGATACTGATATATTTCTAAAATATCGATATTAAAAATATTGATACTTTCTTATGTTTTGCACATCCTTATGCCCGGCTACCCCAGCACGCTCCCGTAAGCACTGTGTTGTTGCAATTTGAGAGCCAACCAAACAGTGCGCGGGCGACGTTTATAGGGACTGGACGCGGAGTTGCAACAATTTAAATTTAACCATGAATACGGTAGAAAGTTTAATTGCAATGGACTTTCTGTTCAAATAAAAGCTACGTGATTATTTATTACTATTTAATAACCAGAATTTCATTTTTGTAGAAACGAGAAACCACCAGCGTTCAAGGGCCATACTCGCCGTAGTCATCGACCCAAAAGGAAGGTCCCCATTTTTTTATTTTATTGTGTATTATTTGTATTTATTTATATAGATATTTAAGTATTAAATAATGTTGCCGTTTGTCGTACGCTAATTACCAAAACTGGGCGTGACATCTTAAAAAAATTTTGCAACCGGCGCCTTTCCTTCTCCTTGCAACCCCCTACTTTTTATACACGAGCCGCCACTGACATATAGTCTTCATAACATCTTTATATGTGAACATGGCCGGATGTTATGCAGGCTGTAATACCAGACCACCAAAAATTCGGCTAATGGCTATATATTGCCAATAATGAAAGGATATTTGAGAGATCATTAATTTCTATTCAGCAAAATTCCAATGATCAAAAACTCTACGAGAGTTACGAGTGGTTTTTTAACTTTACATGATTTAACTTTTACCTTTTAACAACTTCTTTCCCAGTGCTCAAATCACGAAAACCCAAGTCCAAAGTATAGTCAAAGCCTCGACTCAAATCAAACGACTTGTACCCATTCACTAGACGTCTGAACTCATAGCTCCTTGGGTGCTGGTCCTCTACTTGGGCTATGACTTGTTTTACGATATTCTATTAAACAAATATAATACTATATCAGCTGCCAAAAGGCCTGCTTAGGACTATATGAATACCTGAATATCCAAGAGCTCAGGTTCAGAATGTTGCCGAACTACCGTAAAATCATCGGAAAAGAAAATGTGGCTCATGTTAAAATACTGCTGATTAAGGATATCAAACCGCGTGGCTGGTTTGGCGCCGGACCGGTGTCCAGGCGGCCACGACTTACTTAAAGTCTTTGACAATTGGGCAATTTGTTTGTTGTACATTTCCAAACGTTGCTTAAACAATAACTCACGTTAGCGCTGATAATTTCTTACAGCAAAAGTTAAGACTTACTTTGAGAAAGTACGCATTGAGCCTGAAAAAGTCTTCGCTAGAAATCACCGGGCGAACAGTAACTGCATTATTAAACTCGAAATCATTTTTCAGTTTGCTTAAAGTTTGCGACAAGTCGAAGTGTTTTAGCTTATACGAAGGCACCCCCTGTCCCTGAAATGCTGTGTTTCAAGAATCTAATACTTTACCTAGTTTGTGTGCAACTACCTGAACAGTTGTTTGGCACGACAGGCCTAAACTATGGTGTATACAACGGCCGAAATTTTCACTATAATCGTCTGAAATTGCGTTCATTATGCACCACTCTAAATGCTTTCTAGCAGCCTTGAGAACGGAGTTACTTATGACAATCCCTGCATCTAAAAAGGAAGTCTGGATTTGGAGTAACTTTTACTGTAAATTATTGTTTAATTAATTAAAAAAAAAACAAAAAAACAAAAGTGCGACAACTAAAATGGTTCCGATTTCTTATTGCCAGAAGTTTATGGACTTCAGATTTTTTGCAAAAGTTTAAAAAAAAATGTATACTGAGTTTTTGTTTTGTGGCATCATGAAATGAACAACTTTATTAGTCTGGCTCTGGAAATTTAGAACTTTTTGTTACCTTCCTGGCTTCTTACTGTAAAACGTCTCACGCACATGCACTTTGAATTAATTTCTACAAAAATTCTGGGAAATATGATTGATTTTCTTTTCGGGAAAATTTGTACAAAACCAAGTTTGAATTTGGTTTAAATCAAAGAAAATAAATTTTCGAAACAACCTCATCTACAAAGTGCTAATTAAAAATTAATGTTGCATGCTTTCTAAGTGGTAGGTGCTTAAAATCCATTTTTTTTAAACATTAATTTAGTTTTCATTTAACTTTGATAGGGTAGTGAACGAAATTTTTAGCTTTTTCGCAGGAAACTCTAGTTTAAAATATGCAAAAAAGCAATATTTACTAATTGGAAATTGAAAACTTATCTGCTTTCAATATTTCCAAAAATATTGCAACTTTTGAGAAGGAAACAAACAGAAACAACTACTCCGAGGGCTAATACCCCTACCGGCATTGAATTACACTGTTTGTTTCAAAGCTCATTTTATAAAGCAAAAAAAAAATATTAAAATGAATTAATAAAGTAATAAAAAATCAATGCTAAAAAGCCAAAAAATTATTAAGCTTTTTGCATAGAATATAGAACCAGAGTTTAATTAAGATATGCGAAAATGCACATGTATAAAAACCTTGTAGTTATACATAAAGAGGAAACAAATAGAAACAACTACTTCGAGGGCTAATACCCCTACCGACATTGAATTATACTATTTGTTTCAAAGCGTAAATATTATAGAAAACATACATAAAAGCAAAGATGAAATACAAGAAAGTGCTCTTGAATAAAAAAACATTTTTTTTTTTTTTTTTTTTTTTTTTTTTTTTTTTTATTATTCAGGAGTCAGATAGGCTCTTCAAAGAAAGAGTCAAGGCATGGCTTCACCAGAAGCGTTTTTATACGTTTACCTTTATTGATAATTATTTTTTTTTTTAGTTAGTTTTTTGATATCTAAAAACTGTATTTTGACGTGGCTTGTCACAGGGTGATATTGATGGCAATAAATGATTTATTATTATTATTATTAAATGATACCACTTGCCAAGTCCTAGCACTTAAAATCCAAGTTTGAATAAGAAAAAAGGTCAAATGATATCTGATGTTTCAGAGGATTTGTGAAACAAACACCTTCCATTTACAACTGCTTTTAGTACAGTCACACAGCACACTAACGCCAGCCTCTAAAGTGAGCTCTAGAGTAGTTCAGAGAACTCCAAAGTCCAGAGTACTCAAGTTAATTTTGTCTAGACACCTTTCCGAGCACCTTTCTATTTAGACACCTTAATCTTACCGTATAGATATGATATAATACATTGCCGAGTTAGACCTAACCCAATATGTAACATTTTTAGACAAATTTTAACTGTAGTTATGAATGCTGCTTGCAGTACAGCTTTCGTGGGTCGATTTGAACCTCTATTTGAACCAATTTAAACCTTATTTCCTGCTTTATTCATATAACTAGCAGCAAAGCTAGCAGTAATAAATTGAATATAAACTTGAAAAGTATAAAATTCATTAAAGAACCATCAAATCCCATTTACACAAATTAAAAATTTGTGTAAAATCTAACAATAGTCAAGAACTTACCCAAACTGCAGTAGCTGCTTTCTAATACTGGTGTTCCTAAGTAAACGTCCATACTAATACTAATTTTCTCAACCACCTCCCTCAGTCTATGTGCATTTATAAATGTATAGTCATTGGCAAAAAAATAATAGTCATAGTCATTTGTAAAAGTATCAGCAACATATTTTATGACTTGAAAAGGTCTATATTTGCTCCTGGCATCTGTAAACCCTACTAACCCTAAAAATATTTATAAGATTTATGGTTTTCAATTTTTACATATGTATGTATACAAAAGCAAAATCAATAAATGAATTATGTGTGAAAATCATAAAAGACTTACCCGTAAGATTAAACTTAGTCTTGAGTTTATACTGAGCAGTAATAAAAAACTTAATCTTATCCACAACATGTCCAATAGTCTTATTTATATGAACAGCCTGTGTGTTAACTTTATCCTCGGAAGTAAAAATTCCCACAAACAGCTTCTCTCTTATTCCCAATTCAGTAGAATAATACCTTGGCCTTACAAGCTTCGACTTGGCCTCACCCTTTGGTTTTTCAGGCAATATTCTAGGCTCAAGTTTGTTGATTGAACTGTTGATGATTTCTTGGGCAAGCCTGCTGTTAATTTTGAAGGGATTGTCAGCGTTGTCGCAGGAAATGTCCAAGCTGGTGTTTATGAGGGAAGATATGTAGAGCCCTATAAGGATCCCCAAAAAAATGTAGATGTTCTCTGAAACGAATTTTTTGGTTGATTTTAACATGACGACTGAATGTTCCGTTTTGTTTGAGGCGTCTATTTGGGAGAAAATATGTTTTAGTACGGAGTTAACTCATGAATATAATAGTTATTAAATGAAAAAAAAAAAGAATAAATCCTTAAAGTGAAGAGTAAACAAAAATTAATCGTAAACAAGGGAGTGTGCCTCCGTGGCACAGATTGTATGCGAGTGTTTTTAAATTTGCTTATTGTCACGTACACTTGAACACAGTTTATCTTTGTCAGTATTGGAAAGATCTAGGCGAGTAAGAGAGATAGATAAATTAAGGCCTAATTACTTAACCGCTCTACGATACTTTAACTTATCACTAAAATTTCCGGGGATTCAAAATAATTATGGATGTATAGTAAGTTGCATAGCCAATTTTTTTGAATTTTAAAATTAATTTTCACTCATTCAATTCAGCAAAAATTATTTTTTACTATTTTCATATATTAGCCCAATTATGCAATTAAGTATTACATGATATAATTTAACGCATTTATTGACAATCATCCAAATAAAAATTAGTTTTCTACCTGCACAAATATTACTTTTTTCATTTACGTTATTGGGTGTTGGGTTTTCATTAAAAACGCTAATAATAATTTAATAATAATAGTAGATTATGTCACTAGGAGTAAAAGTGGGTCTTTTCGTGCTGAGCCCAGAGATTGACGGCCGAAGCGAAGCTGAGGCCTGCAACTGGGCGAAGCACAAAAAGACCTTTTATTCCGAGTAACATATACTATTTTTTTTTTCAAGCATGCAGGAAGGTCTATTTCAGAGTGATTCAGTTTTGCAACTTTCTCTCATACTCTTTAAGCGGGTCTAGGTACTTACCCAATTAGTCGTGTATATAAATAGAATGTGTTAGATCGGTGGTTTTCAATATTCAATGGTTTTAATGGTATTAAATCATAACCAATGGTTTAGGAGGTTTAGGTAAATTATGGTAAACTAGAAATTTGTAATATTATTATTAATACTAAATTAATAAAAATGACATGGACAGATAAATATGATGACGCGCATGACAACCAACGACATTTAACAGAATTCGAGAACCTATGCGATTTCGACTAAAAACGGTTTCGGGTGGTGCTCTCGAGCGCTCTGAGAGTATTCCTATCCTTTGTTTTTTCAACAAGAATGTAAAGATGGCAATAAGATGGTTTATATATGCGCCACCATGACAGTAGCGGTGACTTTTGACCTTACTTTTACTGCCTAGGACTTTTTTGCTACTTTTTTGGTCTCAGGATTAGAAAGCCCACTTTAGGAGTGCGTATGGAGAAAACAAATGTCGTACTTTTAGTCCGCTTGAAAAAAAAATATTTCTTTCACCCCCTGTATCTCATAAACTTTGAGTTTGCAGACAGGGCTTATAAGCAAAAATTGTTACGACTACTCTCTAAAGTTACTAACTCCGCCTAGAGGGAATATAGGGCCCGATTGCATCGGACAAATGCACCAGGGAAATGATCCCCGTCTACGTTGGACATAAGCCCAGAAAAGGAGGAGTAAAAACACGCATTCTTTGGGAGGAACCGATTGCCATCTTCCTGAAAAGTGAGGGTCATTTAGTAGCTGGGTCAGTAGCGACGACGTAACGACCACAAATAGGCTCCGTGGGTCGTCGGGTAGTATAAACGGCGCCGGTGTAAAATCTCGATGAAGGTAGTATTGCCAGCTGGCGAATGGTTAGGGACCCTGCTGCTGCCTCCGTCGGGGGATAGAAGCGCGGAAGCTGACCCCTCAGGAAGGGAACCCCATCTCGGCCATTCTGTTCCTTGCTCGGAGAGGGAACAGAGGAGGTCGCAAATTACCTGAAGAACCATACACATTCAAACACACAATACATCACTGACACAGAGAAAACGCAAACTAATAACCCTTATTTTGTAAGAATATAAAGAGCCCGAAGAGGGGAATCTTAACCCCACAGAAGAAAAGACTCCCAGGATGGAAAACTAGCCTCTCACAGGACGACGAACTCCTAGTCACTTCAGAAGTCTCCTGGCTCTCCTGCTGTGGAAAGTACCGTGGTTTCCTCCAAGGTCGAGTCCACGGTACTTCCCACAGCCGAGTCAGAGAGAAAAAAGGAAAAGAGAAAGGTCCACAGGAACCGAAACAGGACAAAGAAAAGAAAAGAGCTGTGTGACGGATAACCGCAGGCTGTCCAGGGCAAAACGTCGACACTTACAGAGAGTCGTTCGAGTGCCCAGGGCACCCTGCGGTTCACCGAAAAGCAGCGCGGACCCAGCGCAAAGGACGCTAAACGGGCTGCAAGGCAATTGACGCCTATTGAGCTCCCAGACGCACCTGCTGCTGTGAGGGAGGCAGGATTTGAGGTTTGAGGTCCCAATATTTGAGGTTAGGAACGAGATTTTGAAAAACGGTTTTCCCTGGCCTATTTGGATCTTATTTGGCTACTTTTTCATAAAGCAAAAATTATATTATTATATATAAAAGTCATATTATTTTATTCGATTTTTTTTTGGAATTTGCACTCTGCATTTAGAAACGTAATTTCCTCCTTCCGGTTGAAATTGTCGTCGTGTTTAAAGATCTCAATGGACTCTCTCGTTAGTCTCGGATAGAAACGCTGTGATTGATATAAGATATTCACCTGGTTGAAAAGGATGTCGTGACCTTCGGAGAAAGCGTGCTCTCTCTATCAACCCAAAAATTCATTTCACTATGGAGATAGAAAAGGAAAGACGCCTACCGTTTTTGGATGTTTTGGTATCAACGAGGCCGAATGGGAAGTTTGCGCATACCGTTTAAAGAAAACCAACACACACTGACCAATACCTCAATAACGGATCAAATCATCATCCCAGGTAGAAAAGGGGAGTCAAAAAGATTCTGTCTGTGAGTACCAAGAGAATTTGTGAGCCGGCCGAATTGGAACGGGAAATGAAGCATCTGGAAAGAGCTTTTGGTTGGTATGGATACAGCAAGCACGAGTTCGGTAAGGCCGTCCGTCCAAGGAATCTAGAGCACCAGGACGGAACCACGGGAGAAGATAAAGAAAAGCGCGGATGGACTAGTCTACCATACATCCGCAAAGTAACGGACAGGATCGGCAGGCTATCGGAAAAGCACAATATTAAAACTGTCTTTAAATCCACTCGTACAATTCAACAGTTTTATGATGAACACATGGTATGATCAAATTTGAGTTCATGATTATTTATAAAACACACCCTGAGAGAAAGCAAAGCATTGAGGACTAAAATAATGCTTAAAAAAGCACAAAGTAATCATTTAGTCCGCATTTAGTAAAGTTACCCTCTATATCTCTATATCTCTATATCTCTTCTACGTTACTCTCTATATCTCTCTGTATCTGGATATTGTAGACGCAACTTTAAGTTGCTTGCCATAGGAACACCGCAAATATCCGCAACTTTTTTAAATGGGACATTGAAATGGCTACTTCAAAGTTTAACTTAGAATTAAAATCAGACTTTGATATTCCTTGAAAATGTACTAGAAGACCATAAGTAAAATAATCTTTTTTAAAATTTTGAAATACAGAAAGCTTCGCAAAACAAGGTGTAATATAGCTAGCTAATCTTGAGTAAAAACCGATCAAAGTCGACAAATGTACGCAACACTAACGTAGCACCTACCTACACAAATACTGCTGAATTACTTGATGTCAACTACTTCGTAATATCTTAAAATTGGAGGTAAACTTGAATGCCTATATTACGAGCTGGATAGCTGATGGCCATGCCTAGGTTTTCCTCAATTTTTCTCGTTTCATTTGGTATCGTATCAATTTAAATCGACTTTTTGTACATTATATACATTCTTTAGATGCTTTAGCAGAATTTTCGCGATGGATGAACAAATTTAAATTATTTTTGTCCGCTTTTGAAGCTGAATACCCCGATGTACGGCGGGGGATGCCGCAGCTAGACGAAACGTCAGGAAGAATATCCATTGGACCATCGCTTCAAAAGCGGAAAACACTTTAGATTGTAAGTTTTATCTTGTATGGGTGAAACTTGTGCTTTTTTTAAATTCTCCTTACAGTGCTTGTTGAGACGCTCCTGAACCCGGATCCTTGGGAAAGTTGGTTTAAAGACTCTGGTTGTTATCTATCGCAACGTGTCCCAAAACAGCAACTTCAAAAATAAAATAAAATTCAAAATAAAATCAAAAATTTTATTTATGCGGTTCTGGATTGCAACTAATAATTAAAGGCAATATAGAATTAATGAGTCAAGATTCTATATATAGTAAAATTGATAAAGTAGGTATATTATAAATATCGTAGTAGGCAAAACAAAACGTCACACATTCTCGCTTAAACTTTGAAAGACGTCATACTCTACACGATCCGAGCAGCTTTTAAGTATAATAGTTCTAATAAATTGTCTCATTATTCGTCAATCACACGCTCATTATTCGTCAATCGCCATTCAGCCAACATGTTCCAAGTTCAAAAATATGCATAATTTAAATAATTGAAACACTCCAACATCGTAAATAATTAAATTAGCATATTATCAGAGCAAACTGGTAAATGGTAAATTAGCAAGTAATAGATCAATTATCGTTTTTTCGATGTATGTATGACTAATTACACACTAGCGTCTGAATGACAAAACAATTCAAATTTTATTACCGTGTTAATTTTCTCGAAAAAGCCAATATGTTATAATTTTATTACATTCACCTCAAAGATTATCAACAGAATCAGTAATTAATGGAGTAGGTACTAGTGCGACTAGTTGTTCATTAGAAAAAGTTAGAAAACTGACGCCAAGGCATGGGGTCATACAAATAGATATAGTTTTTATTCCTCCATTTTTTCGCACAGTAACTCAGATCCTAACTGATGACTTTTATTACTGATAACCTATATATATATATATATATCGACATAAGAGTTTTTTTTTAACACAATTGCAGAAATGATCGAAATCCGCCACTGATGAGCCATCGATACCAGGGCCTTAATTAGGTAGTTGATCTTGAATTAATTGTATATTTACAGGTACAACACATAACCAGTTCAACACAAGCGATAAGAAGCCTTAACGCATTATTGTGGAGTAGGGTACCTGTACATGAAATTATAGTCCTCCAGTCGCGTCTTGACCCACAAGTCCCAACACTCTCCGACTATTAAAATGGGTCTTAGATATTGTGTCTGGCTGTTTGTCGTTTTTTCCAGCATTTATGCAGTGCGACTACGTAAGTACAAGAACTGTTTATATTATTTTTTTTTGGGTTACAAATGAAACCCTTGTAGCTCCAGAAATTACTAAATGCAACAAGAAGGATCCCAAGTTCGGTGATTGTATGAAAAACAGCATAGAAACCACTTTGAAGCTTTTCAGAAATGGTGAGTATATTGTTTTTTAAGGGTTTTCATTTAGGTAAAAAATAATTTTAATAATAAAGGTAACAAGGAACTGGGATTTCCTCCTCTGGAACCGTTCTATGTGGAAAAATTAGAACTCACAGCAGATCCAAAGAAATCGGTTAGGCTGGATCAGAAGTATGACCATATCTACATGCACGGTTTTACGGAAACTAAAGTAAACAAATTCAAGCAAGTTCTTTGAATGTTATGAGCTATACGAAATATCAGCAACTTTTATTTTTTTGCTATAGTTTAATTACTGATGAAAAAGATTGTCATTGGGAAATGGAAATCCACACTCCCGCTACTAGGATGGAAGCTGACTACCAGTTAAGCGGTCAAGTTCTCCTGTTTCCTCTCAATGGAAATGGAAGATGTAACGTAACGTTGCGTTAGTATTTTTTCTTATCAACAATAAAATAAAGACTTCAATCTAATACGGCATTAACTTTTATAGAGCGTCTTACAAACAAACACATGGCAAGATGCGAGCGCTACAAAAAGAAGGGCAAAACTCATATGAAACTGAAGGACTACACTATAGACATGAAGGCGGAAAGCTGCACCTTCGATTTTCCAAACATAATCCCGGGCAACGAGCAAATTTCTAGGGAAGTCAGCAAAACAATCAACGAGAACTCCTTGGAGATTTTCAAAGATGTCAAAGGCGGATTCGAAGAGATGTTGTCTAGATTGCACGAGAACGCGGCCAATAGCATATTCTCCAGGTTCCCCGAAGAAGAACTGTTTGGGGCTTGAATTGTGATTTGCAAGTTAAATAGATTGTTTTTGGAAAGCTGGAGTTGACTCTCTATTATGTCTCATCTAGCTATTTATGAGAACTTGTACACTAACCTTCATTTGCGCCGATGTTATTTAAGCCAACCTGCCCCTATTGTTTTAAGTGTATTTAATTATTTATTAATTATTTAATTATGTATTTAAGTAAGTTAGATAGTACAATTGCGTCCGTAGGAATTTACAAGTGATGTTTGTGGCTTCAGCGGACAGAAGAATAATAATTTAAATTAAAGAAAAAGTAGGCCTTCAACCGGATTTGAACCAGCGACTTTATGTAAACCGGACAGATGCTCTGCCAACTGAGCGTTAAAGGCACGTCTAAAGGAGGGTGCACAATTGACGGGAACGCGAACGACAACGTAAACGTGACCCCGAACGAGAATGTCCAAATTGTTAAAACATTCTATTTATGATGTGCAATTCACCACAATGGCAACCTGAACGCCACCCCTAAACGCGAAACGCAAAGCTACCAACTTATATGTTTCCCGTTTACGTTTGCACAGGTGATTTCCTTTTTACCTTATAGAAATTATTTGTTATTAAACAGTCATTGGGATTTGACCATCAATATTTTGTCATAAAGCGGAAGGGAAGACCAAAAAAGAAATATGGGTGTGAATTAATTTTTTAGTAAATTAAAAAATCATTTTTCCCGATTAATGTTTTTTATTTGCCATGATACTGATCCATTTGGTGATATCAGATGTTCAGCCAAGGTGTCTCGCTGACTACATGCAGTTCTAGGGGCTATGTTCGAGCCGTTCTTCCAATTGGCAAAAGATTCTCATCTTGTTTACTTACTATTCGCCATTGTCCCTCAGCTATATTTCCATCATCAAGCATACAGTCTGTTAAGCTTGGTGGTGAGTAGCTATTACAGATTACAGTTCTTAAGTAATAGTGAAGACAAATTGTGGCTTTTACTATGGACTCTGTATTTTTAGTAGAGCATATTGTCTATAAACACCCCATCTACTGGCAAGGATGCCAAATGAATTCTCAATTGTTACTCGTGCTCTTGACAAATGATAATTGTAAACCTTCTTTGTATCTGAAAGATATTTTCCAGGATAAGGGAGCATTAGGTAAGTTTTTAGAGGAAAGGCTTCATCTCCAAAACAAAAAAGTGGCATCTCTATTTCTGTATTTGGCAGGTCTTGTATGCCAAATTTAGATGAAACTACTGCCATGTTCTTTGAAATAACAGATCTTCTAAAGATACCAGCATCATTTTCAAATCCATATGCTCCAATATCAGCCCACGTGAATTTGTAATCTGCATCACAACATGCTAGTAAGACCATACTGAAAAAGTGCTTGTAGTTATAAAAATTTGACCCGGAGTTGATCGGGCACTGCATTTCAACATGTTTACCATCAATTGCCGTAAGAGTGTTCGGTAATTTCCACTTCTGGCTGAACTTTTCTCTTTTGCTTCTCCATTCTTGAGACGATGGTTCTTTTTAAATATCTGGGTTGCAACGCCTTGAATAAAGCTTCACAAGTTTGAGCAATGACTTGTGAGGCAGATAAGTGGTCAACTCTAAACTCAAAACATAAATTGACAAAACTCTCTCCATGTGCTAAGTACTTTAAAGTCAAAGCTAAACGAAACTCCGGAGTCAAATACTCTCTTCTACGTCGCTTCAATAAGTAGAGGTTTGTCCACTGCAGTATTTGTTCAAATTGTTCAGGATACATCCTTACATATGAAAAAAAATTTCTTGGGGTCATGGGCTTTGAAATATTTGAAAGTTTTGATAAATGCATCATCCTTTTTTCTGGAAGCATTGTAGGGATGCACCCACAACTTAATATATAATATAAATTACCTATTAGTGTGATTTTTCAATATAATAATTACTGGTATAAAAACAGAAACACAAAATGAAAGCCATTGATTCATAAAAAAATACTTCATTATCTTCACTAGCATCATCTTCTTCGTACATATTTACAATTAGATAAACAACTCCTTAAGGAATTGCTACGCAAGTTCCAAATAAACCATAAACACTTCATTTCACAACATCCCAAATAAAATGAAACATCATTGCCAGAAGTGCCAAATGTACGTCAACGTGAAGTTGAATTGTGAATCTGGACAGTTTTTTAGCATTAACGTTTACGTTCACGTCCTCGTTGCCGTACGCGTTCTCGTCAATTGTACACCGACCTTTATTCGTTGGCTTATCGGGATAACGTTGTAAGTTGTAAGAACGATGGGTATTGAACTCGTCATTTCCTGAACGCACTGGAAGTGCTCTTCCACAATCTACACTTCCAATGAACTAAGGTCGATATTCTTTATAGTGTCCAATTGGATGAATTTGACAGTTCGTTAATTGTTCTTAATCTGAATTGAATAAATAAATTGAATACCAAATAAGATATGCGAATTTACCTACTAAAATGCTAAACTAGTTGATGATAAAAGATACCGCACAGACAGCAGACGGCCCGACGGAAGAACGCCCTCAAAAAACACCCATCCTTCTTGATAAGCCAAATCATACGAAGATAAACAAACAAAGAAAACCATCTCAGGCGACTGACCGCCGACCCGCATTCCAACCCAATTTCCATAAACATTCACACAAACAACCTGATGTGGATTTAGATACAGACAATGAATCGACTACTGAAAACGATTTTCAGATTCAGCGAAATTCTCGTGGAGCTAGGAAGAAGTCAAAAAAACTCGTTCTTGGCACCAGGAAGGACGAAGACGATGACTCTACTCTGTTTCGCACGGGCTCTGGAAGTAAGATATGGCTATTCTTATCCCGGATAAATGAAAACGTAACCTCCAACGACATAAAGACCTATATTAAAAAGCACTACAATACTGCGGTCGATGACATACAGGTGAAAGAATGCGTGCCAAAGGAGCTCAAATCTAAACGTAAAAGATTATGATTGGACTAAACCCGAATTTCAAAAACCTAGTGTATGAGGCTAGCTTCTGGCCATCGCTTCTAGCCAATAGCTTTCGAGAGGTTTAACTTCTCTAAAGGCAAAAATTTTTTAGCGTAAACTCCAATATTCGGCTGCCTCATAGTCGTAAAGCAATCGTGGATTCCTTGTTGGAACCTTCTAACAATGCTATAGTGCACTGTATAAAGACTCTTCATCTTAACATACAAAGTATTAACAATAAAGTGCCTGAACTGGAAGTGCTACTATCCAAACTTCATTCAGATGTGCTTCTTCAGACAGCTGAGATTTTCGGATATTGAATAACTACACATAGAAGGTTATCTCTTGGGGAGTTACTCATCAAGAAGGGAGCATCGTAGTGGAGGAATGGTCATCATGTTCCGTGAAGGCATGAAGTTCTGTCAACAGGTCTGCAGGGTTCCCCCTGTGGAAAAAATGTGTGAGTTTTGTGTATCGAATTGTATACTTCCCGATAAGTGTATTTGTATGGTGCTTTGCATTTTATAGGTCTCCTAACGAAAGCTTGGAAGGTTTTTTTGAGTGTTCTGAATGATGTATTGTATGATCTATATTCCCCCAACAAGCTCCTAATTGTGTGTGGCGTTGCTTTGTGGTATAAAATACCATTTTGCTGGCAATAAATAAGATTATTATTATTAAAATTTACCTTTGCCTGCTAAAAAAATGCAGGCAAACAAGATGTTTTATGAACATATCAGCTTCGCCAGAAAAGTCCATCATTCAACCCTTATTGCTAACGCACTGCATCCTCGTTTGTTATGGGGTTATGGCGTCGCATCGCGCCAAAATCTATTATCATGAGATTATGGTCAACATATATTCTCTATTACACTACTTCCCTACACAACCAGCATGGACTCAGAAGCCTGTTATTGCACTAGAACCTAATAAAAAAAAGTTGAAAATCTAGAGAAGTGTTCTTTTTTGGATACCCTCAATCTATCCCATAACCAAGTCGAGAAAATTGAATTGAAATATGTAAACCAAAAACAGTATAAACGCTCCCGGCATGCACCGCTTCCAGAAACACTGTCCTCTTCTTAAGATTGTTCGTCCCTAGCAGACATAGTTCCACTGTGAAGTGGGGAATCTTGTAGAAGGACCTTCCCAACTTTGAACCAACTTCCCTCTTTCCGTCGGGGAATGTACAGCCACACAGAATCTCCAGTGTTTCCGCTGGTAATTTATTCCTCACTGGCTCATGAACAACGTTGAGCCTCTCTTTTAGTTTGTCCACAAAACTCTAAGAGTTACAAAAATATTTTATGTCCTACTACTGTAGGAACCCTCGGGCCAGAGGTTCTTGGCTTTCCTAAGCTAAGGGCTTAAACATCTACTTAATGCCGTTGATACATAAATATTTTCTGGAGTTCCGAAATCAAATCTGCCGGAAGCTCCATTTCCCTTTCGAACATAACTTTTGCCGAAGTCTAACCATTAGTTTCGTTTACAGAACCTTTATAGACACGCCATTTAAAGAAGAGTTAGATGTCGGTCCCAATCGCGCTGTTGATCTGCCATCATCTTTAACAGATATTGCTTTAAGGTCCGATTAAATGTCTCCACCATTCTAATCGACTGTGAATGCAAAGGAGTTGTTCTGGTCATGTAAATTCCGAGAAGTTCTATTATCATCTGGAAAACGGCCGATTCTAATTTAGAGCGTTGGTCTGACTCAAATTCGAGAGAAAATCCAAATCTGTTAAACAATTCATTAACCAACACTATTGCCACAATTGCTGATTCTTGATTAGACAGGGCGCAAGCTTCAGGCTATTCAGGTTAGGCAACCCATGGCCATTCATCCATGGCAGCCCATGACATCAATTCCTCTCTTCTCCATAGACCGCATGATTCAGGGGACATCTATAGACCGCATGATCTTCTTTGAGGTCTTTTTAAGGCACAGAGACCGCACTTGCGGCACCAAAACTCAACCTCTTCGTGATAATTCAACCATTTCCAGTAAAACCGTTCTTTAATAATTGCCATAGTCTTTTTCACTGCAAAGGAACCTCCACTTGTTCTGTTGCTAATTTTCTTTAGAGCACCTGATTTTCTGGTTTCAGGAGCAACCAAGCTATTGACTACGGTCTCTATGCTCTCTTCAGTAATACATTTTGTATTCTAAGAAAGTCCCATTGAGCTCACTGAATCCAAAGTCTTTGAGTTTAGACTCTTATTAGTGATATCTCGCCAACCTGACATCTTCTTGACTTTTGTCAATTTCCGTGTTTCATTTCTAAGTTCTAAGTTAACTTCCGGGTTCTTGAAATCAAGCAGCCATTGTAAGTAGCGTGATCTGAAAATATGCAGCTTTTGGTGTTTATAAGACTGTGAAAGCTTTCACAATTTAACAACCGGTCAAAATACAATCTAAAGTGTTTTCCGGGCTTAGAAGCCGTGGTCCAATGGAATTTCTTCCTGACGTTGCGTCTACAGTTACGGCAGACATTATCAAAGGCGATGAAGCAATGGGCGAAGTGATCTCCCGTGATTCCCGACGTTGACTAATTCGACTGTGGGGAGCTCCGTGGTTTTTATTCCCCCGCCGGCGCTGTCACGCTGCAGTGAAGGGAGTGGTAATATTTTCTGGAAATTCCTGGTTAATATGTTCCATGGCTTCCTTAATGGGTCAGAGGTCAAGTAGGTAAGTAAATTAATAAGTCAAGAGGTACACAACGTCGACGACAGCTGGGGAGTAAATACCACGGAGCCCCCACAGTCGAAGCAGTCAACGTCGGGAAGCACGGGAGATCTCTTTGCCCATTGCCTCATCGCCCTTCATAATGTCTGCCGCAGCTGTAGAAATTCCGTTGGACAACGGCTTCAAAGCCCGGAAAATCCTTTACTTCATACTGTATTATTTAGGACACTTTTACGTACTTGATTTAAATCCGGTAAATAGCCTTTTTACAGGATTGAATATCGTAATAGTTATTTACGTTATAAGTCCGGTAAATATAGTTTTACAGTAGGAGTAAGATGTTTCCGGACGAGGCGCTAGCCGAGCTATTTACCGGATTAAAATCAAGTACGTAAAAGTGTCCTAAATGATACAGTATGAAGTAAAGAAATTTTACATTATTGAGTACCGGCACATCTTCTATAAATCCATTGTATCCATAGTAACGTGATACAGTAGTCGTTTCGAAATTCCAGACTCGGCTAGCGCCTCGTCCGGAAACATCTTACTCCTACTGTAAAACTATATTTACCGGACATAACGTAAATAACTATAAAATTGTAATAGCTATTTATGTAACCAGTTACGAAAAGTCCGATGTTGTGTAACGATGAATGTTTGCGGGACCAGCGCAGCGAGTTCCCGCAATTTGAATGAGATACACAAAAAAAGCTTTTCGTCACGTGTTTCATACAAGATTTTTTCTAATTTTGACTACAAATACCTACTTAGAGAGAGGGTTATTATTATGAAACTTCAATATTTACTTTTAAACCACTTTTTCTAATTTTGACATATAAAGTGACACTTTTCAATACTGATGACAGTGACATAACGTCGTACTTTTCATAAATAGTTACTAAAAGTAAAATCTTTCGTAACTGGAGATGAAAAGTTCGTTTCACCACCAGTTGCAGGTTTCGGTTGTGGCACACCTTTGCTACAGTAACGGTATTAAGTAGATACAAAGTGGTTTAAAAGTAAATATTGAAGTTTAATAATAATAATAACTCTCTCTCTCTCTAAGTAGGTATTTGTAGTCAAAATTAGAAAAAATCTTGTATGAAATACGTGACGAAAAGCCTTTTTTGTGTATCTCATTCAAATTGCGGGAACTCGTTGCGCTCGTCCGGCAAACATTCATTCGTTACACATAATCGGACTTTTCGTAACTGGTTACATAAATAACTATTGTATTTACTTAATACCGTAAAACTTTAGCATCGGTGTGCCAGAACCGAAACCTGAATCTGGTGATGAAACAAACTTTTCATCACCAGTTACGAAACATTTTACTTTTCGTAACTAGTTACGAAAAGTGGGACGTTACGTCAGTGTCGTCAGTATTGAAAAGTGCCACTTTATATATCAAAATTAGAAAAAAAATTAAATGTTTTGCAGTAGTAGACCTCTCCGGATCATTTGGAAAACCCTGTATATAATGCAGCTCTTTCAAAAGTAGTTGCCATAGCAACGCTTATTATAGGTACATCTGTTTGTGGGTGCACGTTTGGTCAATACATTTACCTACTGATCAAAGAGACAAATGTCAGCCTCAGTAATTACAGAAAAGCCCCTAATTGCTGAAAATGTGGAAGATAATAATAAGTTTAACGCTCTTGATAGCGTTTTTAAGGGACCAAGGTAAGAGCTACAATTTTAAGCCATATTATTGCTTGGTCATTACAATACATACGACCTTATTAGATAAAGGCATATGAAGGCCTTGTTTTTTCTTTATTAACAAACTTTGTTTCTTCGTAGGATGACTAAAGAATTTATCAAAAAGCATTGCAAGGAGCACCGCCTCTACCAGACGCCATATTTAAACGATGTCCTTTATCTCCATTTCAAAGGTTTTTCTTACATTGAAAACTTGGAAGAGTATACTGGACTTAAATGTTTGTGGCTAGAAAACAATGGGATCAAGGAAATCAGCGGTTTAGGTATAGTTATTTATATAACAGGCTATAAAAAGGTAATTCTTAACATACTAGGGTAAAATTTTGCGTTGGTAATCACGCAAGTGTGTTAAGAGACTTTCTTGCGAGTTGTGTACACTATTTTTCCCATGACAATGAGCCATATACAAAAAAAAAATTAAAAAAAAAGTAAGAACTGATGGGTATTGAACTCTTGAACACACTGCAAGCGCTCTTCCACAATGTACACGTCAATGAAATAAGGTCGATATCCTTTATATTGTCCAAATGGGTAACTTCGACAATTACCTGCTATACACCGACTACACTACCGACAATACCGACCAATTGTCATAATCTGATTTAGCTAACTATATTTTGCTGCTTTTATTAGTTTTTGTATTCAAATAAGACATGCGAATTGACCTACTAAGGTTTACTTTTGCCTGCTAAAAAAATACAGACAAGATGTTTGATGAACATATCAGCTTCGCCAGAGAAGTCCATCATTCAACTGTTATTGCTAACGCACGTCATCTTCGTTTGTTATGGGGTCATGGGAAAAATCTATTATCAAGACATTATGGTGAACATATTTTTTCCATTACACTACTTCCCTAGAGAACCAGCCTGGACTCAGAAGCCTCTTCTTGCACTACAACCTAATAAAAAAAATTGAAAATCTAGAGAAGTGTCCTCTTTTGGATACCCTCAATCTATCCCATAACCAAGTGAAGACAATTGAAAATCTTGACAGCATCAAAAATCTGCACACATTGAATTTGGCTAACAATTATGTGGAAAACGTAGAAGACTTTGAGCATTTAGAGAAGCTGTTAGAGCTGTCAGTGCTCGATTTGGCCAACAACCACATTGATGATCCATTAATAGTGCAGACCTTAGGGCGTATGCCCGGCTTGAGGGTGTTAAATTTGATGGGAAACCCTGTAATTAGGAAAATACCCGCTTACAGGAAGACCCTAATTCTTGCTTGTGTATGTATTTTGGTTAGCAACGAGTTTTTGTTTTGGTTTATTGTTATTGAATTTTCAGGCAGATCTTCAGTATCTTGATGACCGGCCGGTGTTTCCTCGGGAAAGGGCATGTGCAGAAGCATGGTATGAGAGATTGTGTACATTTTTGCAGTTTACCTTTATGTGTTTTATTAGGCAAAGGGGTGGCATAACCGAGGAGCATGCAGAAAGGAAACGTTGGATTGACAGGGAGAGGCAAAAAATAATGGATAGTGTTAATGGTTGTATAACTCTATACAAAGTCTGTTCAAACTTTTATAATACGTCAGTTTTAGCTCTAATAAGAATGAGGGACGAGAGAAGGGCAGAACGTTTAGCACAAGAAAACGGTCAGAGCACCGACAGTGGTTTTTGTACCTCATTGGCCGACTCAGAAAGCGAAGCTGAAAGCTTATCGCACCCTAATTTAGAGAATTTCAGCAATGAACAAGCTGGTATGCTTTACTCTACTTATTCACTAACAAAAAAACTTCTTTAACTTTTTTTTATATATATATATATAGAGAATCCTGTCAATATTGAAAATGAAGAACCTTCTTCTGATGAAGAGAGGGAAGTCGTTTACAACTACGGACGAGCTAGTGCGTTAGATGAAGGAGGAAACAACGAGGAAACTAGTTCTGGTTCTTCGGAGAGTGATTCAGAAGATGACTTTATGGAAGATCGTGAAACTACTGAAGATTATTCAGCTTATCGTACAAGGATTTTTGATTTCTCGCCAAAAAGTAAGTACAAAAAATTTAGAAGACAGAAAATAGCTTTTTACTTCATACTGTACACAACAAAAATATGGCTGGTGATCGCCTTGCGGTCCGCTTTCTGCTGGCTACACTGCCCATTCAAGTGTGTTGTTTGTTCTGTTTTATACTGCGTGAACCCATAGAAGGATAATGGAGACGACAAAGATCTGCTTATGCGCAAACATAACTTTGTCTTTTTATTAAGAGCTTCGATAGAGACCAAAATATATGGTCGAAACGTCGGCGATTTGATAACAGACTGAAGTTGTTATTTTGTCCCCATCCCGCGATACCACAAAATCCGGCATAATTTCATTAAGGAATCCATTAGAGTAATGAAATTTCACTACAGCACCAAGAGCTGTAAAATTTTATTACGGTAAATAGTACTGTAAAAAGCTATTTTCCTAACTAAAATCAAATAAGTAAAAGTGTCCTAAATAATCCCGATGGCCGATAACCCAGACTCGGTTATCGACCTCGTCCGGAAACATCTTACTCCTACTGTAAAAATATATTTACAGGACTTATAACACAGATAACTATTCTTTTCTATTTCAGATCCTTTTCATCAAAAAGTCTTAATCCAAGAAGTCCTCGAACCACAACCATGTACCAGCCAACAAGCACTAGCTGAAACTGAGTCAATAAAATCAAATTCATCTACTGACGAAGATCATGAAGTAACAAAAGAATTGGATGCAGGCAATGCAGAAGCAATTGATGACAAAGTTAATATATTATCAGCTAGTAACGAGAAAAAGCTAAATGAAGATTTGGAAGGCCAAAGGGCCACTGTAATGAGCACAGTTGAGCGATTTTTAAGTATTAATACTGAAGGTGAACCTGAGAATAACGAGACAGGCCAAGGTTTTCGCACTAACAAAGTGCAACAGGAACAAAATAAACTTGATACAGGCAATGCAGAAGCATCGGTTGACAAAGTTAATATATTATCAGCCAGTAACGAGAAAAAGCTAATAGAAGATTTGGATGACCAAGCGGCCATTGCAATGAGCACAGTTGAGAAGTTTCTTAGTATTAATACTCAAGCTGAACCTGAGAATAACGAGACGAGCCAATGTTTTGGCACTAACAAAGAGCAACTGGAAGAAGACGTTACCCCGACAGCGGCCACAAATGGCCCTGAAGGCTCTACATATTCTAATCAATCTGACGACAAATACGAGGACATAAGTCAGTCTGACACTAATTACAACCTTGCAACTGAAGCTTCGTCATCTGTAACGATGCCTCTAAAACCCAAGAGCCTTTTTACCATCTACCACGACCAAAACCTACAAGACGTATCCGACGATAGTGACGAAGAAGACAGTGATGTCTTCGAAACCGGTGAAAGTGGTAGTAGTGAAGAAGACGATCCCTTTGTCAACAGACAAAGCGCTTTCGTATCAGTTATCGATAAGTGCGAGGCGATTAAGGCCAGTTGTATGGAAGTGGGTGAAGGTGATTTTACTGTTCAAGTGAAGACTAAGGAAGAACTGCAGGCTTGTCTTTACAGTGAGGAAAACCAACGTGAAGAACCTGAAGATGTAAGTTATAGAGAGCTGCTAGCTTGGAATATAAAAATACCTGAACAAAATCGAATGATCTTGAAGCCGATTGACCGTAAAAGAACTGACGAAAACGTGGAATTCAAAAGTGAGATTTGTGAAATGATTCTTCAAGCGAAAAAGGAAGATGAAAAACCCGAGTTTGAGATTGTGCCACCTAAAGATATAGCTGAAGAAGATGATAAGGTATTGTACGCCCAAAATGTTACTGAGAGTATTTGCTATAGGAGTGTTTACACTGAAAAAGGTACAGAGGTTACTGAGGTAAAACCTCCAATGGTTTATAACACGTTGAAGATATCTAAGAATCATCCAGTCTACGATACTAAAGATGGGGTTATGTGTGAATTGCAGCGAGAAGATGAAGAAGGTGTAAAAGTTGATAATTCTTTAGTGGTCAGTAACACCATTGCTGAAGTAAGGGAAGGCATGCGCGAGTTTAACAAGATACTTGACGAATTCAAGGAGAAGAATCGTATTGCTAGGCAGGAGATAATTGATGATTATAATGAAGCATTGGAAAAGGAAATTAAAATCATTGATAAATTTATCGAGCTGCAGAAAGAAACTCCTAGGAGAACCTTCAAAAGCAAGGCAAAAGTTGTGAGAGATCCCGATGAAGAAATCAGCGACGATTATTTGAAGAAGCACTTTAACGAAATGGGAATGTATTTGCCTGAAGACTTGGAAAATGGAGGACTAATCCAAAGGGAAATTACAGTTAGTGAAGAAAAGGAAAACAGAGTCGACGTTGGCGAGTTTAATTGCGACACTGAGAAACAACTCTTAGCCGAATTGGAATCGTTGAAGAAGGTTGTTGAAGAAGAAGAGAAAGTGGCAAAGGAGAACGAGAAGCAGCAGATGGAGGCGTTGGCAATGGAAGAGCGCAAGAGGCTTATTAAAGACAAGCTGTTGGAGAATGTAGATTTGCAAGAAAAGAGAGATACGATGAGGGATGAGGAAAAGGTTGTTCGCGTTGCCAAAAGAAACGTATCATGCTCATTGGAGATGCAGCTGGCTCAGCATAAAGGATCTTAGAAATGTTTTTTTTCACTCTAAGAAGTAGATTTAGAAAAATCATTATTAAAATAAAATGTGTTTCCTTAGTGGTTTTATTTTTCTAAACATTTCCAACATCGAGTAAATTTACCAGAATTGAAACGTGCACTTACTATACTCGTGATGGTATGATAATTGAAAAAAACATGATTTTGTAATTATTAGTTTTAAAACCCATTTTTAGTTGAAGCACATTAAAGTCAACTTAAATAAATTAAATTGCCGGATTCAGAACATTAAAGCACATTTACCTGTCTGCAAGTTAAAAGGAAAATCGCAATAAATCTCGTAAATGAGGCAAAAATTGGAGGTCTTCCACACGTTATTTTGTTGTTCTTCTCACGAACATTCTTACTCATTATTAGTTCAATTAATATAAAAATCTCGTACGCTGACACAGGTGAGATCCCAATGAACTTCATCAATATACGTCATCGGTAACATGTCGGCGTAAACACTTAAGATTCTTGGTGGGTGCCCAAGCCACAAGAAGCTTGTGTTGGTTTGTTGTCGTCAGTACCATGTGAATTTTCATAAAGAACCGAATTATTTGATTATTATTTTTGTTTTGTTGTGAATTAATAATTAAATGATCAGGTGTACATTAACTACAAGACTATAACTACATTAATTACTATTTTGATGCGGAAGTTAATGTAAATTTTTATTTAGTGGTTGGCCCCAATATATTTCTCTTATTTCACTATAATAGCTATTTGTTGGCATATTTATAATAAGAAAATATAAACAGGAATTTCTTCACCAAGTATAAAATTAGGTAATTATTTGTAAAATGTGCTCCATTAAGGAATACCAACCCTGAGGAAACGTACCATCTATATGCATGAGATATCTCACCTTGTACCTGTTATTAAAGAAGAAAACTGAATTCTATTTACTATGGAATGTCTCTGTCTTTTCCATTTAGTAGCTAGGTCATACCAAGTGCACTTCTTTTTTTGTTATAAGCATAACATTGACCATCAAAAAAGCAGAAATATTACAATGGAAAGTTTCTTGTGATCCATCTCAGCCGAAATTTGCATAAAAACTAGGTATTGTATGCTGAATTCGCCGAACAACATTGAAAGATTTGTAGTGTTGTAGATAATCAGGTTTAAGTTGAATTTGTAGTTTTATTAGGCAAAGACAAAAATTCTCACCCATTCTATTTAAACATTTTATGTTTTGAGGAAAATGGTTTTTATATTTACTTTGGGTATGGGTGTCAATATGGAAAAAGCCTATCAACGAATAATTTGTGGTCAGCTATAAAATTACTGAAAAAAACCCATAACCCATAACTTTAGCTTGTATAGTTCAGTTAATATTCCTTGGTCGTATAAATTCCCGTTGCGTTTTATTAATAATTTATCACATTACGTGAAAGGTAAGAAAGTGAGTTCAGTTAAATCAAGGTTGCTCTATACAGAATTAGTAATAGAGGGAGATCGCATTATTAGGGTCTCAGTTGACACGAGCTTATGAAAACTTTGTTAAGATTGAAATCACAAAACACCCTCATTTGGTTATGCAACGACCAGTTAATAACCTTTCAACTTAAGGATTCGGTTTATAAAGAGTATACTTAAAGGTAATCAAGCAGATTGCATATAATAGAGTATGACCTAAAGAACTTAACAAATTGACTTATACTTTCTCACCTAATAGGGCTGATTCAAGACGTTTCCTCAGGGTAATTTTTTTAAGTAAACTGACACGAGAGATTCCAAACATTTGCCATCATCAGAATATCTTCTTCAACTAGTGAATAGCGAATAGTTTGGCCACAAGACAAAAAAAGACAATACAACATAGAACTTACTTTAGCCTTATCTGTGAAATCAAGATAAAAACTTGTCAAGACAAGAAAAGACAGTGCTAAGAGAACGTTTTATCTTATCTCGAGTATTTTCAGTTCTCGCTCATGTACTGTAACAAGTATTTGTTAACTCTAAAATTAGGTGTTTAGGTCACTTGTTTAGAGTGACAAAAAGTATTTAAAAATGCATACTAAAAAGTTTTTGGAAAAATTCATGTTAGGATTAGGAATTAATTCGGTTCAACATGACATAAAGCTTCTAAAAATGCATTAAAATGCAAGTCTTCAAAGCAAGAAAATCTATTGAAATGACCCAGCATTTCAAAATTTGATGTATTTTCTAACCTGCTAGATGAGAAAGTTAGGCTAAAGTCAAGGCCAGAGCCGATGAAAAATATCTCAATGTGTGTGAAAATACATATTTGAAGCATTTGGAAAAAATTCATATGACCAACATCGGTTAAGAATACCTCAAAGCGTCTAAAACAGCAAATTAAAAGTTTCTGGAAATATTCAGGTCAGGATTAGAGCCAAAACTGGTTAAAAAATACTTACAGCGTGTAAATGCAAATTTGGAGAGTGTGGAGAAATGCGGATTAAAATTAGCGAAAAATTTGGAATTTGTGGAAAAATGCAAGGCTAAAATTAGCTAAGAATGACTAATCTCAGAGCCAAAAATGCTAATTGTGATGTTTTCGGAAAAGTTCAATTTGAGACAAAATCAGCCAAAATCTTCTAGTATAGTTGTTTTAGTAAAAATATTTTGTTTTTGCTAAAACAAGTATAATTTGATTAAAAATGCCTGAAAATAAAAACTTTTGTTTTAATTTTGAGAATTTGAAGTGTTTTGAAAAATTCATGTTGCTATTAGGGTCAAACCGCTTAAAAAGTGACCAAGTGCGTCTAAAAATGCAAATCTGAAATGCGTCTAAAAATTCAAAAATGCAGTTTAGAATTAGATCTAAAATGAATAAAAAATCACCTATAGGCTCTAAAAGTGCAAGTTTTGATGTTTTTGTAAACTCAAATTTCTTAGCACTTATTTTAGGACAAAACTGACTCATATCTACTAATTTGTTATTGTTTTTTAGGAAATTCAAATAATTATAGCTAAAATCATTTAAAAATAACTCAAGAGCATTAAAAAATGCGCACTTTTTTATTTCTGAACATACGGACAGCTGACTATCTTAATGGGTAAATCTGTTCTTTTTGGGTCCATCTCAAAGATTCTTGTCACAACTTAGAGCCCACGTCGGATACCAAACAAAAGTTCCTTCAAATCCAAGCCGGGGCAGTGTAAAAGTATTTACCCGTTTTATATAAAGTAATAACGTTCCTGGTTTCTGTAACGGCAGTAAACTTAATTGTCTAGACAATTGTTGGAGCAATGCAGGAATAGATTTCCAAAAATCTAAATTAAACTAAACATTATAATATAAGGAAGAGCGGTGAGATGTTGCACAGAGCAAGAGCAGGCGACATCCACACCATTAGATCTAGTACTGCATGGCAGATGGCTCTCAGTTCGAGAAGCAGCCCATATTGCTCTGTACCTCGTTACAGGTAAATGTGTTTACAGGTTATCGGAACCCAAACGAAGTGTAAAGAGTAGTTGGTCACCAATTTGTCCATCAACCCGTCTGCATACTAGTTTCGGGGTCTACCCCTCATCTTTACAGCTGGCTGGTCGACAAATTGGGGAGCTGCTCTGTACAACATCTCACCGGAGATTTTTGGCTTTAAGCCGAGAACTCACGGTCTCCAAGTTGTCGAGCATCCAATGCTGTACTAATGAGGGATAAAGCTCGAAACTAGTATGCAGATGGGTTGTTCGACAAATTGGTGACCACCTGCTCTTTACACTTCCTTCTGGTTCCGATTACCTGCGAAGTACAGAGCAATATGGGCTGCTTCTCGAACCGAGAGCCATCTGGCACGCAGTATTAGATCTAATACGCTGGTGGATGTCGCTTGCTCCTGATATGTACAACAGCTCACCGCTCTTCCGTAGATTTTTTGGTTTTAAGCCGCGAACTCACGGTTTCCAATTTGTCGACCAGCCAAAGCTGTACTGCTAAGGGGTAGACCCCGAAACTAGTAAGCAAATGGGTTGATAGACAAATTGGTGACCCCCTATACTCTACTCATTATAATATAACTACAGCAATTGCAATCGTGAACTGGTTAGCAGTGTATCAACTATAGCTGCTCTACGATTGTAGTACGGAGTAGACAATTCGTTATCAACTTTAATCCTCTTGGCAACCGCAAAACTTGAATTTTATTGCGTCATAACTGCAATCATCCACATTGTAGTTACACATCACAGTGTAGATACATTTTCAACAACAGATCACATCAATATGCCAGTACTTAACTAGCTTGAGTAGTCATTGAGACTACAACAAATGCCATTCTTTATTCAAAAGTGACAGTTTTTTTTTATTACTGTAACGATCCAAATACGTTCATACGTTCTTTATGTTAATAATTCTCTCAAGAGATGAATTTGTAACAACGCAGGCACAATCCCTCACTGTAAAGTGGACGAGCAACGTGCATAACGGTTCCAAAGAATTTTGTGTGATCGGTACATAAAATAAGATCAATAGCATTTCTGGGCGAACAAGATCCCGATTTAGAGTTTCTTCTACTGTCACCACAGATAGAGGATCACTATACGAATTTTAACTATTTGAAACGATTTAATATACCCAAAGTAGAAAATTCGAACTACAGCACATCAGCGAATCTCGAAAAGCAAATCGTTCAAACGAGTGAATACTGTGACTCAGATTAAGCATCACAGAAAATCTGAGGAAAATTGATTTTACGGAACCACGTTTGCACCTCATTGAGAGTTTTTCGTCGAAATGCTTTGTAATCCTCAGCCATCGCCCAAAAGTTCCAGCAACCCATTCGGTCAGTGGCAGTGCGAGCAGTGCTTTTCAATCCTTGCAGAGCAATAATTACAAAGAGTTTCTTTTGTTACCAATTGTTTCCAATCGTTTCAATATTTTTGATAAAAACCAAGCATTAGATACTAGTCCTTCTAGAGCCTCTATATGATTTAACGAAAAATTCGTTTGGAATCTTGTGGAATCAGTAAGATTCAGAATGATCAGCCAGCTCAACTAGATAGCTCAGAAAGCATCTAAATGAAAAACAGAAAAATCATAATATTACATACAGAAAATCTGAGTTTCTGACGCATTTGATATCAATGCCCCGAAGATGAAGAGAATCATAAAAGATAATAGGTAGTAGATGAGGAGAATCACACAGTTGTAAAATGTACTAGAAGAAAAGCATTTGCATCCACATATTCAAACAGCAACAAATTTAGGGACTTTCAGCAGGAGATTATAAGAAGTGAGGAGATATTAGAATTTTATTCGGAAGTATCTATTCTGATCTCCTATCACAAATTTGTGCAAAAGTAATTATTGTGTACTAGGGGAGAAGAACAGGGGTTTTGATCTGTTGTATCTTTTGTTTGTATCTGTTTACAACACCACAAAATCAAGAGTTTTCAGCAGGAGATTAGCACTGGGAACAGAAAGTATTTGACTGACCACTCCATTGATACTCCCATGACAAATTTGTAAGGAAGTGGTTATTATCTACTAGATCAGATTTGAAACAGAACGGTGTTTTGATACTTCTTTTTTTTAATAAAACATCTCCTCCTTTTGCAGTCCAAGGCCAGCAAAGTAAAAGATAGGCAATGTCCCGTATGTTATGAAAGTATGTGGTGCAAAGTACGCTTTGCACACGCTTCCGATTGCTTTGCACACGCTTTGCATATATTTTATAATACGAATGATCATTAGTGAAGCAAAATCGCATTCGTAAAAAAAGTATAGTGTGCAACACGTATGAAAATCACTCTTCACATTTTTGTGACGTTGTCGAAAAGAGCAATTTTCGACATTAGTTGCACAATATACTATTATGTGTATGAAAGAATGATACAGAAAGAAAGCTACGAAGGCCTAGACGGGCAACAACACAAGTCAAACTTTCGAGCAAAATATGACTTTGATTTTTGCAATTTTTGCTATTAAGCTGTAGGATGAAGTTACAACTGTATACTCAACTTACAATTGAAGGTTCAAGTTAAAATTATTGTAGGTTAAGTTACAATTCTAAGTTGAAATTGCAATTGTAGGATCAAGTTACAATTTTGTAGGTTCAACTTAACAAAGTGTGGACTCTAGTTATGATAATTGTAGGTACAAGTTACAATTATAGTAAGTTAACGCTATAATTGTAACCCGAACCTACAACTTTAACTTGAACCTAAAGGCGTAAGTTGAAAATATAAATGCAACTTTAATTCACAATTGTAATATGAGGCTGCACATGTAATTTGAGCCTACAATTGTAACTTGTAGATTCAAGTTACAATTGTAGGTTTCACTCAATAAATTGTAGATTGAAGTTATAATAATTGTAGGTTCAAGTTACAATTGTAGGTTCAATTTACAATTGCTACAATAGTGGTTGAAGCTACAATAGTGGTAACAATTTTAAGTTAAACCTACAATTGCATCTTGCAGGTAGGTAAGTGTACTGCTTCAGAAGGAGCATGGAAAACTGATTTATCAAGTTAGTAAAGAGTCATTTCTGTAGGGATCTTTTCTGAAAGGCTTATTCCTTAGCCTTTTAGTTTGTTTTTAAGCAAGTTGGCTACGCCTCAAAATATACGATGTGAAAATGTAACCAGGTAAACAAGTGAGCTGTAATTCTGATCATGTAGATAGGTAAGTAGATCACTTCGGAATGCACATGTCGTTAGATCATGGAATATTTTAGAAGCGTTTGGTGTTAAACGCACATCAGTTTGCAAAGTTTCAAAAGCTGCCTTGCTAATTTACTAATTCAGAACGATATTGTGCTTTAAGAATTGGCGCCTCCATACAGGGGGCACATTATCTGGTCCAAATTTGTTACTCATCTGGGTGCAAGTTTTCGCGTTTCTCGAGGTTGCCCTATCGCCTTTCAGCCCATGTTGAGAAGATTCTATAAAAACGTCAAAGTCAGATTTTAAACGCTTATTTGTTATCAATAATAAGTGAATTGTTTATAAGGCTCTGAAACTAATATTGTAATTTTCGACTTTTCGAACACATTAACTTCTTAAATCTAAAAAGTAATAAAAATTTTACCTAGTGCGAGTTTGTTACTATTGATATTCTTATAGATGTACCCAGAATCCAAATAATGTGTTTCTCATTAACGTCCGTAAACCTTAGATAGAGACGTAAATAACAATAAATTAAGAGCAAAACTGTAAATATCAACAACTAAAACTATTTTCTAATCATATTTTCTACTTTGTTTATATTTTTCTTCGAGGTAAATACGTACACAATTTTATGATACCCTAAAACGTTCGAGATTGCATGCTAAACAAGTGTAAGTTTATTTAAAAGGGTCAAAGTTTACCTTTGTTTATTACCTGTATAAAGTGATATATGTCTAGGTCATTTGTAAGAATTGACACCTTTTAGTTTATATATAGTGACATGCTTAAATAAGAAAATTTCCATTAACGTAAGAACTAAAAAGTGTTAGTTCATTACCATAAAAATAATGGCACTTAAATTAGCACCATAGTGTTGGCAATGGGAGTAGTAATAGAAATAAAAAAATTGAACCACAATGTTCTACAATAAGTCGATTAATTTTTGACGTGGTGAAGTGGTCTAGCGAATAAACATTCATGCACAACGTTGAATGCGTTTATGTACGTGATTGCCATACATATTAAATGAATCCGAGTGTTAGGTGAAGAAAGTTATACCTTACTACTTAACCTCAAAGATAATAAAAAAAAATTGTGCCATTTTAATGGACAAAACAAATTCTTCGACAAATTTTCGTTGAGCTCCATTAGAGAAACAAAATAATGAGGTTTAGAGTAGCAACGTGGTTACTAATGAACTATAAAATCAAGCCAGGATACATCTCCTTGACTTTAAACTTGACCACGCACCATTTACGTCATGGGTGCGTATAGTAGGGGACGGTTCAGCTGATGGAAAGACGGTTTAAAAGAAGAACCCGTCCTTCGCGTCTTCTTACAACGGTTGTAAATTTTGAAATCGAAAGTTTACAGGTTAATAATACGACAAACGAATATTGTTGCGCGATGTTTTACTTTGTTTTTGCCGGTACTTTGATCGGTTTTTGTCTGAATGCTGCAGCTGCAGCCAAATTGCGTAAGTATCCATGTTTTGCATTCTTTAAATTCTACGAAAATCATAAAAATATTTTAAGATTTACACCTATATCTAATGCTTCTAAAGAAAAAAGTCTTTTTCTAAAGAAAAAATTTATTAATCTTTTTACTTAAATCTCAAAATATTAATAAAGCAAGAACCAGTACAAAGTTGAAATGCCTCTGATATTCCAAATCATACAAAATGGAGGACTAAATTATTTTAAATGTGAGTTTCTAGGGGAATAGGACTATCGCCTTTTTCATCTCTGCCAGACAAATTTGACTCTGATAATGATCTAAAAATCGAAACCGCTCTACTTCAAAAATTTTAATAAATCCGTCTTTTCTTCCTCAACTAATTTTTTTTTTTCAATAAAACAGTTTCCTTATATTTAAATATAGGTTTGTTTAGCCTTTAAACCAAGGTTTTATTACGACCTTTTCTCTTGTGTTTATGTAATGATTGTGCTGGTTTTCATTACTAGAGACATATTTTTTTTTACCGCTTTGTTTCTTCACTTTTTTGTATTATTTTTTTTTATTTTTCGTACCTAATAAACTGCTTGCCGAAGAGGAAAATTTTATTACAATTCGCCTCCTAGACTTATTTCACTTTCACAGTCTTCCAACTTCTATGCGCTATGGCATTCTTTGTGCCCTTCTTTATTAAAAGAATTCAGTCAAGTCACCTAGAACCACTCCCTTTGAAGCAATTTTTAAGGATCTTTAGGTCAGTTTTTTCTTCTATTTTACTCTTGCCCTTGTTTTTTTTACCATGTTTTCGAAACCGAACCTAACTTATGTTTTTTTATTTTTATGTTCTTTACAATAAGTTTCGTTTCTGATCTTTTAAACTTCTTTTTTCAGAAGTATATTTACTTTTTCAGGTTATAGTATAAAAATTTAAAATAATCTGCTTTTCGCCTATTAGTTTTAATTTCTTCTAGCTTGGATCTCTAACACTTCAATAGAATTAATTTAATAAAATTTCGTACACCTCTTCACACTTTAAAATTATTTTGTTATTCACTTAATGTATCAATATATTATTTTTTACTGAGTTACTTCTTCCTCTAGGTTTCTTTTAGAATGTGATTGTTTTACTCATCAAAAAACTTTATCTTGTTTTAGCTTTAGAATTTATTTAATTTTTTTCGTCGTTCAGATTATTCAAGGCAATTTCTAATGTAAAAAATCTGCTTTACCTTAACAGAAATTTAAGTTGTCAGTTTTTAATTCCTATTTTTTAATAATTCTCATTTATTTGAATTTATTTTCATGTTTATAGGACTGATCTCTCTCCTTTTATTTAATCGCTAAAGACTTTATGAAATTTTATCTATATATTGTTACGATCGCAGCAACGCCGCATGGGAGGCGGGGCAACGCATGGGAGCGTGTTGGTTGGTGGAGCTTCGCGACCTATCCGCGCTGCGTCATGGCTGACACGAGTGATTTATTGCTCGTCTGGCTTAATCTAGAAGGCAGTTGTTTACAACCGTTTTTTTTATATATGAGATTATTCAAGAATTCTTATAAAGAACTTTCTAGGTTTTTCTGTAATTTTAGGATTGTATATAAAAGGCGCATAGAGCGCCCGAGTGAGTAGTCGTATTTTAATCGAGCTATAAGTAAGATAAAGTTACGAAGCGATAATAAAAGGCTATAAAGTGTTAAGTAGTGAGTTATTTAGTAGTCGTGTGTATTTGTGGAGTTAATAAATAGTGTTTTCGTATTAAATCGTTACACTGGAATTATTGAACCCCCGAGTTCGCAACAATATTTTACATTCTTAGATGTATTTTTTTTTCTACTTGTACATTCTTTTAGTTCACTAAATAATTTTTTTTTACATTTTTTGGCTTTTAGTTACTATTTACTTTTCTTTGTAAGTCTAGGTCCCGCAAGATTCTTTCCATCGTTTGCAAACTTTTATTCGTTAATTAATTGTTTGAGCCATGTTTTATTAAAATATTCCAATCACTTCAACAATTTTTCTAAAAGCTATTTCTACGAAATTACAGTTCTATTTATTTTTTTTGTAAGTCTTTTTCTTGCTTTATTATGTTGTCACTTTAAAGTTTTTCACAACGTTCTTTAGCGATCTTTTAAATCTGTTTATACAAACTGTTTGCTAGATGCGTTTTTGGTAATTTATTTTTTCTTACTAAACTGTGCTTTTATTCAGTTTTTATTTTTTGTTTCTGCCTACAGTTTTCCTTTTTTTTTTGTCAATTTGCTATTTTAGTAAGTTTAGAGTTAATTTGCTCTTTTACATTCGCTCTTATCCTATTTTTTTTTGTATTTCGGTTTATCGATTTCACTTTCTTTACTATAGATTCTTTGGCTTTTTTCATTAAAACTCTTCTTATTTTTTTTATTAAGTTCAATTTTTTTATTAAGTAAATCTTCCGAATTAACGGTTATTTAGCGTTTAACAAAGGTCTGTTTTGTTCCGTTTTATTTTATCAACTTCCTAGCCTCCAGTTTTGTCATTTTTTTGAATATTTTGTGCTTTACTCGCATCGATTTATTGTTCAGTTCTTTTAGATTTATAACTCTGCCATTTAGATCTTTAATTCTTTGGCCATTTGCATATTTTTTTTTTTATTATTTCAGTGTTTTTGTTTCTGTTCTAATTTTTTTTTGCTCATTAACTCATTATTTTGCTCAGCCTTATGTCTTTTTTTTCTGCCCGTATTCGTTATTGCATTTCGATGTTGTTTTTCCTAAGCTTTTTTGTCTTTCTGTTTCTCACTTTTTTTTATTATTTGATTGTTTTACTATATTAATTAAAACTGTTCACTCACGACAATGATTTTTTTTGACGTTTTTCTATTAAGTTGTTTTTCCATTTCGTTGCTTATTTCTTGACTGGTATAACGTACAGCATCCATACTTACTCATTAAATTCGATAATTTTATTCCGTGGTGTCCTCTTTAACTTAATTGTTTTCTCCTTGTTTGATGTGTTGTTTTGTTTTGCGCCCGTAATTTTTCTTTTTAGTTTATTGAGCTTATTTTGTACTTAATTAGAAGAATTTCTACAATCCTCTTCTGCACTTAGACTTTTTGTTTTCTTTATTTTTCTTTTAGACGTTTAAACCAATTTTCTTTTCACTTTCGTTTTTTAGTATTTTCGTACAACTCTTCCTGGTAACATAAACCCGGATTATTTTTAAATATTTAGAATTTAGCAGTGGGTTCACATTCTAGCACTGTGTTTTTTTTTATTTTATCATTTTTTTAGTTGCAGTTTTCAGTTCTGTTGTTCACTTTACCGGATTGTTATTTTTAAACTATCTTTCTCTTGCAATCTAAAGTATTTTTCGGGCTTTGAAGCCGTGATCCAATGGAATTTCTTACTGACGTTTCGTTTACAGCTGCGAAAGACATTATCAAAGGCGATGAGGCAATGGGCGAAGCGATCTCTCGTGCTTCCCGACGTTGACTGATTTGCCAAAGATCCACAAACCGGATGTGCTACTAAAACAGGAAATACTAACTCCACTCATTGCGTAGAAAAACTGCATTCTTTGACTCTTTCTCCAGGAGAAATGTTCGTTAACTTTGATATGTTATTTCGCTCTTCACGATGGTACCCATTAAGGAAGCCATGGAACATATTACCCAGGAATTTCAACAAGATATTGCCAAATTGTTCTAACACTGCCTAACCACTATATATTTTCAATGGAAGGAAGATTTCTATAAACAAACTGATGGTGTAGCTTTGGGCACCACTCATAGTCCAATAATAGCCAAATCTTTTATGGAAATTTTCGAGGCCAAGTCGTTGGCAAGGGCAAATAAGAGGCCAAAGTGCTGGCTCCGATATGTGGACGACACCTTTGTTATTTGGAGCCGAACTTCAAAACTTCCTCTCACACCTCAACTCTATTAACCCAAAAATTCAATTCACTATGGAGATAGAAAAAGAGGACGCTTACCGTTTTTGGATGTTTTCGTATCGAGGAGGCCGAATGAGCCGGGGCACACCGTTTGTAGAAAACACTGACCGTTACCTCAATTACGGATCATCTCATTATCCTAGACAGAAAAGGTGACTCATAAAGAAGTGAAGTCGGCTGAATTGGAACGGGAAATGAAGCATCTAGAAAGAGCCTTTGGTTGAAATGAATACAATAAGCACGAGTTTGATGGGACCGTCTGTCTAAAGAATGTAGACCGCCAGGAAGGAACAACGGGAGAAGATGAAGAGAAGCGCGGATGGAGTAGTCTACCATACATCCACAAAGTAACGGACAGGATCGGCAGGCTACTGGAAAAGCACAATCTTAAAGCTGTCTTTAAACCCACTGGTACAATACAACAGAGCTTGAGATCGGCCAAAGATTGCAGATATCCCCTGTCGGCATCCGGAGTTTACCGAGTTTCATGCAGCTGTGGCTAGGTATACATTGGCACCACAAAACGCAGTGTCAACACGAAGATTACAGAACACAACAGGAGTTGCAGGCTGGGACAAACACAAAAGTTAGCAGTAGCGGAAGACCGTCTTTCCGAAGGCCACGACATTCTTTTCAACGAGGTGGATCAATCGCAGCGTTTCTATCCGAGACTAACGAGAGAGACCATTGAGATCTTTAAACACGACAACAATTTCAACAGGAAGGAGGAAATTACGTTTCTAAATGCAGAATAAAAGCGAGTTCTACGACATACTTCAAGTGAGCCGAAACCCCGCGCCACTTGTACCCCCACCCCAGTCCCTTCACTGCAGTGTGACGACGGGGAATAAATACCTTCAAGCTCACCACATTCGAATCAGTCAACGTCGCCCCTTGCTTCATTTCCTTTGATAATGTCTGCCGCAGCTGTAGATGAAACGTCAAGAAGAAATTCCATTGGACCAGGACTTCAAAGCCCGGAAAACACTTTAGGTTGTATTTTGACCGACCATGAAAGCCTTCACAGTCTTATACTTTTCTCTTCCTATTTCAATAACTCATTTTTCCAAGTCTTTCTTTTCAACTTTATTTTTTATTTTCTGAAACTTTTCGTTTTTCTGCTTTTAGCTATTTATTCGCTTTTCTGAACCTAACTTCCTGATAGTCTTTCACACACCTGGGCTTAAACGATTAATCGATATTTTATTGTCATTACTTACTTTCGATATTAATTTCTTAAGAGGTAGTTGTTTCAGATTTATAGCTCTGTTTATCACTTTAGTTCTTTCGTCATTTGTGTTCTTTCTTCCTTTTAGTGTCTCAAAAACGTTGTCTGTTGTCTGAAATTAATTGTATGTACCTAAACACTAAACTTATGTAGCATTTTATGGATATGTAAAAATATTACCAAATGTATAGAGGTCCATAAGACGTATAACCAGTTACGTGATATGAAATTGCGCAAATTTACTGCTGAGGCTTCCTATTCGGTTTTAATGTTAAATCATAATGACTTAAGAGTTAGAAGCAGAAGCATAATTGGGTATTTTATAAGGTAGAAACGTACTACTACACTATAACAAGACTATGTAAGGAAAAATATCTACTACAAGATCTTTGTGTGCCAATGTCAATATGCGTTTATCTGCAAAGCAGCACGTAGTTTTGCAATTTTATGATTGTATTAAAATTATTATTAGATGATTTCAAATGGACCCTCGGTCAGTGGGGTAATCATCATCTCTCCAATCTTGATTATTCAAAATGTTTATTACGAATTTCCTGAGGTGTTGGTCTATTAGACACTCAACTTGACTAGTAATATGACTTTCACACTATGGCCATAACTCACACAAGTCACTATTATTATAATTAAATCGTAATAATCATGTAGTTAAGTATTATCGGGATGTGAGGAACGACAGGTATAGCTAATTAAAAAACGTTTAAAACTGCTACCTATTGCTAATAATCATTATTTATGTATAAATAGCATTAGGACAAAAAAATCATTACCCAAGAGATAAATATAATAACAAAAGATATGCATGACTGTGTATAGAAGGTACGTTGTCGCAAGGCTTTACGTTTGTTTAAGCAATTTTGCTAATTATGACCGACGTTTTACCTCATTACAATGATAATAGTAATAGTTTATGTACTTATTTAAATTATAATAAATGAAAACTTTTTTATACCCTTCCATAGCTACTACGTGGGGAAAGTGCAGCAAATCTGATAAGAACTTCTCAGAATGCCTTCGGAAGAATATTGAATACGCAGTAAGAAGCCTGAACAAACGTAAGTATGTACGAGACAAAATGCTCTAGTTACTTTTCACTTCCTTTTAGTATGTGGGTATTAGCAAATTATTTGCCAATAAGATATTCTCAGGTCAAGTGCGGTCACACGTTTTCACAGTCACTAATAAGTATTGTCGATCATTGCTAATCGTTAATAAATCTTGAGAAAATCTTCAACTTGTCCAATTACTCAATGTATGTCCGCAGCCACCCCGGAATTAAGACTAGCCACTTTCGATCCACTGGACATCCCCGAGTTGTACATAGGCGAAGGTAAAGGGCCCGTCAATGTCGCTCAGCATTTCAAAAACGTAAAGCTTCATGGTCTTACCAACGTTAAAGTGATTAGATCTCGGTAAGTTAAGGATTACTTGATGCTTATGACATGACGTACATTGCATTGTTTACCTGACAGATAAAAAAAAGTTTTACTTGAACTTGTAAAAGTCGCTCTTAATAGTTTAAATAAATTACATTATATTTCGCACATTTTATTAAGGTTCGACTGGGAGAATAAACTCATGATCTCGGACTCTGTGAACCCAGAGCTGATTTTGGAGGCCGACTACGACATGAAAGGAAGAGTGCTCTTGTTACCCGTTGTGGGACAAGGACCATGCAATGTCACTTTGTGTAAGTTGAGAACTAACATAAAGGTCAATGCAGCATTGAGTATTTAAGTGACTAGCTCCACTTCAAATAATTTAATAATTAAAAGGACGAAGCGTTAAGAACCTATCTTATTTCCTTAACAAAAAAAACCAATCCTTGCCGGAATGCTTTAATATGATTTGCATTTCAACTCCACTCCACTAGTATCAATGATAATTATTTATATTTAACTCATTCATACGTTCGTTTATAAGTTGTTATGGAAACAAACCTTCGTTTGAATGCGCTTACTCAACATTATATAAACATATAAATTTCTTCCTTAAAAAAAAACATTATTAAAGGAAATATACCACATTAACGTGATTGAAATTTTCCGTAGTAAACATGAAGATCCATCATATTATGGCTTTCGACTACGTGGAGCGCAAAGGCAAAACTTACATGAAAGTGACCGATTTTAAAGTCACCATGGACCCGGAAAAAGTTGTTTTTAAGTTTGATAATCTCTTCAATGGTCAAAAGGAATTGGGGGAGAATCTCAACCAGGTAAGATGTGAAGAAATGCCACTTAGTTGCGGCAACCTTTTTAATGCTTTATTCTCCCACAGGTTTTGAACGACAATAACGGTGATGTGTTCAACGATGTACGAGAAGGCTACGAGAAGAGCTTTGGGTTGATTTTTAAAGACTTAGCGAATAGGGTCTTGCCCAAGGTGCCAATCAAGGACATCTTCTTAGAATAACAAGTCAAATTTATATATCTAATACCTGCTACGAGTATTTTTCTCTTGTGTGAAACAAAATCGACTGAACTTTTATTATTAGTATTTTCTTAGAAGTTTAAGTTATAATTTAGAGGTCAATTTATTGCAATTTTTTGGCTAGCGTGTAATGAAACCGAACGAAATTATCAAACATAATAAGTGTAGTAAATTATCAGTGCTGTTAAAATATTTGTTTTAATGTCTGATATCTTTTATTGAAATTCAATTAACATTGCCCAGTGTTGATTTAACACTTGTACGAAAATAAACACCTCAGTTCGCACAAAACTTTACATTGACCCATATGCTAAGTAGTATGAAAACCACCAGAGTGATAGAGAAAAAATTCCAGAAAACGCACAGCCTTCCTAGATAAATCTAAAATCATCAATCTAAATAAAAAAAAAGTAGTTCTTGCCACTAGGAAGGACGAAGACGATAACTCGGTTCTGTTTCGCACTGGCTCGGGAAGTAAGATATGGTTATTCTTAACGCGGATAAATGAAAATGTAACCTCCAACCACATAAAGAGCTACATTAAAAAGCACTTAAATACTGCGGACGATGACATACAAGTGAAATAATGCGTGCCAAAGGAGCTCAAATCTAAATATAAACGATTTATGATTGGACTAAACCCAAATTTCAAAGACCTAATATATGAGGCCAGCTTCTGACCAACTGGAATAGCTTTTGAGAGGTTTAATTTCTCCAAAAGCAAAACCTTTCTAGTGTAAACGCCAATATTGGGTTTCTTCCTACTCCTAAAGCAACCGTGAATTCCTTGCTGAGTCTCCTAACAAGGCTTTGGTGCACTGTATAAAAGACTCTTCATCTTAACATCCAAAGTATAAACAATAAAGTGCCTGAACTAGAAGTGCTCATATCCGAACTCCACCCGGATGTGCTTTGCATTTCTGAATATTGGCTAAGATTTTCGGACATATACGTAGAATGACATCGATACAGGACAACTACACATAGAAGGATATCTCTTAGGCAGTTACTCATCAAGAAGAGAGCATCGTGGTGGAGGAACAGCCATTATGTTCTGTGAAGGCGTAAGGTTCTGACAACAGGTGTGCAAGGTTTTCTTTGTGGAAAATATTTGTGAATTTTGGGTTTCAAATGTTATACTTCCCGATAAGTGTGGTTCATGGTGCTTTGCATTTAGAGGGCTCCTAACAAGAGTCTGGAAGAATTTTTGAGTGTATTAAATGATGTCTTATATGATCTATATTCCCACAACAAGCTCCTAATGGCCTGTTGCGATTTTAATGTCGATCTTTTAGTGGGTTCAGTGGGTTTCAGGCAGGTTCTAAGAATCTGCCTTCTCCCTATTACAACTCTTTAATTCGTACAGCTTAAGAGATGAGGCGGGACCAACGAGGGTCACACGCGCCTCTGCTACCCCGATTGAAAACATCTTTTCAAACATTAATAAAGACATCTTGTCTTGTGACTCGCTGCCTTCTTTTATTTCTGATCACTATGGACAACTACTCAAATTGGATGTCTCCAAGACTCTATAACATATTTCTCGCAAAAAACGCACGTTCAGTGATCAAAAAAACACAGTTGTATACATCAACTACCTACTCAGTGAGACGTGGGGCGAAGTGGGCGACGTTACTGGTGTGGATGCAAATTATGAAACCTTTTATAGAACGTTTTTCTACTGGTGTGATAGGGCCTTCCCTTTGCAGGAATAGGAGAAGAACGGAGAGATGGGTAAATAAAGAGCTGAGACAATACTCTCAATGTATTAAAGACCTGTACGTCTGGTATCAATGGACTGGAAGCAATCAAGTTTACTTACACTATAAATCAGAAAGAGCCAAATACAGGAAATATCTATCGTAGTTAAAGTTTAGGAGAGCTTTGCATGATAATCAAATTCAAAATTCCAGGAACAAATCAAAATCCGCGTGGAACATTTTTAACATGACCAATAAAATAAAATCACAAACTGTAATCGCCATTAGGGAGCACGAAACCTTGATACAAGATTTGGAAAAAAATTGCAATTTGTTTATGAACCAGTTTGATCTATCTACCGCAAATGCGAGCTTTATGCCTGTGAAGGATGTTTTCTCAATATCCGACGATTTTTCTGGCTCCTGCTTTCCAGGGGGAAATTTTCGGTCTTCTACTTAACCTACCTATCAAATATTCAAACGGTTTTGATGAAATTCCAGTGAAAATTCTAAAGTACGTCGTTCAATATATTTCCAAGCCTTTGGTCCACATTATAAATGAATCCTTTTTGGCTGGATTATTTCCAAACGGCCTAAAACTCCCTAAGGTTACACCTATTTATAAAAAAAGAGGATCCCAGCTCCACAAAAAATTATAGGCCTATTTTTATATTACCTGCTTTCTCTAAAATCTTCGAAAGAGTTATTTACAATCAAATGGAAAATTTTATGCAGTCACAAAATATATTAGTATACCTAACCAATTCGGATTGGTTCGCAAACGATCTACAGAACTGGCGGTTTTTAGCACCACAAATTATTTATTTGAAAACGTCGACCATGGTAATAGGGTCACCGGTCTGTTTTTTGACCTTTCACAAGCTTTTAACAAAATAAACCACCTACTGCAAAAGTTAGATTTTTACGGGATGAGAGGTAAATGTTATTCACTTGTTAGGTCTTATTTGTGGGCAGAAGACAGGCTGTCTACCTAGCTGTCGATGGGAGACATTGCCTGGCGGGCACAACTAACATCAAACAGGGCGTGACCGCGTGACCCAGGGATCCATCCTTTGCCTCTGCTGTTTCTTATCATGTGAATGCTCTGGCGGGTGGAATCGGTGCTGATCTAGAGTGCCAATATACAGACGATACATCGGTTGTTCTCGCATGTCCAACCGTAGACGCTTTATCTATATCACCCACTACTAGAATGAATGAGATGAGAGAGTGGTGTCATCAGAACTGCCTTAATCTAAATAATAATAAAACTGGTCTGGTCTGCATTGAAAAGGTGAAATGATCCCTTTACGTTCTGGTTGATAATAAGTCGATCGCGTTGGCCAATAATATTACATTTCTGGAAATGGATCTTGATCATCGTCTTGGCTGGGATGTGCATTGCAATACCCTCACTTCTAGACTAAATAGTGCCTGCGCACTCATCAAAAGGTTCCGCGACGTTCTCTCCTTGGATGTGATGAGAATTTATTATGTTGCCAGCGTCCAGTCCGTTATTGACTATAGAATATTGTTCTAGGGGTCATTAAGCAGTGCTATAAAGGTTTTTAGAGCACAGAAACGGCTAATTAGAGCCATCTTTGGGATACATCCACGAACGAGTTGTCATTTAGGGACATCGAACATTCTCACTGCTCTATCTCTATATTTTATATTCTTGGTAATGTTTATTAACAAATATCCTTGTATATATCTCGCTTAGAGACATGAAGGTGTGGCTTCACACAATGGAAACTGATTGATAAAAACTGAAACTGTAGTAGAACATAATATTTCAGTAAAAGCCTCCATTTTTCCATCATTACAGTAATAGAAGGCAACAGACAAGTAGGGGGTGTTCATTTGAAAAATTCTTAAAGTTTTGGCTGTGAGATCTCAAAAGAAAAGGATCTTGTATAGGCATTCCTGTAAACCCTCTACCACATAAATCCCTTAAGAGGGTGGTGGCCGAAATAATTTTATTACCAGCTTGGACGTCAAACGGCCAACACCAACAAGTCCTTTTTATCTCACTTATTAAAATTCGTTACAACTTGCGTCGCGCCTCAAATTGTTCTTGCGACCAGTTACACTTTCGTCAATCAATAAAATATCCAAAGAAATGGTGCCCCGCAAGATTTTAGAAGCACTAACTAAGTAACTGGTTTAGCTTTCCTCCCTTCCAACCATTTCTTGAAAGGCGTATATATGTACGCCCTGTCTAGTCTGGCATGTTTACCGTACCTGCTTTCGAAACAGTAAGGACAAGTTCCCAGTTGCTAAGGCTAACAAAACGGTAAGTGATTTACTTACTGTTCTAGAACGGTAAGTAAAATGTGGGGTTAATCTGATATTTTAAAGGCTTTCAAGCATCAATTCAGCTACTCACACACTAATAACTCATATTTAACGAAGAACGTCCTTCTTGCCATGCATTTTCAATATCTGATTCTTCCGATTCAGACATCTCGTCACACAAGGATTGTTTCAACCAGAACACACGAAATTAATAGTTTGTAATTCAGAAGTTGACGCAAATTGATTAATATTTTGACATCAATAAAGAGAAGGATCATTCATATCCTTGGCAACCAAATAATGGGCACACATATGGCCACGCGTCTGGTGCTGGTTATGTAGATCTTAATAATATTGTCTTGTATTTTTCAAAGGTCCATTACTTAAAAAAAATTATTATGATTACGCAAAACTGGTCGTACAAAAAATAGTATAAGCATCACAAACAGTAATAGTTTTACCGGTCTCAGACAAATTGGTCTTCAACCGGTAAAACTTCCTTACTGTTCTTGATACTTAATATACTATTTCGTACCTTTCTCTGGTTTTGTGACGTAGCAGGTTTACCGAGACAATATCTGCTTCTTCTAAAATCTCCGGGGCACCATTTCCTGGGACATTTTAATGATTGACGAGAGTGTAACTGCTCTCTAGGGTGAAAAAGTACTTTCCTCCCTAGGGAAGGAAATGCTACCTTCATCCCTCACAATAGGGAGGAAAGTTCGACATTCCATAATGGTCGTATAAACAAATATTTTTTTAATGGTTCGGTCTTTCCTTTGGCTTTGTTTCAGCTTTTCTATTTCATGTTGTAGAGCATAATCCCCAATTGGGCTTCAATTTCCCATTCTAATAAGTATGACGAAACATCATCGATATTTCTCATCAGCTCGGCGGGGTTACGTAAGAGACGGTTTGCATCTCTGTTCTCGCATCCTTTGCCGTGTGTTATTGTGTAGGTAGTCAAATTCCGTCTGTTTTAAGCTTCACCTTTTCAGTCTTCCTAAGTTTTTAATATTTTTACACCGACAGAGTGCACAACGATCTGCTATTATCTTTACTTTTCGCCCCCAATATAGTGCCTCAAATATTGTAGATAATATCCCAAACAACACTGGATTTCTTAAAGATGTCTTTTTAATGGCAAAATAACGTCTTGACGTCTGAAGACTTTAAGAAGATGTCTTAAAGACATCTTCATGCAGACATTGTAACTGCAACTGAAAAAGACGTCGTTAAGATATCTTTTCGTCGTCTGTATAAAGACGAAAGTTGATTTGACAAAATAAATTTCGTAAAAATAGCATTTTTTTAAATTTGCGACAATTTACCGGACTATCGCAAAGTGTATTCTAAAACGATTAAAATTTTGGTTTCCGCGCGCCGCAGTTGCCGGTTTTACCTTAATTTATTGCAAATGCAAAATTTACATCATGGTTTTTATATATTGTATGTGTAGTTTTTATTATATAATATGCGTTTTAATATGTATCTTTTTGGTTAAAATAACAAGGCTTTGTGCAAAAACCAGGGTTAGAACAAAACCAGATAGCCACAGAAAGCGGCATACAAACATGGTTAAGAAGGGCATCGGACCGAAAAACACTTTTATTATTATTAGGAGTAAGATAAATATGTCATCGGCGAATATTTTTATATATATAAAAAAATATATGTTGATAATTTTTACATCGTTTCATCAATCCAACAGTCCGCATGCCACACTAGATGCTTATTTGTTGATAAAAACCCATCATTCATGTAAATAGACTGCACGTTATCGACCGTACGATAAATATTTTCTTTTTTCCTAGGATATCGGGGAGAGGTCTGGTGTGTTGTTTTTAAATAAAACTCATTTATCCTTAAAAGGGCTACGGAGGAGAATCCCAATACCAATATCTACAGAAAGCTCCCCTACGTAACACAGCTCACTGACTCATTGATTAAGGTTTTCAAGGACATCCCGAATTTAAACATTGCTAAATATAACAGTTTAACGAACTTTCACTTGTTTTCCAAATTAAAAGACAGAACCCCCACATTGGAAATGAGTGGCGTGATCTACAGACTGGCGTGCAACGATTGCTTGGGTACATACATCGGACAGACTTCCCAAACATTAAAACAACGTATTACATTACACAAGAGTGACTGTCATACGGGAAAGAACCGATGTGCAGTGGTAAGCCATTGTCATCAAACTGGTCATACTTTTGACTACAACAATGTAAAGATCATTGACCGTCAGGCTAATAGCAAAAGCCGCGTATTTATGGAAATGTTCCACATTATAAAACAACCCAACCATATCAATTATAAATCTGACACTGACCAATTGAGTAATATCTACTGTAACATTCTCAATCAAATCTAATTCATAGACTTAAGTACTCCAGCAGTAGTCTACTACGCACACTTCTCTGATGTTAACGTTGGCATCAACAACATGTCTTTTAATTGTATTCGTTTATTTTAATCCAACAACAGATCTGTACATGGTTTTTGTTTTTTAATCAATGATATTTTAACGTGTCGACTCTACATCCGTAAGTACTTGTTGTTTCTTTTTTATTGTAATTGACGTTGTCGCTTGTTTGTTCATCTTTATTCTGTATGTGTTGGGATGTTATTCATTGGTCCGCCGCACATTGTTCTAACGGTCTGTATTGTTTTATTTTAATCAACTCCTGAAGAAGTCCATAAGCTTCCACGCTTATATTGATTCGCTTAAATATCCAATTAAGATCCAGGCTTAAATATTGAGTTTTAAGGATAAATGAGTTTTATTTAAAAACAACACAACAGACCGCTCCCCGATATCCTTCCTAGGAAAAAAGAAAATATTTATCGTACGGTCGATAACGTCCAGTCTATTTACATGAATGATGGGTTTTTATCAACAAATAAGCATCCGGTATGGCATGCGGACTGTTAAAAAAAATATATATATACATATAAAATATAACTTTTTTTTTGCCCAACTTTTTTTTTATACTTGCGCCTACAGCTAAAAGGATGGCTGTAAAAGTTGTCTTATTAAGATATTCTTAAGACGTCTTTGATAAGACATCTTAACATCGGACGTCTTAAAGACAACTTTAGGCGTACCAAAGACGTCTTTAAGACAACTTGACATCTTGTAAAAAACATATTTTAGACGACTTTAAGATGTCCTAGTGCTGTTTGGGATATTACCCCAGGCCTTCTAGTTCTGATATTATCTATTTTTTTCGCTCTTGTTGAAGCCTCGACTGATGCTACTGGGTGCTGGGTACTACAATTCCTATAGTACATGCATCTAGGTGCAGAATGGTGTCCTTATTTTGGTAAAATGAAGTAATAGTGGTGAGGGTATTAATTTCTCTTTCAATGTTTTGAATAATTTCTCTTGCGCATGTCCCCAATACCATTTAGGTCCTTCCTTGACTGTTCATGAAGTGGGCGCGCTATTTTCCAATGGTTTTTGATGAGTTTTCTGTAGAATCTTGTCAATCCCAAAAACGACTAATTTCTCCGTTCTTGCAAAGAGGGATATTGATTCTAAATTTGAGTCATCCGGCTGTTTGCTTGCCCTGTTTACTTTGTGACCTAGTATATTTATTTCTGTTTGCAAATATTCGCATTTGCTTGGTTTTAGTGTTAGCTCGACTTCTCTTAGTCGTTGGAAGACTGCTCTTTCTGATGTTTTTGAAAAAATGATGATGTCATCCAAGTAGGGGGGTGTTCAAACGAAAACGTCACCTAGTTGGCTATGAAATGTCAAAAGTAAATAATGAATTTTTACTTTGATTATGACATATTTTTCCGTCAAAAATTCATAACCTTTCAGATGACGTGTTCTAATGAACACTGGCTATATTAGCAGTGTGTCTATTTCATGCCTTCGAATACTTTGACTGCAAGTGACTAGAACGTGTCCGGCCTGTGAAGAGACCAAAAAGCCACACTTCAAATCTGTAAGATTTAAATCCTTGTGCTACAAATGCGGTGTAGTCTTTGCTAGCCTCGTCTAGCTTTACTTGTCAGTATCCACTAAAAAGATCGAGGGTTGTAAATAGCTCACGCGAGCGTCTTCAAGAACACTTCCTACGTACAAACACTAAATCGGAAATCCTAATCTTCAATATTTCGACGGGAAAACAGCACCCATCCGTTTGGATTGAACGCAGCCGAATTGGGCCGATTTAGTTAAGAATAATAGCCCTGGACTGACCACTAGAGGCAAACCAAAAGCTCACTCGAACGCTACAATAGACAACGATGTTTCGCGAAAAACGGCACCTGGAGCCCAGCCACAATCAACAAAAAACAACACAGGGAATTCCGCAAGAATGACCGAATGTTTTGAAACAAATAAATCACTTGTGTTTACTATTGACCAGGAATACAAAGGTATTATATATAATATACATATATAATTGTCTCAAGGGTCTGCTTTGGTCTTAATAAAATATTGTTGTACCAATCACCGAAGATGCTAAAAAACATCGAAACGTTTGAAACATAGACATTTGGGAAAAAAAATTGTTTTTGATTTTTTTTCCCGATCAAAGCAGAAGGTTACAATCCAAGTACCACTTCCCATATAACAACCTGGGTCGAAGAACGACGCACGTTTGTACGTTGCAACTATATAATTTTCTTTTAATTAAATAGTTATAAGGTACTAGCAGTTGCTTCACCCTGGAACGTATTAAATTAACAACCAACCAGCATATTTGAATTCGGTTTGCGCTTTTCACCATTTTACGCAAACAAAGAATCAGTAATATGGAAAAACAATCGTAAACACTTAAAATCTTTTATTCAGTTGCATTTCTATCATATCGGTATTGAGAAAAACAGAAGTAAAAAAAAATAAATACTAAAACTAAAATAGGGTTTTTAATATCTATCTTAACCTAAGACTCACTCAACAATGGCATAACAAATATCAATTTACATGGCACCGACACGAGGCAATGAGATTCAAAAAATTTATCTAACAAGTTGCAGTACCAACAACATTAATGTTTACGAGCAATAGTCTTCCCTTGTTGCCGCTATGTACTCGTCCACAAGGTCCTGCACCACTCCTCGACTAGAATCCAACTCATCCAAGTTATCCTTGAACATGTCTTCTTTTTTAAATTGATCTAAAAAGGCTTCACGTTTACGTAGCTTGTCATACTGCACCAAAGCTCGATCAAACAACTAAAAAAATGGCACCTTTAGCTTGGATCTTGAGCAATTAGTGCCGGGGTTAACACTTACTGATGAGATGTTGGTATGGTTCGCCAACATAAGTCCTGAAACCCTGTGAGCTGTCGAAACGTAGGGAGATTTTTTTGACAGGGCTACTTGTATACTGGCAGGGCCCCAAGGGATAAACTGAGCTAGTTTACGTTCGCGGATTCTTTGCAGAGATTTGTGTACTTGAGTAGGGTCAACTTCTCCCTAATAAACAAAAACTCTTCCAGTAGTCCCTGACAAAACGTTTACTACTGGCCAACACCAACTCACCTGAATGATATTGAGTATCGAAATGAAGCAATGCTGTGAATTTCGGTCTTGAGCGGTGGACACCATCATGTTCTTTGGCTGAAGGAGACGTCTCATTACGTCAAGAACTGTTGTTTTCCGTACATTAGCTTCATCAGTGTCAGTGGACAATGGTGTGTATCCAGTCATTAAGAAGTGAAGGCGCGGGGTGGGAATAAGGGGGGCCAAAAGGCCCATCAAGTCGTTATTCATATATGAAGGGTATCTGCAGCGGAGGAGTACACAATTCAGCATTCTTGCGTTTTTTAAGTTTTCTAATCATTACCTTAAAGTTGCTGTAGACACGGACATAATAGTGCTCACTAAACTGTTTATTTGAGTAAACGTAGGGTTCTGGATTTTTAAGCGATCAGCTGCTATTCTGTTTAGGGCCGTGTTGTCCAGTACTACCACTGAGTCAGCAGACTCAGTTAATCGTTTAAGCGTTAAGAGGGAATTGTATGGTTGAACAACTACATCACTAAAACAATAATTGCCTACTGAACCTTACTACCCCAAACTAAGAAAGATTTTTCACCTTATTTCATCTAAGTTCGGAAAAACACTGTAGGTTTGAACGAGCTTTTTAGGGAATCTGTCTGAAAGTTTGCCCAAAATATTAGAACCCATTCCAGAGCCTGTACCTCCCGCTATGGAGTGGCACAAAACAAAACCCTCTAAGCTGTCACTGCCCTCGGCTTCTCGGTCGATAATATCGAAGATCTCCTCGTGTAGTCTTTCTCCTTGAGAATAACCCGAGGCCCAGTTGTTTCCTAATATACATAGAACCCAATTATTTGCGGCTTTCTTTTTGTTGCATTTTAAGAAAGAAATAGCATTAGAGTTATGTCCGAAATTTTAAACACTTAAATACTCCACTATCCTATATTAGAGGGCTAATACCCCTACCGGCATTTACTTATATCATTTGTTTCAAAGCTTGGCTCTGGAATAAAACAAAAATATAACATAAAATAGAAAATTAAGTTTCTTATTTTTTAAAGTAAATTTTCTCTTTTATGTTGTATTTTAGCTCTATTCTAGAGCCACTTGTATTTGACCTTTGTTTTTATGTATGTTTTCTACATTAATTAAGCTTTGAAGCAAATGGTATAATTCATTGCTGGTAGGGGTATTAGCCCTCGGAGTATTTGTTTCAGTTTATTTTTTCTTTCAGCAATATTTTCGAAATATTGCAAGAACAAATAAGTTTTCTATTTCCAAATTGTAAATAATGCCTTATGGCATATTTTAAATTAGATATGCCTGCGAAAAAAGCTAAAAATTTCATTCTCTAACATACCACGCAAAAAATAAATTCCTTTCAACTTTCACAACTCAATTTTTGTTTCAAAGTAATTTTTCCCGATAATGTAAATGAATCAGTTAGGCTGTTGCATCCACAGTGTTACTACTAGTCATGTCGCCGTACTGGATTGCAAAATTCCACTCACTTATTAAGATATACGGAGTGTTCATTATAAAATTTCATCTAGCAGGCTATGAAATTTTGACAGAAAAAGATGACAATCAAAATAAGTGGACTTTTGTTTCTCCATTCTTTTCTTTTGACATTTCACAGCCAACTAGATGAAGTTTTATAATGAACACCCCGTACACTACCAGTAACGTCAAAAAACTCAAGCGGGACTTTCTATAGGTACTTTAAAAACGCCCTAGTAAAAAAAAACTCGTAAAAATTCCGAAATTAATTAGATATACTATGTGTGGTGTCCCATTAGAAGCAATTAGTTTCTTTGATAGCAGTTTGGGTTTAAATTGGGGTTCTTTTTGGTGTTTCAAATTCTGCATTACAAAATAAATCTTTCGATTTTTCATTTTGTACAGAGAAAGAAAAAAAATTGTACTTAAAATCACCATTGAATGACTCTGTACAATCCATTGAGTTCCGGTTAAATAGAAATAAGAGACAATCCTTGTCATAGTCACAAAGTCACAAGTCAAAAGGCACAAAGAGAATCCACTTTCAGTAGTTAATGTTTAACAAAATACACTTATTGGCAACTTTCGTTTTTTTTTTTCAACCAAGCTGCTTATTGGTTCTAGTTTTATACCTCTATTTATTCTATCTATCTTGTGCTTTAATTATCCCTATATAGTGCCATCTAGCGCTTAACAATTTTCGCCAATTTAGCCATACAAAAATGGTGTTAGCTTCCTGCACAACCTAAAGCGCAGTCAGCTTGAAATAATTTTAAGTGAGGGGCCTCACTGACTTTAGTATAATAAACCAAATTCAGATTTTTATTATGAATAATTTTCCCGTAAACAAACGCCACAGCTTCAGTGAGACACCCTGTATTTATTCTGAAAGTTGTACCCTAAGTAGCCCAGGTACAAAACATAGCAAACAAATTTAAACATTATCATAATGTCACTTACCTGCTCCTCCACCATTCTTGGAGAGAAAGACGTTTTCTTGATTATACAGCTTAGAATAGGGAGAATTTAAAATTGTGTTAATTACTCGAGGCTCCAGGTCAAGTAAGACGGCCCTTGGGATATAATGTTCATCATCGGCTTGATAGAAAAATACGTCTTTTCTATCAATACCTGAAAAAATATTAGAATTGTAAGAGTGTAAATATACAGAACTTGGTTGTTTTTCGATTCTTCTACGAAAGAATTGCCTACATCTTGGATGAAACATGGATCAAACAACCTGGAAAGTCAGGTTAGACGACTATCCACAAATTTTTAATATTCCTGAACGGGCACAAGCAACATCTTTCGAATAAGGAATGCGCGAGGGAATGCGTGTCTCTTGAGGATAACATTGCCAAATGCGAGTTGCGGTCACGTGGCGGTCCAACTGTCGGCAATTCTTCAATATATGAAATGGTTTTTTTTTAAACGTCCTCCGTTTAGCGTTTTCACAGAAAACTCTAAATGTGAGTTACTGTTCCAATAATAAAGTTGTAAATTATCATCAACCATAAAGAATTTTATGCGGAATTTACATGTCATATCTACTTTTCAAAATTTCAATAGGAAAACATATCATATCTGTATAACTGTACACATCTTTTCTTCCACTATTATCTTTTCATTTAACTAGGTTAGGAGAACATATCTGGATATTTTTAAATATACAGGGTGAGTCATAATGGGTGGTCGGAAAGGAAATCTCATATTCTTTGGCCGGTTTTAAGGGCCAAAAGTTAATAATTATAGGGTGTTGAAGCTAGACTTTCAAAATTCATATGTCTTCTATTCCGAAAGCGTAAGAGATATTTTAATGAAATTTGGTACGTTTTGACTGCTATGGAAGGCGCACATTTTGCAATAAAAATTAATTTTATTTCCGCCAGTGACGCGAGTACCACACGTCGACGCATGATATTTAAAGAAAAAGTGGTATGATACTGGTTTTTCGAAAAATGAAATCTAATCTTTCAATTCCCCATTCATTTCTGAAGAAAAAAGCCCAAAGGTTTTTCAATACGACTATACAACTCAAACTCAAAACAGCTTTATTGTCTCAAACTTAAATTACAAATTCATTGACAAAGCACAGGCAAAAACCTTGTAGATAAAAAAAGCGTCCAATACTGCGCCATTATGCAACAGAATTACCTACCAATCATACATCCCTAAGGTAAAACTAATTCTAAATAGTTCAATAAAACAAAAACAAAACAGGAAAAAAGAAAAAACAAGACATATAGATCACACTACAACATTTAAGATTTGAATAAGACAAAGACAGCACGTGTCAATTGTAAGAATGAAAAAACTTAAATCTCAAAGTTGATTGTCAGCAATAACTTTCTGAAAACTCAGTCAGTCACAGTGTGTCGTTAAAATATTCGTTAATATGATAATAAGCCCTCGCAACCAGGAGAGCTTTAGCACCATTCCTAAACTGACTAACAGTGGGCAATCCTCAGATCTTCAGTGGCAAGTGGTTATACATTCTTTTGCTGTTATACACAAGAACGATTGATCCGCACGGTGGACGGTAATGGCAAAGCCATCATATCAGGGCGCCTCCAGCTGTAGTGATTAAGCCTCACAGGGGTATGGTATATATATTTTATACATCAGACAAACTGACCCTAGAATAAACAAGCATGGTAAGGAGAGTATTCTCTCTTCCAGAAATAACGGCCTGGAACCCCTAGGCCCCACCCCAAACATATCTAATTGCCCTTTTTTGCAGTTTGAAGATGTTCATGAAAAGATATCCCCTGCAGTTGCCCCAGAAACAGATTCCATATCTGAGGTTAGACCCGACCAGGGTAAAATATAAACTTACAGTTATTCCCTTATGGTTCAATTCCCTGAATATTACTGGCAATGCATAACAGTTGTTTGCAATTTTTGTTTCCAACTGTTCCAAATGACGGTCAAATGTTAATTTATTATCGATATACATTCCCAGAAATTTATTCTTATTCACCCTGCCCAGTCCCCCATTCATTCATACTTCACTACATAACGTATTTAAGTTAAGTAGATGAAAAATCTAAAATATGAAAATTGAATTTCTGAGGCTTGAATATAGAAAAAAAATGATATGCAACATAATTCAAACCATTAAGGTTGGCTAATTTTGGACAGTGTGGTTTTAACCACTGGTTTTTTTGGTTTTTTTTGTCCTGGTCAAAATAGTATTTTGGCCACTAATGTCCAAAATGCCCAAAATGAATACCTATATCAGCTTTATCAAAATTATGATAGTAAAATAAAATCTTGATAAAGTAGGTAGATTTCAGTAGTGAACATTTACTATAATAAATGCAAGAGAAAGATAGCGGGAAAAGGACTCAAAATAAAATTTCTACGCTTCCGCAGAAATTGCAAACATCATATTACGTCTTTTTCAAGGCTAAAAAATTAAACAACACACTAACGAAGACGCCATAAAAATACTCAAACACATCTCACTTAACAAATTAAAAATTACACTAAACAAATTAAAAATTCAATAAATACGAGTAAACTCAATAAAATTCGTATTTATTGAACTTTTAATTTGTTGTAGGACGCTACACCTAAACCAATAATAAATACAAACATAACGCAAGTCCTCGTTACAAAGTAGACACTTTTAGGAACCCAGCATTCATGTTTAATTATCTGAACTTTGACTTTCCTAACAAGTGCACAAAGTAAGCGCGCACGCGACTGCCCTTGGACAGCAGTCAAGTGCGCGAAAGACACTTTGCGCAAGAATCAGGACCAACATTTTTTCTACAACGGTATAAAAGTCCAGCTGCCACTAATATGGAACATCTTTAACGATTTTATAAATGACAAATGATTAAGCTTCACAGATCTTTTCTGCTACCCCTGTATTGACGGCGTGCGCGAAAGACTTTGTCGCACGTGTCCTATGGCAACAATCCCATTTCTGAGATGGATTTACAAGATGGAGGGGAATCCAAAAATTATATTTAATTTTCGAATTTCGAAAAAACCAGTGGCGTATCACTTTTTCTTCAAATATTTTCGTCGAAATGCGGCAACGCGCGCGCCTCTGACAAAAAAAATGTATATTGCAAAATGTGTGCCATGCCTACGATTTAAAATGTCCCAAATTTCATTAAAATATCTCTTACTTTTTCGGAATAATCAAGACATAAGCATTTTGAAATTCTAGTTTCAATACCCTGTAACTTATGAAAGTTGAAAGAAATTTATTTTCTGCGAAATATGTTACTGAAAATGCAATTGGAAACTGAAAACTTATCTGTTTTCAATATTTCCAAAAATATTGCAGCTGTTAAGAAGGAAACAAACAGAAACAACTACTCCGAAGGCTAATACCCCTACCGGCATTGAATTACACTGTTTGTTTCACAGCTCATTTTACAAAGCAAAAAAATATTAAAATGAATTAAAAAAGAAATAAAAAAAAAATAAGTTTATAATTTCCAATTACCTAGTAAATATTGCCTTTTTGCAATTAAACTAGTTTTCCTTACCTCAAAAAGGCTAAAAATTTCTATCACCCTATAACTTTTTATCAACCGCTAAAAATCAGTCAAAGAATAAGAGATTTCCTTTGTGATGGGGAAAGTTTATATAGTGTGTCCCAAAACTCAACGTCATCCCTTGAAGAGGTGATAGGTCAACTCATTACTGACCAGAATATCATAATATGACTTTAGTAAACAATCTATATTTTTCGACCTATTGTGATTTTTATGAAAAAAAGAAAAATATGAATGCAGCAATAGCAGATTATTAAACGAGCTTTTTATGATAGCCATTATTCCCTTAGGGGCGCAAGTCTACCGTGGGAATAATGGCCATAAAAAGCAAGTATAATACTATATTTTGTCCACGACCATTGTCTAATAATATTTACAAATTATAAAATCTATAGGTAGTGTAACTAAAATTATTGAAATGTCAAAGTGACACTCGCGTTTGACGGCAAAACCGGTGCCACCAGTGCATTTTTTACGCTGCGGCATTTGTTATTGCGTTGTTGCCTACTCCTATTGGTTGCCAAGGCAACATTTATAACTTAAATGGCGAGCGGGAATAATGATATTATTCCCGCTGTTTCAACTCATATATCCCTCTGACGCTATATGAGCCTATTTAACTTTTGTCAACAAGCTGAATATCAGTATATTATTAAGTGACAAAATTTTTTTTCCCAATGGTAAAGCATTAGTAAGGTTTCTTTGGTCTTTCATCAATAGCAAGATCAATTCATCAATTCATCAATTCATGGTTTCGCAGCATGGTTTCGCAGCAACATTTGGAATCTTATAATATGGAATTTTGTAGCTGTGGCACTCAAAAACTGATCTAAGGTGTGTATTTTTACAAAATTCATAAAAATCACAATATCTCAAAAACTACCATATTTATCACCTCTCCAAGGGATGATGTTGAGTTTTGGGACACCCGTATAATCAGGTTTCACACAAATATTTGTCCATGGAAATAAGGATGTAGGTTGTTTAAGCAGGCATGTCAGCAGTTTAGTTTCATTATAAACTGTGTCTTGAAGGCAAAGATTCCGCAAACATATTAGCTTTTAGACAAAACAAAAACTATCAAAACACATGCCTGGTAAACAACAGCAATGTCTAGAAATAACCCGAGACAGCTCCATAGCTAGAATGTAATATTTGATTATTCAAAATTTTTATCAATGAATCTTTTGACAGAATATCCATTATGTTCCCACATTTGCAAACATTATCACATTTAACAAACATTTCCTTATTGTTTGACTACTATTTTGTTACCAACTTATGCAACATTCAAACACATTTGATACATTTGTCTGATGTTTCCCAGTTTCATCTGATATTTATAACATTTAATGGAGTAACCTCACATTTCCTTAATATTTGATAGATTTTTATAACATTTGCTGGTGACTGTACACTACATTTGCTGACTTTTTTGCTTGCTTTGCTCCCTCAGGTGCAACAAGGAGTGTTTTATGAAACTTGCTCAAAAATTTGTATCTTAATATAATATTATTTACCTAATATTCAATAGGTAACACATGAAGGAATCAGTAATCAGTACTAGGTAATAGGAGTATGTAATCAAGTCATCCAATCAATCAATTATGGTTGCATATCATGCAGAAAGAATAAACATTCTGCTGTATCTCAATTTAGAAAAGAAGTTATGCCAGTTTTGGGACAAAACAGTCTTATATACTGATATAAATAACTAGGTAACTTATTAGCATCAAGTAGGGTTGCCACCTCTTTGGGTTTCACCCGGAGAATAAGGTTTTTGATATAAGGTCTGCAGGCTCTGGATTACTTGTTATTTTTTCCAGAAATAATTATTTTTATGCCAGGGAATAGATAAATATTTGACAACAGCGCAGCAACTTTTAGTAAGCTGAAGTGAGCCTTGAACCATTTCTATTTGGAAGCTGTTGCTATTGTTCCCAACCATCCATTATTTGAAAGGAGAGTACTTTATATTAGGATATTGTACTTTGAGTTTTTATGAGTTGTGAAAAAAGTCCATGTTCTTTTATGACAAAATATCTGCTTCAAGAAATATTAATTCAATTAACATTAGGTGGTGAATGAAATTCAAAACAATTGTTTCTAGCAAATTTTTAGTTTACACTTTTTAGTTACAATTTACCAAAAAGTGGGCATAGCACTTCAAAAAATATTCAGCGCAATTTGTAGCTTTGTTACAAAATCTCTGGGTTGAGGCTTCTTTAAAGGTGGTAATCTGCTAATAATAAGCTGATGCTTGATCAGGTCCCTGGTCAGTGAGGAATTACTTATTTAAGCATTGGCCAAAAGAACCACATTAGTGGATCACTACATTTATGTAGGTACTCGCTTCATCTGCTCATATTTTTGGATGTTTCCTGTCTCTTTTCTTTTTTAAATTCTATTATAATTTGAATTAATAGGTGTCAACATTGAAGTCCTGATAAGTGCGAGTATGGCATACATTCTTAATTTTAATACAAGAGAAGTTTAATTTCTTAATATTGGGAGGTATATAAACCAGGCAATAGAAAGTAGAAAGACAAACTCTATTTACCTACCTTCTGTGGCAAAGTCTTCTAACATTCCTTCAGGACTGATGCCATGCTCCAGACAGAGGCGTTTCCAAAACTCGAAACCAACTAAAACACAATCAACCAATAAAAGAAATAAATGGGTTCATCGGTAGTTATTTTAATAATAGCAATTCTTTAGCCAAGCCTCATAGAACATGCAACATTTTTACTCACTTTGGTTCCCACACTGGCCCAGCTGCAATGTTATCATTTCGCAAGGCATGATGACCAATAGGAGATTCACCGAAGAGCAGAAACCACAAATGCTATCACTTTATTAAATTCGTAAATTGTTTAATTTATTTAACAAAATAATAATTTAAAATTGTTGTAAAATCCTACATATAAATAAACGGTTTGTCCAATTTTCAATTTTGTTTATGGCATGCATGACGCATGACTTTCGATGTCAGTTGGTGATGGTTGACAAATGACAGATGACAATCGAAATTAAAATATATATTTATGCTCTTTTGACGTCACCAGAATGCACTTACAATTATTAGTTTATTAAATTAAGTGATCCTTTTGAGTTCGTAGTAGATTTATACAATTATCCATACAACGATGAAACTGGTTTTAACGTGCCCACAAACAGAATATTTCGACATTTACTTAAAATCGGTGTACATATCCTCTACCTCACTGTAAAATAAAGTGGGATATAACTTCACATATGGAATTTCAAAAAAGAAAGTTTATTCAATTATGAATAGGTGAAAAAACATTAATTGCACAATATTGAACATATTGAATATGTGTCGGTACAACAATATTGAAGGATTTTACCCTTACTCTTGTTTAACCGATTTTATAACTAAACATTCATCAGGATTTGACTGTAATGTAGCAAAATAAAGACGAATAATAAATATTTGGGTTTATTTTTTTTATAAAATAAATACAATACTTGGGCCATATTTCTATTCCACAACAAAAAAATTATAAATGATGCTGGTAATATTGGGCACTTTCTTCTATACATCAACAGTGTCCTTAGTTGCATTTGCAATAACTTCCATCGATTGCTTTCTTTTTTTCATCAATGTATTTGAGTCATTGCATTCTTAGTTTCCTGCTGAACAAATGTTGGTTCAATGTACACCCATTGAAAGATCTTATTAACTCATCATCAACAGTCTAAATTTCAACTGTGATGAATAAATGAAAGCACTCAAACTACACTTGCATTATGGAGCTCTACTTTTATAAATATCTGCACAAAAATGAAGTCAACAAAAGTGAGAGAAATCATTTTTACTTTTAAACTTCAACATATTTGTTTCTTAATTATTATCCAAACAGAAATGATAGGTACCAGATAATTTTTACATAATTATTGCCAACCAGCCATGTCATGCATATTTATAAACTATCTAATAAATGGTGCTGGAATGCCTTAAAAAAAGGGGAAAAAAATTACTTTCAATTATAAAAAATAACAAAAACTACAGGATTAACATTCCAATTAGATGTTGCAAGATTTCATTTTTACTAATAGGGAATCGATTTTTTCTTAACAGTTCCCTTAAGACATCCTTATTTTTTTTTAATTTGTGGTAACTTATCAAAATTATAATAAAAACCATCTATTGGCCCATCAGGTGCTTGATCTTGTACGACTTCCATAGATTTTTTTGTAACTTTTTCCTATACATCTACATCATGTTTGTCAAAGTATTCAAGAACAAGCAAATAGCCATAAATATTTTGACAAATATAATGTATCTGGAACTAAATTATTTTACTTATTTTTTGACCTTCCTTTAGAATTTATGAAGAAGTCCGGCTGCTCTGCGACACTGTACTGCTTTGAGGATTCAAGGAGAGGCCTTGCAGATGTTTCTCAACCTAAGTAAAATTATTCTTAATGCTTAATAACAGTACTATGCACACTGTTAAGAAAAACTTACAAGTTTCAAAATATATTTTAGACCGGTAGACTCTCGGGTAGGGTTTCCTTTAACATTTTCAAGTCCATATGGAGGACTGATGACCACCTAAGAAATTATCATAAATTGACAAGCAAGCTTTAAGGCAATCTTAAAACAGACCTCGTGGTTCCATACAATAATATCTGAATTCCTCCACCTAACTTCAGTGATCATTTTGGAGAGAGCTATAAAAAGACTTTGGCCTTCAGTGGACACATTGGCTGATATTGCTTGAAGCACTCTCCTCTTTTCCTCCACCTGGTTCCTTACCCTTGTGTTCAACTATAAGTGGGTTGCTAAAGAATTGAAGCTTCAAAATTTAAGGAAAAACTTACCCTTTGCAGATTAAGACTTTGGGGTGCTTCATAATATGCATTTCCTTCCTTCTTGACTTGCAGTTCACTCACCAGGGACAAATTAACAAACTGCATGTCATTTAATTTTGGATTTCCATTGGAAGCAGCACATTCTAGTGTATATTAAGGAAAACCGAAATATGTTGTTTGATATATTTCATGCAAAGAATTGTGTGAAGTGTGTGAGTACTGAGTACCTACTCAGTTGAGCATAAAAGGCGGATAGATGGTAAAGAAGTTTTTTTTACAATAGGCAAAGCTCTAAAAATATGAAAAGTGATGGGAACACTTGCCTCAGTAAATTGTGTTTGAAATTCTGAGAATAAAATTTGTTTCATAATATAATAGTAGCCCCAATAAATAAGCAAAGCATGCCTTTAATCAAGGTACAAAAAAAGTCCTGGATAGTGCATTGGACTCTATACAATAGAACCAAAATCAACTCAAATACCTGACTTAAAACCGAATGCAAAGGATACTTAAAATCAGGATCTTGTTCTGCGGATCAAATGCTAAAACTTCGCCCTCAATTTCTCCATTATAGCAAGTTCTGCACCAAACAATACTTCCTAAAGAAAAAATATCAGAAACGGCAGCCATTATTTTGATGTTGCAAAAGAAAATAATGAAAAATATTGAAAATGCCAAAATTGACGTTTGTGACGGCCTAAAACGACGCATGCGCAATTGACCATTCCCAAATTACGTCATTTGATATCAATGCTTCTCAAGGCAATGGCGGACTAGCTTATTTAAATAAAAGGCGGAATTTAAAACTTGATCTTGATGATCATGTCTCATGTTTGATGTGAGATATATTTACAAGGTGCTTGTAAAGTTTATGTCATCTCGATATTCAAGGCTTTTTATTTTTTAAATAGTAGCTTACGGTCCATAGAATATATTAAAGGAAAAAAATCCTTGGATGAACCACTTTTCACTAAGAAATAAGGAAGAGAAAATTGTAAATTTGCCTCAAAATTAATGCGAAAACTCTCCAACCTGACAGTAAGGTTATAAGTATATTTTGCTGTAATACCAAATGTCGGAGTTTATCGTTAAATGCAAATATCTGGTCGCTTCTAAACAGAAAAGAAAACAAAATCTAACCTGAACTAACCTAAACTAACCTGAAGTAACCAGGAACTATAACTACCTAACCTAAACTAACCTGAACTAACCTAAACACAGCCGAACTAACCTGACCTAAAAAAAAAATACAATAGAAGCGGGCCCGTACGGCCCGCTTCTATTTATTTGTTTACGTTATTTGTTTACATTTTTGACATTTTACTAACTAATGTCGCGCAGTGTCCCCCCCGCTAATGATAATCCGTAATCGTATTCGTTTAATCGGTGGTAGCGTGGGGGGCGGCTGTGTTCGCGGCTGCTGCCGTGTTGCCGCCGTGTCTGCGGAGATTCGACTACGTGGATGTTCTTCTGCGGAAGTCCAACGTATCTTTTTGCGCCAAATCTCTTTTACCACGCTGCAAGGGGGACCCAACTCTTGGAAAGGATCTATCGTCCCTTAGGTCGCTGATTTAAATAATATAAAATTTAATATTTTTGGGGAGGCCAGCAAGGTTTTATTGTTTACGACAAAACCTGCAAAACGCCAAAAAAAAAAGTAATTGAATACTTATTAATTTAAAAAATTAAATTAAAAAAGACAGTTTTTAGTTTTCTACTAGAATCTGAAATAAAATAGCGGCGGACGTGAACTTTTCGCGATAAGCTCAGTGGTCCCCAGAAACGTGCTTGACGGGTACACGATTTCTTACTAAATTAAATAAACACAACAAAGAAAACTAAACTAACAACGCAGTGTAGAAGAGAACAGAATTCTGCCAGTACCTGGGATCCTCGATATTATGGTGAACAAAACACTACTATAATATACTAAATGATTCAACTTCTACAACTACTCTACAAATACTTAATTGCCGGTAGTCTCCTGCGTCTGCAAAGTATCCGCTATCTGCAAGAAAATGGCCTATTCAGGAAAAGGGCAGAGGTGTGGGTTGACACTAGATGGCACAACCGAAAGAACACTCCACGAAACTTTTCGTAGGCGGGCAATAAGCGGATTAACTGTTTTGGCACTAATTAAAAATAAAAATAATTAGCGCGGATTTCTAAAGCGAGATTCAAAAAAAGGGGAAAAATTACGAATTGGCGATAATCAGAACGGCGGAGCCAAGGACTTTTCTCGCGGTAAAATTTGAACTTGTCTTCCCGGTTAATTGTCGCTTTTTGATCGTAACTCTATTGAGTTCAAAACGCGTCTTTCTTCTTCGAGTGTGGAAGATCGTCTTTCGAACACCCCCTCGGTACTTCCTCGCTCCGAAAGGGTACTCCGAAAAAATCGATACCACCCTGACCAGTGGCGATTATATGGCGCTTCAGACAGCGCGGGCCTAAATTCAGAAAATGAGCTTTTCTGGAAAATTTGCTGGAAAAAGAAAATTGAAAATGTGATCATTAAATAGAATAAATTATGCTCTTTAAAATGACACCTCACATGACATAGTTTAATTGACAATTAAAGCTTTTTATTTAAATTAAATGTTAATTTCCTGGCTCAGTCAATTAAGACATTAATTGCTCGAATTTACAATCAAAGGATCAGAAATTAAAAGCTCTATCTGCTGAGAGAATAAGATTTAATTTCAATTAACGATATTCGCAAAATCGCCTTAATTACTAAACTATTGTTGTAGGGTATCATGTTTTATGGCCGGAATTCCCAAGAAATTGTGAAAGTGCCTGTCCAACACTAACAAAAGAAATGCTCTTGACGAAAAATAAAAATTATTGCAAACATATGTGCATTTAGGGCCTCATGGGTCTGGTTTATTTAGAAAACCGAAAAATAGAACAAACTTCCATAAGGTTAAAGCTTAAAAGCTTCGAAAAATGGCTTACAGAGTTGCCATGCTTCCACACATGAACTCATACGCAAACAGAGAGGTCAGTTTGCATAACACTAAGTACCACTTACTACCTGCTTACCGAAGAGAAATGAATCATTCTGGGCGACTAATGTCCAGGAAAAAACATCTCTAAGAAATCGGTAATATTGGACAACAGTACAACACTAACTCAGGTGCACCCCCAAGGCTATGACTTGGCAACACCTCCTTGAAAATCATCAAGGGAATTTATTTTTCACCTGTTATCTGTCAGCAGGGTTGTTACAAGCTACACAATTGTGCAAAATGCTACACATTCCATTAACGAACTGCACGGCTACACCCCAATAGTAAATAAGCCCATTTTACTGCACATTATCAAAAAACTGCACAGAAAACTACACAACTGAAGCGGACCTCGTATTTCGAATACATTTTTTGTAACTGCTTGAACCACTCGCATGTAGCAACTGCTCGCTCTTTTCCAGAGTTGACTTTGACTTTTAGCCAAAGTGGCGACTTTTTGTCACTTTTTACGACTTCGAATTGAAAATGGCGATTGGCTACAAATTTGGCGGAATTTAAGCTTTGATTTGTGGAAATGTGGCGACAAATCATGAACCAGTTCGAGTTCTGTTTTTCTTTTGCTCTTTTTTATAAATTTTACCCTTTTTACTCTGAATATTCAAACTCCGCCTACTCTAACTCTAACTAAACGACCTCTTTTTGTCAGTTAATTCTGTTACATGTTCCTCTTTCTTTGTCTTGGCTGTTTGATTTGTTTCGTTATTCTTTCTTGTTCATGTTCATGTCCAGCTCCAGCCGTCCTTCCGCGGCATCCGCCTTTGTCCTGTCTTGTCATCTTCACCTCACCTGACGCTTATTTTTAAGGACTGAAAGTGAGAATCGCTGGCCAATGGAATTCGTCAAAAGATTTTTTTGACCAATCAAGTTTGTCAAAATTCTCACTTGGCGCGGCGAAAGAATGGCGATTTTCTCTTTCTTAGAGTTGGCGATTTTTTTGCTACTTTTTTTTCTTGATCTGGCGACACTAAATTGGAAAGGTTGGCAACTCTGCTCTTTTCATTCTTACCTTAAAAAAGAACTCTGTAATCTAATCTTGTTAGAAAATGGAGCAGAAACAATAAATTATTAGTGTCTACACTATGTGCCAACAGATTTTGCTATTTTACTATGGGCCATTTCAAATAGATGTTCTTCTAGCAGGCTGAGGAATTGACAGATTCGTCCTATTCCATCCATGTAAACATGTCATTTATATGTCAATTTCTGAGCTTACTAGATGAATATCTATTTGAAATGGACTATATCTACAAGATTTTTATAGCCAACTGGGGAGCTTCATTTTCGATCTATTCAAATCTATTGGGAGGATCTCCGTATATACAGGTATATGAAAACATTGCAAACAACTGATAGCGTTTTCGATTAGCAGAATCTGCAGAATTAGTGCAAACTGAATGTATTGTTGTCTTTTTATTTAACGTCAGTGAAGTAGTATGGAAATATACTAGTTTTGCACTAAAATTGTCAATCGAAAACGCCATAAGCATCATTGAAAATCTTTCATTATTTATTGGTGCACAATGCTACACAATTTTATTTGAAATTTGTACACATATATAAATCAGTCCCTGTCTGTCAGTTGGATAAGTTAAGTTAACTAGCAAACTATCAAATAAATGCAAAATAAAACGTTTTTTTTATTAATTACGTAAATTTTTACTTTTTGAAACGTTTAATCTTAACTTATATCACAAAAATTGAAAACCACGAATTTTATAAGGGTTACGTGTGTTGTGGCTACAAAAAAAAATGAGGACAACATCCAGGTATAAGCAAAAGTATTTGGTATATATCCTAATTCTTCCTTTTTTTTCACAAAATTCAACAATCCAGAAATTTTTTTCTTAAATCAGTTAATCTTAATCTTAAATCAGTTAATCTTAATATAAGCTTTCTAATGATACCAAAATTAATGCTAAAATCGAGATGACATTTTCTTTACAATCACCTATTTACAATATATCCTAAAGTGTCTCTTTGTAGGCAAAAGCTCCAAGGTAGAATTTATAGTTTTGTGGCTGAAGTACTGAAGAAAATCCTAAAACATCAAAGCAAATGTGCTCTTCAATGAACAGTGATCATTAATGAGCTGGCTGCGATTGCCATTGTTACTATTTTTTTATACTTCAATTTATTTATATGTCAATGTAAGTTATATAAGTGTAAAGATAATGTTAATAAAATGCGAATAACTACAGGGAAATATTGTTTCAATAAAGATATATATCATCCTAAAAGAATAAACGACAGTGAATTATCGATTCTTATTCATCATTTCCGTATAAGTGCAGAAAATTTGGTATTGTTGTGCAAACTGAACTCTCTGTTAACATATGAGTTCATTTTGTGGCAATTGACAACTCTGTAAGCCACTTTTCGAAGCTTTTAAGCTTTAACTTATGGAAGTTTTTTTCTCTTTTTCGGTTTTCTGAATAATCCATCCCCATGAGGCCCCAAAATGCACATATGGTTGCAATATTTTTAATTTTCGTCGAAGAGGATTTTTTTTTGGTTAGTTTTTGGACAGACGACACTTTCACAATTTCTTAGGAATTCCGGTCATGAAAGATGAAACCCTACAGGTTAAAGAAGAACTGCCATTCTTCTTTAACCGGCAAAGGCTCCCTTTTAATAGTTTAATATGGCCTTTGAAAGAATTTCAGACCCGAACAATAGTTTAGTGGTTAAAGCGATTTCATAAATATGGTCAATTGAAATTAAAATCTTATTCTCTCATCAGATAGAGCTTTTAATTTCTCATCCTTTGAATGTAAATTCGACCAATTCATGTCTTAATTACCGGGCCAGGAAATTAACGGTCAATTTAAATAAAAAGCTTTAATTGTCAATTCAACTATGTCATGTGAGGTGTCATTATTCACTCTGTCCAATGATCACATTTTATTGATGTTATTGATTATAGGATCAATTTCGTTTTTCCAGCAGATTTTCCAGAGAAAAGCTCATTTTCTAAATTTATGCCCGCACTATCCAAAGCGCCATATAATCGCCACTGGCCAAGGTGGTATCGATTGTTTATGCAGTACCCTTTCGCGGGTAAGAAGTACTGAGGGGGTTGTTCCGAGGATCTTCGAAAAGGGGGACACGGCGGCGCGACAGTATGTTGAACTATCCTCAACTGTTTAATGCGGTAATGCCTCTCACAAAAGTGTGTCAAAATCAGCTGTTATGGAATATGGTCAATACAATGACCTAGCAGATATGGTCATAGCCAACACATCCCGGTATTTCCCTAAAAATGGCCCCCTTTTTTTGCCCGGAAGTCCCTCCAGATCGGATATTGAGTGTCGATTGTGTTTGGTTAGAAGTTAAGTTTCAGAAAACTTTGGAGCTAAGTCATCTAAGGGCTAGAATTGTTAGGATCCCTAGCGCTTTAGCTAGGAGATGGATATAAGTGTCATATTCTATTGAATTGGAAATAAGAAATAATAAAAATAATGACATTGATAACTGCTTCCGGCGGAAGTCGTCATCAATTCAAAGATTCCCACTGCTAAAAAGGGAGGTCAAAATTATAAAACAGGAGGGGGTGTACAAGTTAGCTACATGGGTCAATAATTACTGCTGTGTTGCCATTGTTGATTGTGGAAGATGAAAATAACCCCATTAATGTAAGCAATGTAGAGTATATACCTATATGGAATTCTAAATTCAACTTTTTAAGATTTAATAAAGGAAGTAAGAATTTTGCGTGCAGTTAGGGCTTAATTTATTATTGTGCACTAAATAGCAACGTTTCTCTGATTTAAGTACAAAAATAGTAATATGGCGTCAGTCATCCAAAATACAATAAATTCACTTATTATATAATTATTGATATGGTTTACTTAGGTACTATTTAATAATACCTATAGCTAAAATAAGTTATGTACAATAACTTTACCACATATTATTTACAATGTTATTATACCTACATGTTTATTATATTTATTTACAGTCTGCTAATTTCGATATCAGTCAGTTTTGTGTTCTTCACAAGAGAAGTTATTGATGGTAAGTGATGATTATTCTCGTCGGGGCTGAAAGTCCTGTTGTCAATTCCATTTAATTCTTTGTTCACCGCTTTATTCTGTGATTGATTAGGACTTCCAGGCATTAGAAATACAGTGAGCAAAAACATAATGGAACCTAAAAATAAAAAATGCAAAATTAGTTTAAGCATTAAGCGCAATTTTGTAAGAGAAAGCATACTTATTAAATAAAAAGCTACATAAAATATGTACAAGCTTTCCCTGTAGCCTATGGATTTGGAGACAGGCTCTACAGCAATAGGCAGATTTCCTCCGATGTTGTTCATCACAAAGAGGAAGATGCCCACTGTAGTTGACCTCACATGCAGAGGTACAATTTCTACGAGAATGGCGAATAGGATGCCAAACCACATTTCAGCTAAAATATTATAAAAAATACATAAGTACCCACGTAAAGCACATATCTTTATTATACAGGATGACCGTTTTTCGAGTTTAACCAAACGCTGCGATAGAAACAGTTTTAACATTATGTTATTCCAGTAGCCAGCCGATACTGTCCGTTATTTTATGGATGTATGATAGACTAGTCCATCCGCGCTTTTCTTCATCTTTTCCCGTTGTTCCCTCCTGGCGCTCTACATTACTTGGACGGACGGCCCTATCGAACTCGTACTTGCTGTATCCATTCCAACCAAAGGCTCTTTCCAGATGCTTCATTTCCCGTTCCAATTCAGCCGGCTCACAAATTTTCTTGGCTCTCACAGACAGAGTCTTTATGACTCCCTTTTGCTCTCTGGGATGATGATTTGATTCGCTATTGAGGTATCGGTCGTCAGTGTGCGTTGGTTTTCTATAAACGGTGTGAGCAAGCTTGATAGAGTTGAGGTGTAAGAGGAAGTTTTGAAGTTCGCCCTCATCATGGCCAGAACTTTGGCCTCCTATTTTCCCTTCCTTTCAGTGAAAATATGTAGGTAGTGGTTAGGGAGTGTTGGAACAGCTTGGCAATATTTCTTGTGGAAATTCCTGGTTAATATGTTCCATGGTATCCTTAATGGTTACCATCGTGAAGAGGGAAACAACATCGAAGCTAACGAGAATTTCTTCTGGAGAAAGACTCAAAGAATTCAGTTTTTCGACGAAATGAGTGGAGTCTTTTATAAAGCTGTCAGTGTTTCCTATTTTTGTTGTAGCAGTTTTGTGAAGCGTTTCGCGATTTCGTATGTCGGGCTTCCTATGGTGCTCACGATGGGTCTCAGTGGCACATCCGGTTTGTGGAGTTTTGGCAAACCGTACAGCCTTAGTGGCACGGCTTCTGATTTTTTAAGTTTAGTCATTTTATCCGATTGTTGGTGGCCCTCAGAATCCGAGCGGTTGGATCACGAGTTAGCTGCTTGTAGGTGGTGGGATCTAACAGTGTTCTGATTTTTCCTTCGTAAACCGATGTTGACATTACTACTAATGCGTTTCCCTTATCTCGTGGTAAAATGAGAATATCCGTGTCTTCGTTCAAAGCTTTCAGAGCTTTTCTTTCTGCAAATGTGATATTGCTTTTTGGTGGTTTTGCGCGTTGCAGAGTTCGTGCATGACGTCTCCATCCTTATCTGCTCAACCGCCTGAAACACAAGAGGAGTTGCAAGCAACAAAAGTCAACAGTAGCATAGCACGCTCTCTCAGAACGTTACGACATCCTTTTCAACCCGATGGATATCTTATACCAATCGCTGCGTCTCTATCCGAGACTAACGAGAGAAGTCATTGGGTCGTGACGTCTTCATCCTTAGGTACATATCAGCCGTCTGAATTGGCAGCTGCCGGATTCCGCTCTCCACATTTGCTATGATGTCCCTGTCGCCTTTGATAATGTCTGCCGCAGCTGTAGGCGAAACGCAGGAAGAAATTCTATTGCAAAAATCTTTAGATTGTATTAATAATTTTTAATGTTTTTGCCCCGCGCAGACTACATAAGTACTATTTTTCTTGTATAATCTTGACCGTAGCCAATAGATAGGACATTTTCGATGACTCAAAATTACAACTTTATTTAATTGAACGAAAGTTTATAGATTAAAAACTGTTGATTCAAAAAAATGTTTGGGTTGTTTTAGAGCATTTTTCGTAATATTAGTCTTAGCCAATAAATAATTCGAATTTTCAAAATTGGGTTTTTTTCTTGGTCACATTGGAAGGAATTTTATCGATTTAAGCCCAACAACTGATGGTTTTAGATAAACTTTGCCTTGACCGAAAAGAAGTTTTAAATTTAGTCACCCAAAAAGCTTTTCCGATAAGTAAAGAAGAATGGTGTTGATGTTGAATGTGATGGTTCAAAGAATTGAAATTCTTTTCGGTTTCTTGGCCTTGACCAAGATAAGACGCTTTTTTTCAAGATTGAATGAACAAACAATTGATTTTTCTACAAGTGACATATCGAATATTATAGAATATTGACTATTGGGATCAAAAATTGATATTTTAAATATTTATAAAGAAGGAAATTAAAATAAATAGAGGGAAAACATCAGTTTTCAGTTATTTTGTATTTCAGTCATTCAGTCATTCTGATTTTGTATAATCTTGGTCTCAGCTATTAAAGAGGACGTTTTCAATGAAAAAAAAATATATTTTTTGTTAAATTGATGGAAGTTTTGTCGATTTACGAGTAAATCCAAAAACTGATGATTTTGAATAAAATGGGCCTTGACTGAGAAGAAACCTTTAAAACCATCCAAAAATTATAGGTTTCCGACAAGTTAAGACAATTGCCGACTGTGGTTCAAAAACCTCAGCATTAAGATTCAAAGAATAAAATATACGTTTTTGGCCACTTGAAACGATTTCAAATAATTCTAGTTTTGACCAAGTCAAAACACTTTTTTTCAGACTAGAAAAATGTTTAATCATTATACAGGTGCAACAGTGCAGGTCACATATCGGTGCAAATGGGCTTTATGGATTTTCGATTTAGAACTGAACTTTTTCATCAACAATTAAAAGTAAAAATACCAGTTTCCAGTGATGTTTTATAATCTTGACCTTAGTAAAGGAATACCACATTTCCAATGGCGTTTTTTGCCAAGTTAAATTAGTTTGGGTATATAATTATCACCAATCAAACAGTTTAATCTTTGTAATGTGAAGATTTAGACTAATGACTAATCTTACCAAACTATTTTCAAATTAAAAAGCCTGTTGTCTGCGGTCACCAACTTTATCAACAAATGTTAACAATCACTTTACAAAACCAGCATAATCTAACCTAAAAGTTAATAGAATTATTAAATATTGCATTGAACCGAATGCAGAATTGCAAGGTAATTCAGAATCTGATAAAATATCCAGGATCGTATTTAAAAAAAATAAAGTTGATGATGGTTATACATGGAATCAAAACGTCGGATTTTAGATTTGAAAATGCCACGGTAGAGAGAGCAAAAGTGGCTATGAAATGTCAATTATTTTTAATCAATTCTTTAAATTAACACTAGAAAAAAGAAAAACCTTTTTTAAAAAAATCGATTATTTTGCGAATATTTCCAAAAACAGAGAGAATTTGACTGAATAAGTCATTTTTGTAGACTACTAATTGTGCAAATTCGCCCTAATTTAGCATTCTTTGTATTTCTTTAAACAACCGCGATCCTTATATGGTTAAACTCAAAAAACGATTACCCTGTATCTACATATATAGGGTAATATAATCGAATCATTGGGTAGGCTCCAAAAATCTTACCAAAGAAGTACGATATTCCTAGAGTAACCATCGCTCCCACTGGTTCCAGATGAACACTGCCGAAGGCGAAAGGCGTGGCGATGATTTGACTTATGGCTAAAATGACCACTCTGGATCTGACCCCCATTTTTCCTACAAATTTATCTGACACGACGCCTCCAGCTACAACCCCAATGCTGCCAATGACTATTGTGACCGCAAACAACCACCAGCCTAAAAGAAGACCATATTTATTTTGTTTTCTTTGTTTGTTTGAGCTGCATGTGTATAAATCATTCACTTATTATTGATATCGAGTAGGTAGGCGTTGGAAATCTGACTTTGACATTTTTATCGTATCTTCTCAACATGCTCTGAGAGGAGATAGGTATAAAAAAAGAAGATTTCAAAGATAACGAGATGTCAAATATACGTGAATGAGTTATAGGTACGATACCCACCTAGATCATAATCGGGGAAGTAAGACTGAAAATATAAGTCACAATTGTAAGCAAAGCACATTCCTCCACAGTGTCTGATGGAGGCGGCCAGACACAACATGATAATACGAGGTTCCTTCATAACAGTCCTGAAAAACGTTCAAATAGTTTCAGAGTTAAAACCAAAATTTTTGCTTTATGACATTTTGGTGAATGAACTACTAAGGTAAGTTTAGTTGTTAATTTATAGAATTATATATTATATACCATATTGTGATCTTTTTGGCATCGGGATTTCCTTGAGCAGCAGCATCTTCTCCAATAGATTGTCTTTCTGGTTCTTTGAGGGTAAATAATGTTAGAAAAGCAAATATTAGTGCTATTATTCCTGCCCCGTAATAGCACACTCTCCATCCCAAGTCCCAAGCGTTCAGCTGGGGGATGTATCTCCCGACCGGAAATGCAATTCCTGGAAAACAAAAAATTTTTAATGAAATAATATGTGGTGTATACATATTGAAATGTTAAAATTAAATTGGATTGACCTTCGGTCTATAAACGGTCCATTAAAAAAAAAAAATAAATAAAATTGAGAGATTCGTCTTATTCCACCCATGTTTTTATGGAATATTTTATTTATACAAGCTGTCCAACGTTCGTTCAACGTTTACTTCATACTGTATCATATAGGAAACATTTACGTACTTGATTTAGTTCAATTTTACGTTTGCGTGAAGTTAGCCATCAACATCCAGCCATAAACTTTTTAAATATCGTAGAATCACCCATGGCCTAGTAAAGTTATAGGCTGTAGTTCAGGCAATGATGAAAGTAATTTATATAAATATCAGTCATTACTTTCGGTGTTAAATTGCTACTGTTCAATTAGGGTAGTTGAGAGACGTTATACTACCGAACTTATAAAATGTTTTACTATTCGAGGGGATGAAAAAAAATAAAGACTGTCTACAAGGCCCTATATCTATCTTAATTAAGAGTGTCCAGACATTTTTATTTTTTAGAGTTCTAAAATTATGCATATACAGATCGAGTAGGAAAAGCTCAAGGGATGTTCTCATACACAACTCATAGAATGCTTCACCGTCTGAGGGGTTGAAAAAAATTAAAAACTAGAAATAATATGATTGTGTTATCGCACTTCAGAGCGTCCTGGACACTTTTAATGTCCACGTTCCAAAACTAAACATCTATAGTTCCATTTGGGGAGGATTAAGGGATGTTCTAGTACACACCCCATAGACAGACCCCATAGACAGAGTTGGTTATCGCTAAGTTTCTGCCATAAATGTTTTTAAAATGTTAAACTCCTTGCAGTTCTTGGAAAAATAGATAATGTATAATAAATAATTAATTAGATATTATATAATTAATTTATTATTTTGTTATTTTCAAGTATGTTTAAGGAAATATAATTTAATTATCTACATACCAAAATAGTAGCGATTTTATTTAAAATAGTAACTATTTTTAGAACATTACCTATGTATTATTATATCCGGATAACCAATAATATGGAGTATACACAGACTTTTCTGGGTACTAAGCGAAGCCGTTATATCACAAGTCAATAAAAAATACATACCGTAGCCTCCGTAGATTCCCCAGTTGAAGACCGACATCACTAATGCCCTTTTCTCCTCGGGAAATATATCTGAAAGAATTCCGGTACTCAAAGGATTGCACGCAGATTCTCCAGCAGCCATTATCATCCTCAATAGCACCAAGTGCCAGTACTCAGATACGCTTCCACTGATAATTATGGCGATTGCAAAGACGACTGTGCAGATACCCAGCATTTTCACTCTGAAATACATGATATACGATATACATATTTAAAATGATCATGTAAGATTTAGTTACTTAGGTAAGCAAATTTGTTTTCATTATCTCAAACGCTAGGAGTTATAAAGAAAAAAATAAGACTCCGTATCTCAGATTTTTCCCAAAATTATGCAATCTAATTTCGAGATATCCTGTATAATATTTGCAAAATAAATGTTTTTTATCAATTTTAAATCCTACTAACTCCATTTTGAGTTATGTAAACTTTAAATTTAGTTTTGTTAATGCAAATAAAGAAAAAATGCCTTTTCTTTTATTTTTTTTTTGTTGAGTTTAGTCAGGTGCTGCACGAAATCAATTTTGCATTCTGTCACTGTCAGATTGGTTCTTTCGAAATTCTGCTAAAGAAAATATTGATAAAACATTTCTATATACAGTATGTCCAAGAGAAGGCTGGGGAATATCTCGTATTCGACACTCGTACTTGGTGTATGCATTTCAACCAAAAGCTCTTTCCAGATGCTTCAGTTAATATCATTTACTTGTCATGTGTTTTGAAATTTAGCAGTTTTGGCATTATTACATCCCTACCAGAACTCAATAAAGTCTACGTATCAGTCTCGAAAGAACACAAATCTACCTACACCATCGATATATTTATATTTTATGGCTAACTTTTCAAACTATATTACATAGTGTTTATGATAATTTGACTTTATACTTCTCTGCAACGTTATTTAAGTTAGACGTAAAAGGGGCAACTCCCATTCAGTAGAGAAACTTTCGCGTCCTCGACAGAACTTTTTCTTCATTTCTAACTATTATTGGATTTAATAATAAAGTTTTTTTATAACATTCATCCACTTGTTCTTAAAGCGACCTTGAAAATTCGCTTCTTCGTTCGCCTTATTTACTTATTACACTGAATTTAATAAGCTTTTGTATAAGAGCAGACAGGTATAGTATGAAAAGGAATATTGAAACTTCGAGTTTCGAGTCATTTTTAAATTACCCTGTTACTGCATGAGTGGAAGAGGTGTTTTATATCACCCATTCACTTATTATTGACATCAATAGGCGTTGGAGATATGACTTTACCAATTTTATTGAATCTTTTCAACTAGTGGTAAAAGAGTAACAAAAATGAAGATTATAAAGGTAACGAAATGGCTAAAATAAGTGAATGAGTTATAAATAACCCTTAACCAGGCTGTAGGTTGACATTATGTTCAAATACAGGGTGTTTTAAAAAGTGTTGACTAATTAGATGATTATAGAAAATGTCAAGTCACCCAACTTGACGTTGCAGTTCGTTGAGTCAGCAAACGAACTTTTTTTGAGAGTTATAGAAATGTTTTTGAAATATAGAAAACTCTTTATGACGTTTTCCATGAAAGAGGCAAAAACAATCATGCAGTGAAAAAATTAATTTTTACCTGGATGATTGTTGAGAAACGTGTTTGCTATAATAAATAAAAATAATACAAACTTTTTTTTGTTGTTTTATCCATGTTTTTCATTTTAATTTACCATTTAACTCAAAAATACTTTTTACTGAGAGTAACTTTTTTGTGTAGAATCTATTGGACATTCACAATGTGCTTTTAAATTGCATTCCACTGCAATTTGGAAGAATTGCATTTTTTCCAGTAGTTTATAGGTATGCGGCCCTAAAAACTACACCACTGGCACATGAAGGGCGCCCTAACACTCATAAAGTAAGTCCAAGTAATGGTAAAGGGTGTACAACAATTCAGTTGTCTGTCTCAATTAGTTCCTGAAACAAAAAAAAAACTCACAAAAAATATTTCTTTCACACCCTGTATTTCAAAAACGGTGCGTTTGTGGATAGGGGTTATAGGCTAAAGTTGGATCTTGAGCTTACTCTATACATCCCTAAAATTTATCAGCACCAGAAACGTCGACGAAGAGATAATTGTTTAATTTCCACCCATAGTCTGGATCCGGCAATTCAACCATTTAACTAGCTGAGACGCTATCTCTCAAAGCCAATAGTTATTTGCTATATAAGGGGATTAACAAGCCTTTAATCCACGAGAAAAAATGTTGATTTGAGGCGCAGCCGAGAGTTACATTTTTGCTAGAGGATTTAAGGCCGTTAATCTCCGAATTTAATTCAACGTTTTATCCACGACCACGGCTAGAACCAATCAATTAGGAGTGGGGGAGCAGGTGAAAATTCCTTGAAAAATGTCAAGTTTGATAAATTTATTTTTACAAAAATGATGTTGAGCTGAAAAGTAGAAAATCGTTTTTATAACCACTTTTGTAAGAACATTTTAATAAGCGAGGGAAGAAGGGCCTGTTGGTGTCTTGCTTGGGTAGGGCCCCAAAAGGTTAATCTTATTATAGGTAATAATTTTCAGGATATCGAAGGAGACAACATGTCTCAGTCTGCGAATAAGACAGCAAAGGCTACTAAGACATCTTAGCAAATTCCCTATGTGCGCCTCAAAAGTTTGGTCAAGTACACCCAAGAAACTCACTGCAGCTGCAGTTGGAATGGACCTTTCCCTGAGACGCACATAGAGTGAACTACCCACCGCACCCACAGTATGGTTGAAAACAAGTAGGCCGGTTTTACTAGTGTTCAGTGTCAGATTATTATCTGTGCACCATTCGTCTCCGCCATCTGCAAGGAACGCAAGGAGAGCTCTCCAAGACTATCGGATGCCACGACGACAGATGTGTCATCTGCGCACTGACATGTCATGATTGAACCAAAACCCTCATTAAGGTCATTGGCATAGAGAGGGAATAGGAGTGGGCCCAGAATGGAGCCCTGAGGGACACCCCTTTCTATTGTATTAGGACTGGAGAAATAAAATCTATTTTCTGTACCGTTAGTGCGGACGCTCTGTTTTCTTTCATTTAAGTAGGATCAGATAAGGGCCAGCGCTGCACCTCTTATCCCTTAATTAGTTAGTTTATTTAATAATATTTCATGGTCCATCACGTCAAAGGCCTTTGAGAGATCGAAATAGAGTCTGGCAACTAATTTTTTTGGTCTAGCATTTGAGTAATGTACTTCATGGCACTAAATATCGCCATGTCAGTGGATTTACCAGGTCGAAACCCATATTGACAATCCGGAAACAGGTTAAATAAGTCACAATTCTATTGTAGATTACTCTTTCAAAGACCTTCGAAAAAGATGACAGAAGAGATATTGGTCGGTAGCTTTCTTTATTTAGAGGATCACCTTTTTAAAAACAGGTACTAGCATAGCATCATTGAGAGCTGATGGAAACCTATGAGAGCTGATACACTCATTCATTAAACAGCTGAGGGGAGCAGTCACAGCCTGAGTTATAGATTTAAGCATAATGTGGGAACTTCATCTAGTCCAGCAGAGAATTTATTGGGAAGACTCATAATTATTCGAAAAACTTCATCGGGGTCGGTTGGCTCCAAGAAAAGTGTAGGGATGTTCAAGTTGGCAATGGATGTTGCATTTGAAGGGATTTGAGGTTTACCTAATGTGAAGAATTCTGCTAACATATTGGCTATTTGGTTAGTATCTGTGACTAGCTCGCCATTTGATTCTAAGTTTATAGGTTTGACGTTTTTTACTTTATTATATTCAAAATTAATTATGGACCACGAAGTTTTCGCTTTGTCGCTGGATGAGGTAATTTTACTGTCATATAATGTTCACAGTGAAGTGGCGATTGGGTTTGTTTGGCCCAAATATAGAGATCTTTCATATACGTGGAGTAGTTTTTGATTCATTTCCCTAGTGACTCACCTGGGTCCACCAGTTCTTATCCTGCTTCTTTTCATTGTAAAAGCTTGATTAAAATAGAAGAGGAAACGTATTATAAATGTTGTACATCTCATTGATACCCAATCCTGAAAGGATTTCATTGCACGATTCGGTGAATAGTAAATTATTGAATAACAGAATGTTTTCTTCGGTAAAATGTCTTCCTTCCCGGAACGCAGTAGATGGGCTAGTTCTGTCAGTTTTAACACTGATAATTTGGCCATAGTGGTCGGAGATATCCGTGATGTGGATGTGGGATTTAACATTACGTGGGTTTATATTTGAAAATATATTATCCAGTTGCGACATAGAACTAGAAGTCACTCTTGTATACCCCTGAACATGCGAGTATATACCAAAAGTACCCAACAAGTGATTTAAATCAGCGACATTTCTGTCTGCATTGTCCATAAAGTTAACGTTAAAATCGCCCGCTATAATGACAAATTTAAATGTAGTAAAAATTTCATGTGTTAGGTCAGATAGGCCCTTCAGGAAGACATCAAAGCTTCCACCAGGAGATCTGTCGCAACATATTACTGTGTACAAAGAATCATGCAAGTAAAAGTCTAGTAAACTAAATACAAAGTATTTTTCAATGTTCATCGTGCGAGATTTCTTACCGCATATCTTCAACTGTAGGTGATTGCTTGCCAGGATGGCAGTGCCCCTGTTTGAGCTTCTCTGCAGGAGTGTGCGATTGGAATGTATCCCTCTATACCGCTATCAAAATTGGTGCCTTAATCCAGTGTTCGGTAATAAAGACTATATCCGGCTTAATCTCGGACAGCAGTACCCCAAATTCTAATGCTTTAGTTCCGATGCTTTGTACATTTACATGGAAAAAGTTCGTGGTATCATCGGATTTGGTCTTATTTCTGTGAGAGTTTAATTAATTAAGATTTTTTTTGCCTTTCATCTAAAAAATTTCGGCCGAGGGAGAAGTTGAATCTGTGGAAATTCACCCCTTTCGGCCAAAAACCACCGTCGTAGATCTTAGCTTTTAGTTCAGGTTTAACTCCTACCATAAAGTAACATTTATTCGTTTTTGATTGGTTGGTTTGTAATTAGTATGGGTTTAGAGCGGCGGGGGCCTTTGTGGTTTAAGTTTATGTCCTCTTCTCTTAGGGTAAGTGAAACCAGTATCGGTAGCTTCATTGTCCTTGAAGAGTGTATTCATCTGTTGCACTACTCGGCCTTTTAAGAGTATTAAGAGTAGTCGCACGTAAATTCATCGTATAAGCCTTTGATGTAGTTGTATCTCCGCCACTGTTTGCTGGTTGCGGTTGCACATCATCGTATAATTATATGGTCACTTATGATGAGGCATTGTAAACATATATATCACAGTTGCTGAATCTACATTTATTTACTATAAATATGCATCTATTATGTAGCAGCAGGCAGTCTATAAGATAGCTTCTTAGGGTATTTATCGGATGTAGCTTGTGTATTTTAAAATAAATAATTTTTAAAAACGGAAGTTGCATTATTCGACACAAAATTGGCGCAGTCGGTAGGATCCTTTCGGAGTGCGGTTACAAAAGTAGTGAATCTGAATGAGTTGTGATAGTGATTCTGTGAAGTGCTACTAGTAACCAAACACCCTCTGGATTAGCAGTCAAGAAGGGATACAAAGAACCTCCCGGAAGCATCTTGTGACTCCTGGCTAGAATCGTCTTCTGCGCTGCCACAACGAGTCTACCAGTTGGACAAATTGGTCTACGCTAGTGTCCACTACAAGAGGTACCCTACCTAAGCAGTTTATCTCTTAGCAACGCTACCCCTTGATACAGGAAAGAAGCTGGGAAATAAACTTTACTGTAAGTCAATTTATTTCCTATAGTCGTACAACCTGTTAATTAAACGTTCTATGACCCTTAATGAAAAAACATAGGGACAATATAATTAAGGATATAACTTACACTAAAAAGAAAACTAACCGAAAGGATAGTAAGAATAGTAACCCTAGCTTAGATGATTCTACTCTAAACATTATTGAAACTTATTCTAATATATCGCCTTTAGCTTCTAGTTCAAAAACTGACAATCAATTAGATAACAAAATGGCCGAAGCTTTGAAATCAACTGTAACTCTTCTAAAAACATTTGATGGAACACCAGCAAGACTAGAATCTTTTATTAACCAAATCGATACCTTTTACAATCGATATTTTAACACCGATCCATCTCAACAAGAATATGTTCTATTAGCTATAAAAGCAAAAATTATAGGCGCAGCCGAAGACATCCTTTTGACAAGACCAGATCTAACTTCCTGGAATATTATTAAAATAGCTTTACAGCAAAAATTCAGCGACCCTCTCACTAGTGCAAATTTACAACAACAATTAATATTTTTATCCATTTTTATCCAAAAGAAATGAAACTACTCAAGATTATATTCAAAAACTCAAAGCTTTAGTCACACAAATCAATAATAAAATTTGCTCAGAGATTACTAATGTTGAAGCACGTACTATTTTAATCTCGCAAAATGAACTCACTGCTACTCAAAACCTTTTAGCAAATATTTCAAGCGAGTTAAGAACTTTGTTAATTGTACAAAACCCACAAACTTTGGACAAAGCTATAGATATTATTACAAATTACGAAATTCTAATAAGTCAAAACCACTTTAAAAATAATTACATGCAGAATCATTCGAAACCATTCACCAAACCACTTGTAAACAACTACCCTTCAAACTTTCCAAAACCCATAAATCATCAAAATATAATTAACCCTATAAAAATTCCTAATCGCCTAAATAACCATCAAAGCCATCAAACTCAAAAAACCACATTCAGACCCCCACAAAATCAACAAGGTTCATTCAGACCACAACATTCACAACCCCCTAAACAACAATATCCACAACCTATGACTGGTGTAAGCACCATTAAGAGAAATTTGACTCGAATGAGACCCCAGCAAAAACCTTTTCAACAATACAATCCATATGCGAACAAACCTAACTTCTCTTTCCAAGAACTGACCCATCTAGAAAATGAAGAAATCTATGATAGCGAATACCAACAAGATCTTCAATATGACGTTCCAGAGCCCAATGAGTATAATTATCCCTTAGAATCTGAAAATTATGAAGAGCCATCACCTTCCGAGGAATCCTCAACAGAACAATTGGAAAATTTTCAATTACAAGCCTCGGACAAAGTCAATCTTGCCTAAGTTTAAATAGTTTCCAAGTAAACCAATTACCATATATAGAAATCCCCAACTATGGAATACGTTTACTAATCGATACAGGTTCTCATGCGTCTCTCCTTAGACCCTCAATAGCCGAATCTCTTTTTCCAAAATCAATTAAACCGTATTCAAGTACTCTTCAAACATGTGTAGGTTAAAAAAAAACCCATAGCAAAGCAACAATCCCTCTGCTCTCGTGTTATGGTATCTCAGAACCTATTGAATTTATACTTTACCCCTTCCACGAATATTTTGATGGAATTCTTAGAATAAAAGACCTTTGCAAACTTAAATTAAATATAGACCTGAAAAAACAAATATTAAAAAATCAATACTTGGAAATCCCTTTCCTATACAGGCAAGAATTTAACCAATATACTATTGAAATCCCACCTAAAACTATACAAAAAACAACGTTTAAGACTACATTACCCGACAATACGACATGGATAATGCCTTATTATCGCGACGACGAAATCGAAATTCAGCCTACACTACTAACGATCAATAATCAGACCTATACTCTTGATATTTCCAATCACTCTAATAATAATGTAGTAATCGAATGTCATAGAAATGAGAACCTTCCCTTAGAACCAATAGAACTTGAAAACTTCGAAATATTTAATTTAGAAATTAAAAACCCATTAATGAGGAAAAAATCACCTTATAAAACATCTAATTTCATCGATTTCAAAACCCTGATAAGGCATGAACACCTTAACCAAGAAGAACGAGATCAACTTCTTAAATTTATGAAGAATTACGGTGAAATCTTACACAAACCTGGAGACCCTTTAACATTTACAAATCAAGTCAAGCATGTAATCAATACAACTGATGAAATCCCTGTCCATACAAAAAGCTATAGGTATCCCCATGTACATAAAGAAGAGGTGAGCAAACAAATCAATCAAATGCTAAATGACGGAATCATTCAACCATCCAGTTCCCCTTGGAGTTCACCAATCTGGATCGTCCCTAAGAAATGGACGCGTCTAATCAAAAGAAATGGAGATTGGTAATCGACTATAGAAAATTGAACAAGAAAACAGTCGACGACAGATAAACTGGGTAAAAGCCAATACTTCACCACCCTTGATTTAGCCAGCGGATTCCACCAAATAGAAATGGATCCCAAAAGCACACCAAAAACCGCATTTAACGTTGAACATGGCCATTATGAATATACAAGGATGCCATTTCGGACTCAAGAATGCGCCATCCACCTTCCAACGCACAATGGACAACATATTACGTGGCCTACAAGGGAAAATTTGTCTAGTATACATGGACGACATCATTGTCTACTCCACTAGTCTTCAAGAACACTTGAACTCTCTAAAACTAGTATTTGATCGTCTTCTCTCTTATAATATGAAAATCCAATTAGATAAATCTGAATTCCGGAATAAAACCTAATCCTAGAAAAATTGAAGCCATAAAAAATTTCAAAATTCCAAATACTCCTAAAGAAATCAAATCCTTTCTTGGCTTAGTCGGATACTACAGAAAATTTATTAAAAACTTCGCAAAAATCACTAAACCATTAACCCACTGCCTAAAGAAAAATGTTAAAATAGTTCATGACAAAGTATTTTTAGACTCTTTCAATTTATGTAAAAATATTTTAATAAATGACCCCATACTTCAACACCCAGATTTTCAGAAACCGTTTATTCTCACAACAGACGCTTCTAACTACGCAATTGGAGCCGTTCTGTCTCTAGGTCCAATAGGAACCGACTTACCCATTGCATACGCCCGTAGAACCTTAAACCCTTCAGAATGTAATTATTCAACCATAGAAAAAGAGCTTCTAGCCATCGTGTGGGCCACTAAATATTTTAGACCCTATCTATTCGGTAGAAAATTCACAATAGTCACTGACCACAAACCACTCCAGTGGTTATTCTCTATTAAGGAACCCAACTCTAAATTAATCAGATGGCGACTAAAACTTCAAGAATACGACTATACTATTCATTACAAAAAAGGAACTCAAAATTTAGACGCAGACGCCCTTTCACGTCCACCAAAAGAAACTAACCCCATAGAAATAGTTAAACCTCCATTAACCCATATGTCAGCTGTATGTGACAAAGACGAAGATAATGATGCACAGTATTCATGGCATGATAAAATCAAGCATTTCTTTGATTCTCAAGACAATTTATTTGGTTCAATGACAAAGAAGAAACCTGTACCAAAACCAAGACCAAAAATTAATATCAGATATGCAAATTAGACCTCCGACGAAAATTAACATACAAGGAACTAACATTCAAAACACCTGTTCTCGAAATCAACAATCTCCTAACTCATCAAGCACAGAAACTATCAGAAGTCCTGAAAACCTAGAAAATCAACCTGAAGAAAATTCAGATACGATAACTGTCCACACGTCAAATGAAAACCTAATATTATGAGCGCCCTATGTGAACAAAAGTATTAATACATATAAAAATCAAATAATTTTTAAATGGACCAATAAACCTCAACCCTATACAATTTCAAAAAATCTATTTAACACAAAGAGAAGAATAACTATATTCATAAACGAAAACCCAATTACGGAAGAAATACAAAAAATCTTTAAGGATTATTTAGCTCCAGATACGTACTGTCTACATTTTCCAAACAAAGAATTAGAACCTATAATTATTAGAATTTTTCAAGAAACATTTAAAAATAATTCTTATACATTGTTTATTTCAAACATCTTACTCCAAGACATTGTTGACACAAATGAACAACGAGAAATAATCGAAAGATACCACACTACAAAAACATCTCATCGAGGAATGACCGAAAACATAAAAAATATTAAGCAAAACTACTACTGGCCGAGCTTAGAACGAGACGTAATTAATTATGTCAATACTTGCGAAACGTGTCAAAAAACAAACTATGACAGACATCCCTATAAAATAATATACAAACCTACACCAACTGGAACTAAACCATTTGAACATCTATATATAGACACCTATTCTATCTCAGGACAAAAATTTCTGAATATAATTGACAACTTTTCAAAATTTGCTACAGCCTACTCTATCAACGAAACTTCCGTCGAAATCTGTCAAAATTTAATTAAATTGTTTTCACATCATGGTACCCCATGTAAAATCACTACAGATAACGCGAAAGCATTTAAGAGCAATTTAATACAAGATCTATGTAAAACCTATCAAATTGAATTACATTTCACTACTCCATATAACCCTAATTCAAACTCTCCAATTGAGCGCTTTCACTCGACACTCAAAGAAAGTCTTATTGCCCTAAGAAATGACCATCGATTTAAGTCTATTCAAGAACTGGTCGATATTGCAATCTTAAACTATAATAACAGCATCCATTCTTCGCATGATTATACTCCATTCCAAATATTAAAAGGGAACCTGAACTATCAGTTAAATTTTGAGAAAAATTTAAATCAAATTCAAACAGATTACATTTATGACCTTGCGCAAACCTTCAAAGAATTAAACGAAAATATCAATTTAAAATTAAATGCAAAAAAAGCAAATGCTCTGTCAAAATTAAATAAAAGTCGAGAAAATGACACAGAAATACCCGAAGGTACAAACCAACTTCTAGCGACACCCCAAAACTATCAAAAACTCTTAAGCCAAAATACAAACCAACTATATTTCAAAATCAACGGCATCCCAAAGATATCAAAAGACATTTATAATTTCAGAACATACAATGAGGACCATCTTAGTACTACTTCCCCTACTAATTAACGCCCAATACCAAATCGAAGACATCAGTAACCCCTTACTACCTGTCTACGAAGGAACAGCTTACGTCATAACTGACCATCACCATGTTTATTATCATATCAATCTAACTAATATTAGGAAATGTGTCAGGACATTAGAAAAAACCCTTTTACAAATCAATCAAACATTAGAAAAATCTAATTTACCCTTAAAAGATCTACTAAACGTAAGGATAAATAATTTGCTAAGTCAAATCGACTCTATTAAACTCTTTGTTAAACATTATACAACCTCAAATTCCAAACGAGAAAAAAGAGGATTATTTAATTTCTTAGGAAAAGCTCAAAATAGTTATTTATGTATTAAGAGCGAAAAGTACAACTTTTTTGCTCGGAGAGTGAAGTTTGCTGCTCGACGCGAAGCGGAGAGCGGCAATCACTCGAGAGCAAAAAAGTTACTTTTTGCTCGTAATGCATACAACGTTTTTTCTGCAAACGATCAATTTCAAATAATGTGAATCACAACTGAGCATAACTGAAGTCACAATCTGAAAATTTAAATCAAACTGACAATGACGTTTTAAATAATTGGTTGAGTGGTGGTAGTTGCTGTTGACAGCAAGCGATAAAATCTTTTTCGCTTGCTGTCCTGGGCAACGCGCGGAAAAGTAAACTCACATTCTGATCCTCAAAAATGGTTAGGTTTTCGTTTGTCTAATGAAAGCGTAAAATGCGTCATTATTTGACGTTTGTAGAAAAATATCTTTATGGTACTCTTGACTCCGATGATGGAGAACGCTACGATAATTACATAAAAATCCTTCAAGAAAACCAAATTATCTTAAATCAAGACATGTCCGCAACTCAGATAATCGTTAAAAAATTAACAAAAGACGTCGACTCACAATTAACCGACATTAAACTAAATCAGCAAAAAATAAAAGATCAAATCCTAACCTGACACAAATGACTCAAACCACATCAACTACAGTTTATTTAATTGCATTGTTAGATAACCTAGAGGATAACATTCGCATAATAAATGAAGTTCATATGAATGTGCAAACTGCAATAAACTTTGCAGAAATTAATATTCTGCATCACAGCATTCTCAAATATAGAGAATTGCAGGTTATCATTCAGGAATTAAATCCAAGTATGCTCATTCCATTCGACAACATCATCAAATATTATGAAGCAGCTCATACAGACGTAACAATTAAGAACGACCTAATTATATTTTATATCGCTCTTCCTCTTACGTCAGGAAAATCTTACACACTATACCACGTGTATCCAATTCCCATGAGTAATAAAATAATGGACATTATTGAAATCATTAAATGACTCTTTCAATCTTAAGGAAAATTGCCCTAAAATAGAAGGAATATACCTATGTCCTAAAGCCCTGTTAAAAACGAATGAACCCTGTATAATACAAACGATCGAATTAACCAATCATTGCCCTCTAATACCAATTAGTATTGAAAAATCCTCTACAATACAATTGAGAGACAATTCTCTTATAATAATCCCAATCACCTCAGAAAACATTTATTTGCAATGTCCTAATCAAAAAACTATTGAAACCATTAATCAACCATCACTAATCTTACCTAGAGAATGTTCTGTACAAATTCAAAATAAAACTTATGAATCTCAAAGACCCAATACGATCAATTTAAGATTTAAATTACCCTCAATCAATATCAATAATAAATTGATACAGAAAACTGAACCCCTGCAACTAAAAGAAATTGACTTAAATAATATTCATGAAGATTTAGAAAATGCAAAGAAATTAACCACGCATTCTCTAAAAGCATTTGACGTAGCAAACACGAGTACACCTATATTAATTATAATTATTATAATCATTACTTTAATCATAGTGTTTTGTTATTATAAGAAAAATAAAAATGTAAAAGTGAACATAAAATTGAAACCTCTCGAAAATCTTACCCCATTTTCTCAATCTTAAGAAGGGAGGAATTATATGGTCACTTATGATGAGGCATTGTAAACATATATATCACAGTTGCTGAATCTACATTTATTTACTATAAATATGCATCTATTATGTAGCAGCAGGCAGTCTATAAGATAGCTTCTTAGGGTATTTATCGGATGTAGCTTGTGTATTTTAAAATAAATAATTTTTAAAAACGGAAGTTGCATTATTCGAAACAAAATTGTATCTATCGTGGCGATTGTTGTTGTTTATCTTTTGAATTTTTTGTTCCGTACCCATTTGTTTATTGACCGGGTCTCTTGCGCTGTAGGCTTTTAGTTGATTTTCATATGCGGTTGCTCGTTCTTTCCAAAATGCAAAGTTTTCGCGCAATAGTGTGTTCTCTTCCTCTAACTCCTTTACTAATTTGTGAAGTTGGGTAACCTCGGAACTCATGCCCGGCGCACCATCTTCGTCGGCCTCAGCTCCAGTTTCATCACTGACCGGTACGTGTTTACAAATTACACTTTTTTTGGTTCGCTGACTGTGTCAGGCAGGCTGGGTGGAAGAAACTTTATTCACATTTTGCGCACATTGAGACTTTCACAACTGTTTTGTTGCAATGATCACACAGTATTTCACCAAGATTTTTGGATCGAACCGCCGGCTTGCTACCGGTCGGCGCCATTTTTCCATGTTAAAGACCAATTTCTGGTATACTTATAACTTAAGTTTTGAAAAATTGAACAAGAAGGTCTGGGACATTGTCAGGAAACCTCTTTTTCGTTAGGGCAAAGTTGCTTTTCTATACAGGGCGATTCAAAAGTACTCTGACAAACGTCAAGAGGTGACTGCTCAAGATCGTTAGCCATACGTCAGCCAACGTCACAAGACTTTATTTCCGCCATTCCCCCCTATGCTTTTGTAAAGCGTGGGTTAATTTTTTTTAATTAAAATTGAGTTTTGATAAGGGTTTTGGTATTTTGGTGTGCTGAAACCAAGAAGTTATTTCCTACATTATTACTGTATTACAGAGTGAAGTCCATTTTTTATAAATTTTCTGCTCTCTACTAGTTGAGTTTGGTAATTACATCCCGAGCGCTCCGGATATCAGTCTTTCTCACTCTAGCTTGTTAAGATTTTGGGAAATGGTCTGTATCCGGAGAGCTCGGATGGAAGTACCGAACTGCCGAACTATATCGTATATGTTCTAATCCTATTTTCTTAGCCGTTTTGTGAAGTTTATTTCCGATATTTAAGAAGTATTCTGAATGAAACTATTACTTTGCATAGTGTAAAATAAGTCTAAATAAACCCCAAATTTATAATAATTAAGAATTCTTGCCTAACATTAACCTTTATAAGCTTAAATTTTCAAAAATTTAAGGCATCTCTGACAAATCACTCATTTAAATCATTATAAAATTGTCAGCCGTGAATTCTCATGACGTCACAATAGCTCTCTCTTTATTTTTCTGCGAAATGAGGTAACCTATAAAGTTGACAGATCTTGGTGACTGCTGGCATTATTTTAAGAAGAAAAGTTCTAATAAACGAGGGTCCTTAAGAGCATCGTTACGAAGATACAGTGTGTTAAAATATTCCATCTTGTTGAAGTAACGATTCTAAGACGTGCAATAAAACTATTTTATTTTTTTTACTTGAAAATGACGCGTTTAATGAAGAAAACTTAAGAGAGCTTTTGTGTTTTGAACTGAACAGAGAACAAAGTGGTAGAATTCATTTTTTGATAGACCAGTGGCGTACCATAATTTTCTTCAAAAAGTTAAAGCGTCATTGCGGTACTCGCGCCACCATTGGAACAAAAGAAAATTTTTGTTTAAACAAGCCATGTTTCTCGCTAGCTATTGACATCTGTAAAATTTTATTAAAACCTTTCAAGCGGTTTAGGAGATATTATTTTTTTTTTTATAAAACTTTTACACCCTGTATCTTCGTAACAACGCTCTTAAGGACCCTCGTTTATTAGAACTTTTCTTCTTAAAATAATGCCAGCAATCACCTCCTGAAGTTTGTCAAAGTACTTTTGAATCACCCTGTATAAGAGCTACGACCGAAAGTCGTTAAGAAAAGGTTCCTAGATTCAAAATACTAATCCAATACCCCACATTTTAGAAGTCTCGGCTACTATAATTTTTATCATATAAAAAAATTCTTTAGCTTTCCAGTAAGAGATATGTCAAAAATTTGTTCGCAAAAGTTTTTTAAAATCAAAATCCCAAATTTGAAAATCCTCTGGTGACAACTTTTATCAATAACATAATATTCATTGCATTTCCTAATAAAAAGTTGAAAAGTGATACTCGGCCAATTATTTTGAAATTTGATATGGAATCTCAGCTGATTGCTTAGATTAGATGAGTCTAAGCAACTTTTTTTCATCAATTTCTGTTGCACGTCTCATAGGAAGCAAACTTTACTCTGTTGAAAAAGATGCTTTCTGACAATTTTCAAAACTTCTTTGAGTTTTCGAAACTTTATATAACTGAAATTGGTCCTTGACCAAGCAGGGCTGAACCCCAACAAAATAAATTTTAAATTGGGTTTTCTTTTCTTTTTTCAAACATCGTTTTAAATATTCGAGGATACACTTTATAGTAATCAAAAAATTGAGGAAGTAACATGGGAAAATTTTTTTGGCCAAACTTAGAAAATATGCTATTTGCACTTTGATTTAGTCCCTTTGAGAAGGGAGTGTAATAGTATATTGTGCAACTAGTGTCGAAAATTGCACTTTTCATACGAGGGTGACGGTTTGTACGAGCCGTAGGCGAGTGATACAACGTCTTAAGAGTGTGAAAAGTGATTTTCGTACGTGTTGCACACTATACTTTTTCTACGACTGCGATTTTGCTTCCTAAATGATCATTATGTAATAGAAAATATATGCAAGGCGTGTGAAAAACAATCAGAAGGTTTGCTCAACGTATTTGCAATATATGATTTTCAACAGTATTTAGTAGTGCGCATTAGATCTATAGAAAATAGTATATTACACAAAAAATAGTCGTTATTCTCGAGGGTAACGTTTGACCCCACGAGCGAAGCGAGTGGCACAAGTTGCACGAGATAATAACGCTTATTAAATGCGCGTTGAATACTATACTTTATCCACGACCAAGATTCTGGGTTTTCTCAAATATGATAAGTTATAGGTGCCACAAAGATAATTTACAATTTTAAAACCACGACCACGACTGGTTTCGCTATTCAATGGCGCCACGTTTGATGCGTCTTGTCGATAGATGACGGTCTAGTCACTTGAGCATGTCACCGCATGTTCATTTCAATGCTACGAGGGTGGACGGTAAATTACATCATTTTATGGCCTATTTTAAGTATTTTTCAGTGAAAAGTACATATTTTAGTGAAAAAGAGACACTCTAACCTACATTTGCCTCAATTCATCCTAATAGAAGGATAATTATTTGAATGAACCAGTGGTAACTACCGATTTCATGTTTAGGGCAGTTTACTTTTTGAGTTGTCAGTTGCCTACGACATGTTTCGTTTCCATGACAACTCATTATTTACTTGTGAATAATGTTCATTATTCACAAGTGAATAATGATTAGCGTTAGTCTTGAGAATGTACAAGAATAATGTGATTATTATAGTATGGTCGTGGATAAAGTATATGATTTACCCTTATTGGTCGTTATTAATATATTGGGGAATATACTTATTTTAAATGGATGAAGGTTGTGTCCCAGAATTAATCTACGATGTAGGAGAAATCGGCAGAATTGGGATAAGGCAGCAAAAGTATAACTTCCTCTTGGTGTCTCGAAGTTTCGTTTATTTGTACTTAAACATCATCAGGACTGTGGGTACAAGTAAATGGAAAACACACCGGAGAAGTACAAATTTTAGGATTATCTCGAGGTTTGTACTTCTCCGTGGTGTGTTTTCCATTGTTTATGTTTCTTACATACAGTTCTGATGATGTTTAAGTACAATTAAACGAAACGTCGACAAAGAAGTTGTATTTTTGCTGTCTTGTCCCAATTCCTCTACACCTTACTCTAGATGTAAACTTGACGTAATTTAGATGTAAACCTGAACTAACCTGAGAATTATTCACGAATAAATAGAGGTTAGGGGCTTTTTTTCCGCTCACTGAAACAGAATTAATTTGATAATTTCGTAGCACATAACTCAAACCTACTTCAACATTCCTGCTGGTAATCAAGCCTCTGTTAACTACATTATGAATGAACAAAAAAATGATGTTTGAACCGGTTAATTGTCCGTTGCTTGCCCCTGAGGCTAGATGAAGTGTATATTAGTTAGAATTTGGCCTTCAGGTCATATTGTTTCTGTCACGATTAAGGCATACAATTACATAGAACACACAAACAATAAAACATGAACTGTTCAATAATTATAACCATGTCATAAGGAAAGGCTAGAACAATAAATATTATCATTAAACTTATTATCTTTAAGGGAGGTTGGGAGCCATTTGAATATTTTATGTCTATGTATGTCTATATGTAATGTATAGTGTGCGTATATCACTCTGAACGAAGGGTGTGGTATTTCCTTATAAGAGCTTATTATTGAGAAAACTGATTTCTTTGTTATCTGTGCTAATATATCAAGCATTGCTGTTTGATAATGTCTTTAGGTTGGCTAATTAAATACCTATGTATTAGCTATATACTTCTAAAAAAATATTCGTAAATTGTGCATTTACGAATCACTTTTCGTTTATACAAAAGACATAATAATATAATTATTTTATCTTGACCATCAGTTTTTAAGGATACTGTAAACAAAGGAAGGATAGCAAATTATCCATCAGGCATAAAATATAGGGCATCATCACCGAAGATGTCGTCATTGGCGGATCCAGGGGTCCGCAATGTGCACTTTGCGCACGCTGTTTGCAATATGCGATTTTCAATAATTAGTAGTGCGCATTTGTTCATTTTCGAGGCAGTCGTAGAAAAAAATAATTACATATCTTCAACTTGGATGACTTAAAAATGCTAGGCCATCAAAGTACCTATCAAATAAGAATCTTAAAATAAATTGTACACAAATTTAAAAAATCCCAATATTAGTAGCTAACAAAAAACAGGATCTCGAAGAACTTAGCAATTAATTTTTCAACTTTTATTAATAAAAATGTTTAAAACAATAGAAAACTCTAAATAAGAAAATTCAGGGGGGCCAGGAGGATTGCATAAATATTGCTTGAACATTATTTCACAAAACTACGAAAGCTTTCACGGCCGATCAAAATGCAGTCGAAAGTGTTTTCCGGGCTTTGAAGGCGTGGTACAATGGAATTTCTTCCTGACCTTTCATCTACAGCTGCGGCAGACACTATCAAAGGCAAAACCATATCTTACAGGTCGACTTTGTGTTTGAACGAACGAAGAATGAAGAATTTTTTCCTTTTTCATTTCTGAACATTATACAGCGTTTCTACATCCTGTAGTTTTATTGACCCACATCAAGCAAACATCATTCACATTATTAAAATTACTCGTGGTCACGAAATTCATTATCTTTGGGTTTTTATTTTGGTTTTTGTGTGATAACAATTTTGATAAAAAAATATTTTTTTTAGACAAGTCTCAATTAACAAATTTTGGCTCTTACGATAGCTTGAATGTTCCAATCAGCAAAAGTATGTTACAGTGTCAATAATGAACAAAACTCTATAATTTATGCTTCTATACTCGGTAATTTCTAACAGTCCTCCAAATTTTTCTTTACGTTGAGCCTTCAGTGATTATACAACCATATTTAATTTCATGAGCAATGATTGTGGATGACACGAAAAAACATAAAAAATTGGAATAAATTAGAAATTAAATTAGTGAATCTAACCTGTTAAACTTATCCGCCAGAAAGCCCATAATAACTCCGCCTATAGTGAACACCGCGATAAAGCTGGGCCCTGCCAGGATTTGGTAATCCAGACCCAATCCATTGTAGGTCCATTCGCAATATCGGTCTCCGTCAATAGTCAACGAAGAACAGGTGTTTGAGTCATTAGCCTGGGAACAGACCACTGGTAACTCGCTGAGATAATGCTCAGTGCTGTTTAGCTGACATGTTATGTCACCTGAATCAAAAAGAATTCATGTCAAATTAATGTTAAATCATGAGAGACGTTGTAGTAGATATGGGATAAAAAAGGCAATCTCTACGTTTTTTGTTGTAGAAGTTTTGCCTACGTTTCGACCTGTATTTGACGTCTTTCTCATCTGACTCATCAATTTGTCGATGCTGAGACAAAAACCTTTTAACACACATCTGAAAATACTAATTATTGTGCTTATTGCACCCGTGCCGCTAATTCTTCGTTTGTTTCTAATTATCGGTATTATGGACGCTAAAAAAATTCTGCTATTGTTGTAGGATAGCCTTGAGAGAGACATCAAATACACGTCGAAACGTCGGCATAATTTCTGCAAAATGTAGAGGTACGAGTTTGTGAAGGACGCTGCACCACACAGTTATGTTAATGTAGAATATATTGGAGAGGCATATGTCTTATATAATCAATTTCTAACATTAGAAATGTGTAATGCTCTCTCTCAAAACCCAAGCTCAAGGATTCTTAACATCAAGAAATAATAACTGTATACATTCTAAAGAGTTTTCCGGGCTTTGAAGCCGGGGTCCAATGGAAATTCTTCCTGACGTTTCGCCTACAGTTGCAGCAGACATAACCAAAGGCTATGAGGCAATGGGCGAAGTGACCTCCCGTGCTTCCTTACGTTGACTGATTCCACTGTGGTGAGCTCCGCGGTATTCGTGTTGAAATTTTTGTCGTGTTTAATCTCTCGTTAGTCTCGGATAGAAACTTTGCGATTGATATGAGATATCCACCTCGTTGAAAAGGATGTAGTGTCCTTCGGAGAGAGTGTGCTGTGCTACTGCTGACTTTTGTGTTTGTTCCAGCCAGTAACTCGCTCTTGTGTTTCGTAATCCTCGTGTTGACTCTGCGTTTTGTGGTGGCAAGGTATACCCAGCCACACCTGCATGGAACTCAGTAAACTCCGGGTGCCGATAGGGGATGTCTGGGGTCTTTGGCCGATCTCAAGCTCTGTTGTATTGAGCGAGTGAGTTTAAATACAGTTTTAACGTTGTGCTTTTTCAGTAGCCTGCCGATCCTGTTCGTTACTTTGTGGATATATGGTAGACTAGTCCATCCGCGCTTCTCTTCATCTTCTCCCGTTATTCCTTCCTTGCGCTCTACATTCCTTGGCTCTATCGAACTCGTGCGTGCTGTTTCCATTCCAACCAAAGACTTTTTCAAGATATTCATTTCCCGCTCCAATTCAGCCAGCTCACAAATTCTCTTGGCTCTCACAGACAAAATCTTTATGTCTCCCCTTTTCCGTCTGGAATGATGATTTGATCCGTTATTGAGGTATCGGTCAGTGTGTGTTGGTTTTCTATAAACGGTGTGCGCAAGCTTCCCATTCGGCCTCCTTGATACCAAAACATCCAGAAACCGTAGACGTCCTTCCTTGTCTATCTCCATAGTGAACTGAATTTTGGGCGCCGAAATCCCGTGCCACCAGTACTCCCACCCCAGTTCCCTTCCACCGCGCTCTACGGCAGGGGAATAAATACCACGGAGCTCACCACAGTCGAGTCAGTTAACGTCGAGAAGCACGGGAGATCACTTCGCCCTTTGCCTTATATCCTTTGATAATGTCTGCTGAAGCTGTAGACAAAACGTCAGGAAGAAATTCCATTAGCCCATGGCTTCAAAGTCCGGGAGATAGCTCAGTCTGAGACTTTCGGGTAAAAAGTTTTTGTAATTTTTTAAGAATGTCTGCTCTAAGCTCAAAGTTACACAGACAGTATACGCTTTGAAGCCATGGTCCAATGGAATTTCTTCGACGTCTTGTCCACAACTGCTTATTATAGTTATCAAAAGCAATGAGGTAATAAGCAAGTGATTTTCCTTGCGCCACGCAAGGAGAATATCATCTTCAAAGACAGCGTGACTAACTCTGACTTTTGTCTTTGTTTCAGCAAGTTTTTTTTTGTGTTGTTAAGGCAAAGTGGAGATGGTTGTAGCGGGTATTGATTCAAACATTGGAAATATTACCGGTGTTAAGGCTTTTGCCTAAAATATATTCAATTTTCTGATTGAGCCTTAAAAAAGTAACATGTTTACAGCTGGCGTCTTGTAAAAAAGACCAGAGTAGCTAAAAGTGAAAAAAAAAAGATGTGAAGTGGTTCCTAAAGAAAGCTCTCATCTAAGTCCTGTCTATGCTAGTCGTTGATACAATACAAGCTTTCCAGTTTCCTTCCAGGAGTTTCATTTTAGTGCATAGCAGTGATACAGTTACATTGCAGTCCACTCAAGGGCTATAGTCTAGTACAAGACAGACAAAGTTCGGTACAATCGGTGTTGGTTGATCTCGCTTGTAACATAAATAACAGTGGTAGCACGTTACAACCGACGGAACGCGGATGGATTAGTTTACCATCCATCCATGGATAGGGTCTCCAGGCTACTGGAAAAGCCCAATGTACAAACTGTTTATAAATAGATTTGCACGGTTCAACAAAGCCTAAGATCGGCCAAGACCCATTACTTTTTGTGATTTTCTATCGGCAGTCGGAGTTTACAGAGTTCCATGCAGCTGTAGCTGAGTCATACATTGGCAATACAAAACTCAGTATCAACGAGATGATGACGGAACACACGAAGAGTTGCAGGCTGAGAAAAACACAAATATCAGCAGTAGCAGAGCACAATCTCTTTCTCTTAAGGTCACGATATTCTTTTCTGGTGGATATCTTACATCAATGGGAGCGTCTCTATCCGGGTCTAACCAGGGAAACGATTCAGATCTTCAAACACGAGAACATCTTTAACAGGAATGAGAAAATTTCAGCCCCAAATTCAGACTAGAAGCAAGTTATGCGTCATATGTCGTGTGCACTAAAATCATATCCTTCTCCTACCCCAACACCCTCTCCACTCCAGCTTATTATTCAGAATATAAATAAGAAGGAGCGTCCAGTGGACCAATCAGTTAACGTCGGTCCGCAAAGGAAATACTTCCGCCATTGCCTCATCGCCTTTCATAATGCCCGCTGCAGTTGTGGATGAAACGTTAGGGAATTTCCTTGGATCATGGCTTCAAATCACGGAAAATACTTTATAATGTATTTTGACCGGCTGTGAGGTCTGATTGCTCAGTCAGGGTCAGACCCAAATAAACTGCTAAAAACGTCTACAGATATACTGTTGACTTCCACATATTTGCAGTAAAACTCCAAAGCGTTACGGACCCAAATGAGTAGTAACAGATTCACATTTCTCTAAAAATAAAGCACAAAATTCGAACATATCATTATGTGTGGTTAACGTCCTTGTTGCCAATGAATAGGAACAGGTTTACAGGTACAGAACTGAATAAAACCAGCTCTCGTTAAAAAATTGCCGACGTTTCGATTGTATATTACAATCTTCTTCAGGGCTACAAATATAAAAAAGAAATTGCACATCAGGCCTACAGAATAAATGTAAAATTTGTTCTTAATAAATATAAATATAAACATATAAAGATTTAAACAATTATTAACATAACGACAACATAACGTAACAATAGACGATCACTCGTATATGATTTTACTGACCTTTTTTTAGTTTGAGAACATAGTTATGTCAATAGAGTTTAGTGCACCAGTACACATAATGGAGGAATTGGAATGGACCAAAATAGGCACTGCCGTCTCGAAATTATTGTAAGCGGCGTCTTCCTTGAAAGAATGCTCGACCAGAAATGTCGGTATGCTTGAGCATTTTGCATTTTTTTATTAGTCGATGTAGATTTTAGGAATCTAAATACTTGTTTTTTTTTATATATATATATTTTTTAATGCTAGAAGTAATTGGGTGCCAGCTAAGAATGCATATGGTATAGCTTTGTGTCTATGTTATTTTTGTCTTGTTTTAAATATGTTGAGCATGTGGTTGTAGTAGGTACCCAGGCCCGATGTGTCAGTTCTAAAATTTATTGCTTCGTTCAAGGTTATATGGATCGTCTCACTAATGTTTCTTTTATAAAAATTCTACTCTAAATCAAGGATTAGTACTTTATTGAAATCGAAATCATGGTTGGTAGAGAAATGATGAACAGCTAGCGCGGTCTTTTCATTTCGGTGTTTGTTGGACTCTTTGCAGTCATACCTATGTTGGGCTAGTCTGGACTTTAAATACTGAAAAGACCGCGCTAGCTGTTCATCATTTCTCTACCAACCATGATTTCGATTTCAATAAAGTACTAATCCTTGATTTAGAGCAGAATTTTTATAAAAGAAACATCAGTGAAATGATCCATATAGCCTTGACCGAAGCAATAAATTTTAGAACAGACACATCGGGCCTGGGTACCTACTACAACCACATGCTCAACATATTTAAAACAAGACACAAAGCTACACCATATGCATTCTTAGCTAGCACCCAATTACTTCTAGCATTAAAAAATATATAAAAAAAACAAGTATTTAGATTCCTAAAATCTACATCGACTAATAAAAAAATCAAAATGCTCAAGCCGACCGACATTTCTGGTCGAGCATTCTTTCAAGAAAGACGCCGCTTACAATAATTTCGAGACGGCAGTGCCTATTTTGGTCCATTCCAATTCCTCCATTATATGTGCTGGTGCACTAAACTCTATTGACATAACTATGCTCTCAAACTAAAAAAAGGTCAGTAAAATCATATACGAGTGATCGTCTATTGTTACGTTATGTTGTCGTTATGTTAATAATTGTTTAAACGTTTATATGTTTATATTTATATTTATTAAGAACAAATTTTACATTTATTCTGTAGGCCTGATGTGCAATTTCTTTTTTATATTTGTAGCCCTGAAGAAGATTGTAATATACAATCGAAACGTCGGCAATTTTTTAACGAGAGCTGGTTTTATTCAGTCCTATACCTGTAAACCTGTTCCTATTCATTCGAACATATGTCCAATCAGTTTAAAAATTAATAAATTTAATAGCATTTTCAATATTTGGAAACGAAACCACGAAAAAGCTAAAGAGCCTTCAGTCTGGCTAAAATCAGCTAATTACTCATTTTTATATATAAATCATTCACTTATTATTGTCGTCAAGTAGGCGTTGGAAATTTGACTTTGACATTTTTATCGTATCTTCTCAACATGTGCTAAAAGGAGATGAGTATAAAAAAAATGAAGGTTTCAAAGAAAACTAGATAACAAAAATAAGTGAATGGGTAATTGGTGTAACTTGAACTTACCGTAATGTAAATCTGTAGCTATAGCTTTGCTGGTAACCCCAATCAAGTAATGTCCTAATTCGCCCAGAACATAGCCAATCGACACTATAGCTAATACGTACGTAGGGTAAAGAAAGGCTAATTTCTTCCGCAGTTCCAAAATCATTTTTTCTGAAATAAATAAAAATTGTGCAGTTTATTAGTTAATCAGTCAGTATGCAAAATATGCTTTGTCTCAGTTTTTATGATCAAGACTTTGGTAGGATAGAAAAGCTTAGAATAGAATAACATTAAACAAAATTTTCTTAGTTTCCTAGGTCGTAAAGTTGAGAAAAATGTTTTTTTTTTCCAAGTCCAATTTCATGCACAGAATATTCTAATAATTTGTAATAACAATTTTGTGTACTAGCTAGTTACAGGATCCACCAGTGGCGATACAGTGTAGAGAGTGAGTAATTCGTACTCTTAAATTGACAAAAGGCAAAAACTTATATCAGTACCCATATATCTCCCTGGATGGATATAATAGCCACATAATATGCAACCTTATGACCAGAAATTAGTGTACTCTGTATACGAAATGTAGCATGTGTCGCTGACAAGTTTCCCAAATAGGAAAATACCAAAATGATTTTCGTTTCAACTTAACGACCCTGTATCTCAGAGATAAAAAAATGTTAGTTACGTTCATATGAAAAAAAATATCAGAACAGGCTTTTCTATGTACTCCTGAGTACATGAGGGTCCTGAGTCCATTGAGAAGTCCTGATCATAAAACCCTGTATACTCAATATTAATATGGTTTCAGACATATTTAGGGAAGATTTTAGCTTTAATGCTCATTTTGAATAATAGTGATACAGCTTGTCGACAAGGAGCAGCAGAGCATTACTATTTTTTATCTAAGTTTACATCCGGGGCGTGGGGATACCTACTACTCAGATGTTTAAGGAAAATTGCTAAATACATTTGTGCGTCCATACAAGATAGACGATTTTTGGTCAGGGATTGGGTAATACGCTGATATTCTTGAAAGGGAATAAATGCAACGTTTGATATTTTCCTGTATTAAGCAGCTACCATTTTGTGAGCAAATGTGTCCTTATGCGACTAAGCAAAAGGCAGTAGCAGCTGACAATCATTGACATATCCTGTGGAGACCAATACAGAGAACATCGCTGCTCCTCTTCAGATGGCTGAAAGGAACCTGAACTAACCTGACCTTGATTTGACATTTATCGCTTCTTCTTCGTGAATTGCTTAATCCGCTTTTTAACTAATTTCTCAATAATTTGGGATAAGGTTTGGCATGGATGGATAAATATACAAGGTGGTTCTTCGAAAAGGATCCACCCCATTTTTTCCAACTGTGTATATAAACATCGAAAATCTATCGGACACATCACCTTTAGTTTTTAGGTGGATTAAATTTTTGAGAAGTTTCGACCCCCTAACCTACCTGAACCGCCAAGGGGGGGGGGGGGTAAGCGTTTGAAGTTTTAAATGGGAAGGGAGGTGGACTGATACCTATTTTGAAAGTCTCATGAAGGTGTGCTGCTTTGCCAAATTTAATGTCATTTGGTTAAAACAATCGAAAATGTCGGTTAGAATTTACAAATTTGTAAATGTTTTGAAACATTTACAAATTGGTTTCTTAAACCCTTGCATCTAGAAGGCTAGGAATTTTTGACAGAGAAGGATGACATAGTCAAAGTAAATGGACTTTTGTTTTTTCATCTTTTTCTTTTGACATTTCACAACCAACTAGATGGCGTTTTCAGATAAACAACCCCTACACTACAAGAAGTACTTCAAACTTCGGTCTTGTTTATTTGGAGTGACGGTACGGCACGGGTTTGTCTCTTTATCGGACTAAGAGCTACAACATGTAAAATACTTAATTTAATAGTTCTACATTTATGTAAAGTAAAAAAGTGGTGTAATGAAGAGGAAAACCGGTCATTCTAAGCAAAATAGCGTCAATGATGAAACTTGTAATTTATGTAACATAATTTTAAATAATTTGACGGTGATTAAATTGACTTCCTAATGCGTTTGTTAAGTAATACAATGTCAAAATACAAAAAAAAGGTGTATAATGGCTTACCACAAAAACACTCTTATATTTATAAACAAAAACAAAGCGTGATTTTGGTCACGGTCTCAGTACATTTAATATTGAAATATTATAAAATGGTTACACGTGTTTCGCCCTATGGCATCATCAGACCGAAGACACGCCACACATTTAAAAATTATCCTTCGATACTTCCCAATGAAAGGACGAAGGGCGCCTCTCTTTCGTTAAACTGTCTGGTCCGAACAAATCGGGAATTGCAGAGCACGCTTGGTCCGAATACCACAATTTTAAGTAGTCGGAAGCCAAAATTGTGCATAGGGAATAGCACTGGAAGAACCAAAAGTTTAAGGAAGCAGTCTTCATTAGAAGTAATGAGGGCGTCTTTAGTAAACCAAGTTGCGACGTCTCTTCGGTATGGCATCCGTTGATACGGCGGACGAGTGCTGGTCGCTTGACGCACGACGGTGGCGACGATCCGGCCAATAGGAATGGCGAAGGGTGGGCGTGGTTAGCTGTGTTAGGACATACGCAAGTAGCCTCGTGCTTAATGCTCATTTTCATTTGAAAACGAGTAGAGATTCCACTGCTCGAAAGGTCGTGAAAAAAACTCAATCAAGACAATGGAAGGCCAAGATATTTCGCTTATTACCATTGAAGGAATGCTGCATATTGTTTCTGATAGATCTTCTTCGACTTTTTGGGCAGGATTTTCTGCTGCCTTTTCTATATCAAATCTGCCATTGGAACGCTCCATTTAATGGACTTAAATTGAAAAATTGAGACAAATTGAATTGAGTTTGCTTTCTGACACTGTCATAGATTTTGAACATGGCAACGCAACACCATTTTTTTCATAGCACTTGTAATTATTTGTTTTATTTTGGTTTAGGTATGTGATGTTTCTAATTATCCTTTACAAATTGATTCAAAAAAGTGATTTGGTTTCCGGAATTACAAAAATAGCGTATACGCCACGGTACTAAAGTGTCTTTACATCCCTCGAATAATTGTTCCTGTGGGCAAAAACTCTCGGGTGAAATGACTCACTTTAGTTCCTTGACGTATAACACAATGCGTTTTTTTAACGCGCAAAATAGGATTTTACATGTTACATTTTCGGACCCATGTTGAGTGGTGATCTATTAGCACCAAAGCAATGAAACTTGGCAAAATTAAAACTGAAGGTTCTAGCCTTACCCGTACTGGCCAATTAGGTCTTGAAGATTTGGAATAATGCGTAAAAAGTAATTTATTTTCCAAAAAAATGTGTCTTTTTACTTTCCTCGTAACTATTATGATTTCATTTTGAGCAGGTGCCTACCAAGTCATGTTACCACTACCATGGTAACAAGACAAATTTGCACATTTTTTGAAGTTTAATGCTTAAACCATTTCCATTTTTTTTTATGTTCACCGGATCTGGGACTTTTGGAAACTCAAGTGCAAAGAGTAAAAAATTAATAATTACATGAATAGCCAACGTTGTTTTATTCCTGTTGTTATAAAAGCTTAGAAATAATAGCGACAAAACGTTCTAAATGTCAAAAGTACCTGCCATTGACATTTACCTGACGTGCAAAGTTGAATAACAATAGCTACGAGAAAAGAAAAAAAAATAATTTTTCGGAAAATAAATGCTGTTTTTCGGGTTATTCCAAATCGTTTGGACCTGGTCGGCCAATAGAGGTAATTATGCTTACATATATATAGGTGTGCTTATAGAACTCCATTCAACAGGACATGAAAAATGTAACACGTAAAATCATATGTTGCGCGTTAAAAAAAACGCACTGTATACTATTCTTCTCCCTAAAAACAAAATTTGATGTTTTCGAGCGATTTTCGATGTATATACTCAGATAGGAAGAAAAAAACGGCATGGATGGCTATCGATAAGTTATATCTGTTATTACTGAGAGAATGTCTTTAACTCCTCCCTTGAGAAGCGATTTAATTTAACAAGCATTTGTTCATTGATATGCTAACTAACTCACTTTTATTTTACATATTAAGAATTATATAAAAACACTGCACGAGTAGGTGTGTTTAATTACCATAGATCGTCACTTAAATAAAAAAAAATAAACTAACAGTGCGTGAGTGTTTTATGCGACCCTGAACTTGAACGCACCTGACATTCAAAAGCATTAAATTAACATTAACATAACAATCAGGCAGTCAATCGTTCGACTTAAACACATTTAAATGAAAAAAAAAATTGCCAGTTAGTGTTGACAGCCTGCAGGCTCTGTTAATTGCCTTCTTACTGCCTACTTACTCATGCACAAAGCTATGGGAATTTCTGTGTGCTTACGTGAGTCAGTCTTTGGAATTGAGAGTAGTGCATGCAAAACCACAACTACTTAATTTTGGTTAAAAACAGCGGCTAATTGTAGTATTAATACAAATCATTTTTATTAGAAATATATACTATGTTAATCAGATGGAATAGAAAGGAACTAAGGAAGGCCGATGTGTGGGTCACTTAAGAATGGCTGCAGGAATTTGGTAGCAGGGATTTTTTATTGTTGTTTTAGTTGCAACACCTAAAATAGTAGATTGTAAAAATAATATATAATTATTGAAATTCAAAAATTAAGTGTAGGAAGTAATGTTGCATACATACTTTAAACCACATCCAAAAATGTGTTTATTGCAATTCATTGCTCATTATTCATAATAATAATCATTTTTCACGAAAAGCGATTTTTGTTTACTACTTCCCGGTTCAGAGCTCAAATGTCTGCAAAAATCTGATGCAATTTTCCGAAAATTTCCTATAGCTTCATGGTAATTATTGCTGCAATTATTCCATTCATGATACTTTGGAGATACGCACAATTAGATGGTCAAGGCTTAAGTGTATTATAGCTAATTAATTTCGTGATGCTTGTAAACATTCCGAAAATAATAAAAACTTTTTTCCACTATCAATAATGAATTATAATTATTAAGTTATATTGGAGAGACATAGCATTATACTAGACAAAACAGGTTAGTTCAGGTTCAGCTTAGCGGTATTTAGCGGTTTTACAGGGTGGCTTTAAATCAATTCAAAAGAAGGTTCTACGTCCGATAATATGAGAATAAGTTTATATGAACATAGGGCCAAAAATGGGATTTTTTTTATTACAAGCCTGTGAAAGCCTTCACAGGCTTATAATAATTAATTGTTTGTTGTGTACAATCTTGTGCTGTATCTTGTTGAAAATAAAACTATGTACTTAAGTTCAACATTATGCAACTGCACAATAAATGCCTCCAAAATGTCCATTCGATATCTTTCTGCTGTTAACGTGCCTAAAAAAAATGTGTGGGGACACTTCAATTGTCTCAGTGATCTGTTACCTTTAAAGAAAATAGGCCCCATCAGTCGACAAGTTGTAATTCCTGTCAAAACTTTAATTTTTTCAGGATGTAGTCCTTGCTCAATGACTCTATGGGGATTTTCACTGCTCCAAGTTGTCATGTTTTGTGAGTTGACATAACCACTTATCTCAAACTATGCTTCATCCCAAAATATGTTTTTATTTGTGAAATGTTCTGGTTCCTATTCATATCAATGTACCAATTGCAAAGCTGTACTCTTTGGGGAAAGTCAATTTCATTCAATTCTTGTACTACTGTAAAGCGATATGACTACATTTGCAAGTTTTTTTGCAAAATCGCATGGATAGCAACTATAAAAAGATCTATTTGTTGGTGTAACTGTCATATAGAAGTCTCAGGTGAATTTTGAATTATCTGATGTAGGTACTTGAGCAACCACTTCATCTGTACTTTTCTCGTTAGATCCATTTCCTGGTCTTTCTTGTAAACTACTTATTTATTTAAATATTCTAGAGTACACTCTAATGTGTTCTGAACGGGCATATAGTCCACATCAAAGTTTGGAATTTTGGCCTTGAAATCCTTCATGCAATTTTGAGTGGAATAAACCGATACTCTGTGCACTTTAATTCAATTCCGATACTAAAGAATGTTCATAAAAAATAACACCTTTTCGACCCGACATTTTGGACTTTCAATTGTTTTTATGAAGTCATCTCAGACCTACTCTTCCATGGCCTACTTGAGGGTTTTTTTAAATAAACGCATTTTAGCTTTTCTGCATAAATACTTTATGTTGTAAGGCCAAAGCTATATAGCCCAAACACAAAACTAATTATTATGTAGCAATCAAATTTACTGCTTTTAGCAAAAAACCTTTTTGGCAAAACTACAGCTTAGAAAAATGTGGGAAATTAGAGAAAGCAAAAAGCTAGAAAGAAGGAACAAGATGACAGCTAGTAAGTGACAAATGTCAACAAGGGACACTGACAATGATACTTAATGGCGGGTCAATTTACGAGAAGCCTTTATAACTCTCTTCTTTTGTATCAAAAAATCATATCCAACTAGATGACATTTTTTAATGAACTTGTTGGTCTTATTGAAAATAGTTTTGAGAAACCTAAAAAACTTTTACTTTTACTGTGTAAGACGAATTAAATGTTTTTATTCATAGTTTTGCAAATAACTCGAAAAAAAAAATTTTAAATTACGAAAGCAATACCACAAGTAATCTTTTTTCCGAGGCTCAACTTCGATTATACTTTTTATACAATGAATCAGTCAATGTCCTTAAGAAAAATTGGGATGGAAATACGGGGCCTGCGCAGACGGCTATGATATTTTTCCGTCAATTTGGCACTCCTGAATTTTCAGCTTTTGTTTACCACCCTGTTTTTTTTAAGTCGAATAATCATGTTCACAATAAGATGCGGAATCAAAATGTTGCAATAAAATTAAATTTTATCAAGTTTCAAAAAATCCCCCGAGGAAAGGGAGATAGGCGAACTGTTGTCTTCCATCCGAGTCTAAAGACATTCTGTTGTGTGCACCTGCTGGTAGTCCGAGTTTGTCTTAAAACTTATTGCTACCGTTCCCCATTTTAACAAGTCTAGCGTTTTATGTTATCCCCACCGTGTAATAACGCTCCGTAATATTCCATTACCGTCATATGTAATTGTGTATTGATATTTTAGTTTGTGTAAATATATGTATTTAATCAGTTTACGAATGTGATTTAATGAAATAGGCAATCCCTTCGTATAGCCTCTACTGTCTAAAAGCTACCAATCGCTAGAGGTCCCCTTGCCTCGTAGGAAACTACACCAAGTGGTGGCACCCGAGCAAATCCGAAGCATTATCGACAAAAAGGGCGTCGCAGCTACCAATGTCAAGACACACATTTCCAGACGAACCTTGGCAGTATCTCGCTATTGATTTGATGGTACCTAATAAAGATATGATCCTGGTACTCATTGATTGCTTCTCAAGATATCAGGAAATTTTCTGCCATCAACGATTTCAGCTGTTATTAGAACACTTTAATGAAATCTTTTCTCGATTAGGAATACCCAAGTCAATACGGGCCAAAAAACGGTAAACAAATTGTAAATACTGAGTTTAGACAGTTCTGTCAAATGGAATTAAACTAATGCACACGCCACCCTGCTGGCCACAAGCTAATGTAGAAGTGGAAAACATGAACAGATCCATCGTGAAGCGGCTACCCTTGAAGCTCATGGAAAGGAATACATTATCAGTCAGAAGCAACAAAATTTATACTGATGTGCAATGTCACTACCCATGGAATGACAGAAAAGTCACCTTCCGAATTGATATTCGGAAGAAAAATTCGTGATAAAATATCTGAATTCGATGATTTAATACATAATGTGGAAGATGGAGAAATATCGGATACTGATATTGTCAACAAACAAAAAGGAAAAGATAGGGAAGATAATTCAAACCGTCCATCATAAAAGTGGGAGACAAAGTCTTAATACAAAATGCAACTCGCTCCAATAAACTGGAATCGAGATTACAAAAGGAAGAGTTTCAGGTAATCCAGAAAAACGGAATTAAAATAATCATTTCCAGAGAAGGAAAAATGATAAAAAACACATTACGCATTTGAAAAAAATGCCAGTACCCAAAGAAACCACATTAACAAATTCATTAGATTCTGAACCAACAGACGAGCCTCCCATTGACATCAATATTCAACATCACCCGGAGTCGGACAAAAAAGAGAAAAAACGCCAGTGTGGGCTTACCGACAAATCCTGCGAATACCCTGGACGGCCCACAGAACTAACTTGTCAATACTAGAAGAACAACATATTAAAACACGATTAGTTACAAAAGTTTGCCAATCAATTTTGAGGTTATTTCGACACATCTAGACAAACCGACTCGATAGAAAGACTAATTAATCGTGGAAAGAAGGGTTGAAGGGAGACGGCCACGTGGGCGATCACCAAAGCGGTGGGTGGACCAAGTCAAACACATGGTGGGCCATAGTCTGCCGGATGCAGGACATTTCGCACAGAATAGAACTGCCTGGAAAGAGATAATCAAGAGAATTGATACATGATGTCACCAAGCTCTCTCGAGGGCAAAGGACTGAGGAGGAAGCTTTAGAAAAGAAACTGGACAGGAAAGTGGTGTAAAACAACCGCCAGGACCTGAGTGACACCGTCTAAAGAATTAATCTATTGAAGGTGGAGGATAAGTCATTGAAGGTGGAGGATAAGCCATTGAAGGTGGAGCAACGATTTGAAAGCGCCATAAGGATACCAGGAAGACCAGAAATAATAACACCTTTTTATGTTAGGAGCAGCCAGTTTGGTGGCCACCAGACCGCAAAACTCAAAAATTTGTAAAGAAGGCAGAGATTGCTTATTACCCAAGCCAAGCAGACCACCTCCAATGTCAAGACATACAATTCCAGACGAACCTTGCATGGTAGTACCTCGCTATTGATTTGATGGGGCCCCTACGTAATAAAATTATGATCCTGGTACTCATTGATTAGTTTTCAGGAAATAACATTTCTGATATCAAAGACCTCAGCTGTTATTATATAAGAGCTTAATAAAATCTTTTCTCGATTAGGTATACCAAGTCAATACAGGCCGACAATGGTAAACAATTCGTCAGAAATGAGTTTAGAGAGTTCTGTCAAACAAATGGAATTAAACTAATTTACACGCCACCCTATTGGCTGCAAGCTAATGGATCCATCTTGAAGCGGCTACCCTTGAAGTTCATGGGAAAGGAATAGATTATGAATCAGAAACAAGAAAATTTATACTGATGTGCAATGTCACTCCCCATGGAGTGACAGAAAAGTCACCTTCTGAATTGATATTCGGAAGAAAAATCCGTGATAAAATATCTATAATAGATGACTAAATACATAATGTGGAAGATGGAGAAACATTGGATACTGATATTGTCAACAAACAAAAAGGAAACGATAGGGAAGATGAATCAAACCGTCCATCATAAAAGTGGGAGACAAAGTCTTAATACAAAATGCAACTCGTTTCAATAAACTGGAATTGAGTTTCCAAAAGGAAGAATTTCAGGTAATCCAGAAAAACGGAAATGAAACAACCCTTTCAAGAAAAGGAAAAATAAAAAGAAGACACGCTACGCATTTGAAAAAAAAAATCCAGCACCCAAAGAGACCACAGAACCAAATTCATTAGATTCTGAACCAACAGACGAGCCTCCCATCAACATTCAACATCACCCGGAATCTGATGGAAGCCACCAAGCGGCGAAAGAAGGAGAAGCTCGAGAAGATGATACTCTACCGAAGATGCCAACTCTGAAACTAAATCGAAGGGAGGGATTGTGGAGACTTGGTCGAGGAACGTAGGAGAAGCGATTGGTGTTGGTGCATTTATTGATTTTTTAGAAAGATATGTGGTGACGAACTAGAGATAAGTTTCTGGGTGATAGTTCAGCTTGTCGATGCAGGACGAGGTTTAGTAACTGTTTAGAAAGTGTTAATATATTGCCAATTTAATACGTGTGTGTAGCCATTTCGGTACTTCTATGTCCGTCATGAAACTACGTAGGTTCTTGGGAATGTTAAACTTTTATAGGAGGTTTATTCCTAACGCCGCAGTAGCTCAAGCCCCTTTAAGCAATCTATTACAAGGAAACGTAAAAGGGAATTCCACTGTGAACTGGACACTGGACACCATTATTGCATTCGAAACTTGCAAAAAGGAATTGGCAAATGCAGCTCTCTTAGTTCATCCGCAGGAAGATGCTGAACTAGCCATATTTTGCGATGCTTCTGATTTTGCAGTCGGGGCAGTTCTTCAACAACGTATAGACGAGCACGGGCAACCTATTGAGTTCTTCTCTAAGAAACTGAGCTCCACAGAACAGAAGTATTCAGCCTATGACCGAGAACTACTTGCCATATATCTCGCTGTTAAACACTTCAAACACATGCTAGAGGCAAGACAATTTACAATATACACCGACCACAAACCCTTGCCGTTTACTTTTCGATATAAGGACAAACAGGTTTCTCCACGTCAGTTCCGATACTTGGATTTTATAGGACAATTTTCCACAAATATACTTCACGTTTCTGACACAAACAATAGTGTAGCAGATGCGTTACCTCGGAGTGAAGAAGTGCACGTGACAGGGATTAACTATGAACTCCTAGCTAAATCACAAGAAACAGATGAGGAACTACAACAGCTACATACCGAAGGTTCATCTCTCCAGCTCAGATAAATCCAAGTTCCAGGTGCCAACGTCCAAGTGTGGTATGATGTCTCAACCAAATTTATTTGCCCATATTTGACCAAGCCATTCAGAAACCAAGCCTTTGACTTAATTTGAGCCACTCTGGAGTCAAAGCCAGCGTGAAACTAATCTCCCAGTGCTACGTTTGGAAATCAATCAAAACCGATTGCAAAAAGTGGGCTCAGGCGTGTATCCAGTGTCAACTCTCCAAGGTGTCTCGGCATACTTCAGCTCCGATCGGTTCATTTGCACCATCATCTCGCCGGTTCGAACACGTCCATATTGATTTAGTCATAATGCCATTCTCTGAAGGGTTCCGTTACTGCTTAACGATGGTAGACAGGTTTTTAAGATGGCCAGAAGCAATCCCACTTCCAGACCAGGAAACCCCCACAGTCGCCAAAGCATTCTATGACCATTGAGTATGCCGATTTGGGGTGCCGTTACGAGTCACAACAGACCAAGACCGACAGTTTGAGTCATACCTTTTCAAACACCTAAATCGTTTAATTGGTATGACCCACATTCGCACAACAGCCTGTCATCCTGCAGCCAACGGCATGCAATAACTCGACCCAAAATCTGCCCATGGTTCTGCTGGGGATCCGATCAGCGTTTAAAGAAGACTGAATGCTACTGCAGCGGAGACATACGTTAATATTCCCTGGCCATACCATCACCACGATGCGCAGAAAGGATCTCTACAGCATCTCTATGATGGTCCCTTTCCTGTAATTCGAAAAGTCGAGAGAGCGTTCATCATTGGCATAAGGGGCAAAGAAGGCACTATCTCTATGGACCGCCTCAAGCCTGCATACATCCTGGCTGAGGATATAGATGATCCAGGAGATCAGAGTATTTCACAGCCACAATAGGTCATAAAAATACCACAGAAATAACGCTATCAACCTAAAGATGCCCGACAGGCTTCTCCTGAATCTGCGAGCACCGTCCCACGGCCGGAGAACATTCCTGACGAGTCAGACCCAACTTTGGAGCCTGCTGCACCTTCAGATCCTGTCACACGGACCAGATCCAGTAGAAAGGTTCGTTTCCCAGGTAGGTTCCAAGCTGGATATTCGTGACTTCATCACTAGTAGGGGGTGATGTGCAGCCATTTCGGCCCGTCAAGTTCATTTGAATACTTATTTAGTAGTAGGTCTCTTTTACCTTAACCACCGACCAGTACGTTACTCAGATTGCAACTTTTTTTGTAACTTATAAAACTTTAGTTCTATTGTTGATAATAAACTTTGTTGTACTAGGGCGTGGACTTTACATTTACACGAATAACATTACTAACTGCCAAACGTGTTTGATTAGTGACATTGACCTTTCTCTTGGGGTATCACAGATACCACTTGTCAGTAATAGGAAAGTGCTAATGTAGATGCGTCAATGTTAGTCTTGTTTCCGTTCCACCAAATTATTTTAGGGGTATACCTAAAGTCTTAAAATTCGTCGCATTAACATTAACAACCACTGCCACTCGTATAAAGTACATTTTTATTGATTTTCGAATGTAAGACAAAGTCTTGGTATGGTAGTTATACATAATTGAAACGCATTCTTTCCCCTGGGTCCAAAAATTGAAAAATCTAATATGATCGTCATTATAAAAATTGCTGATGGTTTCAGAAAACTCTTTATTTTTATCTTTTGAAATAAAGGAGTTATATATAACAAACTTTCTACAAATGCACCATTTTGGTTTTTTCCAAAATTTCTCAAAAACCTGAATGATTAGGACCACTCCGTTTTTTCTTTACCTCACTAAGATATTTATCTAGATCTTTCCTCATTTAATCGATTTAATAGCTCTAGTGTAAACTGTGCCCCATTAAAGACATTTGGGTACTGGGTATAGAAGCAACCTGTGAGGTATCATAAACACGTGCTTATGATATTCTTCCCATTGCCCCTTACTACCATTCGTTAACTAATCTAGCAACAATTTTTTTTCTCTGGGTATTAAAGATCTTCTCGATCATTACATTAAGGAATGTCAACTTACTCAAAGCCAGGAAAATCTACAATTTCAGGTCGTTGTACTCTTCGTAAGTTAGGAGCAAATTTCTTATGACCAATAGCCATTGAACTTTTATTGTTTAAAACGCTTAAATTGGAAGTTTGAAACTAATTTTATCTCTAGAATCTTATAATTAAAATATTATTATTGAAGTGAATAATATGAAAATATGCACCAAATAAATTAAAAAAAACCAACATTTTTTCACAATCCCTTCAACGGCTGTAGAAATGGTCATTAATAATTGTTAAATATTGTCAACTGTTACCAGCTCTTTTATCTATGTTTTCAGAAGTGCAAAAAGCAGTATCCTTCCTGAAAGGACAAATTAGAAATTTTAATTGAAATGAGAACTCACCTTTTCAATTTTCGACCACTCGCACAGGAAAAAATTAAGCCCTCAAAAAAGTCACTTAAGAACCGATCCTCATCAACGTGCGGTGCGTTTTCAAGTCTACTTTATGAGAGAGTCCAGAGTGGTACTCTAGAGATGGTGACCGGGCGCTGCTGACTATTTTCAGGAGCCACGAAGAACCATCATCGGAGCTCCTACATGGGTTCTTAGATTTCATTTTCAAACCTCCCACCCGATGGGGAATACCGGTCGAACCTTGAGATCGGTCGCCTGTTAAGTAATTCGCTTGAATAGAGAGCTTTGGTTGTCTTGTGGGTGGCCGGTAAATTCTTATTACAGCACGTAATAATTTGTATCGATCTTATGTGACAGGTATTAAAAAATACTACACACTTGCCTTTGGCTAAGGTGTGTTACACAAAAAATGGACTATAAAATCAGGGAGGTACATACAACGTTAGTTCAGTTGTTAAGGAACCAATTGCGTACCAACCGATTGAGACAAAGAACAGGTTCAACTTTTTTTGCTTTGACAAAAAATTAGTGAATGGTAATACGATTAGTAAAATTATTATTGGTTCTTTATGGGGATCCGCGATTCAAGGGTGGAAAAGATAGTTATTATTGTTTTGTAGTCAAGTGAAAGCATTCTCCATTTCCTTGATTTTACCATTATAGGGAACCATCCTTGGAGAAGGTGGTACCAGTTTTCGCGTGGCTAATCTCTGTTAAACCGCAATTAAGTTTTTGGAGGAAGCACGGTGTTGTTTGTCAGTTTGTGGTAAAATAACAAAAATAGATTTTATGGAAATATGACGTAGGGTTAATTGCGCTGTATACAGATATCGAGGCTGTGATGTGATTATTCCACAGTATCTACAACTTACTGTTGTTGTTCGTCGATATTTTATATTTAAAGGTCAGTGAGAGGTCAAAGTACTGCTCACGGTCAAAATTTGCAATTTTGGCCCTCTGTAGGGTGGGTTCCCTTTAATGACCACTAACAAACTGTTCAAGTATCTTTCCCCAAGTGGATGATAAACCCCCCTTGGGGGCGCTACATGCCTACAGGAAGGCGGTAAAGTAAAAAATCCCATGAAAAATTGGCGAATGTTAAAAAATTTAGGGGTGTAATGGCTGATTTCTGTTTTTCTAATAATGGTTGGAACGTTGGAAGGTTTTTGGTATTCTGACCTTGTTGCATTGCTATGGTTGGATTATTGGGATGTTGGTAAAAACATAATGGTAAGAAAACTTAGTCTTTGGTGTTGTTTATTAACCTTTTGACAACAAATTGTGCCACAAGTGTGTAAAAACATATTTCTTTCTCTTTTGTAAAGGAAAAGTAACTCCAAGTTTAAAGTTTTAATTGTGTGACGATATTTTATCAAAAAGAAAATTGAAAAATTGTTGGGTACTTCACACAAAAAACTATCGTGGCTTTAAACCAAAAAGTTTCTTGTCAATTCTCCCGAAGATAGATTTTTTAAAAGACTGGCACTTGTTGGGTTGTCAAAACGTTTTACAGCGGTCAACTTAGTTTAATTCCTGATAGTTCATGTTAGACAAAAATTCATGATTTACTAGTCCATTTCCAACTGTAATTCAGAAAGTATCAAGTGTAATTCAGAATAGTCAAGTGCAATTCATAAACCATCAAGTGTAAATCAGAATAGTCAGGTGTAATTCAGAAATCGCCACGTGTAATTCAGAATGGTCAAGTGTAATTAAAACCGTCAATTGTAGTTCAGAATAGTCACCTGTAACTCGAAAACCATCAAGTGTAATTCAGAAAGCATCAAATGTAATTCAAGAACATCAAGTGTAATGCAGAATAGTCAAGTATAATTCAAAAAACATCAAATGTAATCCAGAAAAGATCAAGTGTAATTTGGAAATAGTCAGGTCAGAATAGTCAAGTGTAAGTCAGATATCTCTAAGTGTAATTCAGAATAGTCAAGTGTAACTGAAATACAGTTACCTACTTGTAATTCAGAAAACAACAAATGCAATTCAGAAAGCGTCAAGTGTAATGCAGAATAATCAAATGTAATTCAGAAAACACAAAATATAATTCAGAAAGGATGAAGTGTGATTTAGAAATTATCAAGCATAACTTAGAAGGCATTAAGTAGATACAGGGTATCATTTTCGAAGGCATGTATTCTGTCGGAGGAAAATTGAAGAATTGATTGAAAGCTTGACACAAAACACTCTCGTAACTTTAAATCAAAAAAGTTTCTTGTCAATTGTCACGAAGATAGATTTGTTTGGAAGATTGGCATTTGTTGGGTTGTCAAAACGTTTTACAGCGGTCAACTTGACTGAATTTACGAATTCATGATCTACTACTCCATTTCCAACTGTACTTCAGAAATTATCAAGGGTAATTCAGGAACCATCAAGAGTAATTCAGAAGCCGTCACTTGTAATTCAGAATAGTCAGCTGTAATTTGGAAAATCAAGTGAAATTCGAAATAGTCAAGTGTAATTTAGAAAATGTCAGATGTATTTAGAATGCGTCAAGTGTAATTCCGAATAACCCAAGGTAATTCAGAAAACATCAAATGTAATTAAGAAAGGATCAAGTGTAATTTGAAAATTATCAAGTATAACTCAGAAAGCATCAAGTAGGTACAGGGTGTATCATTTTCGAAGGCATGTATCATGTCGAAGTAAAATTGAAAAAGTGATGGAAAACTTGACACAAAACACACTCGTGGCTTTAAATCAAAAAGTTTCTTGTCAATTGTCTCGAAGATAGATTTTTTAAAAGATTGGCACTTGTTGATTTGTCGAAACGTTTTACAGCGGTCAACTTGGCTGAATTCATGATGGTTCAGGTTAGACATAAATTCATGATCTACTCTTCCATTTTCAACTGTAATTCAGAAAGTATCAAGTGTAATTCAGAATAGTCAAGTGTAATTCAGAAATATCCAAGTGTAATTCAGAATAGTCAGGTGTAATTCAGAAACCGTCACTTGTAATTCAGATTAGAAAACTGTAGCTCGGAAAGCAACAAGTGTAATTCGGAATAGTCAAGTGTAATTCAGAAAACATCAAGTTTAATTCAGAAATATCCAAGTGTGAATCAGAATGGTCAAGTGTAATTCAGAAACCGTCTCTTGTAATTCAAAATAGTCAACTGTAACTCGGAAATCATCAAGTGTAATTCGGAATAGTCACGTGTAATTCAGAAAACATTAAATGTAATTCAGAAAGCGTCAAGTGTAATGCAGAATGGTCAAGCGTAATTCATAAAACATCAAATGTAATTCAGAAATGATCAAGTGTAATTTGGAAATTATCAAATATAACTCATAAAGCATCAAGTACGTACAGGGTGTAACAGGGGCAAGGCTCTTAAGGAAATAAGTTCGAGAACTTTTGCATATAGAAGTTTTAAAATATGAATAGCATTTCTGAAAATTGTGTCTATTGGCACTAAAAACATAACTGTTATTATATAAGCAGGTATTTTACACACGTGAAATTCGTATTCGCATAATTCAGAATAGTCAGCTGTAATTTGGAAAATCAAGTGAAATTCGAAATAGTCAAGTGTAATTTAGAAAATGTCAAATGTATTTAGAATGCGTCAAGTGTAATTCCGAATAACCCAAGGTAATTCAGAAAACATCAAATGTAATTAAGAAAGGATCAAGTGTAATTTGAAAATTATCAAGTATAACTCAGAAAGCATCAAGTAGGTACAGGGTGTATCATTTTCGAAGGCATGTATCATGTCGAAGTAAAATTGAAAAAGTGATGGAAAACTTGACACAAAACACACTCGTGGCTTTAAATCAAAAAGTTTCTTGTCAATTGTCTCGAAGATAGATTTTTTAAAAGATTGGCACTTGTTGATTTGTCGAAACGTTTTACAGCGGTCAACTTGGCTGAATTCATGATGGTTCAGGTTAGACATAAATTCATGATCTACTCTTCCATTTTCAACTGTAATTCAGAAAGTATCAAGTGTAATTCAGAATAGTCAAGTGTAATTCAGAAATATCCAAGTGTAATTCAGAATAGTCAGGTGTAATTCAGAAACCGTCACTTGTAATTCAGATTAGAAAACTGTAGCTCGGAAAGCAACAAGTGTAATTCGGAATAGTCAAGTGTAATTCAGAAAACATCAAGTTTAATTCAGAAATATCCAAGTGTGAATCAGAATGGTCAAGTGTAATTCAGAAACCGTCTCTTGTAATTCAAAATAGTCAACTGTAACTCGGAAATCATCAAGTGTAATTCGGAATAGTCACGTGTAATTCAGAAAACATTAAATGTAATTCAGAAAGCGTCAAGTGTAATGCAGAATGGTCAAGCGTAATTCATAAAACATCAAATGTAATTCAGAAATGATCAAGTGTAATTTGGAAATTATCAAATATAACTCATAAAGCATCAAGTACGTACAGGGTGTAACAGGGGCAAGGCTCTTAAGGAAATAAGTTCGAGAACTTTTGCATATAGAAGTTTTAAAATATGAATAGCATTTCTGAAAATTGTGTCTATTGGCACTAAAAACATAACTGTTATTATATAAGCAGGTATTTTACACACGTGAAATTCGTATTCGCATAATTCAGAATAGTCAGCTGTAATTTGGAAAATCAAGTGAAATTCGAAATAGTCAAGTGTAATTTAGAAAATGTCAAATGTATTTAGAATGCGTCAAGTGTAATTCCGAATAACCCAAGGTAATTCAGAAAACATCAAATGTAATTAAGAAAGGATCAAGTGTAATTTGAAAATTATCAAGTATAACTCAGAAAGCATCAAGTAGGTACAGGGTGTATCATTTTCGAAGGCATGTATCATGTCGAAGTAAAATTGAAAAAGTGATGGAAAACTTGACACAAAACACACTCGTGGCTTTAAATCAAAAAGTTTCTTGTCAATTGTCTCGAAGATAGATTTTTTAAAAGATTGGCACTTGTTGATTTGTCGAAACGTTTTACAGCGGTCAACTTGGCTGAATTCATGATGGTTCAGGTTAGACATAAATTCATGATCTACTCTTCCATTTTCAACTGTAATTCAGAAAGTATCAAGTGTAATTCAGAATAGTCAAGTGTAATTCAGAAATATCCAAGTGTAATTCAGAATAGTCAGGTGTAATTCAGAAACCGTCACTTGTAATTCAGATTAGAAAACTGTGGCTCGGAAAGCAACAAGTGTAATTCGGAATAGTCAAGTGTAATTCAGAAAACATCAAGTTTAATTCAGAAATATCCAAGTGTGAATCAGAATGGTCAAGTGTAATTCAGAAACCGTCTCTTGTAATTCCAAATAGTCAACTGTAACTCGGAAATCATCAAATGTAATTCGGAATAGTCACGTGTAATTCAGAAAACATTAAATGTAATTCAGAAAGCGTCAAGTGTAATGCAGAATGGTCAAGCGTAATTCATAAAACATCAAATGTAATTCAGAAATGATCAAGTGTAATTTGGAAATTATCAAATATAACTCAGAAAGCATCAAGTACGTACAGGGTGTAACAGGGGCAAGGCTCTTAAGGAAATAAGTTCGAGAACTTTTGCCTATAGAAGTTTTAAAATATGAATAGCATTTCTGAAAATTGTGTCTATTGGCACTAAAAACATAACTGTTATTCACGTAGACAAAAAGATTTTTGAATAACCATGGAAAATTTGTTAACTGATAGTGTTACCTACCAAGGTTCTTATTCACGTTATTTCTGCTATGCCACTTTCCGTGACTAATCTTCATGCGTTTAGCTTAATTAAGGAGATTTTCGTTGACGTCAAGCAGGTACTTTACACACGTGAAATTCGCAGTAATTCAGCCCTATAATAACCGAAATTATAGATGTATATTTATTATTCCACGTAAAACCATGCGAAATATCTGCATTAATAAAAATAATTAAATCTTTACTCAGAAACTTTATGAACCATGATGAAATCTGCATCGCCAATTACTAGTTCATCAGGTTCTTGATCTTCGTAAGATTGGTTATGTTGTACCTTCTGCGAAAACCAAATGCCGTCGTTAAAGTGGCTTAATGATCGTCAGTCTCAAAGAGTTGGAAAAACCGGTAAAAAATTTAAATACATCCCAAAACAGGTAGTTTTATGCGGTTTTGTAGGGAGTATTTTGCATCTATTCACATTCATATATTCATCTTAAATTTAATTACCAAAGAAAGCCCTGAAAATTTTTTTCTTGGGGGCTTTTAAAACTTAAGCATAAAAATAACATCAATTCGTTTAATAGCACCTTTTTATTCGCCCACGATAAAAACTCAAACGCTTTCAAATTATCAGGGCAAGAAGCAGGATTTGGGCAAGAGGAAGTTAAGTAGCTAAGTCGTTACGAAGATCTAAGGAATGATAAGCACCAAACATGATTTATTGCCACTTATGAATGCATTTAGTTTTAATAAATTGAGTGATTGACACTGCTTCTCGATCTAATATAGTGAGTGGTTCTTAGGCATGCCATTAATTTTGAACTTAAAGAAAACTTAACAAAGTTCTCTAAAAAAAACTGAATTAGAACCAGTCTAGAGGTATTGCGAAAAATATCTAACAGAAGAGACCATCATCGAAGCAAGTTCATTTAGTGGAAACCTCCAATTCAGCGGTGTTATTCTTTAAATGCACGGTTCATGTTTCTCTTAGAGGCGATTATTCAGGTGACAGTCAGCTGGGAAAAATTTCTGGGGAGAAAAATATATAAAGGAAAATATAAATTTGTTCAAGTGCCGTGTTTAATTAAAAATGTGAAAATTAATCCACGGAATAGTCCCAGTAGGTTATGGGTCCAGTTCACCTGGAACTTGAGTGAATTTGGAGGCAAGGCAAGAAGTAGGGTAAGAGAAAATCGCAGGAATTTTGCGGGAATTAAGTCTAGTGGGCTGGCGGTGAGTAAGCATGGCAGGAAAACAATTTTTACATTAGAGCATAACAAAACTTTTGATGGAAACTTCTAGGAGACTCGAGTGAGGCTATAGCTGACGCAACACCTGGTGTTGGTTGTGTTTACTACAATCCTCCCAGGAGACACAGAGAGAGTGCATGACGGTAGAAGTGTTGGCTTAAATAATTAGACAACATACTAGAAATGTTAAAAATAAAACCATTTCCAAAAAAAGTATGGATAATGGAGGGGAGAATGGAAAAGACTCCGAAAATAAATAAGATAATGCACCAGAGTTGAAACAGATCAGTGTTTTAAGGGCAGGGAGTAATGTTAGTGGCAGCAAAAAATCCAAAATTGTTGAGAAGTGTACCAACGACATAGAAGAGCGGTGGTATGAAATAACGACATCTATTGCCACACTATCTCAAGAAAATGTGAAATTCAAAGAGAAGAATTAAAAGGAATGGATGACAAACGAAATACTGCAAATGATGAAAGAACGCCACAAACTCAGAGATAGGGAAGTGAATTAATATAATAAAGTCTACAAGAAGTAATGTTGCAGAAAGAAAATCTAGAAATAAGCATGGCAGAAAAACATTTTTGTCATTCAAGCATAACAGAACCATTAATAGACACTTCTTTTAAAGCTGGGAGTTTCGAGTGAGACTAATGCTTGAACATCAGCAGGTGTGGTTGGTGTTGACTGAAGATCCCTCAAAAGGCACACAGAGTGAAAAATTTAAGAGGTAGAAGACTGCAGAAAGTAAAACTATATTTATTAGATAACATACTGGAAATGTTAAACGATAAGACCACATCCGAGAAAATTATGTAGAATCTGATAAACTTGATGTGGTCATGCAAAACAAATCCAACGAGCCCAACCTGGAGTCAGCGTTTATGTGGGTCCTAAATCAGGTGGCAGAGGCAAGCTTAAGGAAGTTCTTCAAGAAACCAGAAAGTCAATGGAAATCAGCAAGAACTTTTTGCTTTCCGTTGTCTATAAAGTGAATATTCGAATTTTTTGTAAATATCTCGAGAACAGTTGGAGGTGTTAAAATTCCTATTTAACCATCGTATTAGTTGAGCCAAATCAAGAGTACATAGATTAAAATTTTCAAAAATAACGATTTTTTTGTAAATATTGCTCAATAACTTTTAGAGTTATGAAAATTCCAATTTAAGCAACATGCTTTCTTATTTTAAAAAAGTTATAAAAAAGATTAGCTTAAAAGGTTTTCTTCGGTAGGACAGGTTTCATTTTTTTTTTGAAAATATCTCTAAAACGGTTAGAGATGTAATAATTCCCATTTGACTATCGCGTTAGATAGCAAACATTAGTTCAGAATTAGTTTAAACTTAATAGAAAATTGTCCCAAATTATGGGATTTTTGTAAATATCGAGAGAACGTATGGCGGTAGCTGTTTGATATGGAATTATTAGAAGGCACACAAATTTGAAATCGAATAGGGACTAATGGACGTGGAAATTAGAGAGAGCGAGTTCGAGGACATGTCAGTGGAGCAAATGCTCAACTTATTAACAATAAATATGAGGAAATATGGTTCAAGTTTGCTGAAGAGAATGGACTAGCGTTGGAACTTGTCACTGTTTTAAGTGCTGTAGTGGAAGTAATGGTATTAAGAGTTTCTCCAAAAGAGCCGAAAGCCGTCCTAAAAACGAGAACCAACGACATAAGAGAATGGATTAGAGTTGGAACTTGTCAGTGTTTTAAGTGCTGTAGTGGAAGTAATGCTATTAAAAACTTCTCCAAAAGAACTGAAAAGTGTACCTTAAATGTAATGAAATGATCTATTACCACAATGTCGCAAGATAACCTGAAATCAAAAAAAAAAAAAGGGAATGAATGACGGACGAATTACTTCAAATGATGGAAGAACGCTGAAAACTCAAAGATAAGAATGTTAATTAATACAATAAAACAAGCAGAAGAGAACTGAGTAAACTAAAAATGTATGGAAATTGAAAAAACCAAGACCACAGATTAATTGGTTTAATGAGCCACACACTTAAAGTTTTCCTTGAAGTCATTCACTTTCGCATTTACATTAAATTAGAAGGCGGAAAACTATCTAATCGATACTCTATAAAATTATCGGGAATTGGTTTTAGGGATATGAACTAATTTTAAATCTATATATGCCCGTTTTTGTAGAATATCAAAGATCAACTGTCCGATATCTTTGCGGTGGGAAACGGAGTTCGGCAGGGATGAATATTATCATCACCGTTGTTCAATATCTATTCAGAAAATATCTTTAGAAAAGCTTTCGATGGTCAGAGAACGGTACTACGATAAACGGTTAGTCTACGAACAATATTAGATACACAGATGACACAGTATTGCTCGCAAATAGTGCGGAAGGTTTCCACAGGATGATAGATAATTTTGTGGACTAGACTCAGAGAAGTCTGCGTTAAGACTAGAGGATGGTATAAGTAGCTGCACGAAGACATCTGGGGTGATAAATAGAAAATTTTGTATAAAAGCCTGAACCAAGAAAGTAAAAGTGTGAACCATATAAACAATAGAAGCCTGAACCATATAAAACGGCCACTAGCAAAAAGAAAGAAGAAGTCAAACTACTCTTCCCTGCAAACCCATCACTACTACCTGAAAAACCTTGCCCAGTGAGATATAATTAGATAACTATCGCTGAGCTACACATGGCGATCGACAAACTGAAGTCGAAAAAAGCACCAGGACCAGACAAAATACCAACTGAAGCCGTCTTGAGCATGGTTTCAAAGTTTCCTGACACGACATTATAGGCAATTAACAATATTCTCGAAAACGGAGTCTTCCCGGAGCCATGGAAGAAAGTCAGACGTCAGTGGTTTTAATTCCAAAGCCAGGAGGCGCCAAGCTGTTACAGACTCTATGTTTAATAAACGCCCTGGCAAAACTCTTTGAACATATCATCAAGGCCAAACTGGAAGATGAAATAACAGCATCTGAACCACTCTGTGAAAAAGAAGAATTTCAGACTATCTAAGAAATTTAGTAATAGATTACTTTAGAAGCTGAAAGATCATAGATGAAAATTACATCTTTGACATGATGGCAGGCATACCCCAGGGTTCAGTTTTGGGCCAATTACTTTGGAATCTCCAGTATGACAAAATACTCGAAGACATATGTTCAAATAATGTTGAGGTGGTTGGCTATGCGGATGATATAGCCCTAATGGTAAACGCCACAGATAGGTATGAACTACTCAAGGCTACCAATAGGTCGATTAGAAAAATAAGTATATGGGGTAATGAAAGAAACTTACAGCTCGCTCCAGAAAAAAACGGAATTAGTCATCTTGTGCGGTAAGAGAAATCGAAATATTCACCTGTCGCCTATCTTGAATAATATTCATTATCTTGAATAATATTCGCCTTTCTCTATAGGCAACACAGTGATAGTTCAACAAAGATCAGTTAAATATCTGGGAGTGTTTTACGTGGACAACATGAATTTAGGTTCTAATTAGTATCTAAATATAGATCATGAGTGTCTAAATAGACACGTTAAGTGTAAATTTGGCAAGCCTCGAAGCTCAATCTGAGACTCTCCATCTGTTTACATACCACACTCTCCCCTTCGAAAGGCCACCCTCACACTCTCTCCCACTTTGTTATTGTTTCTCTAATTTTGATATCTTAAGCTTCGATTTAACAGTCCTGCCATATCATTCCTATCCTAAGCATTTGTGCCCATCATCAACATTGCACGCTGGATTCGCTCTTTTTATGCCTTTAGATTATCTATGCGAATAAACAATTGTTATATAGAGTCATGGTGTTCCTCATGGTTCTCCTTTGGTTCTTCTGCTGTATGTGTATCTTATCGTCTGAGCCCTTATTCTATCTCCACCGCTTTTGTTTAAGGGCCTTATTCTTGCCCATACTCTTAATGTTCAGTTGTGCCGCATCTGTCTCTTCTTCCTTCAATGGCTAGCCCTATCACTTCATGCTTTAAAGACAAAGTAAAATGTAAATGTTGCTAACCAAGATCAAAGTCTGGTAGCCAAACAAGAGGGAAATTCAAATTAAAAATGGTGCCAAACAAGAGAGAAATAAAAAAAAAACTCTCCTTTTGTCACAAATTAGCAAAAAGTTTTAAGAGCAAAAATTAGAAAAAAAATTCTCTACCTACTACCGACGTTTGCACTAAGTCTCATATTGACGTCTTTCTTATCTTGGCTCTTCTCGTCTCTTCAATGCTAAAAACCACAAGTACAGCATCTTAGAATAAGGAAAACTTAACAATTTTAAACTTTTCGTTCTTCTCAACTGTTATTGCCAACTTTAGCTGAGCAAACCATATCTCATCATGATTTGCGAATAATAAGAGAGGCACTGACTACTTTGGCTACTAGACAAAATAAAACAATTGTGGCTCCTTTATATTATTCTCCTTTGTTATTACGGTCTGACAGAAGTTCGTAAGTTTTACTGTTGAAAAAAAAAACTTGCGCCTTCGAACTCGTTTTTTCCCTTTTCTCCCTCCGTCCTACTTCAGACGTACGAAATTACAGATAATGAATAATAAGATTCCTTTTACCGAACTCTCGAAGACGTCTCCCCAGACGATCTATGCGTTTTACTGTTGTAAATTTAAGGGAAAACGAAATAAAAGCCGGATTTAAGACCCAGTTTTTATGCATAAAATATTGAGGATTCATGGATGAAATATAAAAGCGAGGCCTCGTCTAGGGTAATGGAAATGGATGGAATAGGGTCGCGGCTCTGTGGAATAGCATTATTTTTAAGTGTACGTTCACAAGTTAGATGCAAAGTTTCTATTTGAAATGCACATTTTTCTATGACTGCTGACTGATGTGAGGATTGGGGATACGAAGGTATTAGTAGTTCACCATAATAAACTTTTGTGTGGGGAAGATGCTAAAGTTTGAGGATGTACTAACGAATAAAAAGGTTGACCACATTTGAAAAAGAATATTTCACTACCAGAAAAAAAAGCGTCATGAACGAATAAGCTTAAACGATGCATTAGGTGGGTATATAAAGAGTTACATAACGGTTTCTTAATCAACAATAAAGTGGAGACATTTGGCTCTCTATATGAGTTCTATAATTGTTAAGTCACACCTTCAACCAAATTTTCTCAATCCTTTTTGACAGCCCGACCAAATATGATAACATAAATATTTGGACTAACTCTACAACTGAAGTCTAATCTCCAGATTTGACATTGTCTATCTTACCCCTTGCCCTACTAATTATCTCTCGCTAGGCCGAAGCCCTCAACCGCAGGCGACATTGCGTTTATATTCTGAGACTCAATGCTCGTTTTTCCGAACAGTGATTATCTCGATCTGATGACCGTAGCCAGGCACTAACTTAAATAATGCTCGACTTTCGTCAACTTCCATCCACATCCTTCGTTTACTCGATCAGTCCAAGTATCTACATGTGGAGTCTGAGGGGGCTATGCCCCGTGTACTTTATTAGTTATTCAAAAAAGTCTCAATCTCAATCTCAATCTTTTTATTCTGTCAATAAAACACACATTCGTTAAAGTGGGTATAGTTAAAACTCTAACTCCTAGATGTATAGTTGAAAACGATAAACATTCAAACTGCACATACACATGTGGACTACACATGTTCAATCTGAATAAAATATTACAAGGCAACTCTCATTTCTTCCTGAAAGTATTCACTTACATCATACCTATAATAGCTATTTACGCAACCAGTTACGAAAAGTTCGATTTTGTGTAACGAATGAATGTTTGCGTTACGAGCTCCCGCAATTAGAATGAGATACCCAAAAAAGGCTTTTCGTCACGTGTTTCATACAAGATTTTTTCTAATTTTGACTACAAATACCTACTTAGAGAGAGAGAGAGAGAGAGAGAATTATTATTAAACTTCAATATTTACTTTTAAACCACTTGGTATCTACTTAAAACCGTAAAACTGTAGCAACGGTGTGCCAAACCGAAACCTGCAACTGGTGGGAAAACGAACTTTTCATCACCAGTTATGAAAGATTTTACTTTTCGTAACTAGTTACGAAAAGTAGGACGTTACGTCACTGTCATCAGTATTGAAAAGTGCCACTTTATATATCAAAATTAGAAAAATACATTTATTTAAAAGCCATACCTTAATTTTAAGTTTAAGTTGAGTTTCAGGAAGCACTCTGATTTTCGAGGGAATCCTATTAAAAAACTTTTTTGCTAAGAATTCCGGTCTCGTCTGGGTCCTTGGCAGCCTGCACAGTGGCAGCACTAACTCGTCCCTCCCCCTCGTCGGATATCTGTGAAGGTCAGAGTGTCTCTGCATATCATCTGATACTCTCCTCACATGCAATATACACTCGAATATATGCACGCCAGGAAGAGTAACTATTTGTAACTAAACTGCTAACGGAAAAGATCAATACAGCAAAATCATTTTTGGGGGTCTGTTTCTCGGAAACTCCTTACCCGAAATTTAAAATCTAAAGATATTTTGAAAGGTCGTTTCTTCTAGAATCACGGCGGCAGATTGATCTTAAATAAGTTATTCTCTAAAGGATATACAGGGTAAAGAAAAAGCACTTCAAAATGGTTGCATTTCAACCCCCTGCATTTGGTAGGTGGCGTAATTTCAGAACATTCATTGTTATGACATTTAAAGGCGTTAGTTGGTATCTCCGAACACTTTCGGCAGTTTTTTGTTTTTTGGTCTACAAAATAAATTACAGTGGTTTTTCAAAAAGTTGACGCTCTTTTGTAAGTCACTCTGTATCGCAAGAATGCCGCAGCCGATTTTAATAAGATAAATGATCTCTAAAAGATAACTGGTTATAAAATCAGCGACGTACACTCATAGTTCATAAAATAATTTTGTTCCATTTTGTACAAGGATGGCAAAAAATCTAAAAAAAACTGATTAAAATTTTTGCTTACTACGATGTCATAACGGGAGCGTTAACTTTAAGACTCTTTTTGTAATGACATTTAAGAGCTATGGTCGATATCTCGGGACGATTTTGGTGGTTTTTTGCCTACTAAATCAGTTACAGGGCGTTTACAGAAAATTTGAACTTCGTTGTAAGTTACACGACAAGGTATCCTGAAATTAACTGGGAAATCCCTAGGCAAAAATAGGGCACAATGTTCATACAAACATAACTCGCAAACGCTTCGTCTCCGAGATACAGGGTGTTGATTTTTTTTTCTTTTTTATCTATAGCTCTTAGAGGTTTTGAGATATTTAACTCAAATTTTGAACATAGATAACCATTTATTATCTACATCGTTGGATATACCAACCGCTAGCCAAAATCGACAGGGTCTTATGTTTTCTCGGGTAACCATTTTACCCCCACAAAACTTTTTTGTAGCACGCCACTGATCGTTTTTTCTTAAAAGTCTGAATTATCTATTCAATTCAAAAACTTTCTTGCCTCTTGCATCCTTGTCTTATCTCCCACCGTTTTCGAGAAATTTGCACAAGTGTCTAGAAATACACATAATTTTTCCATAAGTGACTCTTTTTCATCGTATCTGGGAATTTAAATAGGACCGCAGAAAACAGAAATTTCTTATGGAAAAATTATGTGCATTCCTAAACACTTTTGCAAATTTCTTCTCGAAAACGGTGAGATATAAGACAAGGACGCAAGAGGCAAAAAAGTTCCTAAATTAAATATAGAATTCAGATTTTTAAGAAGAAACGATCAGTGGCATGCTACAAAAAAGTTTGTGAGGGTAAAAGGGAGACCACCTGAGAAAAGATCGTTTTTTCTTAAAAGTCTGAATTATCTATTCAATTCAAAAACTTTCTTGCCTCTTGCATCCTTGTCTTATCTCCCACCGTTTTCGAGAAATTTGCACAAGTGTCTAGAAATACACATAATTTTTCCATAAGTGACTCTTTTTCATCGTATCTGGGAATTTAAATAGGACCGCAGAAAACAGAAATTTCTTATGGAAAAATTATGTGCATTCCTAAACACTTTTGCAAATTTCTTCTCGAAAACGGTGAGATATAAGACAAGGACGCAAGAGGCAAAAAAGTTCCTAAATTAAATATAGAATTCAGATTTTTAAGAAGAAACGATCAGTGGCATGCTACAAAAAAGTTTGTGAGGGTAAAAGGGAGACCACCTGAGAAAAAATAAGACCCTGTAGATACGGGGTCAGGATAAAATTTTATGTAGCAGGCTATGAAATTTTGACAGAAAAGGATGACATAATCAAAATAAATGCACTTTTGTTTCTCCATCCTCTTCTTTTGACATTTCACAACCAACTAGATGAAGTTTTATAATGAACACTCCGTATTTCTTATTCAACCAACTGTATTTTGTAGCTAGCGTAATTTCAGAACATTCGTTATTATAACATTTAATGGCGTTAGTTGGTATCTCGGGACATGTTCGGCAGCTTTCGTTTTTTTGGCTTTCAAGATAAATTACTGGAGTGTTTCAAAAAGATGGCACGTTTATGTAAGTCACCCTGTATCGCGAGAATACCGCAGCCGATTTTAATAAGATGAGTTACCTCTAAAAGATAACTGGTTGTGAAATCAGCGACGTAGACTCATTGTTAACAAAACATTTCTATTCCATTATGTACAAGGATGGCAAAAACTCTAATGAGAAATTGATACAAATTTTGTTAACTACGATATCATGGTGGGTGCCTTAACTTTAAGACTCTTTTTGTAATGCAATTTAAGAGCTATGGTCGATATCTCGGGACAGTTTTTGTTTTTTTTTGTCTACAAAAACAGTTATAGGGCGTTTACAGGAAGTTTGCACTTTCTTCTAACTTACATTACATTGCAAGAATACCCAGGCAACCGAATTACATCGACTTTAAAAGTTCATTCATTTTTTATTTTAAAATTATCGATGCAGATTGATGGTTACTAAAACGTTTCCGTTAGATGTTGTTCAGGAATGGCAGGAAATCAAATGGGAAAAGTTTCAATACAGAATGAGTCATAACAGGTGATTGAAAATTAAACTTAAAAATTCTCTGGTCAATTTTAAGGGGAGTCTGTCATAGAAACGTGTTGTCTACAATTTGTTATTTAGAATTTTTCTTTTGAAAGATACAGGATGTTAAAGTTTTATTTAAAAAATGGAAGTTTGTTGGTTTTTCCAAAACCGCCAGAGATATCTCAATAAAATATGACAGTCCTTGACCGCACTAGAATGTGTATTAATGCCTATTTTTAAAGAAAAAAGGGGGTAGACCACTAAGATGATTACTTTAAACGACTTCATTGTAATGAAATATAATTGGTCTTCCAAAAGAGGTACGGGACGTGTGTAGAATGTTTACATTAAATTACAACGCCCATGTAAAAGCCTGAAAACTTCTCTGAAAAATTTCTTCAATGGTACCTATATATGAAACTGGTCCCAAAAAGGTTCCTTCCATCGCATGTTGTAGTCCATCTTCTAAGGAACCGATATACCAAATTTTAAATTCCTAACTTTATTCGTCTCAGAGATATAACAATTTTTTTATCGTATGACTTAGCTACGATAATTTTTATCACCCTGTCTATGGGAGCAATATTTTTTATGACGTCGTCCTGTTTAAAATGCATTGGAAAATGTATTTCTTATGGGAAGGCCTGGATTGTTAAAACGCATTTGAATTGAATGAAACCAAAAATGAAACCATGTGACTTGTTAAAATGAACTATAGTTCTAAAAATAGACTGAAGACTTTCCATCATAGATTCGAACACGAAATTTCTTCTGCAGGACCGGGAATTTTGTTCATAACAGTATTAAAAATGTTCAAATTTTATCCAGCCAAAGAGTTTTTCCGGGTTTTCTGCCCATTTTTCTTGGTTTTCGTGTTTAAAGTTGGATCTGCCAAATTCAATCAAACTGAGTTCCATGCTGACCTGGAAGACGGTAGCGGCCAATTGGGGAACTTTTATAGGAATAGAATCTTTTGCTTCGAAATTCAATTTGCACCATTTTGCAACGACCTAGCGAAAAAGTGGTTACTAGGTGGCAAAAAGAAAACATGCCAAGGTATCCCCTGGGATAGAAAACCAAACGATTCAATGCTTAACTTAGACACAAATCGCCTTCAAACTGGCAATTTATTATTTAAAGTTCAAAAATTTGTCAAAATTTGGAATTCAAAGCTAGGACATCGATCCTCGGCCAGACTGAAAGCCCATATGTGTACTGCCTCTCTGAATTTTTCAGATTTTTCGCTGTAAAAATGTGGAATCTGCAGGGTGAAACGTGAAAAAAGTACACCGAAAGTGGCAAAAAATGCGCAACATAAAAACGTTTGTGGCTTGCCCGGTACAAAAGCTAGACCAAAACTAACAACTGCGTTTTTTTTTCTTCCCACGTTCCGCAATTAAGTATCTACAACCGAAGCTTGGCCAGGCTATACTCTTCGTAAAAATGGCAAAAAATAACGTTACCTTTTTTACACTTTTTCGCAATTTTGATTGAAAAAAAAAGAGTATAGAAATTCTCAACAAAAAATCTTTCTACAGTTTTTTTTTGATGAATATCACAGTTTTCGAGAAAAAAAATAAAAACCGTAGAAAATGTTCGTCTTAAATCTTTGAAATCTGAAATTATTACGAACCCAGTCAGGAATTATCAGATTTCAATTAAAAATGTCGATAAGCTGCAACACGCAATATTAGTAATGCCAACTGGTGACTCTCGAAATTGTCAATAATTTCAAATTTTGAATTAAAATTTCTATTGATTTTAGACGTGCATTAAGATGTTTTTTTTTTCTCCAAAACGGTGCCTTGTACAAAAAACTCAGGAGAATTCTCATGTGATTTGGAAGGCCATGCAAAGTACCGGTAAAACAGAAATTGGTTTATAATTTGTGACTTCAGATGGGTCACCCTTCTTAAAGACAGGAACCACAATTGCTCTCTTCAGAACGTCGGGAAAAATGTCCTCAGTAATACAGCAATTTATTATGATCATAAGAGGTATGACTAATAGGTGCCTTTCTGACTTTATCAAAGGGAGAGTAAATCCATATATATCCGCAGACTTTTTATTTTTTAAAGAGACTTTAATATCCCGAAACTGATTAAAAGTCCCTTCTGCAAAACTGAAATGCGATTGAGCATTTCCAAGGTATTTTCCAGATTATCTAATGGGTTACAGCTGTTATTTGGAATTCTGACCATTAGATCTATCGTAATATTTACAAAGGGATCATTGAATTTATTAGAGTCTATAGGTCCTCCACTTACCTCTGCCTTTATTGATGATATCCCACATGCTTTTTGTAGGATTTACTGCATTTCTTATAATAGTATCATTCATCAGACACTTACGTGCTCTTATCTGCTTTCCATATGATACGCGATAGTCTCTGTAAACCTCCATGTTCGAGGGAGTAGGGTAGGTACTGCCTACTTATTTCTCTACAGAACCGTAGTTGACCCCTCATGTGCACAAATGTTCAGTGAACCAAGGAGCACCACTCGGCTCACCAGTCTGCCGACTATAGTGACCCTCAGGAAAGGCCTGCAGATATGCTTCCTCAAGTGTTTCAATAAACATTTGCGTCTTTGTATTTGCAGGTATAGGAATAATTATGTAAGAAATCCCACTCCTGACTTTCTTATCAGGGTAAAGACAACCCTCTGGGTGTAATAGGTCTAAACGGACTGGACTCACGAGGCATGGTACCACCCGCCCCAACAACCAGAAGAGATGCGACCCATCGTCAATGAAAACATTATCCAGGCAAGTCCCTGCGCGAGTCGGTTTATGTATAACCTGGAAAAGGCCGAAACTTTCAAATAGGTGACACAGATGTGCAGGAACTTGGAGACCGTGAGTTCGCGCTTAAAACCAAGTTTGCGGCAATTTGTCAACTAGCCAAAGCTGTATTGATGAGGAGTAGACCCCGAAACTAGTATGCAGATGGATGGATCGACAAAATCGGTGGTGACCACCTACTGTTTACACTTCGTTCTGGTTCCGATAACCTTCGAGGTACAGACCAATATGGGCTGCTTCTCGAACTGAGAGCCATCTGCCATGCAGTATTAGATCCAATACGCTGGTGGATGTCGCCTGCCTCTGCTCTGTATAATATCTCACCGGTCTTCCGTACATTTTTGGCTTTGAGCCGCGAACTTACGGTCTCCAATTTGTCGACCATCTAAAGCTTTACTGATGAGAGGTACTCCCCGAAAATAGTATGCAGATGGGTGGATCGACAAATTGGTGACCACCTACTGTTTACACTTCGTTCTGGTTCCGATAACCTGCGAGGTACAGACGAATATGGGCTACTTCTCGAACTGAGAGCCATCTGCCATGCAGTATTAGATCCAATACGCTGGTGGATATCGCCTGCCCCTGCTCTGTATAACATCTCACCGGTCTTCCGTACATTTTTGGCTTTGAGCCGCGAACTTACGGTCTCCAATCTGTCGACCAGCTAAAGCTTTACTGATGAGAGGTACTCCCCGAAAATAGTATGCAGATGGGTGGATCGACAAATTGGTGACCACCTACTGTTTACACTTCGTTCTGGTTCGGATAACCTGCGAGGTACAGACCAATATGGGCTGCTTCTCGAACTGAGAGCCATCTGCCATGCAGTATTAGATCCAATACGCTGGTGGATGGAGCCTGCCCCTGCTCTGTATAACATCTCACCGGTCTTCCGTATATTTTTGGCTTTGAGCCGCGAACTTACGGTCTCCAATTTGTCGACCAGCTAAAGCTTTACTGATGAGAGGTACTCCCCTAAAATAGTATGCAGATGGGTGGATCGACAAATTGGTGACCACCTACTGTTTACACTTCGTTCTGGTTCCGATAACCTGCGAGGTACAGGCCAATATGGGCTGCTTCTCGAACTGAGAGCCATCTGCCATGCAGTATTAGATCCAATACGCTGGTGGATGTCGCCTGCCTCTGCTCTGTATAATATCTCACCGGTCTTCCGTACATTTTTGGCTTTGAGCCGCGAACTTACGGTCTCCAATTTGTCGACCAGCTAAAGCTTTACTGATGAGAGGTACTCCCCGAAAATAGTATGCAGATGGGTGGATCGACAAATTGGTGACCACCTACTGTTTACACTTCGTTCTGGTTCGGATAACCTGCGAGGTACAGACCAATATGGGCTGCTTCTCGAACTGAGAGCCATCTGCCATGCAGTATTAGATCCAATACGCTGGTGGATGTCGCCTGCCCCTGCTCTGTATAACATCTCACCGGTCTTCCGTACATTTTTGGCTTTGAGCCGCGAACTTACGGTCTCCAATTTGTCGACCAGCTAAAGCTTTACTGATGAGAGGTACTCCCCGAAAATAGTATGCAGATGGGTGGATCGACAAATTGGTGACCACCTACTGTTTACACTTCGTTCTGGTTCCGATAACCTGCGAGGTACAGACCAATATGGGCTGCCTCTCGAACTGAGAGCCATCTGCCATGCAGTATTAGATCCAATACGCTGGTGGATGTCGCCTGCCCCTGCTCTGTATAACATCTCACCGGTCTTCCGAATATTTTTGGATGGGTGGATCGACAAATTGGTGACCACCTACTCTTTACACTTAGTTCTGGTTCTGATAACCTGCGAGGTCAATATGGGCTGCTTCTCGAACTGAGAGCCATCTGCCATGAAGTATTAGATCTAATACGCTGGTGGATGTCGCCTGCTCCTGCTCTCTACAACATCTCATCGCTCTTGCGCAGTTTTTTGGCTTTAAGCCGCGAACTCACGGTCTCTAATCCAATTTGTCGACCAGCCAAAGCTGTACTGATGAGGTGTAGATTCCGAAACTAGTATGCAGATGGGTTGATCGACAAATTGGTGCAAGGCCGTATCCAGCTTAGAGTAAAAGAGGGGGGGGGGGCAGAGAACAGAACATCTTCACGAAAAAATAGCGCCGCACACAAAAATTTTCTAAAATGATTTTATTTTTTGTTCGGCGTTAATTTATTAACTTACTGTCCGGCTAAAAAGGGGGGCAACTGCCCCCCCTTGCCCCCCACCCTGGATACGCCCTTGAATTGGTGACCACCTGCTCTTTATTAAAAATGAATGGCAAGTTCAAGTGCAAATTAAAATTTCTGAAGCTAACGAAATGCCCAACTTTTGTGAATATAGACAGATTTTTTTTCCAATCTCTCGGATGATAAATCATTCTATTGGGCTAGTACTAGGAAATCTCTTGCTACCACCCTAATCAAGCATGACCAATTTAACTCCGATGCTAATGAGTGATATTTAAATTATTTTCATCATTAATAAAACTACGGTTTTTAACTTTACTAGTCCTGGGACATCTAAGATATTTGAAAAGTGTATGACTGGGTGTTTATGGCCAACTTCACCCAAATAAGGTTTTGTGCCAGTTGTAGAGCCTGTAAGTGAAACAAGAGTTATAACTTTTAACGGTACAATAGTTTCGTGAAATTATATAAGTAGAAAGAAAAACTAATTTCACCATTTTGAATTTTTACAAACTTTTTATGCTTTACTCTTAACTTATTATATTTTTTTACCTTACATTTTACCTTTTTATTTTGTTCTGAATCTTAACAGGCCTATCCACGCAACTAACCAAACTTCAGTTATTCACACAGCCCAATAGTGGTGCCCATATCACACCTAAACCAAACTTATATTCCTTATATTATTGGAATAAAACCTTTGTGTTGGAATTTAACACCTTGTGTCTCGATAACGAAGCATTTTTGGACTATAATTTATTATGAAAACTTAGGGTTACCTTTCGATATAGAATACAAGATTGACATTTGGTAGTTTACTTTTTCGATAATATTATCTTTTGGCTTAGATTCTAACAAGGAATTGTTCAAGCTTCAATTGCATAATCACACCCTGCATCATCAAATATATTCAAATATACAATATTAATATACAAAATGTATAATAACCATTCTAACAAAGTCATGTCAAGGTGAAAACCAACTCGATAAAAAAATGAAGAAAAACTTCTTACGGAATATTTATAGATGCACTTTCATATTAAGTGACAAATCCATGCATAAAGAAATAATTAACATACTTGTCCCATATTCCACCACACATTACGTTTTAATTGCGAAACAAGTTACAAGGGACAAGTGATTGAACAATGATTTTTTTTGCCATGAAAACTGACGTCAAATTTCGTGTGGTCAGCAGTCACTCACCTATTATTGTTAATGAAAAATTAGCCTTGACTCTCTCTTTTTTATCCTTGGCCGTCCTAACGATTAGCGTAAATCTTTGTTTGCGCTACATTAAATTATAATAATGCATGTTTAAACTTGAATAATAAAATATTTAGTCCCGTGTAAATGGTATAAAAATCGGATTATTGTTGCCGCTTAATGAGCTTAATTAACCCATGTACAGAGCGCGAACAATTAATGCGCAACTCACGTGTATAATGCACCCCATTAGAGCAGCCGGTTAATGAGCAGGAGGTACATAATAATAGTGACGTTAATTCTTAACCACCCGGTATCCCTTACATGCACTTATGCTAATAAACTGCAATTAGCCTTTCTAATTTAAAAATTGTTCATATGTCTATAGATGAATGCACGTTTGGAATCAGATACAAGGACACACGTGTCAAGTGCTTACGTCATGAGTTGGACATTGCCTATAGGGATAAGTATATAAAAAAAATCTTATAAAAAATTAGCAACCTCATCTCTCTTTCTCTCTCCAAGTCTCTTGAATTTAGCCATCACACGTCCGAATAGGAATCGATCGGTATGCGCAGCATCCCTCGACCATGAGCGAAATCAAGAGCGCCCTAACCCTGAATTTACCCTTCGACATCAACATTTTCTCATTCTGTCGTGGACTGTGGCGTTTCGTCCTCATGTAGAGCATCGTAGCCTATATCATCGACGAACATCTAGAACATCCGAGCTTTCAGAGTGTGTCTGTGTTTATGTACTCCTGCAGAACCGCACGTAACTAAAGAAGCTGACAACAGGTAAGAGTAGTAGGAGTATGTTTGTTTAGTCAATAACGCCTTGTCATTATGTTATGCTATTCTGTAGAACTTGCGGTTAAAAGTGATAAAAAAAAACTAAAGGTAATGGGCTTGTTAGTTTTGTAGTGGAATTTGTAACGCCCGATAAGTCAACGGGGAACGTTGCTTTGCTAACCACAGGTCTTTATACTTCGAAACATTTTGCTTATTGCGGTTTTTGTTTTTGTTTACTTTCAAGTGAAACAAATTCTTGCTCTTTCATGCTGTAAAGGGCTGCTTTTAATAGCTTCACTTTTTTTAATTTTTTAGAATGTTTTATTTTGTCTGGTTGACATATGAGTTACTGCTAGGGTTAGGGGCTATGTAAGGTCGATATAAAAAAAAAGAAAAAAGTCATGGATAGTTTATTACCTTGTTGGCAAGACACGAATAAATTGTTGCAAATAGACATGAATTTAGTGCGTTAACTAATTAAATTAAAATCAAACAAAATATAAAACACCTTTTTCCTGAGAATTCACAACGCCGAATTTCGTAAATGCTATGTGCAAGTTTTACTCGTAAAGGGGGGGGGGGGGTAAAATTTTATCTGACGAGGCTCCAATAACCAGTCCAATTATTATTAATAATTCTCGATGATAATGGTCACAAGAGAATCCTTCAAATACCTTTCCTCGTGAACTATAAGAGAAATTCGGGTTCAGCATTTCCTGTTTTGTAATCGGAACCAAAATAGTTCTTGCATTTACGAAGGAAGCTTAAATAACTATTTCTAAATATTTTGCAGAAGTAATATCTGAGATTTTAAATAAAATTCCTTTGGCCGATCGACGTATATCATATATCGTAGTCAGCATAAAAATATTTATGAGTTACGAGAAGCTTCTCTAAGGGCTTTTGCAGAGATTCAAAGAAGACCAGTTTCAATAAAAATGCATTAAGAACAACTTTGCCATAAATGTATTAGGGTCAGTGAGTTCCACTTTGAACCATTGCAATAATCCGAGCAATCCAGGCAATCTCAAAGACAATGATATATTGTACAGAAAAATAGAAGAGGCTCCAACTAATCCTGAAATCCAAGCAAAAGGAAAAGTTGAATTAGATTGAGGACAAGAAAGAGTTGGATAAAAAGAGCTAAGGTGGTAGATCTTACTCCGGAAGTAGTCCAGTTCGAGGAACGGAAACTTCTTAAACTTGAGTTAAAGATCAGGATTAACTGGGTGGGTTTCTCACTAATCAATGTAATATCACAATCTCTTCAAGTCACCATATTTGGAGCCATCAGAAAAAATAATTTCTAGAAATATAAAAGAAGCTGAAAAAAATAAAAAAGAAGAAACCATAAAAAATTATAGACGCCGAGAAAGATTTAATAGAACTTGAGAATAAGGTCGATCTTTAAGTCGAAGGCTTCAAGAAGAAAATGCCGGAGGAAGTCGATGAGGCGTTCTGGTATCATCGTAAGCCTAAGGAAAAGCCCGAGGAAGAAATTGCTGAATCTGTTATAATCAAGATTATCATGAAGAAGAAAGGAAGATAGGATCATGAAATTTCCAGAACAGAAAAAGCAGGAAACTCCGGAATAAACTACTAAAATTAAACCCATTATACAAGATGAAACGGATATCAATCAATCAATTTATTCAGTCAACAAATACATGATTTTTACCTTTACCTACCTACCTTACTAATGCTTTCTTGTACATTAACTTGTATAGACTGCATTCTATCAAAAAATGTTTTCAAAAGTCACTTGCAATTGTGTTAGCGACGACCGCCTGCACCAATACCAAATAATACCTACCAAGATTGTTTTATTAACTGATTAAAACGAGACCGAAAGATGGATTCTTAGGTAGTTTGGAATTATTTCGATTTTAAGTTTCTGATAAAAGAGCAGGATTAAAGTGGTTACATAGCGGTGATTCAAAATAACTTTGACAAACTTCAGCAGGTGATTATTGGGATCCTTCTAATACCAAAAATCTTAAAAAGTTTGCGAGCATAAACGGTCGATGTTGGATTAACGTCGACAAGACGTCTAATAGTAGTAGTAAATAATGGGGGGGGCGAAGCCTTGTGACTAGGCCTTAGATGCCCTTTTCACAATCCCCGATCCACGCATCCCTACTCCACCAAGGCCTTCATTCCCTCCACGAGTCGACCCTTCCCTGTAATGAAGGAGAGTATTCTGTCCCATTTCAGAGTCGGAAGCTCCTCTCGATGAAGAAAAGCGGCTCCAAGTGTCCTATGGCTCAGTCGCGCTCACCAGAAAGTGGTATGACGACTTTTCCCCTGGTCCATAGTGGGTGCAGAGTGGACTTTCGGCCATTTTTAGGAGGTGTACGTACCTGTTTAGTCTGCAGTGTCCAGTAGGGATCCCTACAAGGTCTCCCAGGCACTGCCGGTTTCTCCCAAAAAGCCACGACGTCTTGGATCTATCCGGGTTAGGGTAAATTTTCTTGGTCTGTCTACATATTCCTGACTGTATCCAGTTTATCCTTGTACTGTCCCATGCCCATTCATTCAGAGTGTGAGAGATGTACCTTTTACTTACTCCTAGATATGGCTTTGGTCCAGTAAAGCATGTCTGGGAACCACGCTTGGCTCATTCATAGGCATGCTCGTTCCCTTCGATGCCGCTATGTCCAGTAGCCCATCTCAGAGTTACCCTTTTTCTTTCTACCAGTGACTCTAGAGCATCCCTACAAACGCCTTCAACGAGTCTTGAACTAGTTCTGTTCCGGCAGATGGCTCGCAGAGCCGCCTGACTGTTGGTTCGATATAGATATCCTGCTCTGCTCTCTGTTTGACTTCTGTTCATCTGGCCACCTCGAGTATTGCAAACACCTCCGCCTGGAAAACTGTCGTGTGGCTTCCCAAAACGAAACCCTCACCGTCTACATGACCTGCCTTGTATATTCCGGCTCCTGACGACTGTGTATTAGCCACTCTTGATCCGCCTGTATACCATACCTGATTATTCTCAGAAGGTTGCTGAAGCAGCTCTTCCGTGAATTCGTCCTTTATTGGGATGTTTATCCCAAATGGCTGTTTCAGTCTCAGCTGATCGCGTATGCGACAGGACAATCGGGATGTCCCGCTGAATGAAGCTGGCGATATGCTAGTGACCACTTTCCATAGCTGTATCTTTCCACTGGCCTCAGCAATTCATCCTTCTGCAGGACGCCTTTGCCTCTCTCTTATCACAGATTGGAAGCTTTGGTAGACCCAGACTGTTCTGAATGCACCCGTTATGACTAGGCAGACTGTTCTCTGCAGTCTGGCCAACCTCAGCACGTAGCATGCCCTGGCCACCGCTGGCCACCAGACCACGGCCCCGGAGGGTATCCTCAGTCTGAAGTCTGATTGCCGCAGTGTCGAGCGAGTGCAGGACATGTGGCTTTAGACCTCACTTCCTGTCCACTGTCCTGCGTAGTTGCCATGTCAGTGCTGTTGCCTTATTGCATGACTTTTCCACGTGAGTTTTCTAGCTAAGCCCGCTGTCGATGGTATCCCCCTGGTACTTAGCCTCATGGTATAGTAGCAGAGGTTCACCGTAGAACGTGAAGGTTAGCGGAATCCTGTAGTTTTTGTTTGACAGCCCCGTCTCGATACACCATTGTTCTATTATTCTACATACCCTTTGAATTCGATCACACGTGCTGCCACCGAACTTTCCTGATATCATTGTGCACTGAACCCCTCGGCTTGTAGCCTCTCCAAAGCACTATCCATTAAGAGACACCTAGTCGAGGTGATAAGCAGATGCCTTGTGGACACCCGCCTTCGACCCCGATTTCCCTCTTATGATCTCCCGGAGAAGCCGTAACCTTACGGTTGCGGAGTGCCGATCTGACCCAGCTTAACAACTGCGTTGGGGTTCCCAGGCCCCAAGGGCCTCCCAGATGTTGTTTGTTCTGGCTTTGTCGATTACTCCCTCAATGTCGAACAAGAGTGCCAACAGCACTTCCTTATGCCTTCTCTATTTTATCCACTACAGAGTGGAGGGTCGTGTCGGTCGCCTTCCCCTTGCTGTAGGTATGTTGATCTTTGTTTATGGCATGTCTTCTCAAAATTTCCTCTGTGATGTACCTATCAATTATCTTTTCTAATGTTTTCATTAGAAATGTCAAACTTATGGGACTGAACAATTTGGCGACGTTATAGTCACCTTTCCCAGCTTTTAGTAGGCGAGACATCTAACCTCGACGTTAGTTAGAAAGTCATTGGGGGCCACAATTTACACTGATTTTGACGTCGGAATTAGTTTACATTTAGCCAGAAAACCCAAAAGTGTTGTGTCAACCTAACACTTTCTGTTACAATTTTTTTATTTATGTAAACATGCCATATGAGTTGGCGCAGAATGAGAGGCGCTTACACACATAATTTTGATGTTTATGTCACTGACAAATAATCGGCAGAAAGGCCAATAGACTGTCTGCTTTTTGTTAAGAACTTAGAAGATTTTTAGATCTAAATAATGCGATTTAATTACATACGAAAAGTTTATATTAGGCCCTTGCTGAAGAGGATAGGCACATAAAGACAACGAATTCTAAATTTAGTTGGGTCAATTTGCAGACACATCTTTAATGTTGTATAACGCAAGCAAAGTACTTTAATCAAAACAGCCAAAAATTATTATCCCCAGGTGTCCGCACATTGGCCCAACCCTTCCGACCCAGGCTTAATAACAAATTAAATCTTGGTAAATTTCCTTTTATGGTGTGTCCCATATTATAGGCCAAGGACGGATCTCGGGGAATAGGGAACAATAAGGCTTCGCCTTCAGTCTGTTTGCACAAGAGGTAATTCAATGTTCTTTCGAATCAGGCTTAAATGAAATTACGGGCCTTTAACGTTGTTTGCTGCGCCTCTAATGTCCCCGTCGCGAAGATGGAGGAAGAAAATGGATAGTTACAAAATGTAATAAAACACTGCCGTTCTGCGGGAATATATTATCTTTTGAAAGGATTTCATTCTGGGAAAAGCTGCTGTCAGGGTCCGTTTTAGTTGTTTTTCTAGTTATTTGTCAAGACGACTCATTTCGGTATTGATTTATTGTCAAGGTGTTTTTGATAAACAAAAACTCTTTTTTCCCCCAACTTTGAGACAAGTTTTTCAGGCGGCTTTCAAGGTGGAATCGCAATAGTTTTTGAAAAACACCGGACGTGAAATGGATTTAATAAAAATCAATCGATGATTAGATAAACATTTTCAATGTCAACTATACATAGAATAACAGTAGATGCAATTATTTGCGTTAGAAGAACCATCGAGACAAATTGGCTATCGACAATAGTCACTCATTTGGCTAATTATTGTTGTTGTATGCCCACGACTGCCAATGTTTATTTAAACTTCAAGCAATACACGTTGGCTAATAACCGTAACATTGTTAATTATCCGCATTTACTGAATGTGCAGGCGTATTGTATTTTTGCTTAAAACAATGGTTATTATGTAGTTATATTTTCACCAGTTCTTTTGTTGCGTTAAAGGTATCTGCTTGACGGAGCCAATAATTGAGTAGGCAGAAATCTAGAGGGATTATAAAATAATATGATAATTAAAATAAACATTTATTATTAATTGTTAATTCCACTATCATAATATGGTAGGTAGTTGTTCCTAATTTTTATCAAACTGGTTACATAACTTATTGATAAATCAGAGAAAACGATTTTTGGGGCATTTCCAATGCAATAAACCATCTGACATTTTGATTTAATATTACTAATTTTATAAAAGTTGGCTCATCGAAAAGAATCCACCCCGTTTTTCTTCCAATTGAGTGTATACATGGAAAATTGCCCTCGAAACTCGTTTTTAGGGATAACAAATTTTGGGGTGGTTTTTTCACTCCCTAACTTGAGTCCACAAGAGAAGGTAAGCGTTGATCTTGAAATTTTAAATGGAAAGAGGGGTCGAAAGATACCTCGTTCTGAAGGTATCAAGGTTTGTTCATTTGTCAAGTTTCATGTCATTTTAGCCTAGATAATAAAAAAAATACAGGTGTCTCGATATTAGGTTACATAATTTTAAAAGCATATTTTTCGACCAAAAATGATGCAATCATTGCATATAAACATAGGCTCACATATGCTTCGTTTCTAAGATACAAGGTGTTAAACTTCTTTCATTTTTTGATTGTTTCTTAGAGTTAACTGAGTTTCTTAGAGTTTGTCTTAGAGTTCTAGAGTTAACTCAAATTTTAATTTTAACAGGGTCTATTTATTTCTGTGGTCGGCATCCATTTTATCACCTATTTTTATTTTTTTTAAATCGTGCAAAAGAGTTCACGTTTTTCAATGATTTTTAGTGCAAACAGTACCCCTTTTTTGGACTAGTGGAAAACAATAGTTTTTCTACAAGAGTACTTATTATGTCACTTTCCCGTACGCATTTTGTTTTTGAAAGCTTTACTTTCCCGCATGGCGTGCGTGAAAGTAAATTTGGCGTGCGCAAAAGTAAATATTTAAAGAATGACTGATTTATAATATAATTTAGACTTTATAATTTGTTTATCTAAATAGGTGCATCTGCCTTACAGCCGTATCAAACATTTTTATTTGTTTTAAAGAACTATTATGCTTGCAATTATTGATTTTTGATACAAAATATACCTATAAAATACATACTTTTTTTTCTAATGTCACCAGTTCATGTCTGAAACATTACGTCACGCCAACAATCACACCAAGTTTTTGTCATAACAACCAATTGATTGTTGATTAATTCAGCTGTCATACTGTTGACAAAGATAAAGTTGCTTATGTAGTGTATGTTTATTTTTTGTTTATGTTACAATGAATTGGCTCGTAGAAAAAATATTGTTCCTAACTCGTGCGGAAAGTGTCTTTCCCGCACACTACTTTCACGCACGCCGTGCGGGAAAGTAAAGCTTTCGAAAACAAAATGCGTGCGGGAAAGTGACATAATAAGCACGCTCGTAGAAAAAAGTCTTTTTTCTATTCGCGTGCGCGATAGTTTACTTTTCCGCACGAAGTTGAGTGCGGGAAGTTGCACTTTTCCGCACAGTGCGGAAAAGTAAAAAACCTCAATTGGCTGCTATTTTGCTTTAAATAACCTTGGTAACTATGGTTGGTATGGAAGAACGTAATAAGGACCAGTAAAACTACCATGATTTTTAGTTGTCAGGAATGGTGGCATTAGGTGCTTGGTATACCATCTTACTTATACCTGTACTGCATCTTTAATTTTAGTTTTGCAAAAAAGGCAGGATATCGATCCCAACATTTTTTCATTGAAAAGGTTGATTTCTTTAATTATTGCTCTGTGCGATTAAAGTAAGCAAACATCATTCATCGCGCAGCTGAGCCAATAAATACCAATATATTGACAGAGTTTTAGGCCGACTTTTACTAACTATCAGTAAAACTTCAGTTTGAAGTTAAAATACCAGATATGACGTACCTACATCGAATTGTTTACCTGACAGATAAACAACGCCATGCCTGGTGTTTTAACTTCAAACTGAAGTTTTACTGATAATTGTAAAAGTCGTCCTTACTCGTAGAAAAAATATTGTTTCTAACATTTGCGGAAAGTATCTTTTCCGCACTTGTTAGGAAAATAACTATTTTGCACTATGCTATATTTGTATGAAATAAATATCATAAACTTAGTTTTCCATTTTTAATTAACTAGTCACTACAATTACTGTTAAAATAAACGTTACAATTAGAACAATTATTTAAATTTACCTTAGACGGAAGAGAAGGAAGCACCTGATTATTATCAACAAATTGAGTATGAGTAGTTCAAGACGCTGGTTGAACAAAACAGGAAGGTGTATCTGCTTATCATTAAAATCATTTGGATTCTTCACATCTTGATGAAGAAATTAATCAATTTCTAAGAATTTAGCTAATTTTATTCTACTGAAAAAAAATTTTTCTACCTATCCTTAGGCAACGTAGAAGACTTCCAGCCTCCGTGTCTTTTGAGGCTCAAAATCACTCGACCTTCGGTCTCGTTTAACAATTTTCACGTTGCGTGCAAAAAAGATGTACTTTTTGCACTTATTGCATAAATAACTATTAGAGCTCGCCACTAATCGCTTCATGTTAAAAAACTGAATTTTATATTCAATTTAGAAACTTCCTTTCCTTTCTTTTTCGTATCTGTCATTATTTTCATTAAATTAGTACCTAGGATATCCACATATTTTTTCCATAAAACATATCTATGCTTGCTCCTTCGCGTTTAGATTTCTAGATACGCATTAAAATAGAATGTAATTTCTCGAAAACGGCGAGATACAGAAAAAAAACATGCAAGGGCCAAAAAACAAATTGAATAAAGTATTCAGGCTTTCAGGAAGAAACCATCAGTGGAGGGGTATAAAAAAGTTTGGGGGGTACAAAGGAATACATCCTCAGAAAAAATACAATGTAGATTCCTGCTATCAGCTGGTATATACTTTATAATAAAAGTAAAAAAGTTATAAAATAGTTATTTATGTATTAAGAGCGAAAAGTACAACTTTTTTGCTCGGAGAGTGAAGTTTGCCGCTCGACGCGAAGCGGAGAGCGGCAATCACTCGAGAGCAAAAAAGTTACTTTTTGCTCGTAATGCATACAACGTTTTTTCTGCAAACCATCAATTTCAAATAATGTGAATCACAACCGAGCATAACTGAAGTCACAATCTGAAAATTTAAATCAAAGTGACAATGACGCTTTAAATAATTGGTTGAGTGGTGGTAGTTGCTGTTGACAGCAAGCGATAAAATGTTTTTCGCTTGCTGTTCTGGGCAACGCGCGGAAAAGTAAACTCACATTCTGATCCTCAAAAATGGTTAGGTTTTCGTTTGTCTAATGAAAGCGTAAAATGCGTCATTATTTGACGTTTGTAGGAAATAGTTATTTATGTATTAAGAGCGAAAAGTACAACTTTTTTGCTCGGAGAGTGAAGTTTGCCGCGCGACGCGAAGCGGAGAGCGGCAATCACTGAGAGCAAAAAAGCTACTTTGTGCTCGTAATGCATACAACGTTTTTTCTTCAAACGATCAATTTCAAATAATGTGAATCACAACTGAGCATAACTGAAAACACAATCTGAAAATTTAAATCAAAGTGACAATGACGTTTTTAATAATTGGTTGAGTGGTGGTAGTTGCTATTGACAGCAAGCGAAAAAATCTTTTTCGCTTGCTGTCCTGGGCAACGCGCGGAAAAGTACACTCACATTCTGATCCTCAAAAAAGGCTAGGTTTTCGTTTGTCAAATGAACGCGTAAAATGCGTCATTATTTGACGTTTGTAGAAAAAATATATATGTGGAGGTTCGGTACGATTTAAAAAAATCCAGGAAAGCCAAGTAAGTCTTGAACCCTCAGAAGACAGTCAAAAACTCTCGTCGTAACTGATTACTCCGCAGATTTCTGCCGATCAGGGATTTGTTTTGTGTGGATCCTAGTTTGGTTCTCTGTTCGAACTTATCCAATTTCTGATGGGTTCCAATAGAGCAGAGAGGCTCTTTGTTTCAATAGAGAACCAAACCAATTTCGGATCATCAAAAAATGCCCAGAAACCGATTTTGGCGACTTGCGCAGACTTTGGGTTGTTTTCTGACGATTCCGTACAGATTTGAGTCCATTGAATTCGACCGTTAAATGAGTTAAACACTTTTGGTGTATATCTAAGGGTACAAATGATTGCGGTAAATCTTAACCAAATGAGGTAAAATTAGGCAAAGCCCCTAAAATTCATAACAAATTGACTTAGAAATCAGTTTGTTATGAATATATATATATATATAAAGCTTTTTCCGTTAGATACTGCGTTTATTAGACCTGACGCAATTACAGAGGCGGCAGACATTATCAAAGGAAATGAGACAATGGGCGAAGTGATCTCCCATACTTCCCGACGTTGACTGATTCGACTGTGGTGAGCTCCGTGGTATTTATTCCCCCGTCGTCGCACTGCAGTGGAAAGACTGTGGCGGGGAGAGGGTTTGGTGCACTTGAAGTATGTCGTAGAACTCGCTTCCAGTCTGCATTTAGGAACGTAATTTCCAGCTTCATGTTGAAATTATTGTCGTGTTTAAAGATCTCAATGGACTCTCCCGTTAGTCTCGTATAGAAACGTTGCGATTGATATAAGACATCCACCTCGTTGAGAAGGATATCGCGACCTTCGGAGAGCGTGCTCTGCTACTGCTGACTTTTGTGTTTGTCCCAGCCTGCAACTCCTCTTGTGTTCCGTAATCCTCGTGTTGACACTGCATTTTCTGGTGCCAATGTATACCGAGCCACAGCTGCATGGAACTCGGTAAACTCGGGGAGCCGATTGGGGATCTGCAGTCTTTGGCCGATCTCAAGCTCTGTTTTATAGTACGGGCGGGTTGAAAGACAGTTTTAATACGGTGCTTTTTCAGTAGCCTGCCGATCCTGTCTGTTACTACAGTATTCATTCCAACCAAGGGCTCTTTCTAGATGCTTAATTTCCCGTTCCAATTCAGCCGGCTCACAAATTCTCTTGGCTCTCACAGACAGAGTTTTTATGACTCCCCTTTTTTGTGTGGGATGATGATTTGATTCGTTATTGAGGTATCGGTTAGTGTGTCTTGGTTTTGTATAAACGGTATGCGCTTACCATTCGGCATTAATTCTGCAACGCACAAAACCACCAAAAAGCAGCAATCTCACCTTTGCAGAGAGGAAAGCTCTGAAAGGAAAGGAAACGCAACAGTAGAAATGTCAACATCGGATTACGAAGGAAAAATCAGGACACTGTTTGGCTGTACGGTTTGCCAAAGATCCACAAATCAGGTATGCCACTGAGACCCATCGTGAGCACCATAGGAAGCCCGACCTACGAAATCGCGAAGCACCTCACAAAACGGCTGCAACATAAAATAGGAAATACTGATAGCTTTATAAAAGACTCCACACTCATTTCGTCGAAAAACTGCATTCTTTGACTTTTCCTACAGGAGAAATTCTCGTTAGCCTCAATGTTGGTCCGCTCTTCACTATGGTACCGTTAAGGAAGCCATGGAATATATTAACCAGGACTTTTCTCAAGATATAGCCAAGTTGTTCCAACATTGACTAACTTCTATACAGTGAGATTTTTTTAACTTTGAACATATAACGCTATTTTCCCTATGTTCAATTTTAGAAAAACCATCGCAATGCATTGCTGTCAGATCTTAACTTCAGATATCTGTACAGATAACTTTAACAGCTCGAAAACTTCAAACTTTACTTTTTATAACGCTGCTTTTAGTAAACTTTTTGCTGAATATTTTTCATAGACTTTAGATAATGTATTCTAAACAGGAAAAAATAGAATCGTATTCTTACAAAAATGAAAATAGCCTTAGGAAAGTGCGTCATTTATTTGCAACGAGTCATCCAGACAGGCCCATTTCTTCTATTGCAACGATACATAATCGTCAAGATGTTTCATTCAGAAGGATGTGTAGTTAACTCTCATAGGAAGAGGAGCAAACAACCGCATGTTCTTACAGAGGTATTAAAACTGGAAATTTTATGTTTTATGGAAGAAAATCCTGGATCCACCTTAAAACAAGTGGCTGATTATTTCCAAATTTCAAAATTTTCTGTGCGAAGGATCCTAAAAGAATTCAAGTTCAAATCCTACAAATACTCTAATCATCAAGTGCTCTAGGGAGGACGACAAAGAGAGACGAACAGAAGATTTCTGTGAAAGATTCCTAAATTTACTCCATAGGAATGGCAAAATTTTGCGAAACATTGTATTTACAGATGAAGCATCCTTTTCATTAAATGGTTGTGTAAATTCCCAAAATTATAGGTAAAGAACTTTTTTAGAAATCGCCTGAATTCTCTTTTTTAATCTCCTAATTACCTACTGTTTTTAGATACTGGTCTCAAACAAATCAGCATTTACAAAATTTACCTCACTCCCAATATAATGCAAGGGTCAACGTGTGGATAGGCATAATTGGAGATACACTTATAGGACCATTTTTTATTGAAGGGAATTTAAATTCGGCTACATTTTTAAACCTGCTCCGTGACCAAATTATGCCCGAAATTGAAAATTTGAATATTGAAAATTCGTGGCTTCAAATGGATGGCGCTCCTGCTCATTCCACGAACGAAGTTAGAAATTTCCTCAATCAAGATTTTCCTGACAGGTGGATAGGAAGGTTTGGGCTTATTTCATGGCCACCAAGGTCCCCTGACCTCTCCCCAAACGACTTCTTTTTATGAGGCTATCTAAAGTCGAAAATTTATAACAATGCTGAAATTGAGAATGTGGACGTTTTAAAACAACTTATGCGAACAGCCTGCAACGAATTTAATCAAAATTTCTTAAGAAACACAGTTCGTGCCTTTCAAGATCGACTTGCATATTGTTTAGAACGCGAAGGGGGACATTTTGATAATTAGTTATAAACTTTTAATTTTCTAGTGTTGTTAGTAAATGTTTTCTTGTTATAAAAATGTTATTTCATTGGTGGATATCATTGGCGGATTAGGACAAAGCAGCAAATTACACAACTCTCTCTGTGCCTGTGCCTCTCTGCTTTGGCAGAGAGATAGTTTTGTAATTTGCTGCCTTGTCCCAATCCGACAACCATATCAACCAATTACTTTTCTACGACTGTATACCGTTTTATCAATGTTATTTAATGTTTAAAAGCGATGTCTAAATTGAAATAATTAACGAAATATAATTGGAGGCTTTTTTGATGTTTTACCTTTACCTAAACATCAACGTCTGACACCAATGCTTTGAGATGATTTTTTTAACATTGAACATAGTGAAAATTGCTTGTATGTTCAGAGATAATGGTAATGGAAAGAAGATTTCTACGAGCAAACTGGTGTAGCAATGGGCAGCCCCTTAGTCTAGTAATAGTCAACTATTATATGAAAGTTTTCGAAGTCATGTCGTTGGCAACGGCAAAGAAGAGGCCAAAGTGCTGGTTCCGTTACGTGGACGACACTTTTGTTATTTGGAGCCATGGTGAAGGCGAACTTCAAAACTTCCTCTTACACCTCAACTCTATCAACCCAAAAATTCAATTTACTATGGAGATAGAAAAGGAAGGACGCCTACCGTTTTTGGATGTTTTGGTAACAAGGAGGCTGAATGGTAAGCTTGTGTACACCGTTTATAGAAAACCAACACACGCTGACCGATAGCTCAATAACAAATCAAATCATTATCCCAGACAGAAAAGGGGAGTTATAAAGACTCAGTCTGTGAGAGCCAAGAGAATTTGTGAGTCGACTGAATTGAAACGGGAAATGAAGGAGTCTCGAAAGGGCCTTTGGCTGGAATGGATACAGCAAGCACGAGTTCGATAGGGTAGTCCGTCCAAGGAATGTATAGCGCCAGAAAGCAACAACGGGAGAACATAAAGAAAAGCGCTTATGGACTAGTCTACCACATCGTGAAAGTAGCGGACAAAATCGGCAGGCTACTGGAAAAGCATAATGTTAAAACTGTCTTTAAACTTACTTGTACAATACAACAGAGCTTGAGATCGGACAAAGACTCCCTATCGGCACGCAGAATTTACCGAGATCCATGCAGTTGTGGCTCGATATACATTGGCACCACAAAACGCAGGATGTTACAAGCTGCCACAGACACAAAAGTCAGCAGTAGCAGAGCACGCTCTCTCCGAAAGTCGAGCGTCTCCGAATCGCAGCGTTTCTATTCGAGACTAACGAAAGAGTTCTTTTAGATCTTTAAACACAACAACAATTTCAACAGGAAGTCCCTCCGCTGCAGCGCGACGGCGGCGGAATAATTACCACGGAACTCACCACAGTCGAATTAGTCAACGTGGAGAAGCACGGGATATCAATTTGCCCATTGCCTCATCGCCTTTGATCAAGTCTGCAGCAGTTGTAGACGAAACGTCAAGAAAAAAATCCATTGGACCACGGTTTCAAAGCCCGGAAAACACTTTATGTGTCGTCATTCAAATGTCGTTACGATCTGCACCCAAATGCGCAAGTTTCCCCCAATTTAACCGAATTTTTATCTTTTAAGGTTTAGGCGATCTCAACGATGAGCGGTGAATTCGAATAATCCTCTTAGCGTGTTTTAGTTTAAATTAATTTCCCAACAACTAAGCCGCGGATTGTCAAACTTTGTATACAAAATTAGATTATAATAAGCAAGTCAGAAGGTTGTAACCGAACTTCGTTGCCCATTATTGCGTGTCGCTTTTACCAAGTTTATAAAAAATTCTCTAATGACGGCCCAAGGCTATCGATTAAAATTTACAGCCCCAATTACAAAGTTAATTTACATGACAAAGTTTTAATTTATCATTAATAAAGTTTCCGATAGAGCTTTGCGGTGTTTAGGGGGCGCAAACCCCTCGCGGCGTTTATTAATTTGATACATCCACGTCGGCAATTTTTCCTTAACTCTTTCTAGTGATTATTATGAGAAGTTATGCAAATTTAATTTGGGAATAAAATGTACCCTCCGACGCCACAGCGGAAAATTAAACAAAGGCTCGATAATGAGGACACGTGGGCAAATTGCCTTTATTAAGCGTTTTACGAGTGGCTGATTGGCTAAACCGGTGCAGCGCCCTCTGAGCCTTTGTAATATGCTGAACTTCACGATTTACCCTTTCAGAGGGTACATCGCTTGATGAGCATGTTTAAGTGTTATCAGCAATTCTTCTATTTATCGATTTATAGAAGAAGTGAAAAATTGGATCAAATCTGTCAGTTAAATCACTCAATTGAGTTCTCGTATCCACTTAAAACAGACGATGTACTTGACGAAGGACTTGGGTTTAAGGGAAATTAAATTTACTTCTGCTCTTCACTGTGTGCAGCGCTGTTCGGGCTGTCAACAGTCCCAAATGTGCCACTTCCTAAACATCCATTCCCCGTCCAATTTTCCACGACCTTGACAGTTTCCTCTTCGACTCCCTGATATATGGAACTATCTGGCTAGTAAATTGCTGTCCAACTTGAAACTTTCTTAACGCCGTTTTCGTTCCCGTTTTCCCCAACTTGCTAAACGTATTGCAGGAAAGTGTCCCCTTTGAAAAGAGGATAGCCGGAAACTCAAACTGCGTGTCTGTTTGTTTGTTGATGTTACATCGTTTTGGGTCATGGTCGTCTACGTTCGTCCTTTGAGGCAAGTCGTGAGATGTGAAGGTTTAATTTTCCATGGGACGCAGGGTCGTAAACGGTGTTGCAAATTAGAATTTTAAGTGTTTTGCTTTACCAGTAAAACAGTCCACTGTATTTTAGCACTCCTTGAGTGTTGAAACGTCTACCTTACATCAGAGGCTTTTTTTATGAAGGCGTTTACTATTGCCATCTCAGAGAGATGCATAATCGGTTCAATGCTTCTTCTTCTTCTGGGCTTTTTCTAAAGAGTGTTTTATCACATTTTGAAGGTTTTCATTGTCCACAAATGCGTTATCAAATCTTTCTTGCATCTCGATGTTGACTTATTCGACTACTGAACCATCCGTCTTATTTTTAAACTCTTATCGCCGTGAGGAGGGTCGTGGAGGGTCTAGAATTGGGGTGGAACCCAGTTTTTTTGAGGTACATGGATACAATCCAGAACTCGCTTCTAATCTGAATTTAGGGGCGTAAATTCTTCTTTTCTGTTGAACTTGTTGTCATGTTTAAAGGTATCAATGGCTCTCCTGGTTAGAGAGACGCTGTGGGTATTCACGAAACTGACGATAGCTTTTTCAAAGAGGTGGATATCTTCGCCATTGATAACCTCAAGCTCGAGAACAAGCAAAGGAACTCCAGACTGGAAGCGAGTTTTGCATCATACGTCATGTGTGCCAAAAACCCCGCCCCACCCCAAACTCATCCCTTCACTTAAGCGTGACAGCGAGTGTATAAGTATGACGGAGCATTAATTAGTAGAATCAGTGTGGCCAGATGTACTGTTTTAACAGAAGATCTAGTGTTTTCACCACCTGCGTGTTCTACTATTTTCAATATTACATCTACTGTTTTTTTTACATTTCGTCAAACTTCAGTTATTGCAAAATATATTGTATGTATATTATAACTTTTTGTATTTTGAATTAACTTAATAAATATAAACGAATATTTATATATATTATCAGTAACAAAGTGTAATCCGAGTATCGAATTATAGAAAGCTCTTCTATAAGGTATTGGAAATGGCGTGAAGCTATTATATAAGTCAATGACCTAGGAGATATGGACAACGCAAACAATTGCCAAATATTTCCCAAAAAAGTGTCCTGTTTTTTGGCCGGAAGTCCGCTTTTAAGGTACCCATGACGTAATTTCATCGACATGGCACATCAGTTATTGGTGAATCACGTTTTCGAATTATTTGACGTAAAGTGCAGGTTACTTCAATTCGCTGGAAGTGACGGCGTATTTTTATGGTACCCCAGCTAAAAACGGGAGCCAATACTGTAAAACATTAGGGTCCCTCCAGATGTAATATACTAGCTCCAACTAGTACCAACAATGACCTAGAACATATGAACAGAGCAAACAAATGCCGATACTTTCCTAAAAATGCTCCCGTTTCTTGACCGGATATTCGCTATTTTGTGTATTTTTAGTAAAACAACGGTGTTTTGCTTTAGTTTCTCTATCTTTTGTTCAGTTTCATTTCTAAACACTCCACAACCAAGAGACTTTCATTGTTATAAATTTCTTTGTTTTGCGAAAAGGTTGAGCTTTCATGATAAACAAACGATAAATAAAAATCTCTTGTTTATTCAAAAGAATGCTACTTCAAGTTTTCCTGTAAACAACGGAATTTTGTTTGCTAAACCTACTAAATATTGCGACATTGTTTTCTATAAACAAGGAAAATTCTAGTGGTAAATAGCTTTGTTTATCGAATTAGTACAGTTTCCTTTCTAAACACTCGACAAACAAGACACTTTCCTTGTTCTAAATTTTTTCTTCCCTAAAACGTTGAGCTTTCGTGATAAACAAACAATAAACAAAAATCACTTGTTTACCCCAAAAAGAGGCTGCTTCAAGTTTTCCTGTAAACAACAGGATTTTATTTTACTAAACCTACTAAATACTGCGACACTTTCTTTAAGCAAGGGAAATTCTTGTGGTAATATCTTTGTTTATCGAATTAGTACAATTTCCTTTCTTAACACTCGCCAGACAAGACACTTTCGTTTTTCTAAATTTCTTTGTTTTTCGAAAAGGTTGAGCTTTTATGATAAACAAACGATAAACAAAAATCTCTTGTTTATCTAAAAAAGGCTGTTTCAAGATTTCCTATAAACAACGGGATTTTATTTTACTAAACCTACTAAATACTGTGACACTGTTTTCTATAAACCAGGGAAATTCTTGTGGTAAATATCTTTGTTTATCGAATGAGTAGAGTTTCCTTTTTAAACACTCGACAAACAAGACACTTTCATTGTTCAAAATTTTTTTGTTTTGCGAAAAGGTTGAGCCTTCATGATAATCTAACGATAAATAAAAATCTCTCGTTTATTCAAAGGAATGCTGCTTCAAGTTTTCCTGTAAACAACGGGATTTTGTTTGTTAAACCTACCAAATATTGCGACATTGTTTTCTATAAACAAGGAAAATTCTAGTGGTAAATAGCTTTGTTTATCGAATGAGTACAGTTTCCTTTCTAAACACTCGTCAAACAAGACACTTTCCTTGTTCTAATTTTTTTTTCTCAAAAGTTGAGCTTTCGTGATAAACAAACGTTAAACAAAAATCACTTGTTTACCCAAAAAGAGGCTGCTTCAAGTTTTCCTATAAACAACGGGATTTTATTTTACTAAACCTACCAAATACTGCGACACTTTCTTTAAACAAGAGAAATTCTTGTGGTAATATCTTTGTTTATCGAATGAGTACAATTTCCTTTCTCAACACTCGCCAGACAAGACAATGTCGTTGTTCTAAATTTCTTTGTTTTTCGAAAATGTTGAGCTTTTATGATAAACAAACGATAAACAAAAATCTCTTGTTTATCTAAAAAAGGCTGTTTCAAGATTTCCTATAAACAACGGGATTTTATTTTACTAAACCTACTAAATACTGCGACACTGTGTTCTATAAACCAGGGAAATTCTTGTGGTAAATATCTTTGTTTATCGAATGAGTAGAGTATTCTTTCTAAACACTCGACAAATAAGACACTTTCATTGTTCAAAATTTTTTTGTTTTGCGAAAAAGTTGAGCCTTCATGATAATCTAACGATAAATAAAAATCTCTTGTTTATTCAAAGGAATGCTTCTTCAAGTTTTCCTGTAAACAACGGGATTTTGTTTGTTAAACCTACCAAATATTGCGACATTGTTTTCTATAAACAAGGAAAATTCTAGTGGTAAATAGCTTTGTTTATCGAATGAGTACAGTTTCCTTTCTAAACACTCGTCAAACAAGACACTTTCCTTGTTCTAATTTTTTTTCTCAAAAGTTGAGCTTTCTTGATAAACAAAAATCACTTGTTTACCCAAAAAGAGGCTGCTTCAAGTTTTCCTATAAACAACGGGATTTTATTGTACTAAACCTACCAAATACTGCGACACTTTCTTTAAACAAGGGAAATTCTTGTGGTAATATCTTTGTTTATCGAATGAGTACAATTTCCTTTCTCAACAATCGCCAGACAAGACACTTTCGTTGTTCTAAATTTCTTTGTTTTTCGAAAAGGATGAGCTTTTATGATAAACAAACGATAAACAAAAATCTCTTGCTTATCTAAAAAAGGCTGTTTCAAAATTTCCTATAAACAACGGGATTTTATGTTACTAAACCTACTAAATACTGCCACACTGTGTTCTATAAACCAGGGAAATTCTTGTGGTAAATATCTTTGTTTATCGAATGAGTAGAGTTTTCTTTCTAAACACTCGACAAATAAGACACTTTCATTGTTCAAAATTTTTTTGTTTTGCGAAAAAGTTGAGCCTTCATGATAATCTAACGATAAATAAAAATCTCTTGTTTATTCAAAGGAATGCTTCTTCAAGTTTTCCTGTAAACAACGGGATTTTGTTTGTTAAACCTACCAAATATTGCGACATTGTTTTCTATAAACAAGGAAAATTCTAGTGGTAAATAGCTTTGTTTATCGAATGAGTACAGTTTCCTTTCTAAACACTCGTCAAACAAGACACTAATTTTTTTTCTCAAAAGTTGAGCTTTCTTGATAAACAAAAATCACTTGTTTACCCAAAAAGAGGCTGCTTCAAGTTTTCCTATAAACAACGGGATTTTATTGTACTAAACCTACCAAATACTGCGACACTTTCTTTAAACAAGGGAAATTCTTGTGGTAATATCTTTGTTTATCGAATGAGTACAATTTCCTTTCTCAACAATCGCCAGACAAGACACTTTCGTTGTTCTAAATTTCTTTGTTTTTCGAAAAGGTTGAGCTTTTATGATAAACAAACAATAAACAAAAATCTCTTGTTTATCTAAAAAAGGCTGTTTCAAGATTTCCTATAAACAACGGGATTTTATTTTACTAAACCTACTGAATACTGCGACATTGTTTTCTATAAACCAGGGAAATTCTTGTGGTAAATATCTTTGTTTTTCGAATGAGTACAGTTTCCTTTCTAAACACTCGACAAACAAGACACTTTCATTGTTCTAAATTTTTTTGTTTTGCGAAAAGGTTGAGCGTTCATGATAATCAAACGATAAATAAAAATCTCTTGTTTATCCAAAGGAATGCTGCTTCAAGTTTTCCTGCAAACAACGGGATTTTGTTTGCTAAACCTACCAAATATTGCGACATTGTTTTCTATAAACAAGGAAAATTCTAGTGGTAAATAGCTTTGTTTATCGAATGAGTATAGTTTCCTTTCTAAACACTCGACAAACAAGACACTTTCCTTGTTCTAATTTTTTTTTCTAAAAGGTTGAGCTTTCGTGATAAACAAACGATAAACAAAAATCACTTGTTTACCCAAAAAGAGGCTGCTTCAAGTTTTCCTATAAACAACGGGATTTTATTTTACTAAACCTACCAAATACTGCGACATTTTCTTTAAACAAGAGAAATTCTTGTGGTAATATCTTTGTTTATCGAATGAGTACAATTTCCTTTCTCAACACTCGCCAGACAAGACAATTTCGTTGTTCTAAATTTCTTTGTTTTTCAAAAAGGTTGAGCTTTTATGATAAACAAACGATAAACAAAAATCTCTTGTTTATCTAATAAAGGCTGTTTCAAGATTTCCTATAAACAACGGGCTTTTATTTTACTAAACCTACTAAATACTGCGACACTGTTTTTTATAAACCAGGGAAATTTTTCTGGTAAATATCTTTGTTTTTCGAATGAGTACAGTTTCCTTTCTAAACACTCGACAAACAAGACACTTTCATTGTTCTAAATTTTTTTGTTTTGCGAAAAGGTTGAGCCTTCATGATAATCTAACGATAAATAAAAATCTCTTGTTTATTCAAAGGAATGCTGTTTCAAGTTTTCCTGTAAACAACGGGATTTTATTTTACTGAACATACTAAATACTGCGACACTATTTTCTATAAACAAAGGAAACTCTTGTGGTAATGGTTTATCGAATGAGTAATGTTTCCTTTTTAAACACTCGACAAAAAAAGGCACTTTTTTTGTTATAAAATTTTCTGTTTTTCGAAAATGTTGAGCTTTCATAATAAACAAACGATAAACAAAAATCTCTTGTTTATCGAAAAAAAGGCTGTTTCAAGATTTCCTGTCAACAACGGGACTTTATTTTACTAATCCTACTAAATACTACTTCATCGTCACAGCACATCAATTGGCGAATCGCGTTTTCGAATTATTTAACATAGGATGTCAGGTGACGTCACTTCCGGCGGATATCGCCGCCATTCTTAAGGTACCCAGTACTAAAAAAGGGGGTCAGAACTGCAAAACATGAGCGTCTCTCCCGTTGTAACATTCCAGTTAGTTGTCTACCATTACGCACCAAAAAAATTTCATATTTACATTATCTCAAGGACCTGACTGTCAAATATTCCAGTCAATTGACAAATGAATAAGTAAATAAATTCCTAGTGGGAGGTTCTAAAATAAGGTAAAGAGATAAAACATAAATAACTTCACAGCAGGTGCTCAAATACCGCAAGAATTATTCTGAACGTAAGTCATGAATTCTGTAAGACAAGCCTAAAAACATGTCGCTTTGATAAACCTTGACAAGGCTTGACAGCACGGTTACCATGGTGACAGAGTGCGTATCCAATAGAAAATAACTTCTAGCCGCAACGGCTGATGGTGGATTACAGGCTTACGCATTTATTTAACTTTCTTAGATCCACTTCATCAATAATATTAACAGGAATTTAATTTCCATGAAAATGAAAAAAACTAGTAATCACGAAGGCGACGTTTCCTCTATTTCCTAATAATCTGTTTTATTTTATATTTTTTTCAAACATGTTGTCAGGTCAAAAATTGTGGAAAAACTTGACACGACTTGACAGGATGAGGATGGTTACCCGTATTCCTGTCGCAAAGGGTAATTATAAGTTACAGGCTTACATACATTTAAAGAAATGCCTCACTTGCATTATTATTTTTTGACGATTAGAGCTAAAGAATGGTAAAAGACCACATTATCAATAACGATGAAGCAATGGGCGAAGTGATCTCCCGTGCTTCCCGACGTTGACTGATTCGAGTGTGGTGAGCAGGGTGAGCTCGGTGGTATTTAAACCGGATGTGCCACTGAGACCCATCCTGAGCATCATAGGAAGCCCAACCTACGAAATCGCAAAACACCTCAGATAATTGCTGCAACCTAAAATAGGAAATGCTGACAGTTTTATAAAAGACTCCACTCATTTCGTCGAAAATCTGTATTCTTTGCCCCTTTCTCCAGGAGAAATTCCCGTTAACTTCAATGTTGTTTCGCTCTGCACGATGGTACCCTTTAAGAAAGCCATGGAACATATTAACCAAGAATTTCCACAAGGTACTGTTGTTCCAACACTGCCTAACCACTGCATATTTTGTGAAATGGTATACTGCATATTTTGTCAATGGAAGGAAGATTTCTACAAACTGATGGAGGAGCTATGGGCAGCCCTCTTAGTCCCGTAATATCCAACTTCTTCTATGGAAATTTTCGAGGCCAAGACATTGGCAATGGCAAATAAGAGGACAAATTGCTGGTTCCGATACGTGGACGACACGTTTGTGTTATTTGGAGCCATGGCAAGTGCAAAATTAAAAAATTCCTATTACATTTCAACTCTATGGACCCAAAAATTCAATTCACTATAGAGATGAAAAAAGAAGGTCGCCTACCGTTTTTGGATGTTTTGGTATCAAGGAGGCCAAATAGGACGCTTGCGCACTCCGTTTATTGAAAACCAACACACACTGACCGATACCTCAATAACAGGTTATCAAATCATCATCCCAGACAGAAAGGGGGAGTCATAAACACTGTCTGTGAGAGCCAAGAGAATTTGTGAGCCGGCTGAATTGGACCGGGAAATGAAGCATCTGGAAATAGCCATGGTTGGAATGGATACAGCAAACACTAGTTCGATAGGGCCGTCCGTCCAAGGAATGTTGAGATGGAAGGAATGTAGAACGCGAAAAGATGAAGAAAAGTGCGGATGGACTAGTCTACCATACATCTATAAAATAACGGACAAGATGGGCAGGCTACTAGAAAAGCACAATGTTAAAACTCTCTTTAAACCCACTCGTACAATGCAACAGAGCTTGAGGTCGGCCAGAGACCGCAGAGATCCCCTATCGGCACCCGGACTTTACCGAGTTCCATGCAGCTCTGGCCGGTATTCATCACCACAATACGCAGTGTCAACACCAGGATTACGGAACACAAGAGGAGTCGCAGACTGGGACAAACATAAAAGTCAGCAGTAGCAGAGCACGCTCCCTCCGAAAGTCAAGACGTCCTTTTCAACCAGGTTGATATTTTATATGAATCGCAGCGTTTCTATCCGAGACTAAAGAGAGAAGCCATAGAGATCATTAAACAACAATTTCAACTGGAACGAGGAAATTACTTGTCTAAATAAAGACTGGAAGCGAGTTCTACGACATACTACCCCCACTCCAACCCCTCCACTGCAGCGCGACGGCGGGGGAATAAATACCACGGACCTCACCACAGTCGAATCAGTCAACGTCGAACAGCACGGTTGATCACTTCGCCCATTGTTTCATCGCTTTTGATAATGTCTGCCGCAGTAGACGAAACGTCAGGAAGAAATTCCATTGGACCACGGCTTCAAAACCCGGAAAATACTTGATTGTCCTCATAAATTGACCTAATAACAAAATTGTCTGTTATTTAGATAAGTAAAATAACTTGCCCAGGAACTCTCTTGGTATAATATTTTAGCATTTCTATTAAAATGTAACTTAAGATTAACAGTTTAAATTGACGTTTTTGCAAATTTATAGAAAAACGGTTAGAGTTAAAAAGTTCATACTGTTTTTTTTTATAAATTTCAAAGGCTGTAACGTGGAGGCACCGAAACCTTTGGTTTTTGAGACTACTAGAAAGTATGGTGGATTTGCCATAATTTCCCATTAGAATGGAAAAACCAGTTTTTTTAACATAAGCACGCTATTGCTGAAATACGTTCTTGCTGGAAAAGTTTGTCTCTTATTGAATCATAAACATTCAACTTAGTAAAGTTGAATATAAAATCATTTGATCAGTGTAAATCAACTTGAAGAAGAAAGTTGAACTTTTCCTTTAAATCTATAGGGTGTTCATTATAAAACTTAAATGAAATTTTGACAGAAAAGGATAACATAATCAAAATAAATGAAGTTTCGTTTCTCCATCCTTTACTTTTGACATTTCACAGCCAACTAGATGAAGTTTTATAATGAACACCCCGTACTTATTAACCATTCTTCTTTCGATAATAAAAGAACGCTAAATAAATCACGCCGAGTTTTTTACCCAGGCCATTGTTTGAGCAGCGAATTAACTACCAAATCTGTAAAACCAATCAATCATTAGCGACGATTATTTAATGCGCCTCATTAAGATTTTTCTTACTCACTGGAAAGACAGACATATTTTAATCTAGTAAAAAAAATAAACAAAATATGGCATTGGCTACCCATTAACCGTGACATTGGCAGTGACTCAATAACATTGTTTCTTCATTATTTCCTGCGTACTAGGTTGAGTGGTCAGAGGATTCAACGATGAAGGACGTTTAAGTAAGAAAAAATTACTTAATATGGAAATATACCATCAGCAAGCCAATTTTCTTCTCACGTAATTCTTCAGGGTTTGCTTTTTTTTGATAAAACAATACCGAAACACGTCTGAAATTAGTTTGAGCATGACGTGGGAGGCAAATCGTTTCACTTTTAATATACCTACGTCAGGCAGTATTGTTTTATAGCACCGTCTGATTCTTAACGGGCCAAAATTAAACTTGATGCTCGTTTAAGCGAAACGTTGTCATGTGGAAACTGCCGAAACGGATTAGCCTCGGAAACGCAAGCGGAAAAATATCCCTGGTTTTTCTAGCGAAACGACGCCAGAATGGGGTAAAGAATTTTCATGGCCAGAGGGGATAAGACGAATGTTGACAACCTTTCCCATGACTGATAAAAAAGCAAATATCGTTGGGCCTTTTTATGTGGCGCTGCCTTCGCTGATGCTGATTGGGGGGACATTAGTGTACAAGTAGAATGCGGGAGCTTGGTTTAATAAAAAAGCGGATATTTTTTTTTTACGAAAGAAAAGCTGCTTGACAATGAAAGGCAAAATACAAACGATTATATCATTTTATATTCATAATGAGTCTCATATTTACTGCTTCTCTGCTCTCTGTTCTCTTAAAAATGTGTCCTCATATTTCATGCAGTTTGTTGCAATCCGCCATGTTAACTGATTAAATGTGTTTAAGGTGCGCAAAATTGGTAGGATTTGACTCACTCATCGAAGAGAAAAGGGCTTGTTGGATTGTGCAAAGGGGGCCTGATTGGCAAAAGAAGAAGCTCCTTAGAAGGGCGCGATTACTTCATCACGTTGACGTCTCGAGACACTTGTTCGTTCTTGACATTTAGGTGAACGCAATTTCCTTTGAATAAGATATTCGTAGCGCTGTTCTACTCCTCTACGATGTTGGGAGTAAGTCTTTTCCTTCATACAAACTAAGTCTATCCGCATGCACTACTTGTGGTTGAGTTCAAAGTTTGTGACCGCTGCATCCTCTACATAACTTTAGCCTATAGAGTCCTTCCCACGGTTGTCGATTTTTAAAGCTCAAAACTTTCTGTCCTTGGCCTTTGTTTGTTTAATCATCTGCAAGTTGCGACGCATTTTCTCAGGTTGACTGTTACTTACTTCAAATCGTCCTTTTTCAATGAATCTCGGGCGCCACTCTTTGGAATTTATACAGCGGCAAAAGGACCGCTGTCGCCTTCACAGTAGCTTTTAAGCAGGGGAGATTGTATCCAGGAATTTGTAAGAATTAACTAGTTTCTATTTACAGTGGTCAAAAGAAATGAAGACAAATCGGACGTAGGGACCTCTTAATACTAAGAACTACCGCTTCTTATTTACAGGACTTTTTATGAGGGAGACGGGATGTTGATTTGTTTCAAGGAATTTAGGGTTACGGGCTCGGATTCGGATCGGAAACCTAGCCTGTCGTTCGGCATAGTGTTGACCGGGGTGACGTCACGTTTTTCCCAGTATAAACAGTTACTGCTCCCAACGAGGTTGCTATAACGAGGCTTTCGCGCTATTGATGTTACGCGGACACAACACAGGGCTAACATCAACCTGTTCTATATTGCCGGAGGAATCAACACTCCTTCAGATAGAGAGATAAGAAACCTAGGAAACCCGAACCGTTGCCTTATGGTTTAATGGTGGAACTTACACCAGTTTCCGCAATTTCACGCTTCTGGTTTAGCCTAAGGTCGTAAAAGCGTTTGAGGAATTTGGAATCCCCGATTAAGAATTTGATTTTTTTTTTGGGAGCGACCCTGGGGCGTAAAATATTCTCGGTAAGACGCCGGAAAACCCCGCACTGCTGTCCGGTAGTGTGGAATTGTTACCCACGAAAAAACCCTGTTTGTGTTTGGGGATTCCGGGCCCGGTTGCCTATAAATCCCCGGTCTGCTACCGGCAGTCTTCTCTGGTGCACGCTCTTTCCTGTTGTCAATACCTTATAGCCTCGTTAGCTTATCTGGTTTGGCATGACATATCTTGGGGAAGAAGTGGCCCCTTCTCAGGGCGCCATCTCGCCTCTTTGGTGTCACTCTACTCTGCAGCTTGATATCATAGCTGATGCCGTGGCCGCTTCCAGGGTTGTCTTGCTGCGGGATCCGGATCGTACTCAACCAAAGCCGGCAGCAGGTCGTCTGGATGTGTTTCCGCGCGTTGGAAGGTCTTCTCAGCTTTGACCCTCATGAAGTCGCGCACTGTTTGCCATCGCAGATTAGCACGAATTTCTTCGTTACTTATGTACCATGAAGCATTCACCGCCATACGGAGGTGAATGTTTTCGACAGCTTCTACCCTTGAGAGGTGAGCCTCCGCCGCGCATTCCCATGAGGTCGATTCCTATGTTCAGATCGGCAACATGATGGTTTTCAGCAGCAGGAGCGTTTTCCTCACGGGCAGATGACTTCTTCCGTTGAACAAGGGGTATAGTGAGGCCATATCCCTCCTAGTTGTGGCAATGGCGACCCTGACATGGGGGCCCCAAGTCAGCCCTTTATCCAAGGTTACCCCCAGATAAATGGCCGAGCCTTGCAACGGCATTTCGAAGCCATTGATCACAAGTTGATCCGGGATGGCATAGCGACGTCTACCTATCAGGATTGCCTGGTACTTGGTTGGATTAATCTTAATCCTCCAACGTACCAGCCCCTCCTCGAGGTCGCCTAAAGGTAGCTGCAGATTTTGCCACACAAAATTTTTTCTCCGGTGTTTGGATAAAAGAGCCGTGTCGTCAGTATAGAATGCCAGCATAGTCCTTGGTGTTCTAGGAATATTGCTCTTGTACAGCGTGTACAGGTGCAGCGATAATAACGACCCTTGGGGGACACCTAGCGCTCTGGGTGCCGACAGGGAGGATCCGACCCTTACAACCACTGTCCGATCTGTGAGGTAACTGTCGATAAATTGGCAAATGTTTACCAACAAGCCTAAGTCACTCAGCTTGTAGACCAGGCCTTCATGCCCGACTCTATCGAACGCACGCTCTACGTCTAGCAGGAATAATCCAGAGGTCAGTCTGGAGTCCCTGCCTTCCGCGCCGTTCTCCATGGTTTTCAGGATCTGCAATTCTGCTGAAGGCAGCCCCCGAAAAACGTATTGTTGGGCCGGTAGTTTTGTGGAAATGCTTTATTATTGCCCCGCTTGTTTAGCATTATCACCACTTCCTGTTTCCACCTCGATGGAAAGTATCGTAGCTTCAGCGTTGCGTTCGCTACAGCGCAGAGATACGCTTCACCCTTCCTTGTCAGGTTTTTCTGCACCTTGTTGAAGATGCCGTCCCGCCCAGGTGCCCATCGGGTTCTGCTGACCCTTGGGGCCTTCGCTCCTCAGGTGCAAGACGGCTCTCTCAACCGCCAGGATGTGAAGATCATCATCGTCAGGGTGATCATTTAGTTCATTAAGCAGCCTGCGATTGTCCTCTGAGGGGCCTCTGCGTTACAACTTACGCAGTCGCCTATGTTCCTGAAAGAGCGCCCGATTTCGGGAGTCTCTCCATATTGCACAAATGAATTGCAACAAAATGTAAATAAAAAACATTTTGATACTCAGGACTGGCATAATGACTTGGTCATGTCAAATATTGTTCTCTGTTGTTTCTTTGATGCATCCAGTTTTGAAAAATTAAACAAAGTACAATTAAAAACTGATAATATTCCATCATCCAGTTCAGTCAGCCCAGTATGTTCATTAAAAAAGAATTCTGTCTTTCTCTTGTGTCCTATTACTGATCTACTGCAAGGCCGTAAGATGGGTCAGCTAATTTCATGAAACATTAAGAAGAAAAAGTTTTTCGAAAAATTAAAGAATGTTTGACAACTGCACCTGTTCTTGCAAGCCCTGATTACAGAAAACCTTTCATTTTAATGTGTGATGCTTCAGATACAGTTGCAGGTTAAGTCCTATATCAAGAGGAGAATGGTTTGAACCCAATTGCTTATGCATCATTGTTTATGCAACTGGGTGTTCCTTAAATGGGTGTCAGCGAAAATACACTACAACCGAAAAAGAACTTTTAGCTGTACTCTTGGGGACAATTGAACAATCCATTCGCATGCTTTGCAAGAAGTTAAGTTGTTTCAGAATTTTTTGGATATTGTTCATAGGAAGGGCGTATTTAATGTTGTGGCTAATACTCTTTCTTGCGGTCCGGAAGATATTTATATTTCGAATTTGAGCAGTCTTAAGATTGACAAGAAATATAAAAACATGATCATGAAATTTCAAATGTCCTCTTAGAAACATTCCACCACCATTTTAAGGTGAAGAACAACATCTTGCATCAACATGTTTTATTCTAAATTTGCTCTAGATGGAAATAAACTGCTAACGGAAAAGATCGATTCAGCAAATTTTTTTGTCATTTTTGGGGGTCTGTATCTCGGGAATGCCTCATCCGAAATTTAAAGCCTAAAGAGATTTTGAAAGGTCCTTTCTTCTAGAATCACGGCGGGAGATTGATCTTAAATAAGTTATCCTGTAAAGGATATACAGGGTAAAGAAAAAAGCACTGCAAAATGGTTGCATTTCAACCCACTGCATTTGGTAGGTAGCGTAACTTCAGAACATTCATTGTTATGACATTTAATGGCATTAGTTGGTATCTCGCGACATGTTCGGCAGTTTTCAGTTTTTTTTGGCCTACAAAATAAGTTACTGGGTTTTTTTCAAAAAGTTGACACTATATTGTAAGTCATGATCTCTAAAAATAACTGGTTGTAAAATCAGCTACGTAGACTCATGGTTAATAAAACAATTTTATTCCATTTTGTACAAGGATGGCAACAAATCTAATAAAAGACTGATTAAAATTTTGTTTACTACGATGTCATGACGGGAGCCTTAACTTTAAGACTCTCTTTGTAATGAGATTTAAGAGCTATGGTCGATATCTCGGGACGGTTTTGGCAATTTTTTTTTGCCTACTAAATCAGTTACAGGGCATTTACAGAAAGTTTGAATATACAAGGTATCTTGAAATTAACTGGGAAATCCCTAGGCAAAAATAGGGCACAATGTTCATACAAACATAACTCGTAAGCGCTTCGTCTCCGAGATACAAGGTGTTGATTTTTTTTTCTTTATAGCTCTTAGAGTTTTTGAGATATTTAACTCAAACTTTGAATATGGGTAACCATTTATTATCTACATCGTTGGATATACCAACCGCTAGCCAAAATCGACAGGGTCTTATTTTATCTGAAGGGTTGTATCGATTTTTTACCCTCCCCTTCCCCTCATTCCTTTTACCCTCAAAAAACTAACTTTTTTGTAGCACGCCATTGACCGTTTTTTCTTAAAAGTCTGAATTCTCTATTCAATTTAGAAACTTTGTTGCCTTTGTATCCTTGTCTTATCTCCCACCGTTTTCGAAAAATTTACAAAAGTGTCTAGAAATGCACATAACTTTTCCACAAGTGACTCTTTTTCATCAGTATCTGAGAATTTAAATAGGAACGCTGAAAACAGACATCTCTTATGGAAAACTTATGTGCATTCCTAAACACTTTTGCAAATTTGTCGAAAACGGTGGGAGATAAGACAAGGATTCAAGAGGCAAGAAACTTTCTAAATTGAACAGAGAATTCAGACTTTTAAGGAAAAATGATCAGTGGCGTGCCACAACAAAGTTTGTGAGGGTAAAAGGGATACAACCCGAGAAAAAATAAGACACTATCAATTTTGGCTAGCGGCTGGTATATTAAACGATGCAGATAATCACTTGTTACTTATATTATATAACACCCTGTATCTCGGAGGCGAAGCGTTTGCGGGTTATGTTTGTATAAACATTGTGCCCTATTTTTGCTTAGGCATTTCCCAGTTAATTTCAGGATACCTTGTATTGTAACTTACAAGAAAGTTCAAACTTCTGTAAACGCCCTTTAACTGATTTAGTAGGCAAAAAAAACAAAAAACCGCCAAAACCGTCCCGAGATATCGACCATAGCTCTCAAATGTCATTACAAAAAGGCTCCCGTCATGACATCGTAGTAAACAAAATTTTAATCAGTTTTTATTATATTTTTTTCCATCTTTGTACAAAATGGAAGAAAATTGTTTTATTAACTATGAGTCTACGTCGCTGATTTTACAACCAGTTATCTTTTAGAGATCATTTATCCTATTAAAAACGGCTGCGGCATTCTCGCGATACAGGGTGACTTACAAAATAGCGTCAACTTTTCGAAAAACCCTTGTAATTTATTTTGTAAGCCAAAAAAACGAAAACTGCCGATCAAGTCCCGAGACACCAACTAACGCCATTAAATATCGTAACAATGAATATTCTGAAATTACGCTACCTACCAAATGCGATGGGTTGAAATGCAACCATTTTGCAGTGCTTTTTTCTTTACCCTGTATATCCTTTAGGAAATAACTTATTTAAGATCAATCTCCCGCCGTGATTCTAGAAAGAACGACCTTTCAAAATCTCTTTAGGTTTTAAATTTCGGCTAAGGCGTTTCCGAGATACAGACCCCCAAAATTTTATTTCAGATTAGAATGTTACTGTACCTATTTATCATAGATTAGAGCAATTTAATGAAGATTATGTCGCAGAATCAAATCACTATGTAGAGGAAATCACAAAACATATAACTACCTCTTCGTCAACGTTTCGTCAAGAATAATTATTCTTTTGTAAGTAATTTTGCTTGTTATTGCAGAGGTCTATGTTCCTCTTTCGTTTAAAGAGCATTGTTTTGTTCTTTTTCACAGAAATTATCATAATTGAGAAGTATTATTATGATCATTTGACGTAAGGTGTCAAAAGTACTTACGATATTCAGTGCGTATGATGTATTTTTGAAAAATGCTATTCAACATATTTTCTTGCTCCTGGAAAATATTTGTGTGTCTTCTTCTTCCAGCTAATGAAGAAATCGTGGTTCATGTTCATGTTGTTGCAAATCAAAGACACTACTAATTCATGCAACCAAGGCTGCGATTCAGGGTCCAGATAAATTCGTTGTAACGTCAATATTGTTATTATTTTCAAAGGACAACCTTTTCCTTTTCATCTAAACAGGTTTCTAGTAGTTGGTTTTACCTAATAAGCAAAATACGAATTTAATTAAGTTCTCGTAATTCACCAGAAGTTCTGTCTATTTACATTCACACATTTACATGAAATTTCAAAATACATTTACACTTGTTGGACCTTTGCATATTTTCTTTGCGTGGTCATAAAAGGTATGTGGCAAACGTTTCTAAATGACATAATGTAGATTTCACCTTCATAACTGATATTAGGAAAATTTAAAAGAGGTATTAATTTAACACATAGCGTTTGCTATGTGTGATATACGGTGACCAATCAAATTTCGGCAACGAATCTGGAGTTCTTATAATTCTCTAATTTTAACATAATGAGTAAAACTGAACTAACCTGAGCTTACCTAACCTAAACGTAAAAAGTGTAACTGAAAACCGAAAATTTACCTGTTCTAAAAATTAAAACCGGCCCGATTTTGATATTATTCTCTGCCCCTAACATAAAGAGTAGAACTTAACCTAACCAGGAAAACTAGAACTGAACTAACCTGAGCTAACCTAATCTAAACGTAAAAAGTGTAGCTACTACTACTACTACTACTAACTATAACTAATCTGAACTAACCTAACCAGGAAAACTAGAACTGGATTAACCTGAACTAACCAGACCTAACCTGAAGTAATCAAAAGTTAACCTGTTCTAAAAATTAAAAGAAAAGCGGGCCCTCAATTTCTTGTCTCAAAATATTATTCTGTACTCCTAACATAAAGAGTCAGCCCTCACTTGTGTATTGTAGTAACAGTTTTAAAGAAATTATTCTACAGTGGAAAGTACTTTCGCCATCGAAATTCCTATGGAAAAGGGTCTCTTTTCTCAGGAGAAGAAAACATAAATTTTAATATACTGAGAAAGGACAAGCATTTTTGTTCAAACTGTGCTCCAATCACATTATTCGTTAGCGTTTCAAATCCTCTTTCCTTGGGACACGTGTTTTGCGATAAACACATAACATGTCGTGTTATACGGCTCCCTCTAGGATTCTTTTTTTTATCCCGTCGACCATTTATTGTTACACAATTCCCGAGAGTAATTTTTATAAAAGCGGATAAAACAATTCGATAGAGCCCGGCTTATCCGTTACTAATAAAGCTGCAAATAATAATGTTCTCAATAAAAGTGGAATCGTCATCTCGACTCTATCAAAATTTTAATAAATATACTCCGGAGAATTTGGATTACTGCTAGTTCCTGGAATATCCGGCCATACGCCGGATTTCCGGAAGCTTGCTGAATCATTTTTAAAGGGTTTCGGAGAAACATAGTAGAGTTCGGGGGCTTTCATAGATAAAAAATGTAAATTTTATTCGAACTTCTTGCTTTCCTGTTGCAATCAACATTACGCGAAAAATTCGATGAAAATTTGTCACGTTGCCAACCAAAAAGCCAATTTCGATCGCTGATTGGAAAAGTGGGAAATTAGTTTTAAACTTTCCTGTTTTTCCTGTCCCAAAAAGGCCATCGCTAGCCGGAAGGTCACTTCCCGGTGACATTTAAGGTTTCTGGAAAGTTGTTTGATGGAAGCTTATCGCATTTCGGGCAACTTCCTTTCCACACTTTTGTTGATTTTTGTTTTTCTAGCAATTTATTTAAGAGACTTCTTTATTTTTTTGTTTGCAGATGGAGCCACCTACTCAGCCGTTGAAGCTGCGACTCTTTTCTCTACAACCCTTCAATTCCAACCAATTAAAGCAGCTGTAGCAGAGGAACCTTGGTGACCTAAAAAGAGCGGGTAATGGTCAGCGTTCTTGTAGCAGCCGGCATTGCAAAAACATGGGGAGCTTACCGAATTTGCACGAACTCGGAAGGAGCGAAGATCTTACCGATTCTGGTAAGCTATGCGGCGTGTTATTAAGTAAAATTACAAATTTACTTATGCCGGGCTACATGGCCGTTAAGCGCGAATTAATCCGCGTCATTACCTACTGCTAGAACAAAGCAAAGGATTAAGGCCTCATTCTCGATGAATATGCATTAGAGATTGTATGGCCCTAGATCCCTTCACTCTCATAAATATTGATGCTCTTTAGAAGAAAATTGGGCAGAAACAAACATAAACTGACAACTGAATATATTAATAGAACCCTCGTACATGTGGCCTACAGCCATTAATTTAACGCGAATGTTCTAACTGTCAGCAGTTGGGCGGGGTGTATGGGCAGTGCAATGGTTATTTTTCTATTGTTTCATTAATGGAAAAGTTCACATGTGTGTATATATGGTTTCTATTAATATTAAAAAAAATTGTGAGATTGTCACATTTACAAGTAATTTGTGTCAAAAATCGTGTAGTTAATACTAAAAGATTTAACGTTATTAACAGTTGTTAAAGTTATTAACAGTGTTCTGGAAACTATACACGGTGTACCGTATGTAGTTTACAGAAGTTATTTCTTTTCTTTCTGTTTTTTTACTATTTATTATTTTTGGTTTTGTTTTAAATATGTTAAAAATATGATTGTAGCCAGCCCTGACGTGTCAGTTCTAAACTGACCTATTGTCTTGTTTAGGACTATATGACTCATTTTGCTGATGTATCTTCTCGAAAAATTGTATTCTAATTTAAGAGCTCCCACTTTATTGAAATTGAAATTATGATTTGTCTAGAAATGATGAATAGCCAGCACGATCTTTTCTATGCAGTTTTGGTGACCACTTACTCTTTTCACTTCGTTCTGGTTCCGAGAACCATGGAGGAAAAGAGCATGGGCTGCTTCTCGAACTGAGAGTCATCTGTCATAGAGTATTGGACCTAAAATACGCTGATGAATGTCGCCTGCTCCTGTTCTGTACAACATCTCCCCGATACTGCGTACATTTTCGGCTTTAAGCCGCTAACTCACGGTCTCCAATTTGTCGACCAGCCAAAGCTGTACTGATGAGGGGTAGACCCCGAAACTAGTATGCAGATGGGTTGATCGACAAATTGGTGACCACTTACCTCATACGTACTCTTGGTTGGAGGTTATGGACAGGTTTCTACAAACAATTGAAACTATTAAAAATACATATAAAAAACAGAGAAAAAATGATCAGAACTATCAACAACTCTAGTCGAGGCTCCATTGAAGCAAGTCGTTTCCTCCAACAGTAACAAAAACAAATAGGTATAAACAATTTAATTCAAGATTTCAGCGACTGTTTGGTTTTGTTTTCATTCTCCATTATGGGTGCTGGTATACTAAACTTTGACATAACCATGTTCTCAACCTTAAAAAAGGACAGTAAAACAGTGAGTGATCGTCCATTTTGAGGTTAAGTTGTGGTGCATGTTGGTGAGTGTCTAGATGTTATATGTGTTTCAAATTTATATCTATATTAAACTAAATTACCTTTCAAATCCTACAATCGAAACGTCAGCAAAATTGTAAAGACGAGCCTGTTTTATTCCTTCGCATATATGAAAACTTACCACTATCCGTTAGATTTTATCTTTCACAAAAAATGCCAGTTTAGAGACGTAATGTAATGAGAGTCGTATAATCTGCAATTCAATTGTCTGGGAATAAGTTTGAATATGGATTAAAAGCCCAGACATCATCACCCCAATATATTTGCCCGGGGTTTTAGACTTTTTTGGGGGTTTGTTTAGACGTTTATTCGACCCTCATTTAATTCTGTCTCATGTCCCACTTCAAGTTTATCGTTAATAACTGACGACAAATAATATTTTTCTTTTTATTTCAGAATTTTAGACTAAATCAATGATTTATTCCACAATTCCATTATTTTGCTTTGAGGTGAAAGTAGGGGTGGTTTCCAAATTAAATACTTTTCTCAGAGATTGAGAATCATGATCGTCGATGCTTTCTTTAGTTTTTGCTGCATTATGTAAGATCAGTTATCTCATGGAACATGTAATTTTTTGAGCTTGAAAAAAGTAAATTTTAAGATTACATTTTCAAATTGGTTAGATTTCTCTTGGAGCTGAGGTTTGACTGAATAAGCGATAACACCATATGCATCATGGAGGCAATCGTAGAGAATACAATTTTTTCTTGTTTCTTTACAGTTCTGCCATTCAGTTTTTAGCAATTTTTTAGTTGTTTTGCTGAATGAACTATCCTCTTAATACATACTAGTTGTGTCTTCTAACAAACCCATCAATTAGCGCAACCGGGAGGATCTTCAGCATCTGCTTCACTTCAGACTTCAGTCAACTTCAGTCCAAAATAAGAATTACACTTTTGTGCAGCAATTTTTTAGGCTACGGCGAGGACAGCAAAGCATGCTGCTTACGTGATCTTTCAAATCACAAGATAGAAGCTTTACCTATATACTAACCGCAAAAGTCAAAATGAATAGAGGCAGGAGGCACTTGAACCAACAACCTCAGTTCTCTTACATAAGCCGGCACAGTAGGAAGTAAAAGATAATCCTGAAGCTGATAAAGAGATCCTAGAAGACGACCTTATTAATTCCATTAACTACATGTTTAGAACTTGGAAACATACTTCTAGAAGAAGAAGGAGATGTACGGCCACTAAGATTGTATACACAAAAGATTTTGACATATAAACATTACATTATGTTTCGGGTGTTTTTGGATGGCGGCTCTAGAGCGTTGTAAGAGTATTTTAATTTTTCCTTTTCTCAATAAAAACTAAAGATAGGAATACTTTCAGAGCGGGCTAGAGCAGCCACCCAAAAACCTTAAAAAATGTCTACCAATCTCAGTGATGAAAGTGTTACACTTAATAAGTGTAAACTGTTTTTTGTATACAAGTTGTAATGTATCGTGTAACAAACCCATTAGATACCACGACAAGATTTTGTGATTATTATTAAGTTTTATATAATGCATTTGTTTCGATAATATACCTAATTTGTCATTTATTTAGTTATTGTGGAACTCGATTTGGTTTTCAGCTCAAACTGGGTTCAAACCTGGGCCGGCCTTGGGACGACTCTGCGGCGCCTACAATTCCGACCTCACCAGCGAAGAAAAGTCCAAAATACTCCACAGATATTCTGGACACGCTAAAATCGGTTCGAAAGCTCGAAGCAATCCGAATGATTCCCAAAAGGTAGTTCAAGACGAATTAATGATGGAGGTGAGTCTTTTTCTTTATCCAGGGTTAATTTTTTTTAAATTATTTTATCCTCTCTGTAGATACTGATTTTGGTTTATTAACCGTAACAGCCATTTTATTTTCACCGCTTAATAAGTTTTGTCTTCTGTTTGTAGCTGCACTTGTGTGTTTTAGATGTCAACTTCTTTTTTTTTATAAAGCAGCAGAAAGCTGATCATTTGGTTTTTTTAAACCTAAATATTTATTCAGTTGTGATAAATGGCGCTTGCTTTGTGGGATCAAAGAGTGAATTCCTAGTATTGAGACATTTTCTTCAGCATTATAATTTCGACGTCGCTTTCTTATTGTTACACGTAGTGTAGGTGGTCTTGTTGCATACTAGATTAGGGGTCTATCCCGAATCCAGTACAGCCACCAATCAGTACAACTTTGGCTGGTCGACAAATTGGAGATCGTGAGTTCGCGGCTTAAAGCCAAAAATCTACGGCAGAGTGGTGAGATGTTGCTCAGTGCAGGAGCAGGTGGCATCCACCAGCGTATTGGATCTAATATTGCATGGCAGATGGCTCTCAGTTCGAGAAGCAGCACATATTGCTTTGTACCTCGCAGGTTACCGGAGCGGGAATGAAGTATAAGGAGTAAGTGGTCACCAATTTGTCGCTCAACCCATCTCCGTACTAGTTTCGGGGTGTACCCCTCATCGGTACAGCTTTGGCTGGTTGATAAATTGGAGACCGTGAGATCGCGGCTTAAAGCCAAAAATCTATGGAAGAGCGGTGAGATGTTGTACAGAGCAGGAGCAGGCGACATCCACCAGCGCATTAGATCCAATACTACATGACAGATGGCTCTTAGTTCGAGAAGTAGCCCATATTGCTCTCTACCTCGCAGGTTATCGGAAGGAGAGTGAAGTGTAAAGAGTAGGTGGTCACCAATTTGTCGATCAACCCGTTATACTAGTTTCGGGGTTTACCCCTCAGCAGTACATCTTTGGCTGGTGGACAAATTGGAAACCGTGGAAATGATGGACTACTCTGAGCACCTCAATGAGAATGGCAAAAAATAATAGCCCTAGATGGAAAATCCAGCGAATAACATATTTAAAGTGGAACTGGGCTGGACATGTCGCAAGAATGACCAACGAAAGATGGACCAAAAAGATCATAGAGTGGAGACCTAGGCAGGATGCGTTCAGGAACAGAGGTCGTCCGCCGACCCGGTGGACGGATGACATAAAAAGAATAACACCAAATTGGATCCAGGATGCCCAGGATCGGAACAGATGGAGATCGTTAACGGAGGCCTATGTTCAGCAGTGGACGAGACAGGCTGTTTGATGATGAGATGGAAAAAAGGATGGAATACCAAGTATCCAACTTGGTGTCCTTCTGTAATGAAAACAGTTTTTTTTGTTTTATATTGTAATTGGAAAGTAGATACAAAAAAAGCAGTAAGATAATGTTGTGTTCATTAGAACACGTCATCTCGAAGACTAGACATTTTTTACGAAAAGGATGACATAATCAAAGTAAATGAACTTTTGTTGCTTTATCCTTTTCTTTTGACACTTCATAACCAACTAGATGACCCCTCCTTTTTACACCTTAGTGCAGAAAGTATTTGTGGTAGTTGAAAAAATGGTAATTCGAATAACATATAATAGCAAGCGTCATCTAGTTTTCGGTTAATCTTATATTAGGACGTCAAAATGATATGTCTTTTCTTCATTTTTTTTTCAGCATATGGCGGCGTATTCGCCTATTTCTTCTCGATCCCGCTACAACTTGCACATGCAGACTGGAGGTCCTATCAAGAGAATCGACTCTTTGGCTAGCTCCATTGGAGCTACCTCAGTCAGGAGGTTGTTGACCGTGGTACGCGGAGGTGCGCACAATAGTTCTATAGGTGGGCCGATTGTATTTTAATTAAGTAAAAATCTATAAAAAAAAATACTAGCAGATCTGTACTTTTGGTAGTAGGAATTTGGCAAGTTTTGCTAACAACGTGAAAACCGTATGTAAAAATCTATCAAATACCAATCTTAAGTCAAGTAAATGATCCTCCAGGTTTCTGCTAAATTTCAGTCGACCTTACCGATGTTACATATTATAAGTTTACCTACTACCTCTTCTGCCATGACACGTCGAAGCGTTGCGTTTTTGAAAAGTGACAGGCCTTTCCGTCTGGGGCGGGGGAAGCCATCTTTCCTTTTCTATTATTGCAGTTTGTTTCTTTGAGACACTCGGGTACTCTTGGCCTGCCGACAGGTCTAGTAGTCTCATGTACACCCCTGCAGCTCATGGGAAGCGAAACTTCGAAGTGGAGTTATATTCAAGCAAAAATAGTTCAGAATTCTTCTGATCAGCTATAATTCAACCAATGGGAATGATTGGCTTGTCATCAGTTATTGTTATCGGAAATATTGAAAGCTGATAAGGTTTCAATTTCCAATTAGTAAATATCGCCTTTTTGTATATTTTAAACTAGAGTTTCCTGCGAAAAAGCTAAAAATTTCTATCACTAACATATTTCGCAGAAAATAAATTTCTTTCAACTTTCATCGGTTATACAGTTGTCAGAAAATCCGCTGTAGGAATCAATCTGGTCCAGAATTCCTATAAATCATGGGAAAGCATGGAGGAAGGACTGGAGATACCAAACAAATGACGATAATTTCATAACATTGGCCCCGTTTTTTGCCGCCATGTTTGTGTGATGTGACCCATAACGTAATGTTATCGACAGAGAGAATATTTAATTGGTTAGAGATGGTACCTGACCCTCAACAACAAATATTTTTTATTAGATATAATTACAGTGTCCTGCGTCTGAACTCTCTCGGAAGCGTCTAATAAATCCAGGATCTTGTATATTTAATATTTATGTACATAGATACAAAAACGTCCTCTAGAATGCGATAACTTGCTTTCTGCTTTTGAACAGCAAGGTATTGTTGATAATGTCGACCTTAGAGAGCAAATGGGTGGAAGTGGGTGCTAAAAAGCTATCTTCTATTGAAGAATGCCTACGTTTCGACTAAATTTAGTCTTCTTCAAGGCTAAAAACACATGAGACGATACTGACATAACTTAATTAATAAGTGTATAAATGAAAGGGTAAATATTCTTTGCAATGCAATACACGAACCATTTTTACATAAAGTACAACTTTCAAACTTTTCTACAATACAAACAAAAAAGAGGAAACGGCACATGAACAATAAGAGAGCCCATTAGGAGCCCCCGATTGTGAGACTCACCTCTCTTCTATGAAGGGAGATACCCAGGACAGATGCAGCCGAGTAAATATTGTACCGCTTCGGTAGTATCTTGATGTTCAACTGAATAATTATCAAGTTAAGTTCCCCAAACATGTGCCTTATGCAGAGTCAGAAGTAACAAATTGATTCTATATGAAGTATGATAAGATAAGGATTAAAGACGTTCACATTCTGACCTCAGGTCCTCACGGTTTTGTCAGCGATTATAGATTCGAGGTTGTGCATTCAGAATCAGATTCAAATCAAGACTTTTGGGGACTAAGGACACGCGGGGTTAAGGCGGACGATACCGGCCAGTACGAGTGCTAAGTGAACACCGAGCTCAAAATGAGTTTAGCGTACTAGCTGACTGTATCAAGTGTTATTTACTTTTTATCGGAAATGCTCATACGTTTAATGTACTGAACAGCCTCAGAAGATGCTCATACTGTGTGCCCAAGTTTTGGGTATCCAGCTTAAAATTCACGGCTATAGTCAATTTTAAGTGAATCATCTCACTGATATTTTGTTTTCGCTAGTGACTCTCGCGATCAACCACAGTTGTATCTGGAAAATTAAACGAGTAACCTGTGGTGATAATGAGTAGAGAGAAAGTGGTGATAGGCTAGGGCGGTTTTTTAATTTTTTTCCCTGTATTCTTGTCAATCGTAATTATGTTGACAAGTGAGAATTTTTAGGTACTGCCTAGTCTGTCCTATATAACACTTATCACAATCATTGCATGGAATTTTGTATACAATATTTGATTGTAGTTGAGTTGGTGTTGGGTCTTTGAGGTCAGAAAAGAGAGCGCCCACCACTCTGGTGTTGTAAAAAGCCATCTTACCTTGAGGGCTTCTAACTTGAAAATACTTTTTATCCTTTCTGACAAGTCACGTAGGTAAGGAAATTTATAATAATTCAATTCTTCAGATGAGTAGTTGATAGAAAGTTCTTTGTTTTGCACATTGTGCTTATACCAAGTGATTGAAGTAACCAAGTAAGTGATCTACTTGGTCTCTAGGGAGCAGAGTCCCTTCCATGCAATGATTGTGATAAGTGTTCCATAGGACAGACTAGACTGTTCGTATATAATGAATGACTATCTTCCTTCATAGAAGATAGGTGAGTCTCACAATCGGGGGTTCCTAATGGGCTCTCTCATTCTTTATGTGGCGTTTTCCCTTGTTTGTCTGTATTGTAGGAAAGTTTGTAATTTGTACTTTGTGTAAAATGGTTCGTGTATCGCACTGTACAGTATATCTATCCTTTTACTTATACACTTATTAATGCAATTATGTCAGTTAGAGCATTGTCTCATGTGTTTTTAGCCTTGAAGAAATAGAAGATAGATAGTTTTCTTTATCCTCTACCTACCTGCTACCAATCCAGTCTAATTTACAGAAGGACGCTACTACACTCAACCTGAGATATAGATAAGTTTTAACAAATTCATCCTTTTTGAAAAATTATTTGTCACTTTAACAGCTCTGGATCGATTCATTTCTAAAGAATCGATACAATTTACCGATTATTTTCGTAAGACAATCGATTTTGCGGAAAATCGCATTACTGGCTATCCCTAGTCGCGGTGCTGTGGGAGCTTGCTCTACACGAGTTTGCACATGATTTCGTGCTTCACGATAACGGATCTAAGCGCAAGTTCTAGCGATGCATCGTCAGTGCTTCGTTAACTTCGTTGTAAAAAACTCATACCAGAATTCGGTACTCAATCGCATTTCTAATTTCAAAAACGGTGATTTTGTAAATGCACAATCCAGGATTGGCTAATTACAAAAAGCCGACATCCAAAATTGAATGCCATGTCGGGATTCGATCATTTTTGATGATCCAATCCTAAGTTTGAATAACAAAATCGACTAACTGGCGAAACTTAACAAATTTAAATTGCGTTGTAGGTCGTCCCGCAGGAATAGCATACAGCAGGAGAGTTCTGATCCTCAATCTGGTGATCATGTGCTTCTGTCACCTCTTGTCAACAGCTGCTTTTTTGCCTTTTCTGTCGCTTCAAAGCAGCGTGTCTGTATGGGTTCGGTCGCTAACCAATGCCGGCTTCGAGTTCAACACTGGATCCCTGCTCAGTTCGGAGATCTTCCTAGTGGCAGCTGTGTCAGCATTGTTGGCGCCTTGTTTGATTCGGATCGTCGGAATTACTCTGGTTGTGGCGTTTTGCTATGGTAAGTGTTGGTGAAATGTGCGTAGGTAAATACTTAATAGTTTCCATATAAATCATCCATAACTACAAGTTTAAATCATAGATATGCCTGGTAAAGTTTGTAAGTTTCCTTGTAGTTTAAGAAAGCACCTACGTTTTAACGGCTGATTGGTAACATCAAACGTTGAACTCATGTGGCAAAACCAATTTATTAGAAAAGTCAATTTTCCAGACTCATAAATCCACACCCACGAAAAGATGCCATTAAACCTATGGCAAATTTTTCGACAATCACCGCGAATGATGAAAATATTTAATCACTTAATGGAAAATTTCAATTAAAAAAAAATCTCTTTCACGTTGTCGTCGCTCTTTAAATCGATTTCATTAGACGGGAAACAATAAACGATTGTTTGGCGGCGTTCTGCACGACCAAGTCGCGATTTTTCTTCGCAGACAAACAAATTCCCTATAAGAAAGCCAATATACTGGTAAATTGTCCTCCAATTAACTTTAGTCTCGACTTCCCGAGTTTCTCTTAGCTAACCCGAGACTTCTTGACGTTGCAGCTGGAATGGTAATTTTTTACGCGGCCCATATACACCCGGTGATTTATGCGACAATACCTGCCAGCCTTGTGTTGGGAATTCTGTTGGGACTGCTATCCAGCGCTCATATTTCCTTCTTAATGATACTCACCCACAGGATTGCGGGATTGTTTCATGAGGACGACGAGGATGGACGTTACTCGAGAAGGACTTGTGCGATACGAAGAGTTGCCAGAGCGTTCCAGGTAAGTAACATGGCGTCGCGTAAAAGGAAAATAAGAGAATATCTGAAGAGTTGGTACAGTTATCATTTAATAAAACTTTTTTTTACAAAGTGTCAGAAGCTCCATTTGATAACACTAAAAAATCATATGTGCAGAAGGCATGTTTGGTGTTCTAGTTATGGTCACTATTATTTTAAATTTTGTGTAGGTAAAAGATCAAGTTTAAAGTCGTAAATTAATCTTCATACTCGGGGATTTAAATGCCAGAGTAGGGCGAAAAGAATACGACGAGAAAGTCGGAAGATACAGCGAGGAAAGACTAAACGATAACGGCCAGCAACTTATAGATCTGTGCCAGAGTCTATGCTATATCGTTGAAAATAATGAATGGGTTATTTCCACATAAAGATATTTACAAGTTCACATGGGTGCAACACACAAGAGGTCTAAAATCAATAACTTTTACTACTTAATCCAGCGGACTAACTCAAGGTTAAAAACACATGTCGTAAGGGCGTATTGGGGAGCAGAATGTGGATCGGACCACCATCTAGTGATGGCAAAAATAATAGTTAACTATAGAAAACTGAATAGTAAGACGGAAGACGGCAACAGTAACTCGTATCGAGAAGTGGAAACAGAAAGATACAACTTAAACAGTTTGAAACAAGAGTCTACATAATTCTTGTATAAATTAAGGGTTGCTGTAAAATTGGAAAAAAGAACTAGGGAAGTTGCTAGTACAGAAGCAGAATACCAAATAATAAGGAATGCATACATCAAGCATCCAGCGAAGCGCTGGGATACCAGGAAACGAGGCAAAGCCAAAAGCCGGAATGGTGGTGGTCAGGAGAGATAAAGGAAAAAATAGAGGAAAAAAGAGGGCCAACGGAATGTGGCTACTCACCGCTGATGCGGAAGATAAGAAGACATGCACGAATCAACAGTGAAGTTAAAAAAAGAGGTAAGAAGGGAGAAAAACGAGATGTAGGAAAGGAAATGTGAAGATATTGAGAGATGTATGGGGACTAACTAAAGTAGCGCAAGCGTGGAGTGCGATAAGAAACCTCAGGAATAACAAGAAAGGAACGAAAGGCTTAAATTTGATAAAGGGAGAAGAATGGCAAAAGCATTACAGACAATTACTAACTGAAGATAGAGCACAATTTAAACAACAAATAGTAATAAAGAAAACAGCGGAAGGTATAGGAGTAGAAGAGATAAGCCTAGGGGAGGTTAAAAGAGCGTTGAAATGTATGAAAACAGTAAGGGTCCAGGACCAGGAAACATTCCCATTGAACTAATAAAACATGGACCACAGATTTTATTAGAAAATCTAACAAATCTATTTAACGAATATCTGATTAGAAGAGAAAACATTCCACAGGACTGGAATACATCATATATCACTCCAATAAGTAAGGTGATAAAAAAGATTGTGGGAACTACAGAGGAATAAATGTGACTAGTACGATGGGAAGGTTGTATGATAGGAATAAAGAATAAAGATAGAGGAACAAAGTGGTTTTCGAGCAGGAAGATCGTGCTTTGATAATATCTTCACTCTCCAACAGATAATAGAAAAACGGAAAGCCCGTAAACTACCTACTCACCTTGTATTCATAGATCTTGAAAAAGCTTACAATACGATGCCCTGGATAGAGCTTTTTAAATCATTGACAAAGATTGACCTCAGTGAGGAGTACATAAGTGCAATTTGTAATATATATAGGAACTCAGAGAACATGGTAAAAATTGGCAAGAAGACGTCCGAGCCATTTAAAGTTAGGAAGGATCTTAAACATGGATGCTGCCTGTCACCAACCCTATTCAAGATGTATTTTACAAGAAGCCGTGGAGATCTGGAGGAAGAAATGTGCAGGAATGGAGATTCAAATAGGTGACAAGTGTTTAACAACTCTCTTCTTTGCCGATGAACAAGTCATCATTGCAAACAGTGAGGAAGATATAGACAGATACTAGACAGATAGTAGACATGCTAAGGAAGGTAGGGGAAGAGTACGAAAAATGTGAAATGAACCTGAAGATGACAAAAACTGAGTATATGAACATAGGAAAGGAGCAAGAGGACCCGACTCTGCATCTCAGAGACATAAGGAGATGCAGAGAATACAAATACGTAGAATGCATAATATCGGAGGAAGGAACATCAACCAAAGATCTAACACACAGAGTACAACAAGGACAGAAATGCGTACGCATACTCAATTCACTACTTTGGTCCAATCAGCTCACACTAAAAACGAAAATCTACAAGACAACAGTAGAGACAATACTGACATATGGAGCGGAGTGCTGGCAGATGTCGGCAAGGGCTAGAAGGAGGGTGGAAGCTCTAGAAGTGAATTTCCTAAGGAGAGCATGCAGAATGTCCAGGATGGAAAGGATACGAAATGAAGAGATTAGGAGACGCACAAATGGAGTCCACACGACCGCTGAAAGGATTGAAACGAGACAATTAATATGGTATGGACACGTCAGAAGAATGGAGGATAGCAGATGGCCTCAACAAGCCCTGAATTATGTTCCAGTAAGTAGGAGAAGGAGAGGAAGGCCGGCGTAAACTTGAATGAAAGCGATAGAGGATACCATGAAGGATAGAGCAATAAATGAAGATGAATGGAGAAACCGAAGAGGATGGAGATCGAAATGCGGGATGCGGCAGAAGCTGTAGAAGCCCGCTTATAAAAAAATAAATATTAAAAAAAAATAACATGGAAAAAATTATATTTCTACACAGACTTTTGCATACACTTACCTTGTCTTATATTTAAAACCAAAAAGACATTAAGTAAGGTACTCTCCATAACCATACCAGTCTGCATCTAAAAGTTCAAGAACAGAGAATTAATACTTTAAGAGGAGGAACTACGAGATGGGGATTTGCAAAGCACGCTTGGTCCAAACATCATATATCCCGTGGTCAGAAGCTAAAGTTGTGCATAGAATAGAACATTGGAAAAATTGAAAGTTGCCTAGTACAAAACCCATCGTCACCCAATGGGAATGTTAGCAGTGGGTAGCTTATGCTTATAGGCAAGTAACCTTGATGTAATTTTTCAGTTCCACTGAATAACGAAACCAGATTCCACTGCTAAAGATAATAAAAATCCAAGATATTTCAACCAGTGTGAAAGTTTGTTTAGGGCTGAACATTTTGTTCTAGCTGAACGTTTTTCTAACAGATAAACCGTCACATTTTTCACGTTGAGACTAAACATTTTTGGTAATACTGCAATTATAGCACAACACGCGTTGAAAAACAATAAAGTTCAGGTCAAGGGTCAGGCTCTCAAATATGTAAGAACTTCCGACATAAATTAAGAAGATCGACCCTGGCTCACCCGGTTAATAATTTAGTTTCTAAGCCCAAAGAACACGCCTCATAAATAACTATTTGTACAACTTTGTGCTTTTGTTATTACTTACAGTTGCATTTAAACTGAACTTTTACCTAAACTGATTGACGTGCTACCTAGATATTCATTTGTGAATTGCAGGGATCTCATGACCTCGGGCTGATTCTTGGATCAGTGACTTCTTTCCTCATTATACATTTTACTATCAACATGGGCAACGTTGTTTCCACGTTGGAGTACCAGAATACAACTGTAGCTTCAAATGTAAGTTGCTAGCCACAGCTGCCAGGGTATTATATTGATCTTGGAATAAAGTTCAGATTCATAGCCCTCATAACGATTGTTTATGTTGAGCACCAATCTAATATAAATATTTTCTTACAAAGGACTGCTACTCAAACAGTACGACCCTAACCTGCTCAAATTTGACTCAGTCAGTCACGATATCGGCTTCGAGTCTCTACGACTACAATGCCTTCTTAGATGACATATTCGACAGAAGTGAGGACGGAAGACTGTGCGGAGCGCAAGCGTGCCCTATATTTTTGCTGGGCAATTCATCCCTGCAGTCGGGCTTTAAAGTGCTGCCTCAGGAGTCTTCCAAGATTTTGATAGGAGTTTATGGCGGCGCCTGCGCGTTAGCCTTTCTATTGTCCGCACTGGGATTGGACAGTATACGAACTCTGGTAAGTAGGTACTGTTATAATATTTACCTTTTATACTACCTCTCACACTATTGTCAGTGTTCAGTACGTACCTTTGTAATGTCATTGTCAGTAGTTTTTTAATAAGTTGATTGAAGCCTAATTCGCTGAAAAGATGCTACTATTGCTTTTGAAAATTTGAAGAAGGACATTGCTAACGCTGTTATTTCCTCAATCGATAACCATGCCATGTTTGCCAACTATCGCAGCTTGGAAGGCCTGTAGCGTTTTTCTCCAGAACACAGTCTAAAAGTGAGCAGAAACATTCATCAGTAGAAAAAGAAGCTTATGCAATTGTTGAAGCATTGAAGAAATGAAGACACTTTCTTATTGGAAAACATTTTCGACTTCTAACTGATCAGAGATCTGTAGCTTTCATGTTTGATTACAAGATTCTAGGAAAAATAAAAATATGAGAAAATCTTAAGATGGAGGCTGGAACTATCTTGCTTTCATTATGATATAGTTTACCGACCAGGCAAAGAAAATAATGTAGCAGATACACTTTCAAGAATTGATTCTGCGACAAAGAAAAATCAAATCCCTATATGATCTCCACGACGCTCTGTGCCATCCAAGAGTTACCAGATTATATCACTGGATTCGTTCTAAGAATCTTCCTTTTTCCGTTGAAGATATACGAAAAGTTTCAGCATCCTGCCCTATTTGTGCCGAGCTTAACCCAAGATTCCATAAGAACCAAGGTACTTTGATAAAGTCAACATTGCCATTTGAGAGGCTTAACATAGATTTTAAAGGACCGTTGCCATCACAAACAAATAACCACTATATTCTCACAATAATTGATGAATTTTCATGATTTTCATTTGCATTTCCATATTCAGACATGACATCCTCCACTGTTATCAAATGTTTACGTGAACTAGTTTCGATTTTTGGAACGCGATCATATATACATTCTGATCGAGGACCATCTCTGGTGTCTCAAGAACTAAAATCATTTTTGGATTCCCGCGCCGTAGCAACAAGCCGTACTACGCCTTATAACCCACAAGGAAATTGCCAATGCGAAAGATATAACGGTATCATTTGGAAGACAATCCAACTTGCCGTAAAGAAACCTTAAACTAACTCAGTGGGAATCAGTTCTACAAGATTCTCTCCATTCGATACGATCTTTGCTGTGTACTGCTACAAACTGTACACCACATGAACGCCTGTTTAAACATGTGCGCCGATCATCTAATGGATCCTCAATTCCAACATGCTTGTCTACTCCAGGACCTATTCTCTATAAGAGAAATATCATAAATAGTAAATATGACCCACTCGTAGAAGAAGTCGAATTACTAGACTCAAATGCTGACTATGCTCATATTCGCCTCCCGAACGGAATCGAAACTACCGTCTCTACTCGACACTTGGCACCTTGCGACGACAAAACACTATCGGATGAAAGAGTTATTCATGTGGCCCCAAGTGATTATGAATCTCAACATTCTAATCAACATCTTGAAGATAACTTTGAGACTACTAGAAACGAAAACATTATTCACTTGAAAGCAGCTGAAAAATCATTTCAAAGTATTGGTGTCAGACGTTGATGTTTAGGTAAAGGTAAAACGTCCAAAAAAGCCTCCAAATATATTTCGTTCATTATTTCAATTTAGACATCGCTTTTAAACATTAAGTAACATTGATAAAAAAGTATACAGTCGTAGAAAAGTAATTGGTTGATATGGTTGTCGGTTTGGGACAAGGCAGCAAATTACAAAACAATCTCTCTGCCAAAGCAGAGAGGAACAGGCACAGAGATAATTGTGCTTTGTCCTAATCCGCCACTGATATCCACCAATTACATAACATTTTTATAACAAGAAAACGTTTATTAAAAATACTAGAAAATTAAAAGTTTATAACAAATTTTCAAAATGTCCCCCTTCGCGTTCTAAACAATATGCAAGTAGATCTTGAAAGGTACGAACTGTGTTTCTTAAGAAATTTTGATTAAATTCGTTGCAGGCTGTTTGGATACGTTGTTTTAAAACGTCGTCCACATTCTCAATTTCAACATTGTTATAAATTAGTAGGTGGATTAGCGGGATGGGGACAAGGTTAATCCACCTACTACTTAGCATATTGGGACGCCAAACACTCGTATTATTGTTATAAATTTTCGACTTTAGATAGCCCCATACAAAGAAGTCGTTTGGGGAGAGGTCAGGGGACCTTGGTGGCCATGAAATAGGCCCAAACCTTCCTATCCACCTGTCAGGAAATTCTTGATTGAGGAAATTTCTAACTTCGTTCGTGGAATGAGCAGGAGCGCCATCCATTTGAAACCACGGATTTTCAATATTCAAATTATCAATTTCTGGCATAATTTGGTCACGGAGCAGGTTTAAAAATTTAGCCGAATTTAAATTCCTTTCAATAAAGAATGGTCCTATAAGTGTATCTCCAATTATGCCTATCCACACGTTGACTATTGCATTATATTGGAAGTGAGTTAAATTTTGTAAATGCTGATTTGTTTGAGACCAGTATCTAAAAACAGTAGGTAATTAGGATTTTAAAAAACAGAATTCAGGCGATTGCTTAAAAAGTTCTTTACCTATAATTTTGGGAATTTACACAACCATTTAATGAAAAGGATGCGTCATCTGTAAATACAATTTTTCGCAAAATGTTGCCATCCCTATGGAGTAAATTTAGGAATCTTTCACAGAAATCTCTTCGTCTCTCTTTGTCGTCGTCATAGAGCACTTGATGGTTAAAGTATCTCTAGGATTTGAACTTGAATTCTTTTAGGGTCCTTCGCACAGAAAATTTTGAAATAATCAGCCACTTGTTTTAAGGTGGATGCAGGATTTTCTTCCATAAAACATAAAATTTACAGTTTTAATTTCTCTGTAAGAACATGCGGTTGTTTGCTTCTCTTCCTATGATAGTTACCTACACATTCTTCTGAATTAAACATCTTGACGATATTATGTATCGTTCCAATAGAAGGAATGGGCATGTCTGGATGACTCGTTGCAAATAAATCACGCACTCTCCTAAGGCTAGTTTCATTTTTGTAAAGATTAAACAATTCCTGATTAGAATTTCAGATTTTTCCTGTTTAGAATACATTATCTAAAGTCTATGAAAAATATTGAGCAAAAAGTTTACTAAAAGCAGCGTTATAAAAAAGAAAGTTTGAAGTTTTCGATCTGTTAAAGTTACCTGTACAGATATCTGCACCTAGAAGCTAAGATCTGACAGCAAAGCATTGAGATGGTTTTTTTAAAAATGAACATAGGGGAAATAGCGTTATATGTTCACAGGTAAAAAAATCTCACTGTAGATTCTATCTACTACAGGTACTAATAGAATAGCATTTCGACCTGGGCTTCACTGAAAATGGTCGTCCTCTAATTGTGTTTGTTTCGTTATGGTAACATTGTATGTTGTACAATCTAAAATGGTTTCCGAACTTTGAAGCCGTGGTCCAATGGAATTTCTTCCTGACGTTTCGTCAACAGCTGCGGCAGACATTATCATAGGCGATGAGGCAATGGGCGAAGTTATCTCCCGTGCTTTTATCTCCGCGCTGATTCGACTATGGTGAGCTGCGTGATATTTATTCCTCTGTATAGTGGAGGGACTGGGGTGGGGGTAGTGATGGCGCGGCGTTTCGGCGCACTTCAATAATATCGTAGAATCCGCTTCCAGTCTGCATTTAGAAACGTAATTTCGTCCTTCCAGTTGAAATTGTTGTCGTGTTGCTGGCCTGTCTCGTTAGTCTCGGATAGAAACGCTGCGATTAATATAAGATATCCACCTCGCTAAAAAAGGCTGTAGTGACCTTCGGAGAGAGCGTGTTCTGCTACTGCTACCTTTTGTATTTGTCCCGGCCTGCAACTCCTCTTGTGATCCGTAATCCTCGTGTTGACACTGCTCTTTATGATGAAAATATACCGATCCACAGCTGCATGAAACTTGGTAAACTCCGGATCCGGATAGGGGATCTCTGCGATCTTTCGCCGATCTCAAGCTTTGTTGTATTGCATCTAAGACAGTTTTAACATTGTGTTTTTCCAGTAGCCTGCCGATCCTGTCCCTTACTATGTGGATGTATGGTTGACTAGACAAGCAGCGCTTTTCTTCATCTTCTCCCGTTGATCCTTCCTGGAGCTCTACATTCTTTGGACGGACGGCCCTATCGAACTTCTTACTGTATGTTGTGTCAGAGAGACGTAGAGGCGTAGGGCGAACCAGTCGGAATCGCTCGAAGAGTTTGTATTTAGTTTTTTTATCTGTTTGTATATGTTTTAGTAACTGTTTAACGTGTACTCTGCTGTGGCTTTGACCACGACGCTGACCCGCGATTTAGCGCCATCAAAATCTTAAACGGAGGTGTTCTACAGTGCAGCTGTGGAAGTTGAAAATTGCTTTGCAGATCTCTGTCGTAATGGCGATTCTTTTATTTTCGATATGGTCAATATGCCTTACAAAGGAAAAGTCTCTGTAGATATTTTAGAAAGTTTGAGGCTTCTAGTGTTTACACTTAATTAATAACCTATAATCTGTCTATTACCAAGTTATTTTCACAACCTGCAGGTCATTCTACTCGTACCTTCTCGCTGCTCGTCATCATCATCAATATTTATGTCACTTTTCAATCTCAACAACAATATCTATATCACTTTTCGTACTCTTCCCCTGTTGTATATGCAACCAGGAAGAGGCAGATAAGATGGAATGGGCAGTAAAGGGAGACTTGCCAAAAGCAGCCACTTTGGTTACTCTTTAAATTTGAGTGCTTACTTTAGTAACTTGATCAGTATGTTTTAGTTTTTATGAAAATATTTACCTGTATATTTCACAGACGAACTTCTTTTAACATAGAGAGAACTAACTCCTTCCTTTCCTTAACATAGGAATCCTACCAGGAAAAAATTCCAGTTTTTGGCAGTAAATACATTTTACTTTTAAAAATAGAACGGGATTTATCAACATTTTGAAGACTTTGCTAGAATATTTTTGATTAACAACATCTGAAATTGTCAATCTCAGATGTTGTTCAAGTAGAAGTAGTAGTAAGTAGTAGTAAACCATGCGGGGGGGGGGGGGGGGCGAAGCCTTGATACTAAGCCTTAGAGGCCCTTTTTACAGTCACCCAGTCCACTCATCGCTATTCCACCAGGACCCTCATTCTCTCCACGAGTCGACCCGTCCCTCTAATGAAGGAGAGTATCCCGTCCCATTGCAGAGTGGACTGTGAGACTCCTAGGTCTCTCAGGCACTGCCGACTTCTCCCAAGAAGCCACGAGGCCTTGGATCTAACCGAGTTAGGGTAGATTTCCTTGGTCTGTCTACATACTCCTGACTGAAGAGACGTACCTTTTACTTGCTCCTAGACATGGCTCTGGTCCAGTAAAGCATGTCTGGGAACCACGCTTGGCCGATTCGACCTTCCCCTCGATGGCCTTATGTCCAGCAACTCATACCAGAATTACCCTTTTTGTTTCTGCCAGTGACTCTAGAGCATCCCTGCAGTCCTGAACGAGCTTTGAACTCGTTCCGCTCCTGCAGATGGCTCGCAGAGCCGCCTGACTGTCGGAGTAGATGTAGATGTCCTGCTCTGCTCCCTACTGGACTAAGTAACTCTGGTTACTCCAGTAGTGCAAACATCGAAGCACCCAGAACCCAGTAATCAGGTGGAAACAAGGCCATTAATACATCATATCATCGTCAGTCAATAAATAAATTAACCCTAAGTCTTATAAACATCAGTTGATTACAAGTCTGGGCTGCTAAATTGGAAATCGAAATGTTTTGGCTGCGAAAGAGTGGTTTATCTAACAAATAAGGAAAGTGGTTCTTTACCGCACGTGACCGAAGTTGAAAAAACGACTCGAAGTAATCAGTGAAAGTCCGTGAAGGTTCACCATGGAGACATATGTATCAAGCTGTCTTTGTTTATTGTGGAATCGGATGGAGCCATTCTATTGGGGCAAAAGTGGTTTGATTTTTTGAGATTGTCAGCAGCCAAAGTAAATCAGCTGGGACAATGAATAGATCAAGGAATATGCGCAGATTTATCGAGGTTCACCAGTCACATTAGACTGTGATCACACCATTGAACCTCTAAGAAACATTAAGGCAGCGGACGAACTGGACTAAGTATAAGTAGTAGTAAGTAGTAGTAAACAATAGGGGGGGGGGCGAAGCCTTGATACTAAGCCTAAGAGGCCCTTTTTACAGTCACCCAGTCCACCCATCCCTACTCCACCAGGGCCCTCATTCCCTCCAAGAGTCGACCCGTCCCTCTAATGAAGGAGAGTATCCCATCCCATTGCAGAGTGGACTGTCAGCCATTCCTAGGAGGTACATGTGCCAGATTAGTCTGCAGTGTCCAGCAAGAATTCCTATAAGGTCTCCCAGGCACTGCCGACTTCTCCCAAGAAGCCACGAGGCCTTGAATCTACCCGAGTTAGGGTAGATTTCCTTGGTCTGTCTACATACTCCTGACTGAAGAGACGTACCCTTTACTTGCTCCTAGACATGGCTCTGGTCCAGTAAAGCATGTCTGGGAACCACGCTTGGCCGATTCGTCCTTCCCCTCGATGGCCTTATGTCCAGCAACTCATACCAGAATTACCCTTTTTGTTTCTGCCAGTGACTCTAGAGCAGTCCTGAACGAGCTTTGAACGCGTTTCGCTCCTGCAGATGGCTCGCAGAGAGTAGATGCCCTGCTCTGCTCCCTACTGCACTAAGTAACTATGGTTACTCCAGTAGTGCAAAAATCGAAGCACCCAGAACCCAGTCATCAGGTGGAAACAAGGCCATTAATACATCATATCATCGTCAGTTAATAAATAAATTAACCCTAAATCTTATAAACATCAGTTGATTACAAGTCTGGGCTGTTACTTAACATTAACAAGTAATGAAAGTGGTTCTTTACCGCACGTGACTTGAAGTAATCAGTGAAGGTCGGTGAAGGTTTACCATGGAGATATATGTATCAAGCTGCCTTTGTTTATAGTGGAATTGGATGGAGCCATTCTATTGGGGCAAAAGTTGTTTGATTCTTTGAGATTGTCTGTAGCCAAAATAAATCAGCTGGGACGATGAACAGATCAAGGAATATGCGCAGATTTATCGAGGTTCACCAGTGACATTAGACCTTGATCACACCATTGAACTTTGGACCTTAATAATATTAACTTGCAATTTACCCCTAGTAAGCAGTATAAAAGTCTAGACCAGTTTGGCCGTTTGCCTGATCCGTATTCAATTGACCCACCAGCAACGGCGGACGTATTGATGTTACAGAGAATTCATCAAAGGCCTCTTTAACATTTTGGTGGCCTCCACAACCAGAAGAGAACCTACTCGTGCATACGTTTTTCAATAGACAAAAGAAGTTGGTTAAGCATGGAAAACACACAGTTTCCACCACAATTCCTACCTTATTTACAACGAAATTCTGGAAAAACTTACTATCAAGACCGTTTATTGTGGGACATTATTACAGTTTCATCCTTGAGAGTGGACAAGTAGACATGTCTCCATTGGATTTTACTGACCCTGTGAATGGAAATTTTTTCTTATTGATGTGGACTCCAAATGGCTGGGGATTAGACCAGTTCCTTCAAGACCAACAAGCTCAGTCAAAGAGTCATAAGAAATATTTGCTATAAACTCAATTCCTGATATATAAGTAACAGACACTTGTATTGATGCCTTTATATCTGCAGAATTTAAAGAATTCTTGTGGATGGAAAAATTCCAGATTCATGATTTCTTATTGCTATGGATGTGCACTCCAAATGGTCCAAAAATCAACACGATCGACAATTAAAGAGTCACCAGAGTTATTTCCTATCCACGGAATTTCAGATGTTTGTGTAACGGGCACTTTACTGATATCTTTACCTTTGCAGAATTTAAATCTATCTCGTGCGACGATGGTATCTGCTGGCTCAACACAGGGGTTGTTAAAGAACAAAAGTCCATTTAATTTGATTATGTCATCCTTTTCTGTCAAAAATGTATAGCCTTCTAGATGACGTTTCCTTATATTATTAAGCACAGGGTTATTTACTACATTCAAATACATGACAGTCACCGTCCGAGATGTTGTTGAGTAGAAAGCTCAATATTTTAAAGGGCAAAGTCTTTCCCATTTTCTTTAAATTCATGTCATTCATACAAGAGTCAAGAGAATATATGACTGTGAGACCTTCTACAGAAAATGTATCTGTGTTTGCACGTTCATACTATGCTGGGGATTTTAACAGAAGACAGTAAAGTCGTAAAGTAGGTACGTGGATACACATACGACGCATGTTTTGCGTGGCTTTGTACGTTTGTTGTGGATGATGAACTTGTGTAGTGATTTCTACCAGCATTACGGTGATAACCATCCATTTGGCATAATCTCTTGTTGATAGAAAATAGGTGGGTAACGTGGAATTAAAATTACTGTACTATGCGTTTTCATCAATATTCGTCGTCATTGTTTATCTAAAAAGTTTATCTAAAGAATCATGTCTTAAAGTGTTAGTTTGGTGAAATGTAATGGTTCCTTTGGCCTTCTTTGTGATTAGTGTGTCGTTTAAATATGTTGTTAAAATATATTTTGGCCCTGAGGAGGACGTCGATTGGACGTCGAAACGTTGACCTTTTTTTTAAACTACAAGGGAGTTTTCGCTTGTTTTAATCCTGCGACTTGCCAGATCTATAATTGTTGATAAAATTTCGAAAAGTTGTTTGTTTATGAATTTATTTGTGCCATTGTAAAACGATTTTAGATTATTAAGATTCCTTATGGTCAATTTTCAGACTTACCAAGACCCTTTAGAAAGGGGTCTGGGACTTACAGCACTGAGAGCTATAAAAGACAGTTTCAGAGATCCAAGACTTCAACTAACAGCCCCGTTGGCTTTTTTCATGGGGCTGGAACAAGCTTTTATTTATTCAGATTTTGCTAAGGTAAGTTCTTCTTTCTAAATCGTGAGTTAAGCGAACAAGATGACGAAATGACGATGACAACTATTAGAAATAGTCTACACTTCGCAGATATATTCGTAAGAGAACAAAGACTAATTCTAATAGTTGATAACTAGAGGATCGATAATACATATCAAAATTCTTTTTTCTAACACTTACACCGAAACTTTATGAAAGCAAAGATAGCCCTAAATAGTAATAAAGTATTGAATAATTTTATTTTGTTCAGAGCTCAAAGTGTGGCGTTGTCATTCACTCGAGTGTATTATTAACACGACATTAACACAACGACAGTATTATTAATTTTCGTAATAGTGTTAGGGAAATAATTATTTCATTACATCACACATAACTCATTCTATATGTGTGGTATGAGCACCTTTTACAATAATTTAGAAGTTTTATATAAACTGCAAAGCTAAAGAAACGAAACTAAAAAAATAATATTAAATTGCGCATAGTCATTAACCTTGATCCAAATAAACCCAAATATATGCTGTAGTCTTCTTCTTACCTTTGCAGTCTTACGTGGTCTGTACTCTGGGCATTCATCGCCTTAATCTAGTATTCTTGTCCATGGGACTGCTCCAATCGATTGCTGCCTGCACGTTGAGTATGCTTTTAAGGACAATCAGACGTTATTACGTCGTAGGTAAGTAATAGTTCTTTAATGTTATCTTGATTTATGGTTCATATACCCATACATTCAAGAGCAAGAAATGAAAAAAGTCGGAAAAGCAAAGACATATCCTAAGTGACTTTAAATAAATTACCTAAAAAATTGGTTTATTTCAAAAAAGATTTTGTTTATTGATTATTTATTCGACAAGCTCCAAGATTAAATAATAAAGTATGTTGCTAAGCTAATTAGGATGGTAGAATAATTAAAAAACTATTCTTAAATTGCTAGCGATTTGCTAACCTTTATTCAAATGTACATTTTCAACTTTCTTAGAAAATCAATATTCTCAACGGTGCCGCTTCTTCTTTTTATAATACTCAGACAATGGTCTATCCAGTCCTATCCCCTGTATTACACATATCTTTTGCAATGGTACAAGAGAGAAGCAAGTAGCAAGTTTGCTAGTTCTGGTATATTGCTGATATGTAGTAGTAACCATGAGTGCTAAAGCTAATTCCACCAAAACAACTTTAACATTTTTTTTTTATCAGGAATTGATATATTTATATGCCAAAGTTTAACTAGCCGGTACCTTGATAACTACCACCAATGAAACACCATATTTTGATATATTTACGAATATGCTTGATGTTTTCATTTTTAGTGTTTTGTTTGTTAACTGTTTTTTGATAATATTGACCTATAGAAACCTTTACCGCCTTTTCATGCAGCTGTTGGATTTGCTTTTCAAATTTGCCTCATAATGGTGCTGCTGCTGTGGAAGCCCATAGAGGACGACCCCGCCCTGTTCTACGTCATATCGGCAGCGTGGGGAGTTTGCCACGCCATCTGGGAAATGATTAGTTTCAGTAGGTTTGAACATGAGATCTGAAAAATATTCACTTTGAGAGACTTTAATACCCTTTGAAGAGAAGCTATAGCCTGGATAAAATCCAGTTTAGATGTCTTACGATATGAGTAGGTAACACTCAAATAACATTATAAATGATCTTTTGGCTCAAAAGTTAGTACTTGTCCACTATTGTTACAACTCAGAAGAAGCTCAGAGGTTTTTTACACTCAGAATGGTTGCACAGAACCCTTCCAACTTTTAAGAATACCTTAATTTGTTTCTTTCTCATTAACTATTTGTCAAACTTACAGTGACTTTTAAATATCTTCTTTCAACTCTGAATAACAGGCTCTGAGGTTTTTGCACTCAGAAAAGTTAGGCAGAAATCTTTAAAGTTTTAACACAATGTTCTACAACTCTGATTAGGAGACTCTCGAGGTTCTTGCACCTAGAAACATTCTGAGTAGCTAATATTCAAAAAATTACATTTATAAATGATTTACTCTGACCTCAAAAGCCATTATTGGTCTAACTAGCCATAGGTTGTAAATATATTGCTACAACTCAGATTAAGAGCCTGAGTTTTTTTTGCACTCAGAGTGATTTTTTTAGCAATGTCTTGCGATGTGAGTAGCTAACACTCAAACAACATTATCAATGTCTCCTTCCGGCATCCACCAGAGTATAGATCTAATACTGCATGGCATACGGCAATATGGACTACTTCTCAGTTCGAGAAGCAGCCCATACTTCTCTGTACCTCGCAGGTTATCGGAACCAGAACGAAATGTAAAGAGTAGGTGGTCACCAATTGCTCGATCAACCCATCTGCTTACTAGTTTTGGGGTCTACCCCTCATCAGTCTCTTGCTCTGTAGTACGTACATCTCACCGGTCTTCCGTAGATTTTTGGCTTTAAGACGCGAACTCACGGTCTCCAATTTGTCGACCAGCCAAAGCTGCACTGATGAGGGGTAGATCCCGAAACTAGAGCAGATGGGTGGATGGACAAATTGGTGACCACCTACTCATTATATAAGTATTTGTCAAACTTGCAGTAGTTTTTAAATATCTTCAACTGTGAATAAGAAGCTCTCAGATCTATGCACTCAGAAAAGTTAGGCAGAAATCTTTCAAGTTTTATCAACGTTTTACGATCTGAATATTGCAGCTGAGGTTTTCCACGCGCCCAGTAAATAATCGATTATAACTTTGCAGTGTTGCTTACATTCAATTGCTTTATAAACAAGGCGAAAAACCTATTTCACAGTCGTTCAATTGACCTAATATTTGTATGTATTGAAGCTAGTAGTGGTAAAAATAGTATACTCGAAGGAAATTTTTGTAGTAGCGCTTCGTTTCTCTCGGCGCTACCTTCATTATTTCTCGAGAGTAATAAATAATTTTCCTACTCGTGTAGTAATACACTATTAATAAATTATATAGACGTAACCAATATTTCTTGGCATATCATATTATCGTATCCTAAATGTGAAAATTCTCTCAAAGTGAATAATGCAGTATCATATTGCGCTTTGCGTCCTATCAATGATTAGAAAGGTGTTGGATCGCAGGTGTAGGACAAATAGCCACTTCACTTTCTCGAAATCGCCAACGTTTCGACCTTTATTTTTAGGTCTTCCTCAGGGCTACAATAACAACATACGTATGACAAACTTAAAGTTTGGGAAGGAGGAAGGCCTGAAAAATAAAGGTCGAAACGTTGGCGATTTCGAGAAAGTGAAGTGGCTATTTGTCCTACACCTGCGATCCAACACCTTTATAATGCAGTATGTTATGTAAGTTACCCTTGATATTCATTTTATACAGCCCTACTGACCGGTCAATATCTCGAGCACTGGGAAGCGGCGTTCGCCAACCGGGCCTTCTTCAAATTCCTGGGATTCGCGTTGGCCTTCGTGTTCCACAGCTTCCTGTGCAACTACATGAAATTATACCTCTTAGCCTTCGTGATGATCGTTTCGGTGGTGCCATTCGCCCTGCTGGAGTACCGCCTGGAGAACATGCGGAAAATCAGAAACATCACCAGGTTATGACCAAAATTGAATCTTTTTTGATCGAGTTGTAGGTACTTTGTGACGTACACATATCACCTGCGACGTACGTTCCATTGATAAATGGTTGTGACGTTGAGGTTAGCTATTGTTTAGGTAAGTTTGTGTTTAGACAATGTGGGAATTTTTAGGCAATGTTGTTGGGATGTGGTCCAAGTATCGTGGAGAAGTAGATACTTTATTTTTAGGTAATATCTTTGATATGGCTACTGGTGTCTGGCTCTATTTTCGCACACAAATCGGTAGTAGGCATTTTAATTATTGTAGAATGTAGCTGAGATGAAGTAGAGAGCTACCAATACCTTTTGTAACACCCGGAAGACAAATTCGGCGCTGGAAAGGCGGTGTGATGTTATAAAAGATTTTGACTAATGCTGCCACCTGTGAGTCGGTGGGTGAAGTTTCGGCGTTGCCACCTGTAAGTCGGTGGGTGAAGTTTCGGCGCTACCACCTGTAAGTCGGTGGATGAAGTTCCGCAACAGGCCCATTCAAATATGCATATAATCAAACACGAACATGCAGCTAGGCAGCGATTAGGGTCCTCGAATATTGACACCTATTTGCCGATTTTAGTTTGGTTAATAAAAAACCAGAGAATGCAGCTAAGCGGCAATTAGAAGGACAGGAACAGATGCTATAATCGTGCTAAAATTTAGTCTTGCAGGTGCAGGGACTTAATATCTATAGCCACTTGAAAAAGTGCCAAAGTATTAAATAAATACGTCTTTTGTCTTGTTAGCCCATTCGGTTTTTAATTACATTATCATCCACATTCTTACCTGGTCGATAAAAAGGTTAGTGTTTCGAGTTCGACAGGTTATTTTACTAAACATGCTGTTTGAGTCTGCACGAGGGTTGGCGAAGAGCCTCTCTCTATCATACTTATATTCTATGGATAATAGAATCCTCGATTCTGTTGATTTCGTTGTTGAATTGGAAGTAGTCAGGTACCGGTACCAGTACCAAGAGCTATAAGCAGTGTGGTGATCACCAGTATACCAATCGACGCACCTACCTACTAGTCCTTCGTCTACTCTTCATTAGCAAAGCTTTGGATAATTGACAAATTTAAAAACGATTTGGTGGCCATTTCAAAGCAAAAATAAGTGCAAAAGCATTGAGATATTGTGTAACCATGCGACAACTACTGGCGTTTCAGACAATTATAAACACAGTAAATGGTAGAGTCTCCTCCATCTAATTTTAATTACCGGTATCGTCGTACCGAAAGGATAAATAAGCACAATTTTTATTCTTTGTCTTTCAAAAATTATTAAGTTTTCCTCCTTGAGACCCTTTGGTTGTCTACTCGTCTTCTGCAGTATTATTGTTACTTTTGAATAATGAGTATAGCACTGTCCTGTAACTACCAACTTTTGATGCTCTTCTCATCCTTGCTGAGGGCATTTCCTATCGATGATTTTGTGATCATATTTGCAGTATCTACACAGTGCTTATAAACAATTAGGCGCAATCAAACTTTTACCACCGTAATTACGGTGTCTAGTATTGCTATTGAGCCTGAATTGTTTATACAGAGTGATTCAAAAATTGAGGTTAATTTTTCACCAGCTTGAAGGGCTTCAAAACATAAAATGTTTCCTTTGGCAACTTTTTGAAATTATAACATCAATGGAGATATACGGTGCCAAGGTTTTATTTAAAAAATTAAAATTTATTAATAGTTGCTAAATGACTTGAAATAATACAATCTAAAGCGTTTTCCGGGCTTTGAAGGCGTGGTCCAATGGAAATTCTTTCTGACGTTTCGTCAACAGCTGCGACAGACGCTATCAAGGCGATGAGGCAATGCGCGAAGTGATCTCCCGTGCTTCCCGACGTTGACTGATTCGACTGTGGTTAGCTCCGTGGTAAGTCGTAGAACTCGCTTCCAGTCTGCATTTAGAAACGTAATTTTCTCCTTCCTGTTAAAATTGTTGCCGTGTTTAAAGACCTCAATGGCCTCTCTCGTTAGTCTCGGATAGAAACGCTGCGATTGATATAAGATATCCACCTCGTTGACAAAAATGTCGTGACCTTCGGAGAGAGCGTGCTTTGCTACTGCTGACTTTTGTGTTTGTCGGAGTCTGCAAGTCCTCTTGTGTTCCGCAACCCGCGTGTTAACACCGCGTTTTGTGGTGCAATGTATACCTAGCCATGGCTGCATAGAACTCGGAAAACTCCGGGTGCCGATAGGGGATCTCTGCGGTCTTTAGCCGATCTTAACCTCTGTTGTATTATGCGATACAGGGTTTGAAAACAGTTTTAACACTGCGCTTTTCCAGTAGCCTGCCGATTCTGTCCGTTACTTTGTGGATGTATGATAGACTAGTATATCTGCGCTTTTCTTCACCATCCCCCGTTGTTCCTTCGTGGCGCTTTAGATTCCTTGGACGGATGGCCTTATCGAACTCGTGCTTGCCGTATCCATTCCAACCAAAGACTCGTTCCAGATGCTTCATTTCCCGTTCCAAATCAGCCGGCTCACAAATTTTCTTGGCTCTCATAGACAGAGTCTTTATAGCTCCCCTTTTCTGTCTGAGATGATGATTTGATCCATTATTGAGGTATCGGTCAGTGTGTGTTGGTTTCCTATAAACGTTGTATGCAAGCTTCCCATTCGGCGCCTTGATACCAAAACATCCAAAAATGGCCAGCGTCCTTCCTTTTCTATCTCCAAGTGAATTGAATTTTTAGGTTGATAAAGTTGAGGTGTAAGAGGAAGTTTTTAAATTCGCCCTCTCCATGGGTCCAAATAACAAGGGTCGCGTCCACGTATCGGAACCAGCACTTTGGCCTCTTATCTGCCGTTGCCAACGCCTTGGCCTTAAAAATGTCCATAAAATAGTTGGCTATTACTGGACTAAGGGGGCTGCTCAAAGGTACACCATCAGTTTGTTCGTAGAAATCTTCCTTCCATTGAAAATATATAGTGGTTATGCAGTGTTGGAACAACTTGGCAATATCTTGTGGAAATTCCTGGTTATTATGTTCCATGGCTTCCTTAATTGGCATCATCGTGAAGAGCGAAACAACATCGAAGCTAACGAGAATTTCTTCGGAGGAAGAGTCAAAGAATGCAGTTTCTCGACGAAACGAGTGGAGTCTTTTATGAAGCTGCCAGTATTCTAGGTTGGAGCAGTTTTGTGAGGTGTTTCGCTATTTCGTAAATCTGGCTTCCTATGGTGCTCACGATGGGTCTCAGCGGCATATCCGGTTTGTGGATCTTTGGTAAACCGTACGGCCTTGTCACCAAGGTTGCCACCATGAGCTTTTCATATGCTGAGAGAATGGGCGTTTTGTACAGTTTGTATTTGGTACTTTTCGTCATTGCTCTTTTGGCTGAGTTGCATTGGATCCTTTGTTTCCTTATCTCCAGTGCGGCCCAGTAGAAATTGTCATTCGATTGTAAACATTTCCATATTTGTACTTTGTATCTTTATTTCATAATTTTTTAAATAAACCAAATTGTGTACATGTATTGTTGTAGATAAAAAGTAATAATTTAACCCCCCCTAGCCCTGCTCTGATGCGTGCGTTATGGAAATACGCGAAAATGTAGGTACCTCATTACGCACAATACGAAAAACTGCCCTTCAAAGCCATCAGGTTCATAAGAACACGGTTACAGTGATGTGCGCAAATAGAAGCAGACACCTGTTTATTACTGAATAAGTTCTACTAGTTTTGTACTATCCTTGTCGGATTGAATGTTGTAAGCCACATTTTTTGGTACTTAAACATTTATCTTATTGTCGGTCAAATGTACTGTTTAAACCGAGCAGACTGAAATCGATTGAAACTTTTGTACATTTTTTGTAATTTATTAATTAGACATTCGTAGGTTTGTTATTAGAATTAAAATGGGATTGTAAAACAAAACTTCTGATCTGTCATGGATTTTTGTATCACAATTTAGTCTACTTAATGCGGTAATATTTGTTTAAATAACTGGACTAATCAATCAACTAAGCTATAATAAGTGCAAGAGTATATAGTCGTGAAAACTCACAATTTAATTGCAAGTTCCTGATTCACGGTTCCCTGATTTCTTCTTGATCATATCATAATACGATTGGAGTAACCTACATTATTAGGCATATTATTTTATTACATTTATTTTTGAACAAACTTGCTTTCTGGAGCCATGAATACCATAAAACCTTTTGTGGCAATTACTTCCAATTTGGAATTTGTCTACTTCCTCTGGTCTAACTACGATTTTTCAATACAATTTAGCTTGTGTTGTCATGTTTATGGTCAAAGTCAAGCAACAGAAAATCATCTTTATTCTCATTTCACACATGCGCAGCGATGCTGCGTTTAAGCTGCCATTTCTCATGTTTCTAAGATGCATTTTAAATTCAGAGGGCATCCCATACAACTCAACTACAGCTTAAGAATAAGGTTTTTGAAATATCACAGACCGTGTCTGTCATCTGGCCAATGCGTCATATCAAAGCAATGCATTGCCATATGTGAATTCAGGACGAAATAAATTGTATTTTATTTTTCCTAAATATTCCACTTTTACTAACACCGATGAACCTACTCATATGAATCAACCGTATTTCATCCCTCAGTGTATTTCATCCCCTTAGATGAAGGTGAAAATGACGCCAGAAGTTACGGCAGAAGTGTGTACAGCAGAAGTGACGTTCAAATCATCTAAACAGTGTCGTCAGCTTAGTTAGATGTAACCCCTTTAGAAATGACGTAACTACGACGTTAGTTTATGGTAACGATTTTTTTTGTTGGTTTAAATTTATTATTCCAAAAATCAAATTATTTAACATTATCTACATAAGAATACTCCACAGTTAGACAGAAAAACGTAATTGTCCTTGGTACAAAGATAATAAATAATTCTTAAAACATAACTAAAAATAATTGAGTATAAAATACTCAAACTAATTATAAACTAAATAAACTCGTAAAAAATGGCGGCCCGGCCGGTCGTGTGTGGGCCACTGGCAACTTTTAGTTGTTTAGACTCAATCACGTCACTTTTTTAACCTTTTTATACCTTGAGCAATTGTGACACCTCACATTGACGTCATTATTTTGTTACCCTAAACTGCCGTCATTCTGACGTCTACTATTGGGGTTACTAACAACAATGAAGCTTTTTATATCTTTGGTAATATGCGCCTGTGACTTTCGATCTAATCGCGTCCTTCTGTTACTGCACTGAGTGTATTCCTATAGCTACTCCAGCAAAATATAAGAATATGAATTCTCAGTGCGCATCAGTGAAGGACGCTATACGATTTTCTCCCTCTTCTCAAGTCGTTTTAACACCCAAATATGCTAAAAGCCAATGATGAATCAGTTATCCATAACATTTCCATGTTAATTTTATGGTAAATTAAGAATCGCAGTGTATAGACGTTAATAGACATCAAAAGAAAACACCTGTGATGTTGTAAATATAAGTATTTTTAAATCCTTAAAAGGGTTGTTATAACACCTTCAAGTGTCTTTTAAATATTCTTGTTGTATACTGAAATAAAAGGAACATCTTTCAAGCTGTCTTATTACATTATCTTCCCTTACCAAACAAAACCCAGCTAAAATAAAACCAACTCTATTTTTATTATCGGTTAAGTAATAATTATAATTTAAGTACGATTTCGTAAAAGTACCAATTTTACAAATAAATAAAATTACCTGTACACATCTTGGACCCTAATGACAACAGTACGGCGTAAAATCTCTACTTTTCCAATACTTACGACATCTGAACTCAGTAACAGTTTCAAAGTCCTAACGAGGTCTAGCTAAACATTAATACCCGTCTCAAATAAAAAATAATCTAAACACTACACGGCACTTTCGTGCGGGGGTTTATTCATCACCACAATATCCGAAGGAAAAACGCACTTTTTCCGTCTCGTAAAAATTGGCGAAGGCGTCCTCTCGTCAACATTATTTCCCAATCCGCTCAAAAGGGGTAGCCCCTCAGTCCTCGCGAAATACTCCCGATTCTCGCCCTCACTATCCCCAGTTCTTTTACCTTTCGAAAGAATCGTCTTTATGGGAACCGCACTACTGGCAGGATGAGGAATAGGCGGAGGTTTTGGCACCTCCATTTGTTGTTTCTGCTTCTTGCCTTTGAACAGTCTCCATCTCACTGGAGGAGAATAGTTGGGCTCGCAGATCGTGTCCACGGTGATCACCTGAGGGTTGAAAGTTACGTTCTTTGTGGTATCCGAAGGGGTGCGACACACACTGCCCGAATCAACTGAGGAAGTTGGTTTGTTTTGAAGGAATTGGATCGTTCGAGGCTCGTCGTCAGAAGCCAGATCTATGGCCAGATTGGAAACTATGTCTGGATCTAGCTCCTGGGGAGTTCCCGGAGATAGCAGCTGAAAATTTGTTAACATATATATTTTGAAACTGTTTTAAGATTTGTACGAACCTGTGGATATACAGGTGTGGAAGGTGAGCTAATAAAGTACACAGGAGGCGGGCTATCTTCCACCAGTAGCTCCTGATGCATTTCCAAAATATTTGGGTCAGAACTGAAAAATTCTTTGCAGCCTGCTTTGGCCAACACATTATCTAAAATATCCTCAGCTGACTGAAAGTCACTTCCACTTGATGTACGGCCTTCGATGTTGCACCTGCACGAAACAACACAATCATAAGAGAAATAATAAACCAGCAGCAACAAATAATACGTACTCTACACTTAAGGTATTTTTGTGGCATCCGGTAGTTCCCCTACTCGATTCGCCGCAGCATTTGTTGCTGCTTGACGCCGACTCGAAGCTGATGTTGCTGCTCGAAGAACTCTCGGTGTTGTTATTGTTATTGATGAACAAAGTGGGGAATTTTTTGCAGCTTTCGAAGCTTCTCACGTTGCGAATGTCGTCGGCGCAGGTGCTGAGGTTGCCAATGATTTTGGGAGTGCGTCGCATAATCTTGAATGATGATTGTGTTTTAGAACCAAATTCAAAAGTGAGCAAATAAATGCTAAACGAAGAACGCTCAATGAAGAAAAAAATAGATTTAAGTTACTGAAAATATAATGAATATCAACGTATTCAACTGCTCTCGTGCTCTCACACCGTACACTATGTACTCTTTTTTTTTTGGTTCTTAATATACATGTTAGTACATTATTATTTGACGCAGCTGACGTGTGACGCAGTACTACCTTCCAATCACTTCAAGGCCCTAATTTCCTCCTACTTGTTGAAGTTGTCCTTGTGCTTGAAGACTTTAATGGCTTTTCTGTTTACTTTAGGATAGAAACATTAATTTGATGTAAGATATCTTCGTGAACTTCAACTTCTTTTGTGTGTGTACCTTTTAATCATGGAATGCTGTATGGAGCCCAGTAAGCACCGAGTGACCTCTCTGGTCCTCTTCTGGATCTCAACTGTTTCCTTTCCTGCCTAATAACATATCTTGGACAATTTAATTTATCAAACTCTTGCTTGCTATATGCTTTCCATCGGAAGGTTCTTCACAGATACTACATTTTCCTCTCCAATTCAGCCATCACAAATTCTCTTGGCCCACAGACAGAATTTTTATGATTTCCCCTTTTTGGGGGTATCGGTCGGTGTTGATTTTCAACGAGGTATGCGTTAGTTTCCCGTTTGGTGTCCTTAATAGCAAAACATTATGCGTTCTTCTTTTTTCATCTCTATAGTCAATTAAATTTTTATGGAGTTGAGGTGTACGACGACTCCAACGATAGCCAACGCCTTGGCCCCGAAAATTTCCATAAGGATGTCTGGAGTGTAGAGAAGATGCGATAAAAATGTTAAATTCAAATTTCCAACGCCTTTTTTTGATGACAATAATAAGTGAATGGTATATGGGCGTAATATTTCTGAAGTCAATTCGCCGTTGCCAAGTGTTTTTCTGTTAGGGCCATTCTGTCTTTCATGTGATATTTCATTGAGTTCTTTGGCTACGTTAGTTCAGGTGAGTTCAGTTACATATTTTCTCGGTTGAGATTAGTCCAGGTTAATTCAGTTATATTTTTACCTTTGGTTACCATTGCTACACCATCCATCAATTTGTTCGTAAAATACTTTCTTTCATTGGAAATATGTATTGGTTAGGCCGCGGTGGAACAATTTAGCAATATCTTGTGGAAAGATTTCTTTACTACGTTCCATTGTCTCCTTGATGGGCATCAAAGTAAGGATCAGTAGAGAGCAAAACAACATCGAAGTTAACAAGGACTTTTAATGGAGAAAGAGTCAAAAAATGCAGTTCTTTAACAAAATAAGTGGTCTTTGGTAAAGCGGGATCCTAGTTTTGGCTACAGCAGTATGGTATTCACGATGGGTCTCAGTCGGTTTGTGGATTTTAGACAAGTCGCACAGTCTCGATGGCAAGGCTATCGATTTTTTGAGCTTCATTATTTCTTCTGATGCCACGTCCTTAATCAACGGGTTGATTATCAGCTCAGAATCCGTGTGGTTGGATTACTAGTTATTTTCTTTCTCGTGATCGGATCCCAAATTCTCCTCTTTCCTCTTGCGACTGTGCAAACAAGAATGCTACTGTCTTTCTCTTTCGTCTCAACGATATCAGAGCTTTTGTTTCTGCAAAGGTGAGACAGCTTTTTGGCAATCCAGCGCGTTGTAGAATTTGTGACGTCTCCATCTGTTCAGCCAGCAGAAATGGCAGCTGATCAATTCCGCTCTCCAGGTTTGCTATGATCCAAGAAGATTTCCACAAGATTTCTATCTAGAGGTATAATAAAATTTTCTCTTTTGTCTAGTAAACTCAAACTGACCAAAATCTTGAGTTGAGTCACTGAGGATAGAGCTTCGTTGTGTCAGACAGATTTTGATGATACAAAGTATATAAAACCTTTTTTTGTCAGTTCATTGCAAAGGCTTGGGCCACAATCTTCCAATGTGTTAAACGATACAATTTGTGTAGCCTCTGTTGTACCAACTATTAACTAATTGTACCCCCTGTTCATTAAGAAACGTCACCTAGAAGAATAGGTGGTCACCAATTTGTCAATCAACCCATCTGCGTACTGGTTCCGGAGTCTACCCCTTAGTAGTGCAGCTTTGGCTGGTCGACAAATTGGAGATCGTGAGTTCTCGGCTTAAAGCCAAAAAGCTACGTAGCCAAAAAGTACACAGCCCTTCGTACTCTTTACACTTCATTCGAGCTCCGAAAAACCTGCGAAGTACAAAGCAATATAGGCTGCTTCTCGAACTGAGATCCATCTGCCATGCAGTACTATATCTAATACGCTGGTGGATGTCGCCTGTTCCTGCTCTATACAACATCTCACCGCTCTTCCGTAGCTTTTTGGCTTTAATCCGCGAACTCACGATCTCCAATTTGTCGACCAGCAAAAGCTATACTGATGAGGGCTATACCTCGAAACTAGTATGTAGATGGGTTGATCGACAAATTGGTGACCAACTACTCTTTACACTTCGTTCTGGTTCCGATAACCTGCGAGGTACGCTGGTGGATGTCACCTGCTCCTGTTCTGTACAACATCTTATCGTCACCTAGAAGGCTATGAATTTTTTATAGGAAAAAATGACATAATCATAGTAAAAGGAAAAAAGGACATAATCATAGTAAATGTTCTTTCATATTTTTCTTTTGGCATTTCCCAGACATAAGACTGTGAAAGCTTTCACGGCAGGTGAAAATACAATCCGACAATCCAAGGTATTTTCCGGGCTTTGAGGATGTGGTCCATTGGAATTTCTTCCTGACGTTTCGTCTACCGCTGCGGCAGACATTATGAAAGACAATATGGATGGCAAACATTGGACCGCGGCTTCAAAGCCCTGAAAACACTTTAGATTGTATTTCACAGACTATGAATTTTTGACAGAAAAGAATGACATAATCAAAGTAAATGGACTCTTGTTCTTTCATCCTTTTCTTTTCACATTTCACAGACAGCTAGATGACGTTTTCAAATGAACACCCCCTACATTGACAGATATAAGTTTTACATCGTTAAATGCAAGGTCCCGACTGGAATTTCCTTGGATTTTTTCACAAAGAAGAGGTTGCTTTGTTCGATTGTAAATCCTGCTTGCTTAACTGGATCTGAAGGTCACTTTTATCTTGATTCATCAAAAATCTTTAAATGTTCTTCATGCCACTCTATCCTGGAAGAAAGGCCAGTGAACCTAAGGGCTGTGATGAATCAGTCGTGCCCTTTTTTTTAATATAAAGCAATGTGGCTGAAACTTACTGCAATCAGGCTTAGGGTTTATTTTCTCATAATAACTTTATGAGACTAATGTGTGACAATTATATACATATAAAGGTCGCAATTTCTGTTAACTTCGAAAGAAGAAATACAGTAGATAGTACAGTAGCATATATTCAATAATAAAAGGCATCAAGTTGGCTGTGAGCAGAATTGATGGCAGAAATAGCTGGAATACCAACTCTTCTTATTGCGCAATTCTTTTGTGCCAAAAATTCATAGCCAATTGATGTCTTTTCTCGTTAAACACCTGGTGCTCACCTTTGGAGTACTACAAACCTCCACTACAACACTAGTTGCGACTAAGCTTGTTCTTGAACTAATACTGGACAGTTCTGACATGCTCTCTGGGCTGGCCAGCGGTGCCAACCCTAACCAATCATCGTGGATAAGGTCCACTTTGGGTACCAGATTCAGGCTTAGGCTTTTGGTGATGGATGGTGGTTCCTCGTACTGAAAAAAATAGGTCGTTCAATTGGGAAGAAAGTTCAGTCTTTTAAGAATTAATGATTTTGTGTCTTTAAACTTAGCAACTAAAGACGATAATGTAATATAAGGTATATTACAATTTTTAGTCTAAGACACGAAGCAATTCAAAAATGTGAAATGACAACTTAGGGCTGTTCTAAATCCGTTAAACCCTTGCCGTTGACAATTGTGGAATAAATGTCAGGGTGAAGCTATTTTTACGATTTCTAGAGTGGTATATCTTCGAGCTGCGAATATGCATGAAGGAGTTTTTGGCTAACACACCAATAGCGTTTTGATACCTAAAATTTATTATGTTTCATTCTTGTTTAGTTCTTTTGTTATAGGAAGGAAAAGTATGAAAGTTTCGTGTATGTAAAGCCGAGTGTTGAGCCGGACGTGACAAGTGGCTCTTTGTTGAACCAAAAAAACAGTATAGCTACGATAAAGCACCAAATTTGCTCCTATTAAATGTGTCTACTTTTGTTATGTGTTTTCTAAGTTGTTATTTCACACGTCCTCAAGTTAGAATGCACCCTTAATTGGACCTACCTCAAACTGGGATTGAGTAAAAACATCAAGCTATCAAAGAGCCTTAACCTGGCTAATTCAATTATATTTCTTGTGATGCCATCAGCAATACTGTATACTCATGCATCGGTTTTCTCACAGATCAAAGCTATGGTCACTACCGAATAGTAATTAATATACATATATAGCCTTTATAACGTTTAACTTGCATCAAAGTCGTTTTAACTATACTAGATAGACGCTGGTATTCATACAACTTTTCCCTCAAAGAACTTTGAAGATTTCTAATGACCTCTGCATGGAACAAATTTAAGTTTTTAACCGTGTTGCAGACTTTTCGTTTTTTTATGTATTGTATGTCATTTGAATAAAAGGAATAATGATATTCGAAATTGAGATTCATGGCACAGTCTCCATGGCAAGACCTCCTGGTGGAGTGAAAACATAATTGTAGTAAACAAAATTAGTCCAATAAGTTAGTTTTTATAAAATGTCAAAAAACTCGACTTTTCAAAATGCTCGCCCCTTTCCGAAGAGTGTCTTTGCGACCTTCTTGAACCAATAGGACTTTCATTTACTACGGGGGGGGGGGGGGGGAGGAGGAGAAAGAAGACATTATTCACGGATAGTTGGAAATTGAGGAGGAAACGAATAGCATCCTAAGAACGTTAATGCGAGTGAAATTGGTTTCAAAATTCACATTTTAAAAAATAGCAAAAATCTCGATTTTAAAACTGCCTCTTTCCCTCCAGAAGGGTATTTGCGATAATGCTGAAACGGTAGGACCTTGATTACATGAGGAAAAGTTTGGATATTGCGAAAAAGACGAAATACCCCATTGTGGTTAGTAGTAGTAGTAAACAATGGGGGGGGGGAGGCGAAGCCTTGCTACTAGACCTTAGAGGCTCTTTTCACAGTTCCCTAGTCCACCCATCCCTACTCCACCACGGCCCTCATTCCCTCCATGAGTCGCCCCGTCCCTCTGATGAAGGAGAGTATCCCGTCCCATTTCAGAGTCGAAAGCTCCTTTCGATGAAGACCAGCGGCTTCAAGTGTCCTATGGCACAGTCGCGCCCACCTATGGCACACTCCCAGAAGGTGGTATGACGACTCTTCCCCTGCTCCACAATGGGTGCAGAGTAGACTGTCAGCCATTCCTAGGAAGTGCATGTGCGTGTTTAGTCTGCAGTGTCCAGTAAGGATTCCAGTAAGGTCCGGCAGTAAGGCACTGCCGGCTTCTCCCAAGAAGCCACGAGGCCGTGGATCTATCCGGGTTAGGGTAGATTTCTTTGGCCTGTCTACACAAATCCTAACTGTGTCCAGTGTGTCCCTGTACTCTCCCATGCCCACTCATTCAGAGATAGACGTACCTTTTACTTACTCCTAGACATGGCCTCTGGTCCAGTAAAGCATATCTTAGAACCACTCTTGGTCGATTCGTAGGCGCAAGCATTTTTGTCGAAATCCGTACGTCCAGGAACCGAAGCCATCCCAGAATTACCCTTTTTGCTTCTGCCAGTGACTCTAGAACATCCTTGCAGTCTTGAACGAGCTTTGAACTCGTTCTGTTCCTGCAGATGGCTCGCAGAGCCGCCTGACTGTCGGAGTAGATTTAGATGTCTCTGCTCTCTGTCTGACTTCTGTTCGTGTGGCCAGCTCGAATATTGCAAACACCTCCGCTGGAAAAGGCTTCCAAATGCGAAACCCTCGCCCTCTACATGGCCCTTAATCCGACTTCTGACGACTATTAGCCATTCTTAATCCGTCTGTATACCATTCCTGGTTATAGTCAGAAGGTGGCTGAAGCAGCTATTCTTTGAATTCGTCCCTTGTTGGGATGTTTATCCCAAATGGCTGTTTCAGTCTCAGCTGATCGCGTGGGCGCCCCTCCTGCGACAGAACAATTGGGATGTCCCGCTGAATGAGGCCTGGCGATCTGCGTGTGACCACTTCCTTCCACTAGCCGCAGCAATCCATCCTTCTGCAGGGCGCCATCGCCTCCCTCTTAACCCAGATTGGAAGCTCCGGCACCACCTTTTGGTTAACTTAACTCAATTTTTGTTTACAATTTTATATGCATTTTTGATCTGAATAAGATAATTTTAATCTTCTGTACTAGGATGGTAAGATAAACTAGTCGGATTCACTACGATCATTCCAATCATTCTAAAGTAACAAGCAGTTAAAGTTAGAAAATGAGAAAAAAGAAAAAAAAAAGGAAAATTCTGTACTTCTTTGTTTTTGATTGGACGATTTTTATCCCCTAAAAACTCTTTTAAACAAAACTTATTTAAAAATGACAAAAAGGCCATTTTAGGTGCGGAAAGACAAATAAAGGGAGGGGTGTATCTCCGAAATTATTGCAATTGGGACTCTCGTTTGTAGGAGGCGAAAGAGTACATCCAACAGAGGTCAAAGCAGTAGAATTTACTGCCATTGGTCCATTCATTTTCAAGTTCTAGACAGCTAAATTTTAAAACAAACACGGAGTACTCAGTCTATGCTCAATTTCGAAAAAATTGTGAACACTTCTTTATGCTGTTTTTGATTGAAATGAGACGATTTCAATCCCGTAAGAACGTAGCAGACGTAATTCTAGTAAAATTAGTCCCACAAGAGATAGATCAAAAATCAGTTTTTTTAAGAATTGTTGGTTTGCTTTAGCAAGTTTGGGGCAAAAACAAAAGAAACCCCTTCGTTTTTTTTTAACTGTCGAGGTTTCGACTATATATTTGGACATCTTCAGAGCTCCATCACCCTCACCGTTTGCCTCACGGATACGTTGGAAATATTTCCTATATGTCAATTCCATGGCTTAGATTTAGGCTGGTTTGCCCTAGCAAGTTAGGAATAAAAACAAAAGAAACGTCTTTGTTTTTCTAAACTGCCGACGTTTCGATTATGTGTATGGTCATCTTTAGCGCTTCATCAGCTCACCGCTAAATACATGGTCGGAACATCGATAGTTTAGAAAATCAAAAGTGTTCCTTTTGTTTTGTCTTCAATCTGCTAAAGCTAACGAACTGTACTAATCTGGAACACTAAGCAATAACAATGTGTTGATTTTTTAAGAATGGCATAATTTTCTATTCAATAATTAATACTATACTCCAAAGGTTATCGGGAACAGGACCAAAGAAAATTCCCACAATTTAAGCAGAAACTGCCGACGTTTCGACGTTTATTGACGTCTTTATCAAGGCTATTCTACGACTAGAGTGGAAATTGTGTCATAACTCATACTCAAAAGCCTTCAGCATAGGCAAGGAAGAGCAGACGATGCGGAGTAAACAAGGCGACATAAACAGTTTTATGTCTCCTTAGAAATTTTCTTTCGTCCTGTTCCCGATAACCTTTGGAGTATACTTTTGAGGACGCTACATCTAGCTACTATGAAATTAATACCATATTCTAAAAAAGTCTAAAAATCTACCTCCGGGGTCTTTCTCCGAAATTATTGAACTAACATGACTCTCGTGTGTAGGGGGAAGAAGAAAACTTCAAGAAGATTAAAAACACTTGGATTAACCTTAGTCGACCGACTCGTTCTAAAATTAAAAAAGCGGTTAAAGTAGGATATTAATAAAATGACGGAATATTGCCTAGCGCCTTTGGTTAAATTTAGAAAAAAACTAAAAATCCAAAAATGCTTAAAGAGTTGTTAGAAAAAAATTTCTGAAATTAATTAAAAAGAGGTAACCAATATTCCGCTTTTTCCTCAATTTTCAAATTTATCTGACTATGACTGTAGACAGGCTCGGTGTGAGTCTCCTCATCATGTCTTCTTTCTCTCCTCGCAAACAAAAGTCCTATTGGTTCAACAATATCACAGTATGACCGTTCGAAAGGTAGTTGGACAATTTTGAATGATGAAGTGCTTTGACAAAGAAAACTAACTTATGGGATAACGGATGGGATAGAGATGATGAAGTTTAAGTTGAATCAAACGAAACGTCGGCAACAAGTCCGTAGTTTTTTGAGTTCTTGTCCCAATCCGCCAATTTACTACACACCATTGTAAATAAAGATTGTAGTTGTGAAAAACGTATCTTACCAGGAATTGTAAATGCTTATATATTAAAGCACTATCAGAACTTTCAAATTATCTAGTTTTTTTTCTAGAAGGTAGTCCTTGGTCAAACACCCACCTTGGTCAAAGACATCTGACCGACATCGGACCGATTACTCCTAAAGGACAAATTAAAGCCAGACAGAGGTTGATGAACGGACACTGGAGACGGATGGCTTCTTGTGGAATAGTAACCGTTGGTGATGGACGAATTGCTTGATGGGCTTTGGAGGGACGTAAAACTAGTTTCCAGGAACATTTGATTAGGATTCGAAGCAGCCGAGTAGTAGTTTGTGGTGACTGATTCGCTCGTTGACGAAGATCGATGTGGCTTTTTCGGACCCATTGTCGTTACAACCTGAAACATAAAGTCGAGCGATCCTAGAATTGATAATATTACAAGAAAACGTTTTTAATTAAAGCGGAAGGGATTCAATCCCGACTTCTTCATTCATAGTATCGGTGTTAGGTAATGCTTAAATTCAGGTAACGTCAACATGCAATAAAATGAAATAAACATTACTTACAGGCTATCTAGGTTCACGATCATCTTTAAACAACGGGATATAGAACAAGTTCTTGCTGGGTACCCACTAGCTGTCAAACAATAAGAAATACTAATCTATCGCAATAAGGAAAACAATCATAAACGGATAAAAATTGTGCCGAAAGGTATCAAAATTGGAAGCATATGTTGCCATATGGTGCACCATAAAGCATGAAGTGTAGTTAATACAACCAATAATAATAAAAAAAATGGTAATTACCGGAACAAAGATGCAAAAACTCAATAAAAAAAATAACGGGAACGCAACAAAACAAATAAAAGGGAACTAATAAAATTACCTGATGTCTGGCGGTGCGGGTCTGAGTTCGTAGGCCGACGTTTCGGCCCTGCGAAAACCCTGAGGATGTTGACGTGGCTTGCTGTCCACCTGTCACACACTGCCGATCAGACACCATATACGTCAAACACGACATGCTGGTGCAAGTTCTCGTAAAATATCAGGCAAAACAACAAGAAATTGTTTTTAATTGAAAAAGGTTTTTCTTGATGTTTTACTGTTTCACAAAAGAAAAATAATAAAGTTTGCTTTACTAACGACAATAATAATTAATCAATAGTTAGTGCTCATTCTTGCAGGGGCAGTTGTCTTAAATCTAGGCAAAATAGGTAGTAGCAGAAAAAGTGTTAAAAAAAAGGAAAACGTAGTTTAACAAATACCTACACATTTATTTATTGTCATACAAAATATGGAGATTGCACACAAAATAAGCGTCTAAGCAGCTAAATTAAATTGAGATAAAATTAAAATTAAGAAAATTAAAAAAAGATACTGTAAGTAAATATCACAATGTTTTGATATCTAATTAAATGGTAAAACAAAAACAAAACAATGTTTGGTGCTAAAGTAAACGAAAAAAAACTGCAACGTATTCACTTTCGAGCTCAATATTCTAGGTCAGATAGTCAATTTTTATGAAAGGCTTATTCAACAAGCTCGCCCATAAAAAGAGCATTGCCGTCATTAATGGTACATGAGCTTGTTAAAGCCGTTTAATGAAGCCTTGATATAAATCGACTCACTGTTTCTGAGTCGGTAGAAAACTTCAAATCAGTCACTGTTAAATCAAACACAGACACAACGAGGGACAATTTTTATGACAAATCTGGTGATGAAAATAATATTTTGAAAGTCAATGTGTTGATGCATGCCAGGGATATGTAAGGACCCTTATTACTTGCAGTTTTTGGTCAAATTTTTCAGCGCAAGCAATGTTGTTTGGGAATGCATTGTAAAATATAATAAATGTTTGTAGAAAAAAATTATGCAGGGTGTTCAAAAAAGACAAGGCAGGTCATTTTACGAAAAAAAGTTTCTACAAACATAGGTCCGCACTCGCTTGGTTCCCAACCTACCTGATCTACAGGTACATTTCTAGGATAAATGGACATATGCATGAAGATGATTTTTACTCAAAGCAGGTGTGTGGTACGACAAAGGAAAGGATTTTTCTTCTCTATTAACAGGAAATTGAAAACAAATTTGATGATTAAAACATAAGTTTTAGTGAATGCAATTCAGCAAATTAAATTGTTTTGTTAATAGAAGAAAGGTTGGTTACATAACTGGTAGTGTGCCTGTCCTTATCTTATACATCTGGTGTCGCTGCAACGCGTTCTTTTGTAAAACTGGTAAAACAGTTGTTGAGTTTTCCATAATCTACAGGTTATGGGCCCAGTTATTTTCTAGCCAGAGGAAAAGAAATTTGGTACAAAATTACCAGCTGAAAGAACCTACGTTCAGCCAGTGTTGTGGTACAAACATGGCGTCCGGAATGAATCAGCAAATTTTGACCGTAAAACAGTTCGATGGAAATGGGTACTCGAACTGGGAATTTAGAATTAAGCTGATCTTAGAGCAAGCTGGCGTTTTGGAAGTTTTAACCAAAGATCCTCCTACAGAAGAAAGAGAGTTTGCCAACTTCAACAAAACTGACGTTAATCACGGAATATAATCGTTCAAGGCATTGCGGATAGTATCTTTGAAATCTTAAAGGACACGAGAACAGCAAAGCTAATGATTGAGGCATTGCGGGCTGTGTATAACAAGAAAGGAATTTCTCAGCAAGTAATGTTTTAAAAGAAGTTCGAAGTAGAAGGAACGTACGTCACTGACCTAGGAAAATTTGAGCAAGTTGTTCATGAATTACGGAGTGCTGGTGGTAAACTGAATGAATCTGAGGTTATATTGCAGCTACTTTCATCGATGCCTGAAACATTTCAAGCAGTAACAACCGCTATCAACATTATGTTTTGTCAAGATGAGACCAAAGTCACTAAAGAAATTGTTCAAAATAAGTTGTTAATAGAACAAGGCAGAAGATAAAAGAGGGTGGAATAAGGGAGTATTGATGAAGGTGCTTTTAGTGGTTACAAAAAGAAAAAATGGAAACCTGGAAATCAAAGTCACTTTTCCTTTAAATGCCATAGCTGTGGAGTTGTGGGGCATAAGCGTTACCAATACGCCAAGTTAAGAAATCAAAAAAATGAGAATAATGCTAATGTAGGAGGAAAATCAACGTGGCCCAGAAGAACCTGAAATGCCATTTTTGACTGATGGTCAGTGGAAAATAAAGTGTTAAATATCAGTTATAACACAAGTTTTAAAGAAGTCCAATTTGTGGTTGATAGTGGTGCAACAAACCACTTAATATGTGAAAATCTTGTCATGTCATATTCCATTTATGTATCAAAGAAGGGAGAAAATTTGGAGGCGTTAAAAGAAGGAAACCTGCAACTCCAAGGCCTAAATGGAAGATCTACCTTAATGAAAAATGTATGGGTATGTAAAAACCTGTTTCGTAATTTATTGTCAGTTTGTAAACTTGAACAAAATAGACCAAAGTCACTATTGAATTTGTTAGAAATAAATTGTTAATGCAAGAAGAGAGGACCCAGAAGAACCTGAAATCTAATTTTTTGACTGAAGACAACACAGTGCAAAGTAAAGGGTTAAATGTCAGTTACAACCCCAGCTTTAAAGTAGTTCAATTTGTGGTTGATAGTGGTGCAACAAACTATTTAATATGTGAAATCTTGGAAAATTAATTGAAAATGGAAGGAACGTGTTATACTACATTTCTCTAACAAAGAAGGGAGAACATTTGGAGGCGTTAAAAGAAGGACATAAGTGATTGTCCGAATCTATTGATCAAACGTTGTTGTTGATTTTTTTACCGTGGATTACCCAAAGTATAAGAAAAAGTGCGGTGCCTATAACCCCTTAAAAAGAAAGTATTTTTCTCTTCTATCAATGTTTTGTGGTACTCCCGGTGAGGAAAAGGTACCAAAACGCAGTTTTTATCATTAAGTTTGTCATAAAAAGTGTTCACCCTTGGACATAAATATGACATAGACTCTGTTTACTCGGAAATGTGTGGTGTGTCCATTCAAATGTGACTAATTTCACCCTCCAGGAAGTACTTTAAGTGCTTTGAAAATAATCACAAAATGTTTGCAAATTAAATAAATATTTCAGTCAGTCGAATCAAAATGCGCATAAACAAAATGCAACAAAACTATAAGCTTCTAAAGTTAGTCGTAATTCAGCTCAGCGTCGATGATTTCAGGCAGCACTTTTCTGGAATGCGGGATGTGGGAACGTACCTTGTTGAGTGCTTCCAACACCGTGTCGGGCATGTGATCCTGGATCATGACGGGCGATATTAGTACTTCTTCGAAGTCGGTGTTGGCCGCCCAAAGGGCCTGGTAGACTGGCTCTTTTTTGGATAACGCCTGCCTGCAATATTAGATAAAAATATCTCCCAATACCTCTCAAAGAAGTTTTTAAAGGGGATATAAAATAGTGACAAAATGCAATCTGAAGTGTTTTCCGGGCTTTGAAGCCGTGCTCCAATGGAATTTCTTCCTGACATTGCGTTATCATAGGCGATGAGGCAATGGGCGAAGTGATCTCCCGTGCTTCCCGACATAGACTGATTCTACTGTGGTAAGCTCCTTGGTATTTATTCCCCCGCCGCGCCGTCGCGTGTGGAGGGACTGGGGTGGGGGTGGTGTTGGCGCGGGGTTTCGGAGCACCTGAAGTATATCGTAGAACTCGCTTCCAGTCTGCATTTAAAAACGTATTTTCCTCCTTCCTGTTGAAATTGTTGTGGTGTTTAAAGATCTCAATGGCCTGCCTCGTTAGTCTCGAATAGAAAAGCTTCGAGTGATATAAGATATCCACCTGGTTGAAAAGGATGTCGTCACCTTCGGAGAGAGCGTGTTGCTGACTTTTGGGTTTGTCCCAGCCTGAAACTCCTCTTGTGTTCCGTAATCCTCGTGTTGACACTGCGTTTTGTGGTGTCAATGTATACCGAGCCACAACTTCATGGAACGAGTTAAACTCCGGATGCCAATAGGGGATCTCTGCTGGCTGATCTCAAGCTCTGTTGTATTGTACGAGTGGGTTTAAAGACCGTCTTAACATTGTGCTTTTCCAGTAACCTGCCGATCCTGTCCGTTACTTTGTGTATTTATCGTAGGCTAGTCCATCCGCGCTTTTCTTCATCTCATCCCGTTGTTCCTTCCTGGCGCTCCACATTACTTGGACCAACTCGTGCTTGCTGTATCCATTCCAACCGAAAGCTCTTTCCAGGTACTTTATTTCTCGTTCCAATTCAGCCGGCTCACAAATTCTCTTGGCTCTCACAGACAGTCTTTATGACTCTCCTTTACTGAGGTACTGAGGTATCGGTCAGTGTGTGTTGGTTTTCTATAAACGGTGTGCGCAAGTTTCTCATTCGGCTTCTTTGATACCAAAATATCCAAAAACGGTAGGCGTCCTTCCCTTTCTATCTCCATAGCTAATTGAAGTTTTGGGTTGATAGAGTTCAGGTGTAAGAGGAAATTTTGAAGTTCGCTCTCGCCATGGCTTTGGCGACCAGCTCTTTGGCCTCTTATTTGCTGTTGCCAACGCCTTGGCCTCGAAAATTTCCATAAAATAGTTGGCTATTACTGTACTATAAGAGGGCTGCCCATAGCTACACCATCAGTTTGTTCGTAGAAATCTTCCTTCCATCCCCACGCTTCCTTAATGAGTACCATCTTGAAGCGCGAAACAACAAACAACGTCCGTACAAGTAATGCAGAGCGCCAGGAAGAAACAACGGGAGTAGATGAAAAAAACGCGCGGATGGACTAGTACATCCACAAAGTAACGGACACGATCGGCAGAGTACTGGAAAAGCACAATGCTAAAACGGTCTTTAAACCCACTCGTATAAGACAACAGAGCTTGCGATCGGCCAAAGACCGCAAAGATCCCCTATCGGTACGCGGAGTTTACCGAGTTCCATGCAGCTGTGGCTCGGTATATATTGACACCACAAAACGCTGGGTCAACACGAGAATTACGGAACACAAGAGGAGTTGCAGGCTGGGACAAACACAAAAGTCAGCAGTAGCAGAAACACTCTCTCTTCGAAGGTTATGACGTCCTTTTCAACCAGGTGAATATTTTATATCCATTGCAGCGTTTCTATGCCAGACTAGCGAGAGAGGCCATTGATATCTTTAAACACGACAACAATTTCAACAGGAACGAGGAAATTACGTTTTTTAAATGCAGACTGGAAGCGAGTTCTATGACATACTTTAAGTGCGCCGAAACCTCGCGCAACCATTACCCCCACCCTAGTCCCTCCACTGCAGCGCGATAGCGGGGGTATAAATGCCACGGAGCTCACCACAGTCGAATCAGTCAACGTCGGAAAGCACGGGAGATCACTTGTTCCATTGCCTCATCCTCTTTGATAATGTCTTCCGCAGCTGTAGACGAAACGTCAGAAAGAAATTCTTTTGGACCACGGCTTCAAACACTTTAGATTGTATTTTGACCGGCCGTGAAAGCCTTCACAGTTTATACTGACAAAATGGCTCTACAACACTTGATATTTTGGTACCATATGACATGATATTTCTAAAATTTAGAAACGTTTCTTGTTCTAACTGTTAAGGAAGTTTAAAACAGAATAGATCAGGACTAAGTTAAATAATCTTCAAAAGCCATACTCTATTCCTGAAATGTATACCACTTATAAGTTCGTAATGAGGAAGTTTTTGAGGCATGACTGCTTACGGTATTTGATATTTGGAAATCCAGAAAATGATAAAAGCAATAAAAAAGCTCTCAGTAAGATTAATTTTAAGTCAGAGTTGTTTGTCATATGTCAGATAAGATTGAAATCAAATTGGACAAGTTTAGGACTACTGAAGAATATGTGAAGGATCCCAACCACCTGTTTGTCACAATTCGCACCGCAGTATAAATTAATATCTTCAATCGTTACTAAAAGGTCTCACTAAAATAAATGGAAAGTCGAAACGTTGACGCCTTTCATAGCGAATTCCTTCCTTATTATTATTATTATGACCTAGATCCAAAAGTTTCATTTTGAGAAAGGAAATGGTTTATAAGTTTATAATAATTTCTTTTATCTAAATTAAAAAATAATCTTCTGATTAGCAAGATGCATTACCCTATTAACGAATCTAACTAAAAAACCAGATTAGGTACTTCACTTTACAACATCGGACATGCAGGATGTATCGGCGCCTGAACATTGTCAAATATAGAATTGCGTGTCATAAGAACTGTTGAGAAGTAGCTGCTGATGACTAATTTTATAATATCTGTATATTAGTTGCTTCATTCTTTATAAAATTTCTAATGTTTGTAATTATGAAAAAATCAACAATTTAGGTGCGCAGGTTCAAAAGTGCCTTATTCAAATTTACCTTCGGAATCAGAAAAGGTGTAATTCCCAGATACTGAATTGATATAACTTGTCAAAACAATGTCAAACATATAAGCCATTCACTTATTCTTGGCATCAAGCAGGCTTTGGAAATATGATTTCACAATTTTATCGTATAGTGTCAACAGGTACTGAGAGGAGATAGATATAGAAAAAAGAAAGGTTTCAAAGATAATAACTAGATGGCAAAAGTAAGTGAATGAATTATACGTAAAAATAACCAGCTTTCAGACAGATAAACTTTGTATGGAAGACGTACCTGTTAATTAGGAAATTGGGAATAGAAGTCCCAATGATGACAGCAGTGATTTTGTGCTATTCCCATGGCTCATTACGAAAGAAAGCATTACAATCGAAGATTCTAGCCTCGAGCGTAAAGCAAGATATACTATACCCTGTATATTTCGTTTGGCTACAACCGATGATAAAAGCAGCAAAAACGAGTTATTGTTTAGGTTGCTTAAACTGTAAGAATCACCCAAAAAGGTATTATGAATGTGTGCAACATTAATTCATTGGCGCATGCGGTACTGCGCAGTTTTGTGACAACGGATTGATATTGCATGCAGGAGGTCTTAATTTCAATTCTTAGGTTCAAATATGTTTTTTTTTTATTTAATTTTCTTGTATATCACTTATGATCGTGTTACCTTTTGTCACCTTGTGTAGCCAAATATTGTTAAGAAATACAAACTAGATGTGTATTATATTCTGTCCTGTCCATCATTCATATGTTTTTTTCTAGAACGGTAGAAATTCGTAACGCACAAGTGTGTGTTAGCATTAAAGGGCTACCATCTCCTTTGATAAGTGCCTCTGATAAGTGTAAAGTCCTATAATTAAAGGACCTTGCGTCATAAAAGATTTCCAATATTTTGCCAAAAAACGTAAGTGAGTATAGGTTGAAAGTACGTCGGTGCTTTTCTTTTTTAGGAAAAGAGGACAACCGGAAAGATATTTTATATCAGAATATAGTAATGTAAAAGGTTAAAATGGTTCCTCAAGACGTAACTCAAAGAGAATAAACTTTATGTCCCACCAGTTCATTAGTGTGTTTTTATTGCTTAATAACCTAATATATGAATATGAACTTTATAAGTGCGCGGACATAAAATAGATACATTTTAAAAGCATTTTAATAATAATGTATAGTTGAAAAACACCAAACATATACTGGTGAGACATAAAAGTTTGTATGAGGGGATCAACTAATCACTAAAAATTATTTCAATTCAATTTAAGGTAGGTTTTGAGAAAACGGATTGAATTTCTGCACTTTTTTTGCAATATTGTCAAAGCGCTAATCTTTTAAAGAATGGACCGATTTAGAAAAACAAAACAGAGGTTTATAGGGAATCAGAAACCTTTTTGAGTGAGCTACAATTTGAAGCCCATTCCCAACTGAAATAATTTAATAGATTTTTCCGTGATAAATTGACCATTAAAACAAACTTGACGTGTTTCTGGCTTTTTTCAAAAGTATACTTCATGGCAGTTACGTCTTGCAGTAGGTTTTCGATGGCCCACCCTGAAGAAAGAGAATATTGAGAGAAAAAACGTAGCACATTTGAAAAAGGGAGACTTTTTTGGAGGCATAGTAGCTTTAAAATAGGCAAAATCACTGCATGCATCATACACGTATACCACACCATATTGCAATAAGGCATTATAGTATTTTTTCGTTATCCCCAATATTATAGGCGCAAAGCAAACCTATATTTGACAAGACTACTATTAAGTACCGTCTAACTTATTGCTATACCTAGCCAAATACCTACCAATAGTAAAAAATAAATAAATCTAAGGAACAGAGACGTCTCACAGAAGATTCAATAAACTGAAAACATACAAGGCAGCAATGGGGATACCTAAGTCTCGGCACGAACCAAAAACAATAACAAGAACTAATGTCGCACTTTAACATGCATTTTTACGGGGGTCACTGCAACAAAAACGTTCGTTACCTCCATCTTTTTTCATATTTTTGTCTGCAAAGTCAAAAGAAAACGACATTAGTGAAGTAAAAAAGTTAATTTGAGTTTAAAACCCCTTTGCCAAAAACCTTTTGAGTGTCAATTTATTGTGCCTCGAATGTAGCGATCATACCTGAAAGAAATAGTCTCAAAGGTTTCGAAAACCAATGTCATAATATAAAAATATTCACTAGTTAATAAATAAAGGTTTAACACATGTTAAGCAGAGACACGTTTTCATACATGTTCTATTTCAAAATGGAGCAACCAATGGATGTTGTGGTCTCAATCTCAATATCTTGTGCGAGACAACGTCATTCAGACCCAATCACTACGTTAGAGGCTTTATTATGAACTCAGAGCTGAAGAAATAATGTCAGAAATTAGAAATAATTTCGGTAGAGACAAAGTGTAAACTGAAATTAGCACTTACTGCCCACTGGTGGGATGGTGACGCACCACATGGACGATCCTTCCGGGCGGGTAGAGAGGCTGGTGACTAGTCAGAGCTATGGAACTGTCCGATGGATGAATTCCCATGCACCTGGCGTTTTGTTTGCTGCGCATGTACTCGCACACTTCCGTCTCTCCATGGGACATTTCAACCGCTGAAGTCGGTTGAGAGCAGCCGCAGCAAATTATGCTGCACGTTATGGTTTTCCACTAAAGAAATAAGAATTATGAGGAGACGAAATCATGTTCTATTACCTTTTCTGCTTATGTTTTCTGAACTCACTTTAGATCTGTACAGACCATTAACTTAAACTTACCTTTGGATCGACACTTCTCTTAATAGCATTAATCAGATCAGTTCTAAGGGTCTCCATTTGATGAAGACCAATTCTAGGAACTACGTCTTTGCCTATAACTACGGAAACAGTAAATTCTTTGGTGTATTCAACGGCGGGAGCGGAGAGCAAGCCGCCAGGGGGAGAGTAGCAGAAGCATTGAAGAGTGGGATGTGTTTGTCTCATGAGGATGCCCAATATGCTCGCTGTTCCTAAAACAAATATTTTAGCGTCACTGGTACAAGTATCAAACACTTATTTGAGGGAATAACGATCAGAAATTACAAATTTGAAATTTTTCTTAGTTATGGTGATCTTACTTCGCTGTTTGCTTACTCAAAACCTTGCTAATAATCTATATCGTCGAAATTCAGGTTCGGCCCCTTCAACTTTTTGGCTCTGCCTTGTGTCTATTTTCGCTTGAAATTCGCTCTGCTTGTGTGGCAATTTTACCACTGCGCAATTTGCTCTTTTTTTTTATTAAATCTACTATGGTTCGAGATTGAAACACCAATGCTAGGTCATCAGCGTATGCAATAATACATATTGGCCCTGCGAGGGTGCCGCAAGGGGAAACCTTGCGGCACCCCCACATAAAAATCTTTGAAAGCTACTTGCTATTCTCAACCTTGTGCTAACCTAATATTAAATTCACTTTCCGCAGCTAGAGATAGACATGAAGAAGCGATGTATGGAACCTGGCGACAACGTGAATTTTTAGTCTGCAGAAAAAAATTTGCAATTAAAAGAACTGCAGTAAAATCACGATAGATGTCATCATGTTCCATACATATCCCTTCTCCATGTTCAGTTTGAGATGAGCAAAATTCTTTGTATTGCAGGTTTCTCTTCTGCATTTATGTTTTGGTATCGACCACCGACATAGTTGAAATCACAATATTGGTGCTACTCGCTAGAAGGCCCTCATTCCATCTTTGTTTTTAAAACTCATGGTAGGTGTCGCCAGGTTCCACATAGGACTTCTTCACTCTACTTTTCAATTTTTTAAATTCACACCTTGATGACAATCGTTTGTCTGTCGATCAATAACCGCTGTTGCAACCTTTACTGATTCGAATCCAGCGAAAATGCATACGTGACTTCGGTCAGCACTGCGGATTGTGAATTGTGGTGCGGGATAAAATCGGTATTACGTCTTGATATGCAAAGGAGCGCGGTAAATACAGTAAAAGTGTTCATCTCAGTAAACACTGTTCGTTTTTAATACCTTCGTATTTGTATATAATATTTTTTTTCAAGCGGACAAAAAGTACGTCATTTGTTTTCTCCATACGCACACCTAAAGTGGGCTTTCTAATCCTGAGACCAAAAAAGTAGCAAAAAAGTCCTATGCAGTAAAAGTAAAGTCAAAAGTCACCGCTACTGTCATGGTGGCGCATATATAAACGATTTTCATTCACCAAAATTATTTGAACACTAGCTGACAGATATACCGATCTGAGTGTATTGCTAACTTTACATTCATATTGCAAAAACAAAGGATAGGAATACTCTCAGAGCGCTCGAGAGCACCACCTGAAACCGTTATTAGTCGAAATCGCAAAGGTTCTCGAATTCCGAGTTCGTTTGTTAAATGTCATGCACGTCATCATATTTATCTGTCAATGTGACTTATTTAGTATTGATAATAACGCTACAAATTTTTACTTTACCATAATTTACCTAAACCACCTAAACCGTTGGTTATGATTTAGTACCATTAAAACCATTAAACATTGAAAACCACCGTTCTAACATATTCTGTTCATTTTACAAATAATATACACCACTAATTGGGTAAGTACCTAGACCCGCTTAAAGAGGATGAGAGAAAATTGCAAAACTGAATCACTTCTGAAATAGACTTCTTATTTCCTGCATGCTTGATAAAAAAATTGTATATGCTACTCGGAGTAAAAGGTCTTTTTCTGCTTCGCCCAGTTGCAGGCCTCAGCTTCGCTTCGGCCGTCAATCTCTGGGCCCAGCACGAAAATACCCACTTTTACTCCTAGTGACATAATCTACTATTATATAGAACCTCCGAGTTCTAAAATTACGTCTACAATACGTATTAAAAATGTCCCAGTACGTATTAAATGTACACAATATCTACGGTTTATGGACCTCGCAACGAGAACGTAGGTGTGCGCCATCCTTGTTCGACGCATGTCAGTTGTCATTTGTCAAAAGTGTTATGTGGAGATTTGGAACGGAAAAGAAAACCAGAGCTAAGACAGGCCAAGCGAAGCTGTAAATAACCTCACATTGTTGATGTCACGTTGTATTGTAGAGTAGAAACGGAACTTACTAGATTTACAAATTTTGCCAATTTGGCCTCTTCGAGGGATTCATGCCATTTACTATTAAAACGGCAACGTGAAGAACAAGAGCAACGTAAAGAACAACGGGAGGAGATGAGGAAAAACGCGGATGCATTAGCCTACCGTACATCCACAAAGTAAAGGACAGGATCGGCAGGCTAGTGGAAAAGCACAATGTTAAAACGGTCTTTAAACCCACTCGTACAATACAACAGAGCTTGAGATCAGCTCGCAGAGATCCCCTATCGGCATCCGGAGTTTAAATAGTTCCATGCAGCAGTGGCTCGGTATACATTGTCACCACAAAACGCAGTGTCAACACGAGGATTACGAAACGCAAGAAAAATTGTAGGCTGGGATAAACACAAAAGTCAGCAGTAGCAGAGCATACTCTCTCCGAAGGTCACGACATCCTTTTCAACGAAGTGAAGATCTTATAGTCATCGCAGGGTTTCTATCTGAGACTAACGAGAGAGGCCATTGAGACCTTTAAACACAACAATTTCAACAGCAAGAAGGAAACTACGTTTCTAAATCCAGACTGGAAGCGAGTTCTACGACATATTTCAAGTGCACCGAAACCCAGTGCCACCACTACCCCCACCTCAGTCCCTCCACTGCAGCGTGAGGGCGGGTGAATAAATACCATGGAACTCACCACAGTTGAATCAGTTAACGTCGGAAAACACGGGAGATTAATTCATCCCTTGCCTCATCGCCTTTGATAATGTCTGCCGCAGCTGTAGCCGCAACGGTCAGGAAGAAATTCAACCACGGCTTCAAAGCCCGGAAAATATTTTAGATTGTAAAATGCATTTTTCTCATATTATTAGAACTGCGACTGGTTTTATGTATTTGAGGACTTACACTTAAAAGACCCTACTCCTGTGAGGTCTGCAAAACAAAGCGTCGTACTTCCAATGCCGTTAATAAAAAGTATAAAAGAAGAAGTGATTGAGAAATATCAGGAGTGACGGAGAAAGCATAAGTGATGAAACTCAAATTGTAAGTGACTAAAAGACATCAGCAATGAAGAAGGTTGAATGTTAGTATTTCGGACAGATCCACTCAATGGAACGAATGCAACAACTTTAAACAAAAGATAGATGATATAATACAAGCCATAATAAATAAAGAAAATGTGGATCTATTGATGTATAAAAAGTAAAAGTAGAAAGGGATAATGGTAAAAAAGCCACAATATGAAAAGGTACACAGGATTCTTGGGAGAACACGCAAGATAGACACGGAATAGATGCAAACGTACCCGTACCCATAACCACCTGAAAGTTGTGAATCAGACGGATCCAGATTGAGAAGAGCGTTGAAGAGGTGTTTGGACAGTCAATGCTCTAGAATGGACACCAACCCGATACCATGCGTGCATCTAAGATCACTTGGTTTACTTACCAACTGGTTTGGAAACGAAGTGTTTGAACAAGAGCAACTTTTTTTCTAATAGTTTTCCTCAAAATTACCTGAACGAGGTACTCAAACAATTAGTTTCCTGATCAAAAAAACAAAATAAACTCATACACGACACTCATCTGACAACCGCGAAAGACGAGACTTGTTCAATTGTTTGACTAATTGAATTGTATTGAAATTATGTAGACGCAGTTTGTAGACGCGAATTTTACTTACATAAAAAATATTTCGACACTGTTTTAATTCGCTTTTTGCATGTATTTTCTGTTCCTCCAACAGCTTGGTACTCTTTGTTCGTGATTCCGATTGGTGAGGAATTAAATGTACGGAATCACGTGAATTTTGTTGCTTGTTATTTGAGCCACTGAGTTGGAAAGTTATAGGGCCACGTGATATTTATGACATGCAACGAGAATATATACAGAGTGACACTCGCGCTTTAGTTTTGGCCTTCACCTTTTAGCAACGAGACATTCAAAACTTTCGGCGACAGAATCGTTGAGTGGCGTCACTTGATGTATTAAGTCAAAGTGATATGCTCTGACTATGGCGAGTTTTAGGAGAATATCGACAAATATTTACTGTCTCTATGGTTTATTGTTCATATTGGATCTCTACATGCTACGCAAAATCCTTTATTATTTCAAACGACAAGAAATATTTAATTGAAACAGATCTACATACACTAACCACTAAAAAACCATAACCTAGACACTTGCACGTCAGTTTTCTAACCAATGGAGACCCAACAAAGAGTTTTTGCAACTTGTTATCGTTTTAGCCGGGAGAAAAGTGCGTACGTGGCATGCTAGTAGGTAATAAAAAAAAGATTACGGGCCTTCTTGCTGAAGATTCAACACACTTAACAATGCTAAACTAATTGTGCTAAGTCTTAGCACAATATTTAGCGGGGGATTGAGACTCGGCTATTCTATACTTCAATAAAAGGTTTTTCATCAAGTATACAACATAACCAATAAATCCAACTATATCTTAATGTGTGCTATAAATTAAACAGTTTCCTGCCATGCGTGTATGAGTCACACTCCACCAAGACGGGCTATCGAGCTTTCTTTCTAGTTTGAGATTCGCTAAACCAAACTTCAATAAGAGCGAAACCAGTTTCTGTCTTTTTCAACGGTTTCGCTCTTATTGGGGGAGATACTTCAAACTTGCCAAAACACAAACTTGGACCAACGTTTAGTTTTAGATAGATATTTTAGATATTTGTACGTGGCACCATCTGTACGGTGGTTGGTGCTTCCACAGAAGATTGTACAGTCTCTAAATATATTCCATATTAAGATTGTTTTCTGCCTTCTACATATGCAACTAAGACTGTTGCGATTTTTTATCGCTTTAGCAGGGAAAAATGTGTATGTGACTTCAGTCAACACAAAGCAAAATCTTTTTGCTGGAATTACTAAACCAACATACTATACTTCAAACAATCACTAAACTAGATGTTGGGTGATTCTTGAAATTAGATGTATCAAAATATATCAGCAAGTACGCTATAGTGCATGAGGAATATAACTAACTTCCGACTTACCAGCGCCTAATGAATGTCCAACGATAACAATGTCGAAGTCCCTGGTACCTTTTTCTGGCTTCCTCGACTTAGCTCTTTCCACCAGCTGCTCTAGCTCAATTTTGTCATAAATATACGTAGCAGCGTGCACCATCCCTTTGTGGCCGGTCCAGTCTTCCCGAGGAGGATTCAACGGTATTGTTTCACTTTCAGCATTCAGATCAGTCAAAATATCCTATACAAATTTTTTTTCTTTAATAAATTCATTGACAACTTTTTGAATACTAAACTCAAAGTCAACAATTAATAATATTAATACTTGAGATCGATGACTTTGAGTTGGGTATTTACGAATGTTGTTCTTATCGGTCTCGTTCTTCGATTTTATAATTTGACCCAAAACTATGTGCAAGTGAGCGCTTATTGCTCGTTTGTACATAGCACACAGCTCGTTTGTATTGTTACAAAAATTCACAAAAGTCTACTATAGTCCTATAACATATAAGCTTGTAATTCAGGCAAGCTAGGGTGAGCCCCTAGCTTATTCTCTAGCCTCTAGGAATATTTTTTATTATCATCATTCTCTTACTTAGTCATCCCTTACCTTCATGGATAAAGTGCCCCTAATACTAATCACGATCTTCTTCCTGTCGTAATCTAAGGCAACAAAGAACGGGGTCTCCCCAACATCCACATGATACGTAACATAAACGATTTCGATATCACCAAGATCTGTAAGTTTCTGGAGGGCGGCATAGTTACAACGGCAACAATTGTCCTCTACCACTTCGGGGTCTTCACCTGTGTCTTTGCGGCATGGAAAACAACAACAATGTAGTCCTGAAACACCAGGTTACAAAACAAATTGCATTTACGAGGGTACATTGAGACGCGTTAAACGAACCGGTACAAAGGCGACAAGCCCCGATCTTGTTCATCATAACGTAAATGGGCCATCCGTAAGCTCCCACGGCGAAATGGGCGTAGTGGATCACGGTCTGGAATAGTTCCAAGTCGGCCCCGTCTTCGTGCAGCGACAAAAACTGGGTCCTCGGAGTAATGGCCACTCCAGAGAGGAATTCGTATGTGTCGTTCTTTCGCTAAAAAAAGTCGTGAGGGTGAGTTGTTGGAAAACTAAGAGAGTTGCGTAATGAGGGAGAGTACGTTTTGTCCATTAGGAAAAACGATTTATTAATGACAAAATCAGGCTTCCATAATATGGGTTTTGTTGGTTTATCGAAAGGTTTACTCAAAGTTGCAGTTGTTGTTATTTTTCAACTGCTCTTGTTGTTTCATAATTAGAAATATTTTTGATCTGTAGGAAATTTTATAGGAATTGTATTTTTCTACAAACGCGTTGAAATTTCAACCTTTAACAGGCTAATAAATTGTAAAAAATAGCGCTCTAAGGCACTAGTGTTAAAAGTAAGGAGCTTGTTACCGACTATGGTAAGGTAAAAATGCAGCTTTAAAGTGAAAAAATAGAGGACTTTGTAGCTATTGTCCCCGTAAAGTAAGTTCCAACTGTTTCGGCCACGTCACAAATACAAACATTTGAGTCACACATATAATACACAAGACACACCAAATATTGTGTTGTGAGGTAAACTATTCCTGCCGCCGTATGATGGGATCTAAACTTGGTATGTTTTTGCTTTGTTGCGACAAAGAGGTTAAAAAAGGACAGGTATTACACCAACCTACTTAAATATGGAAAAACACATGTGATATGTGGTTTTGTCTACAAAGCACAAAAGTAAAAAGTACGAGACCTTCGATCCGTTGTCTGAATAAACCATTAAATTTCTGACTATCCTCCACAAATTTGCGTAGATTTGGAATTACAGTGGTCATGTTAAAATTGGTTAATATTTAACTCCTTTTTTCCATTGGTGTAGAATTGGGATTACAGTGGTCATGTTAAAATTGGTTAATATTTCTCTATATACATGCGTTGAGCTATCTTGATGCTCCCTTCTGAACTCCTAATTTCCATGCCTATGAAAGAATTTGGTTGACCAATTATTTTGACTTGACTGAGGCTTTCCTTCTCAAGATCAATGAGTTTACACTATTTACATCCCTAGTTATTAAAATATTATCAACGTAAAGTAGAAGATACACCTTGTCTCCCACACATAGGCATGAATCGTATTTAGATCTTCGTAGATAATTCTGGTCTGTAAATTGTTGAAATGTATTATTACATATACCTTTGGTGATTCCTTCAATCCATATAAGGCCCGATTGGGTATCAAAACCGGTGATTTTATCCGTAAACCGTCAGATAGATAAATATACGCTTCTGTGTCAAATTTTCCATTCAAAAAAGCAATTGGTGTATCGAGTTCCATCAATGCCCAATTTTCTTGTAGCGCACAAGATAACAATAGTCTCACAGTTGAAAGTCTTACGACTATCTGGCATTTCCTATTCCAAGTGCCGCCATCAGACGACGGTTGGTTCTTCCACAAAAGATTTGTGAGACAATTCGTAAAGTGATTCAAAGCAGATTTCCGCCGAAATTGTCACTTCTCATAGACAGATGGCCGAGATTTCGCACCTGTATTCTCTGGAGGCAACGTTTAGCAGAGTATCAAATGCAATTTTCTATCAGGTAGAAGTAACATAGACCGATACCTACCATACCCAAAACATGACACCTTATATATTATAACTATGACCTCTATATATTATAACACAAATAATTTACAGCCGTTTGAAAAGGTGATAAAATAAACCAATCACTCTGTACAGGTTATTTGACCACACAATTTACAAGAACCATACCAAATGGAGGGCTATACTTGTCATTCGCGCTCCCGATGACGTTAACAAAGATATAAGAACCATTATAAGCTTGGAACATTTTGTACCCCAAATCGCAACCTCTCTGGAAGTTGTACTGAAAAACTACGCAGAAATGATATCATTGAAGTGAGAGGGGAGGTCTTTGTAAATGTATATGTACTCAGCAAAATGAAGAGTTTCTACATTTCAAAATTTGCTCAACGTAGATATGAAAATTATATCGTTGTGGACAAGAACGGTCCCATTACCTTCAAAATTGCAAATCCTGCTGAACAAAAATGCAATCCTGGAAAAGTATCCAATCTTAGAGTGCACCATCATTTTGGGTGGGAGCTGAAACATGATGATGGTAAGCCACCACCAACTTAAATTTTGGGTGCTCCAACCAAACCTAATGAAACCCAGATTTTGCCACAAGAACCTAACGAAATAAATTGCGGTATTGAAAAAAATGAGGTCCTAAGAGAAGAACTAAGACATGATGATAGTATGCCACTACCAACTCAACCCTTATGTGCTCGAACCAAACCTAACCAATTCCAAATTCTACCACAGAATCCTGACGAGACACATTGTAGTATTGAAAAGGAGGAATCCCTAAATCGCCCGAATTACTGTTATTACCCTGAAGAGTTCGGCCCATCATAAGACGACTTCCAGAGAAAATATCTTGGCGAGTTGGAAAACCTGCAGACATCTAATCTTAGGGGATACCATCATAATGGAGAGAAGTTGAGACATGATATAAGTTAAAGATAGTAAGCCTCCACCAACTCAACCCTTGCCTGCTGGAACCAAACGTAATGAAACCCAAATTATACCACACTAGACTAAAAAGATTGTAGTATTGAAACAGTCTGCATTTAGAAAAGTAATTTCCTCCTTCTTGATGAAATTGTGGTAGTGTATAAAGATTTCAATGGCCTCTCTCGTTAGTCTCGGATAGAAACGCTGCGATTGATATAAGACATTCATCTCCTTAGGAAATGGATATCGCGACTTTGGGAGAGAGCATGCTCTGCTACTGCTGACTTCTGTGTTTTTTCCAGCCTGCAACTCTTCTTGGATTCCGTAATCCTCGTGTTGACACTGGTGTCATTGCATTCCGAGTCACAGCTGCAGGGAACTCGATAAACTCCGGGTGCCGATAGGAGATCTCTGAGGCTGATTTCAAACTCTGTTGTATTGTACGAGTGTAGGTTCCCGCAGCCGACCGCTCCTGTCCGTTACTCTGTGGATGTATCGTAGACTAGTCCATCCGCGCTTTTCTTCATTCGGACGGACAATCGCAGCGTTTCTATCCTAGACTAACGAGAGAAGCCATTGAGATCTTTAAGCACGACAACAACTTCAACAGGAAGGAGGAAATTACGTTTCTAAATGCAGACTGGAACCAAGTTCTACGACATACTACAAGTCCGCCGAAACCCCGCGCCACCGCTACTCCCACCCTAGTCCCTACACTGCAGCGCGACGGCGGGGAAATACCACCGAGTTCACCACATTCGAATCCGTCAACGTCGGGAAGCACGGGAGATCACTTCCCCCATTGCCTCATCGCCTTTGTTAATATCTGCCGCAGCTTTAGACGAAACGTCAGGAAGAAATTCCATTGGACCACGGAAAACACTTTAGATTGTATTTTGACCGGCCGTGAAACCTTCACAGTTTCTGATTTAATACATTTTGTATCTTCAACTGTCATCAACATCCAATAAATGTGTCACCAAAACGGCTCACCCTGTATACCTTCATAGAAATTTAATTTGAACCTGACAATTTTAAAGTTTTTGTTTATTATATTATATTTTCATGCAGGGTGGCTAAAAGAAAATGCAACAAAGTCGTTTTCAGGAACCCTATATTTTTTGTGCTCGGGAGGGACAGTTTTGAGATACATTTTCAAATCCCCACCTTCTGCTTTAGTAGAAACCTTTAATGGAGAAAGGAATTGAGTTGCCCCTTGCTTGAAAAAGCTTTTGACACTACTATTACATTTTTAATTTAACCTCAAAATTTCTTAGTAAGTGCTGTTTTAAATCTAGAATAATAGGAAAAGGATTGCTAACATTTCTGGAGTAATCCTCACTTCAATAAATATTCAATACTGTTCTCACGCAATTAAAATAAAAACTAAGTTAAAACTATATATAAGACATCCTGTATCTCAAAAACTATTAAATTCAGGACTAAGGTATATGTCGTTCAGTTGCCCTATCTCCAGTAGGGAGATTTTCCAACCTTTTTGAGACTAATTTTATCTAAGACTGCTAACCTGTTCCACGATGGCTTTCCTCTCAATTTTCTGAAATTTCCGCAAAAGCACCAACCCGACCACCACATCCGAAGGCACCACGTCCAGATCCCGGAAAAAGTCCGAGAGTAATCTGGCAATATCTGCAAACGAATTCCTGTTGCGGTCCGAAGGAGACGAGCAACAGAACAGGAACCTGCAGCGATTGTGCCAGCTGTCTTGGTACGCTCTCAACACCTTCCTGCAAGAAATTTACCATTTATAACGAATTTTTAATGAAGTGCTCAGAATCTAAGTGCGTGATGGTGATTCTATAGTACATAAGGTCGATGAGAACGAAGCCCGTCAAATTTCGTATTCCTGAACATTTCCTGGAGAAATAAATAATTAATCGAACGGAACATTAACCTACTTCCCGGTGTATTTCCTCTATGGGAAGCCTCATAATATCAAGCCCCACTCGGAAAAATCGATGAAAACTAATAGGAATACACCGAAAAAGTATCATTTTCCAGTAAAAGTAGGATGAGTGACCCGTGTCGCGTAACAGATAAGACGCTCCCCTTTCAGTTTAAGCGTCTATCAAGGGTCTAAGTAGGTTAATACCTTTCTGTTTCCTTAGAAAGGTTTCGACCTGGTGATATTCAATTTTCCGCTCTATTGCTTGCTGTTTGAGAAGGAAGTGTGTTTTATGGAAAGACAAGCTAAGAAATTAAGGGCTGTGGCTAGTTCCCTAGTAGCAGAGATAGACGTGACCTAAAAGAGTGTTATTTCAAAGTGTACACATTGTCACAATAGCGTTGCAAGTTTATAATTGAAAAACACACACGCGTATACCAACAAATTCACTCTGCTACGATGGGTGTTAAAGGTGTAATAACTAGTAAGTTAGAGAGGTATTAGTACAAAGAAATTTCAGTACCACTCTAAAAATAAAGGTGAGTTAAGAGTGTTTTAGTAGGTAGTAAAGCCTCAAGCTGCTACATCTTTAATAACTCACATTCGCGATATGACAAAAAACGGTACATCGCAACGTTGCAGTACCAGAGTAGATAAGGAATGATTTTCGCAGTGTACGCATACCTTGACTCTGGATGCAACTAGACTACAAACAAGAAGAATTGGAAGGATAAGTACGTACAACAGCAATATGTATACTTCAACTAGTTTAAGAATTAAAGTAATCACGCACCTTTGCCTCCAGTTTCTGGTACTCCCTGAACGTTTGTACTGGAACTTGGACTCGGATTCCCTCATGGAGCGTTGGTACTGCTTCATTTTCACCCAGGACCTGCCTGCGGTGTCGTAGCAGCACCAGACGGTGATCAGTACCGAGAGGAGTATGCACCAGTTAAAAACTACCATAGCTGAAAATAATATTAACAGATCTTTATTCTCAACGTATTTGGACAGGTCAGTTAGCCGAATATGATTTTTAAAAAAAAAAAAGTTGTATGTCTTCGAGGTTGACTTACCCTCGAAGTTACCGTCTCTTGGCTTTCTAAGACTAACCTATCAGCAAGGCTCTCTGTACCTTTATGCGAGAACTAGCGAGTTAGAAGAAACCCAGCTGGTGCTTTCTCACTAAGACTGATAATCAAGGTCCTGCATCAACACTGGATCAACAATGGTGTAACAAGTAGAGACTTATAATATAGAGTCGAGAGAGTCCTGGACAATGTTTGCTCTAAGTTTGCTCTAATTTCAAACCTGTAGCCACCACTCTCTTTTAGTCCCTCGTACTAAAATCCTCGTATAAGATTATCCTACCCGCAACCGGACTAAGGACTCAGATTATACTACCTCTTCGTCCCAAATTCCTATCCGACCACGTTTGGCAAAACGGTCGTTCCACCCGAGATAACACCCCTTCACGCGTCGTAAAGGATGACGCCATAGGAAATACTCAACTTTTCTTCAAAAGTAGTCGGAATATTCCTAAATTCAATACATCATTTTGATCTGAGAGAAGAAAATAAGAGATTTGGGAGGGACGAAACTTTTAGACTTTGAATTTCTAGTTGCTACGGTTTCTTTACTGTGGGAGTAGTTAGTGACCCCGAGGGTTTAGAGGCCTAGGATTCCTGTATAGGAATTGAAACTGCGGATAGCAGCAAGAAATTCACTCTATATCAAACACAGACATAGTTTTTAAGATGCCTGAAGAAAACAGAAACCACAATACCTAACCTGAACTAACCTAGCTAGGTGGAGCATTAAAATGACACCCTTTTAAGAAGAAGCCAGACAAATGGTTAAAGCAGATCCTTCCTACGTAGTTGCCAAAATATCCCAGCAGGAAACTATGTATCAATATTTAGTAGCTAATTTAGATACCAGCATCTGAATCAGATCATCAATCACAGTCAATTGGCAGATATGATGCCATTAAAAAAGGGATTATACTAGTCAAGTGTAAATACAGTGAGCATTAAAGGAGCAACTTGTGGGCACTCAACGATCTTCACAATAATTACAGCAATGAAGGAACTTAGCTGGCACATTCTGTGAAAAAAAGTCTATAGAAATTGATGACTACCACTTAAGACAATACCTAGTTTTGGTGTTTGTACCATAAGAGTGTCCAGCAAGTAACGAGGTGGATCTTCATAATTAAATAGCAGCGCCCACGTCAAAAGTTCAGCAGCTCAGTAGAATATCCGTTGTTCAGGCTTTGCTAAGTAGATATTACAAAGCATTCAGCAATATACCGAGCTCCTAAACATAACCTCTAACATCACATTTTTACTAAAAACCTACCTGGCGCAGAACAGCCCAGAAGGTTAAACCCAGAAAGCTCAAAATCGCTAAAACACACTTAGATTCATCATCAGGTGGTTCAGCACCTTTAAGTAGTTTGTGGATAAGCCTTCCCTTAGGACTCCATGTGGGGACTAAAGAATCCTTAACAGTATCACAGTACCAGTTGAGAATCCAAAATCTCACAATCAAGACTGTTATCAAGGGTAGAAGTGTTCAACTCTGGCCCATCACCAGATTCATCTGGGTTCTAAAGACCGTTCAATAACTGCCGGTAGTTCACCACCTTAAGTAGCTTGTGGATAAACCTCGCCTTAAAATGTGTGATTGGAGACCATGTGGAGACTAAAGAATCCTTCACAGTATCACACTGCCAGATGAGTACCCAAAATCTCACATTCAAGTTTTTGCTCACAGATAGAATGGCGACACAGTGTTCAACTCTGGCCCTTAAGAAAGCTCAGCACCAGATTCATCTGGGTTCTAAAAACCGTGCAGTAACTGCCAATCAGCCTTATGATAGAACGTTTACGTTAACCACAACACAAGCGTTCACTCCAAATTTAACATTATTTCTGTTATAATTTACATATACCCTACGTTAAAAAAGCCCTGTTAGCCTAATATAACGTCTCTGTTAACTTAACGTGAATGTTCTATCATAACTGCTGATTATCAGGTAATTCATCACCTTTAAGTAGTTTGTGGATAAGCCTGCCCTTAAAATGTGTGATTGGAGACCATGTGGAGACTAAAGAATCCTTCACAGTATGACAGTGTCAGTTGGGTATCCAAAACCTCACATTCAAGTTTATAGATAGAATGGCGGCAAAGAGTTCAACCCTGGCCCTTAAGAAAGCTTTTTACCAGATTCATCTGGGTTCCAAACGCCGTTCAATGACTGCCAATCAGCCTTATGATAGAACGTTTACGTTAACCACAACACAATCGTTAACTCGAAATTTAACATTATTTCTGTTATAATTTACAAGTTATACCCTACATCATCGAACGCACAATGCTCGGGATTTCATTGAGAGACAAATTAAGAAACGAGGAGATTCGAGGAAGAACTAAGATTACGGATGTGGCAGAACGGGTGGCACGATTTAATTGGAGCTGGGTGGGACATGTCGCAAGACAGAGCAGTGACAGATGGACAACCAGGGTTACCCACTGGCGACAAAGAGCAACTAAAAGGAACAGAGGGCGATCACAGAGAAGATGGCTAGACGATATTAGAGCAGCCGTTGACCGAGACTGGTCAACGAAAGCCCAAAATCATCAAACATGGAAGATATATAGAGAGGCCTATATCACGGAGTGGATGAAAGAGCTGATGAAGAAGAAGAAGAAGGAGAAGATACCCTATGTTACCACAGCCCTGTTAGCCTAACATAACGTCTTTGTTAAGTTGACGTGAATGTTCTATCATAAGGCTGATTATTTTGATTTTGATGTAATGACAGATTGCCTTTGGTAACTCAACATTTTCAGCGATTTTAATGAGATTCTGGGTAATTTGGATTTGTAATCTGCTACATTGGTAAAATTTTTCGTAGTACCCGCGAGTGAAGTAAACCACCTCAAAAAGTTTGTGTACATGGGGCGTCACAATCAGCATTGCAAAGAGTCACTTTGTCAAGAAGTTCTTCGTATACTTAGGCTGCAGGGTCAACGAGATGGGAAGCGAAACATTTCCAAAAATGCAGCTGCCATTCAAGAACTTCCTTATGCTCTGCCGCCTGCAGCAAAAAAGGAAAGATAAAAGGCTGACTTTATGGGTTAAGAAGACCTTGTAGTAATTCAAGAAACAACTGGTTGATGCGTCAGTCATGGCGTATCCGAATAACACACCTCGCTAACTCTATATACAGACGCATTAGATCAAGCTGTCGCTTGGAACGGCTTATACATGGTAAATTAGAACCAATGATCGTGAACTATGGCGATCTAGAAGAGCATCAATTTTTTTCGATGTATGATTGAGGGTAGATAGTTGGCTGTCAAAACGCATAATGATATGCAAACATTTGCATTTAAGCAGCAATCAGAAAGAGCTTCACGAAGTCAATTGCGCCATTTGGATTTTATTAGTCCCTTCAGGTTAGCCCCTCAGGAAGCATATCTTCGAGAACAGAATACCTACAGGGATTCTTTGACCAGAAGCTTTCCCTTCAATCCGCTGCCATCCGCTGGAATTGTGATTACCGTCTTTTCCAGTCACTGGCAATGGCCTACGAGATATGGACAGAGCAAACAAATGCTCTGTTCATAACTAGACGTAAGATCCATATCTTGACGTCCAGGTCTACACGTCAATTTCGCAGGGAGTAACGCCTCATTTTTTGGAACCCAGTGCTAAAAAGGGAGGGTCTCACTAATGCAGTATACTAGCTAATTGGTTGCTGGATTTCACTTTTTTGAAATCCTGCTACTACTACTACAGACAAAGGATTCAAGCCGCAACTTTCTGAAATTTCATATAGGTAGGTAATTGGCTCTAAAAAACCTTATCATCCAACTTCAAACTGGTAAGGTGTAATCGCCTTCTAAAAGCTGCGATTAGATATCACGAAACCCAAAAATGTACGTAGAGCTGACTTCCTGGGAAATTTTTGACAGATGTTGAACCGCTCCCTGTTGCAAAACCATTCCTTGAAAAATGCAGAAAACATGTGCATGTCAAATTCCTGCAGTGCACCATTATAAAAAAAACTCTGTTCTTAATGAGTTATTTAGTTCTCACATTTTTCTTAGAGCTGAATCAACATCAACGGTCAACTAAGTCTCCGCTGAAGGACCCAAGCAGGCTTTAGTGAAACAGGACCAAGTCTTTCTTTCATTTCCCATGGACAGAGCGGTTTTCTCTCTAGGTAATCGTCAGGACCAGTACTCATTCCAGGGTAGAAAGACAGTCCATTTCTTCAACTAGGCCAACTGTAGCCATGTCACTTGTAGTAGTAGAGGTGAGATGATGTTAGCTGTACTCACCTGAATACTCTTTGAAATAGTACTAGGGCTATGAAAGTTACAGTCGCATACAAAAAGGTCCTTGCCTTGGAATCTCCAAATAATATTTTTTGTTAAAGAAAACTAACACTACGTTAGTTTTAGATTGGATTTAATTAGTTGAGTTTTTCTACTGTGGGACCGAAACCCACAGAGATTATCTAGCAGCAGCATCATCTTTATCTTAAATGCGAGGTTCTAGCTCGACCAAATGGCGACCAAATCATTGATGAGCCGGAATCGGAACCATTAAAGACTGTGAATAGAATTAGTATCACAAAGTTATATGGTAACTGCAAAAATATACAAATTGCCTCAAATTCAAGATTTAAATATTCATTCATTTGAAACACTTAAATTAGCTAAACCACAGAATTTTTCTTTAAGAAAGAAAAGTGTATCTGCGCCAGAAAGTACTTGCCAATGGCACCGAACATTGAACACCCTGTTCATAACCTAATTTCCAGTGTGTTTGTGCTTCGTCTTCAAGTTACTGAAGCTTATAAATAATTCAGTTGGCATCGCTTCCCGCCCCCTGCTTCCACCATCCACTCCCGCCCACCTACATGCATGTAGTTTTCGATTACTGACTACATAACTAACTACCGCTTCCAGCCCCAGGGCCATTATAGTCTCGACTTACTCAACAACCGGGAAAGAATAAACATTTTTAAAACACTAAAAAGCCCAAATAGATAATCCCGGCGTGACAGTTTCGAAATCGTTATTGGCCGTTTCCTCGTTTTCCATTTTTCCAAGGAAGGCACAAACACGAGCACCCGCTCGCCTACAGCCTTTTGTTATTGGCTGAGCACGACGGGACCGGAGAAATTTATGTCCAACTAACTCGAATTTGCTATGCAAATTGGCAGCTTACCTAAAACAGTCTCTTTGGCATTTTCTATTGGACAGCCTACGTAGTAGTTGCTTAGCCATACGATTCCAGCGGTTAGCCAGCCAGCTTCGATGATCATCACAGCTAAAAAATTACCTCGTTTTTTGAAGCAAATAAATTTTAAAGAACACTTACACAGTCTTATGTATAAAATATATTGCATGGAGCTCCTGGGGCCCGTGTCCAGGATGCTGCCCCTTAAGGCCACCACGCAGACAGCCACCTCGAGAGCCATGGACAGCAGCAAGAGGGCGAAGTACCCCACGATGAGACCCCACAGCAATAGGACGCAGTGAACACTTTTATCGTACTTGACCACGAACAGCACTATTCCGAGGATTATTGTCCTGTAAAAAAAAGTATCCGGATGAAGTAAACAGCTATTGGATCGATTTATTTAGATTCGCTCAACGCCCCTGCATCGCGAAAGGGAACTGTACTAAATCTGTTCGATTGGAATTTAATGCCCTACGTGTGTGGCGTGTGGGATTAGTCCTTTATAAATATGGTAAATCTTGTTTATATGCAGTCAGTATTAAGTTTCTTCGTCTTCTACAAGAATACTCCTAAATACTTACTTATGGATATTTCGACACAATACAATTTTTTTATGTTTCTTTTGATGTTGGAAACCAAATTTCTTAGTAAAATTACTGAGATTACTAATTTACCCTGAAAAGGGAAAAAACATAACAAAACTGTTAAAGGGACTGCCAATACTTTCTAGGTCATTGATTACAACGATAATTGGTAATTAACGCCCGCCCTTTTTTTCAAGTCCTTCTGAAGAACACTTACTTATAATGAAGAAGTTTACACTGTCTCTGGCAGTAAACAGCAGGAAGTTTTACTAGACTCTTATTTATCCAATTTTTTTAAGTAAGAAGTTCCAGATCCCTATTTAGGGAAGCTCTAATCAATATTTCCACAGCCTGTTGTTAAGATCGCTTTTATTCTAAGAGCCCTAATCTGGGAAGAACATTGGCTTATAAAAGGGGAACAAATTACGATTAGCGTTTTAAACAAAATCGCGTTTCAAAGGGGCACCAAGTCGTCTATTTTTGAGAAAACTAAATTGTACAACCGACAGATTGCAAAGACACGAATGGGGAAGGGGGTGGGGCGGTTTGAATAGAAGTGCACCTGCCTCTAGGTAACAGTGAAAAGCCTATTCAAGGGAGCAAAAAATGAATGAAAACCCTCGAGATATGTACCGTCCCAGCTGAAAATAGTATATCGATCCCTCGACTTCAAACCCGAAACCGTGTCTCCTTTGCTGTTAATTTTATTTCCATGTTCGTTCGAGTTTGAAGAGACTGCTTCATTAAAGTTTCCATAAAATGGCTTGATTGAATCAGGTTTGAATGACGCGTCGAGGCAACGGCTTAAAATTCATTAATACTTTTTTTTACGTAACCAACGACCGCTTTTCTTTCCAAGAGGTTGAGGGATTTATTATTTTGTCAATCCGTCCCTGAACTCGATTCAAGATTAATTGTCAATTTTAGGGGCGTCCGCACATGATGATGAAAGTCTCGAGAAAGTCGCTGCTTCGGGGTTGCAATAGGGGCTTTATTGCTACCCAATAATTCTTAAGATTGTCACGTACGAGAATCAAACAAGGGGTGATCTTAAGGCGAAGATTTACGTATAAATTTTATCTCCCCTTGTTCGATCTTCCGACTTTGGTAAATATGAAGTAAAAGTACGAATTCTGAAGTCGATTAGCTCTTTGTTACATCAGTAGGCTTAATCACATATTATTATTCATATTGATTTATCCTACAAAGGGTATGCTTGGGATTTTATAAACTATGAGTTTTATTACATAATAAGGAGGAAAAAAGATATAAAGTTTTAAACAAGATATTGTACAGCACGGTTCAATGTTCACATAGGCACTCTGTTCAAATCTAAGTTTGAGCAAATGAGCTAAATGAGCAGAAATTGCGAAGGTAACTAAAAGCAGCTACTGTTAAAGGTATTCTGAGAGACCGAGAAAATATCTTTAAACGTAAAAATGAAGAAAATTGTAACTGAAAAGTCCACTTTTAACGCAGCCTATGATCTTATTTAGCTCTTATGTCTGTAAGTTTTGAACTTGAACTTTTCCTGACTGACTGAAATTTTAACTTGACTTAACTATTTGCGTTTACATTTTAATGTAGGCAACCGCCAAGTCATATTATAGGCGGTTGGTAGCCAGATGTTCCATACAATCAAGCCGGATTAGATTGTTGATGTAATGTGATAAAGCAGCTGAGTGTCAAAGGCAAGATTGCGTTCTTTTAGATGATTCTTTTTGAAGGGGAATTATTAATTTGGTTCCCCGAGAAGATCTTCATGGACAATTTTCTCGGGTACAGCAGTGTAGACCTGATAAGAGAGCTCTTTCTGCATGAATTTACCAATCAGCCAGTCTACCTTGTTACGCAGGTAACCGCTATAAAAGGTAATCTGCTTGTTGCTAATAACTTATTTTATGTAGTAGTCAGTGTATTTAATGCATGGTCCCATAGCATACACTTGGAGATTGCAGGAGGTCTTCAACCATAGAGAGGCAATGAACGCGACATACTAGCTGCAATAAGTGACGCATATTGGATCACAGCCATTCGATGGGGAGTCCAATATTGAACATGGTCTCCAACCTAATGTCACATTAGATAATGGCTACGTCGTCAGGGTTCCCTCACGGGCAGACTAAGATGAACAAGGCGAAGATCTGCAACTGACAGGAAGTATCTGGTACACGGACAGATCCACAACCGACTATCGAAATGACATCCGATTCACCACAGTGTTTCAGTCAGATCAGTCAGAGTACATGCCATTGAACTTTGCGCCCGATACCTATTAAAGGAGGGAGGATACAATAGATCTGCTCGGATAGTCGGGCAACGCTTCTAGCGCTTATGCCTTTGCGCTGCAATTCCAAAACTGTTTGGAACTGCCACAGGACTCTGAACACCCTATCGCAGGAGAACAGCGGCACACTGGTATGGATCCTGGGCTATCGTGGTCACGAAGGCAATGAGAGGGCCGACTCTCTATTCAGGAGGGCGGCAAGCTATGCATTCGTAGACCCGGAGCCGGCACTGGAAATCCTATACTCTCTGGTCAAGGCTGAACTCCAGAAATGGAGCAATGCCAAGTGCCAGGACTGGTGGAAGAATCTACCCGGACACTCCAAAAAATGTATCACGCAAACAGAGAGAACAAAAGCCCAAATATTCCTCAGACTAAATCAGAGTGGCAATCAGAGTGGCCATTGCACTGTGGACAGGACATAGCCACACCTAGATTTGACATGCACAGACTCGGACTGTTCGAAGAGACGGAGTGCCGGCTGTGCTTGGAGGACGACGAGACAGTCGAGCACGTCCTACGTGACTGCCCGGCTATTGCCAGATCGAGATACTCACTGTTCGGAAACCCGATCACTGAGCCTCCAAATGCAAATGCAGTGTCGCCTGGTTAAGGGTCTGGTCCTAACGAGTGACCGGACGGAGCAAGCAGGGGCAAACCTTGCTGGCAACACTTCCAGTGAGGCATAATAGACCTCAGGTCGCGGTATACAATACAATACCATAGTGACCGATTCATTCTTTAAAAGACATGGAAAACAAGTTGAAGATATCAAAATAACCCACTAAATAATTGGCAGATTGTAATAATACGACTTACTATAGTTTGTAGTTAGCTTAAGTAGTAACGTAGTAGCTACAATAATAATTTGACATGACATGACAATAAGAATTGTCCCCAAGTCAGTCTGACATGGAGGTGTGCCGTCTGTCCTTTCCTAACCTCTAGTATCAATCGCACAATAAAACATCACCTGCGTGACGGTAGTCTCACATGGCAATACAATATACAAACTATATTACTACATCTCCCCCTTCTAAGTACGAAAAGCAGCTTCTCCTTAACCTACAACAACTGAACGAACTTTCAGCAAGACTATTTGACTTAGGATATCTAGGACTACTAGTGACAAACTTAAATCCAAAAGTGTTTGCAAAACATCTACACTCATATGACCCAAATTGCATATTGTCAGCCACAATTCTATCCGGAACACCATATGAGGCAAATGCTTGCTTAAGGGCATTTATTACATATACAGACTGCTTTGACCTCAGCGTTATGATTTCTAACAATTTAGTCAAATACTCTACAATAACCAAATAGGCTCATATTTCATAATATCACAGCCTAATTTTTGAAATGGCAATTCTGGAATATGATGTGAAATTAAAGGTTCCTTTACATTTGCGTAGCTGCATTTTTCACAAGTACTACACTGTTCATTGTCATTCTTGATATCTCTCGTCATACCAGGCCAAAACAATAAACTGCGCGCCCTATCAATAGATCTATTAACACCAAAATGTCCTTCATGAAGCAATTTCAGCATACTCTTACGCAATATTCTAGGGACAACTATTCTGTCATTATAAAATATAAGACTCTCAATCACACACAAGTCACTTCTAATGTTGTGGAATACCTTCAGATCCCCTTCCAGTTTTGTCTTTTGCTACCCTTTCAGTGTATAATCCATAACATACTTTAATACATCATCTTTACTACTTTGCTTTCTAAACTCCTCTTTTTTTACTCACTCATTCGTAATAACTTTTCCACTGAGTGACGTATTTCATTTATTTCCACATCTTCCACTGTTTTTTCCCTACTAACATTCCTAAACAAATAATCGGTTATTTACAGGGTGATTCACGGTGATGGTACCTTAGACGTATCTGGAGAATGGCTTCACATATTTATTTCAAGTTTTATGTGTGGCCACAAATGCGTCCAAACTCTATTTCTAAAATATTTTCGCCTTTGCGCTGTTGCCGGTTCAGCTGAAAAATAGTACCAACTTTCGTTTTTTAAATGGATCACCACGTATTAAAAGTTATGTTCGGATTCCTCATAGACTTCTTTATGATACCAGTTTAACATTCCTATACCTATCTCACACCGTTTCGCAGATATTTAATAATTTCATATTTTCATATTCAAAAATAGGACTCAAAATAATAATTAGAATCTCGCGACCCGAAAGATTTAACGATATGAGTGTGGGGACTTCGTTAGCCAGAACTATGTGCATGACTAGCATATGAGCAGTTAGTGACGAAAACTTACAGGGCGGGCCACAATTACCTTTCATTCGTCAGAAAAGAAAAATTGTCAAAAGTTCGTTTTTTTTTAATACAACCACCTGTGGATTGTTCTTCGCAGAGAAAGGTCATTCAATTTAGAAAAAATCGGTGTATACTTTAACATTCCTAAATCTAATAGTTTTTGACTTATAAACATTTATTTGTTCAAATGCGCATTTCCGTATTCCACTTTAATTCAACATTAGTGGCTCGGGTATCTAATTTAAGTTACTGGTTGTTAAATTTTTATAGAACAGATATTTTAACATCTGTCACACCATTTAACATTTTCATGTATTCAGTGTCTTTGAATTTGGTTTTCTTCTCGGTTTTCTTTGTGTAAAATTTACTGATTAACTTGTTGTTTCTGCACATGGAGAGAGATAATAAATAGTCTAGTGCCGTTATTATGAATTTGTTTATAATCCATGGACAATGTAACAAAATTATCAACCGAACATGCAGGAAATTCAATGAAACTTATCCAGAGCTACTACCTATCAATGTAAGGAAATTTAACATCACTTATTATAACAAAATCTAAAATAATTTAAACGGTACAATCAATATTGATAAGTAGTAGTTTTGGATAAGTTTCTTTGAATTTCCGGCAGGTTCGGTTGATAATCTAGTTATATTGTTCATGGAATATGAATAAATTCATAATAACGGCACTGGAATAATTATTATCTCTCTCCATGTGCAGAAACAACAAGTTAATCAGTAAATTTTACACAAAGAAAACTAAATTCAAAGACACTGAATATATGACAACGGTGTGGCAGATGTTACAATATCGGTTCTATCAGATTTTTACAACCAGTAACTTCAATTAGATACCCGAGCAACTAATGTTGAATTAAAATGGAATACGGAAATGCGCATTTGAGAAATAAATGCTTATAATTCAAAAACTGTTAAATTTAGGTATGATAAAGTATACACCGATTTGTTCTAAATTGAATGACCTTTCTCTACGAAGAACAATCCACAGGTGGTTGTATTTAAAAAAACGAAGTTTTGACAATTTTTCTTTTCTGACGAATGAAAGTTAATTGTGAGCCGCCCTGTAGGTTTTCGTCACTACTAACTGCCCATACGCTAGTCATCCACATAGTTCTGGCTAACGAACTTCCCGCACTCATATCGTTAAATCTTTCGGGTCCTGAGATTTTAATTATTATTCCGAGTCCTATTTTTGAAAACATGAAAATATTAAATATCTGCGAACCGGTGTGCGATGGGTATAGGAATATTAAAGTGGTATCATAAAGAAATCTAGGAGGAATCCGAAAATAACTTTTAACACATAGTAATCCAATTAAAAAACGAAAGTTGGTACCCTTTTTCAGCTGAACCGGCAACAGCGCAAAGGCGAAAATATTTTAGAAATAGAGTTTGGACGCATTTGTGGCCATACACAAAACTTGAAATAAATATGTTAAGCCGTTTTCCAGATACGTCTAAGGTACCATCACCGTGAATCACCCTGTATAAAAATTTACCTAGGACGTACTGAACCTGTAAATTATACTTTAATAATTTTAATCTCAATTTTTGCAGCCTGTATTGAAACTTTTCCTTATTAAACTTAACACCCTTCATCCTAGCTCTCTCTATTACTTTTCCCAACGTCTTGTCATGCTGCTCCAAAGTATCACACGCAATCAACAAATCATCAAAGTAAATGACCACATTTTCTATATCACCAAAATTTTTAGAATTAATTTTTTGGAAACACTCTGGGGCCAAATTGAGCCCAACCGGCAGTCTTTTAAATTTATGACACCCAAAAGGAGTAGAAAGTAGAAAAGGTTGTTAATTCACTAGATGGTTCATCTAATCTAACTTGATAAAACCCATCCTTGAAATCCAGACACACAGAAAAATACTTTTTTCCTGACAGCTTGCTGTTAATCTCATCCGGGTATTTCAAAAAATTCCCGTGTTATACATTTATTAAGCTCTTGTGGATCGAGACACAACCTCAAAGACTTATTAGGTTTCTCAATAATGACTAAATTATTAACCCATTGTGCTGCCTCATTTACTTTAATGATAATACCCTGCTTCTCTAATTTTTCTAGTTGTTCCTTAAGTCTGTCTCTAATGGCAAGAGGTGCACGCCTTGGTGGATTGACCATTGGTTCACTACCTTTCTTTAATTTAATGGTAAGCCCCTATGGGAATGTACCTAGTCCATCAAAAACATCAGCATTGGCTTGTATAATATTTTCTTTAAGTTTACGAGAGTGGTCTCCTCTTAAAATGGGGATGTCAATACTGAGACTTTCTAACTTAGTAACTGGCCTATTAATCAGTCCTAACAAGTAACAAGTTGGCAAACCAATAATTCGGTTCACCTCCAAATCAAGAATTATAAAATACAAATGATTTTTTTTTCCTGATTTAATACAATCAATTTCTATCTTACCCGCTGTAGCCAACTTGGTGCCACCATAAGCCTCTAATATAATATCACTGTTTTCCAGTTTGTGGCATTTACCACTGCACAGATTTGGTTATATATTTACTTCAGATCCAGTATCAACCTTAAATTCAATCTCCATCCCATGTATTCCTAACACTTCAGTCCACACATTGTGATTTCTGATACGGTTAACTTGGGCTTGGGCTACCTCAGTTACAGTTGTTAAACAGTCAACAAACAAAGCATCTGTTTGATCATTTTCAGAGTTTTCCTGGACTGCACCTAGTTGTGCTGGCATTTGAACTACCTCTCTAACACTTCTAAACTTTGAACTGACCTCTCTAGGACCTCCCGCTGCAACCCGGCACATGGTACTAAAATGATTCAGTCCACCACATCTGAAGCATTTATTCCAAATGCAGGACATTGCCCAAATCTATGGCTATTGTGACATTTACGGCATTTAAATTGTTTGTCTTGGTTTTTATGTATATCACTTTTCTTAGCAGTCGTTAGACCTTCTACACAAGCTTCTCCTTTATTATCTTCTCGATTGCGCACATTCACAAGTTGTTTTTTAGTGACCTCAACAGTTCGACATAAATTTATTAATGTAATTTACCTTCCGAATATCAGCAAAAGTTCATCACCACCTTGACTCTTACTATTGAATACACTCTGTCATATATTCTATTTTTTCTTGGTGCACAATATTTCTTGAACTCGCCAATAACACTTTCGTATTTATCTGGCTCTTCTATTCTGGCAACTTTTAGTATATTATATAATTCAACCCCTTCTGGACCAACCAGATTTAGAAAAGTGGCTATCTTTACCTTGTCAGATGTTATATCCTTTTCTGTTGCTACCAAATAATTTTGAAACCTTGGAAAAACCTTTTGAAATTATCACTTAAATATCCATGCACATTCAATGGTTCAGGTAACCTTTCCTCCATTTTGCAACTTTTGTTAGATTCTGTACCACTTCGAAGTTTTACACCATGAATAATTATTATTCTTGGTTCTTTACCGACTGCGCCATGTAATAATACGACTTACTATAGTTTGTAGTTAGCTTGGAATTTATTACAAACTATTTTTAAGAACTACAACAATAACCATGAGAACAAGAACTGTCCCCAAGTCAATCTGACATGGAGGTGTGCCGCCTGTCCTTGCCTAATCTCTAGTATCAATCGCACAATAAAACATCACCTGCGTGACGGTAGTCTCATACGGAAATACAATATACAAACTACGTATATTACTACACCGATAATTGTAAATTCTTCACTTTATTAACAAAACCTTATGAGATTTTAGTACTTTTTTTAGACTTAAGAGACGTCAGTGAAGTTAAAGTTTGAATTTTAATACGCAATCCGTTGGTGTGTTTCAGAATATTATTAAGATAATTTATGGAAAAATAGCAGGAATAGTTGTTTATCTAACAAGTGTGCAAAGTGATATATTGAGGGTGGCAGACACCTGGCAGGTATTATCAAAAATATTTTTAAAGTTAAATTATGCCATATCCACAAAGAGTATCCAGCTCTATTTCACGTAATAAGGCACTTTTATTCCACCTCCAGTTAGCAATATTGATGGTGTATAGTATACCGACCTGTAAGCCAACAGGCATTAGTGAAACAAATCTTTCCCAGCTTCGCTGATTTTTGTCATGGGCAGATACAGTTTTACCGTCCTGTTATGTCCCTCGTTCGGCAAATTGGCGATGCAGTAGCCCGGTTTTTTTTTTCAATTTTAAAACATTTATTAGCTGGTTCCAAAAAACTGATCCGCCTTAATCACAGCCATTATATAGACAGATCTATTGCCTGAAAAGTTAAGAGGAATGAAACATGCGATATCTACCAGAGCCACTCTTTTCTGTTGACTGCCAGGCTGACTCCATCATGCACTCCACCAATCTTCTGCAACTGACCCAATAAAATCGATTTCTAGCTCGAGCCACAGTCTTGTTTACTCTGAATTGGCGTCCTCTTCTGCTATCATGCAATTCTCGAAGAAAACTTTCTTTCCAAGAACTGGGCGCTTTCGTCTGGTACGTGGAAGCTTTACCATCTGGTCCTTACTATTGTGGCAGTGATTGGGTCGTTTGGCACATCAAGAGAATCAGAGAGGCCAGAAGCAAGAAATCTGATGCTACAACTGAATCTTTCTCTCGCAGTATGGAAAACTGGCTTGGTTTCACTTCACTATTACTCGCATGCCCTATTGGAAGCACCTGCCATCGTCCGATGGCGCCACTTGCATACATATGCAGTGCCTTGAGCACGAGAGGAGACCAAATAGCTCCAAATAACCAAGGTGTTGTCCTTTAATTAAGTACTCAAAAAGGATGTAAAAGTACAAATTTAGAGTGTTTGGAGATATTCAGGTTAAGATTATGGCAAAATCGATTAAAAACTACTAAATGCGTACACAGATGCAAATTTGAAGTTTTTGAAAAAATACAAGTTAAGAATAAGGCTAGAGGCTCAAAGCGTTTAGAAATGTAAATTTGGAGTTAGGATTGAAGCTAAAATTTTTAAATGTTGCAAATATGGACACATTGGAAAAATTGAGGTTAGAATTAGGGGTAAAACAGCGTCACAACACACTGTCTTGATGTTTTGATGCTTTTGGAGAACTAATTGAGATGTTCTAATATGCTGATTTTAATAAAATTAATTTTTGAATAAAATTTTACTACTTATACCACTCAACATAAAAACTGCGTGTTTTTACGAATATCAGTTTAAGATCAGTCCGAGAATCATTGAAAATGATTCAATGCGTGTGAAAATACAAATTAGAATCCGCATTCCAATCACGGTTAGGGTCAAAAGCAATTGAGAAATGATTTAAAGCATCTAAAAATGCAAATTTTAATTATTATGAAAAGTGCAAGTTAGAATTAGGTCTAAAATTAACTAAATATTAACCATGGCTTATAATAATGTTTTCGGGGAAAATCAATTTTAGGAAAAAATAGGTCAAAACTTATTCAAATCTTCTGGTTTTTTGTTTTTGGTAAATTACATTTTTGAACTAACATAAATAAAATTTTGCTCAAAACGCCTCAAAATACTAGTTACTCTAAGGGTACTTTAATTCTCCCTAGAAAATAGTATGACTTTTTTATCTATGGGTTGAATAATAAATAGCCTAGTACATACAATATTGTAGTTTTGATTATGATAATGATGACAAACATATTGTAATATTTAAAGAAGTTTATGCTTAAAAATGTGAATTTTTTCTCAAAATTACTCAATCTGGCAACAACGAAGGATCTAGTTTAAAAGACATCGATTCTGCTAACGTCCATTTTTCCATCGATTACTAATGGTAACAAACAAGTAGTTACCATGGAAACCCCTAAATAACGAACTACGATTTCTCCAAAACTTCCATAGTTATTGATACCCTTTAATTAGCAAAATTTTATTATTCTTTACGCAATAAAGATAAAAATACAATTTAATCGAGGAGCTTAATGACATACATAAACGATGTCATAAGTCAGAAAACCAAATAACAAATGAATAAAAGTCGGCAGTCCACTATTCCGTCAATATGCCCAAATGCCTCGTAAATATTCACCGATTTATTTTACGAGCTACCCAGGCCGTTTCATGACTTATTGATTTATGTTTTCATATTATGTTCTTGTTCACTTATATGGCCTAACACATTTTCCCGCAATATGCCTTTAAAATAAAATAATATATATATGGCGTTTCTTTAGCAGCCAACCAAAACCTTTAGTATGTATTGTCAATATAAACGTCAAAGACGGTTTGTTATGCAAATGTAACGGTTGGTCATTTGTCGGTGAACCATTGTGCACCAGATACGTCCCTGCATAATAAAATCATAAGCACTTGTACCATAGCAAGCGACAAAATATAAAGGAGGGTGAACAAGAAATCTGTTAAAAAGGGCCCACATGTCTTATCCATTCAAAGAAGGAAATCTATGGAGAAATCAGGGACGTGCACTTAATTTTTAAGTTTAGGTGATACCAAGATTTAATTGTCTTAATGTCTCTCTTACCCATATCATTAAAAAGAAACAGTATGGTTGCTACTAATTTTAACTGAATAAATAGTTTAGTGAAAAAATCATAGTTACACATAATGTCTATAAAAATCTTTCATGTCATAAACCCCTTAGGGTAGCTGGCAAACGCCACTGATCCAGCTGATCCTCTAAACGTATAATAAGGGAAGTAAAGAAGGGTCATTCCTTCGGAGGGCTGAAATTTACGAGGCTTGACGCTGGATCGTAATAATGTCGAATATTTCAGACACGTGACCGATTTATTTTTTACGTCCCAGTTTTTTCATCAATTCTTATTTTAATCCAGGACTTGCCATGTCAAATGCGATACATCTGTGTCATCATACACCTAAGAATTGGTCTAATTTTATCTACTAATAATAATTCTACGCTTCTTAAGCTTCCATTCAAGATTATAAAGAAATATCTTACATTTCGTACAAGTAAAACGAGGTTAGCTCACTCAACTAAGTCACTTAAATATGCCAGCATGTTTATAAATAGTGATTTCCCATAAGACTCATAACATCCTGACAGCTCCTGCTAAACAACTGTTGCAGCATGACAAATTGCTGCATTAACCTGGACTGCCCTAGTTCATTTGAATGTTTCGCTTGTAGTTTTCGTTTTATTTTGTGATTTTTACTGAGTGGGAAAACCATTTTTAACCGAAATGAAAAATACAAAATATTTACTAGGAATATTTAATATTAGAATCGATCGAATGTTACACACCTCTCGGAATTCTTGGAGAACTTTTTATTAGCTTTTAACAATAAAAATCAATTAAAACCATTTTTCTCTTTAGCTAAGAACACCAAAGTAAGTTGAGAAAACTGCTTTATGTGCAAAATTTCTTGTGCAGATTTCAATGCCGTATACATGGGTTACATAAGAAAATATCCAAATACCTAAAGCTCCAATCTAAAGTGTTTTCCGGGCTTTGAAGCTGTGGTCGAATGGATTGTCTTACTGATGTTTCGTCTACAGCTACGGCAGACATTATCAAATGAGGCAATGAGCGAAGTGATCTCCCTTGCTTCCCGTCGTTGACTGATTCGAGTGTGATGAGTTCCGTGGTATTTATTCCCCCACCGTCGCGCTGCAGTGGAGGGACTGTGGTAGGGGTAGTGGTGGCGTGGGGCTTAGAAACGCAATTTCCTCCTTCCTGTTCAAATTGCTGTCGTGTTTAAAGATCTCCATGGCCTTTTTAGCAAGTCTCGGATAAAAAGGGTGCGATTGATATAAAGTATCCACCTCGTTGAAAAGGATGTCGTGACCTTCGGAGAGAGTGTGCTCTACTACAGCTAACTTTTGTGTTTGTCCCAGCCTGCAACTCCTCTTGTGTTCCGTAATCCTCGTGCTGACACACAGCTCCATGGAACTCGGTCAACTCCGGGGGACGATAGGGGATAGGCCGATCTCAAGCTCTGTTGTGATGTTTCAGTGGGTCTAAAGACACTTTTAGCACTGTGCTTTTCCAGTGGTCTGCCGATCCTTTCCGCTACTTTATGGATATAAGACTAGTCCATCCGCGCTTTCCTTCATCTTCTCCCGTTGTTCTTTCCTGGCGCTCTACATTCCTTTGACGGACGGCCCTATCGAACTCGTGCTTGCGGTATCTATTCCAACCAAAAGCTCTTCCTAAATGCTTAATTTTCCGTTCCAAAGCAGCCAGCTCACAAATTATCTTGGCTCTCAAGGACAGAGTCTTTATGGCTCTCCTTTTCTGTCTGGGATGATGATTTGATCCGCAATTGAGATATCTGTCAGTGTGCGCAAGCTTCCTATTCGGCTTCCTTGATACTAAGATATCTAAAAACGGTAGGCGTCCTTCCTTTTTTCCATAGTGCATTGAATTTTTGGGTTGATAGAGTTGTGTAAAGTGTGAGAGGAAGTTTTGAAGTTCGCCCACACCATGGCTCCCAATAACAATAGTGTCCTTCACGTATAAGAACCAGCACTTTGGCCTCTTATTTGTGGTTGTCAACACCTTGGCCTCGAAGATTTTCATAAAATAGTTAACTAATACTGGATTAGTGGACTAAGAGGGCTTTCCATAACTACAACATCAGTTTTTGTTGGGTTTCTTTTAGTACGTAGTTGTGGAACAAAAATGTTATTCACTCTTTTAGATAAGCTACAGTCTAAATAAACACAGGACAATTTATGTGCAGACAGGCTTCGCTCTGTATTGGCGGCAGTTCTGATTCTTTGTGATTTCGCTGAATATTGTTTATAATAATAACAATGAAAACTCTGTGTCAGTAAAGGCCATACGAACATCACCTCCGCTTTGTTGAGTTAAAAGTTAGTTAGTCACTTTGAGAGCTTTGAAGTAATAAGTCTCTGAATAGAAACAGAGAACTAATTTTTGGTTTTATTTAAAACCCGAACCCATACACCTTTCCTTTAGTTTTTTTAATGGAAATACTCCTTCCATTCAAAATATGTAGTGGTTAGGGAGTGTTGGAACAACTGGGCAATATCTTGTGAAAGTTCCTGGTGAATATGTTCCATGGCTTCCTTAATGGGTACCATCGTGAAGAGCGATACAACATCGAAGCTAACGAGAATTTCTGCTGGAGAAAGAGTCAAAGAATGCAGTTTTTCGACGAAATGATTGGAGTCTTTATAAAGCTGTCAGTATTTCCTATTTTAGGTTGCAGCAGTTTTGTGAGGTGTTTCGCGATTTCGTAGGTCGGGCTTCCTATGGTTCTCACGATGAGTCTTAGTGGCACATCCGGTTTGTGGATCTCTGGCAAACCCTACAGCCTTAGTGGCACGGCTTCTGATTTTTTAAGCTTAGTCATTTCATCCGATGCGACGTCCTTAATTAAATTGTTGGTGGCCCTCAGAATCAGTGTCCTGATTTTTCCTTCGCAATCCGATGTTGACATTACTACCGTTGCGTCCTTGATCTGCTGGTAAAATGAGAATATCCTTGTCTTCGTTCAAGGCTTTCAGAACTACGGAATGGAGAAGTACGAGTTCGATAGGGCCGTCTGTCCAAGGAATGTAGGGCGCCAGGAAGGAACAACGGGAGAAGATGAAGAAAAGCGCGGATGGACAAGTCTACCATACATCTACAAAGTAACGGCCAAGATTGGCAGGCTACTGGCAAAGCACAGTGTTAAAACTGCTTTCAGACCCACTCGAACATTACAACAGAGCTTGAAATCGGCCAAAGACCGCGCAGAGATCCCCTACCGGCACCCGGAGTTTACCGAGTTCTATGCAGCTGTGGCTCGGCATACATAGGCACCACAAAACGCAGTGTCAACATGAGATTTACGGAACACAAGAGAAGTTGCAGGCTGGGACAAACACAAAAGTCAGCAGTAGCAGAGCCCGCTCTCTCCGAAAGCCACGACAGCCTTTTCAATGATGAGGATATCTTATATCAATCGCAGCGTTTCTGTCCGAGACTAACGAAGGAGGCCATTGACATCTTCAAACACGACAATAATTTCAACAGGAAGGAAGAAATTACGTTTCTAAATGCAGACTGGAAGCGAGTTCTACGACACACTTCCAGTGCGCCAAAACCCCGCGCCACCACCACCCCCACCCCAGTCCCACTGCAGCGCGACGGCGGGGATTAAATACCAGGGGCTCCCCACAGTCGAATTAGTCAACGTTGGGAAGCAGGGGAGATCACTTCGCCCATTAACTCACGGCTTCTAAGCCCGGAAAACATTTTAGATTGTATTTAGAGGGTCACATTCACAATTTCTCTCTAAGGTACATTTCCACGTCATGAACATTTCTACAATAACTACAAATATTAAAAAAATATCCACTGACCATAACAGATTTGGCACTGATGATGCCAAATCCGGTCCACCTCAAAAGATAAACAAATTTGGCATGAAGTATACAAGCCTTTTTCCTCTTCAACTACATATATATTTTTTCTATTCCTAAAGAGGTATTGTGAGTTCCAGCAGTTCAGACGCACATAGTAGTGCAATATTTAGTGCTTTAAAATGAGACAAAGTTGAATTCTCTTCTATTATCAGTACTTGAGATATTCAATTTTTATTAGAGCAAAATTTAGCCCACCACCAAGGCGTTATTTCAAAAGATAGAGAAAAAAGTTAAAGAGCAAAGATGTTCGTAGTAGGGAATGGGAGATTATATTTATGGTATGTTTGATAGACCTGTCATAGGCAAATTTCGGAGTTATATGAAATTTCTTATAATAGTTGTGGTATAACGCCCCCTAGTGGTAGACTGAGAAAGATCAAACAGTAATTTTTCTTGGCCACACTATTACTATCAATTTTTTTCTTTCGAAGTCTTACGAGGAATAGCATTGGGACACCCTGGATATTGTAAAAGTCATATTTGTGAAAAATAGATTTTAAGTTTTTTTGATGTTTACTTTCTTGCATACCTATTTCGACTCATTTATATTTCCCAACTTTTTAAATTGAATTTTTGTAAATAAAATTTCAGGAAGAAGTTTACGGAAGAAAACTTATTGTGGCCGATCAATATCTGGTGGAGCAAGGTGCTGATAACATCCTACAAGACGCCTACACCCTCGACATGGCCCTCCTAGTAATGGGCGACCCTTTTGGTGCCACCACACAGACAGATTTGGTCTTGAGGGCTGAAGAAACAGGCACAGCAGTGCAAGTAGTACATAATGCATCCATACTAAACGCTGCAGGTTGCTGTGGGTTGCAGCTGTATGGCTTTGGTGAAACCGTCTCAATACCTTATTGGACAGACAGTTGGAAACCTGACAGTTTCACAGAATCTATAAGTAGGCAATTGCAGCCAAATGCGATCTTAGCTGTGAGATATGAAATAGAGCATTGAAATGGGCAATTCTATTTCCATTTTGTAAAAAAATTAAATTTCACTGTAAAACTAAATTATATAAAAAAAAAATAAAAAACGCGGAAATGTATGAAAAATAATAATTTATCACTATTAAACTTTAGTATAATTTCAATTCATCATAGAGAAAATATACTAGGGTCCATCTACGTACGATATGGTCTTCACAACCACCCTTGTACAATATACTCTATTAGGATGCTCGTGTTTATATCAAAAGTAAACGTAATTCCATCAACTTTATTATATTAAATTTATTAATGGCCAGTTTTTGAACCTGCAATTCTTGTCAAAACATATGTAAAAAATGTGAAGTTTTCAGAGTAATGTAAAATATTAATTTAGTTCAGAAGATTAGCTCAGAAAGTAGGTATTAGACATTAAAGCGTAAAATAGCTTAAACTGATTTTTGTTGGACTTATGCAACTAAAGTTATTAATAAAGAACATCAAACGTAGTTAAAATAAATTGTGGATAAATGGTTAAAATTATCCGGATTTTTTTTGTTGTACGGAATGAAAACAAAAATCCAGCGTATGATTGGTTAAAGAATTTGGATGTAAAATTTACGCCACTACTTTCGATAGTTCAGGTAGAGAATATAAAAATCTCACAAATTTCATTAAATACCCATTGCGCAGTACAATCTATTGTAAAACCCGAATACAAACAATGCAGCGAAACTAGTGCTATCTATATTCCATATCGATACACTTGCTCTAATTAATATCGATGCACGGTCCTATTGTTACGAATCTGGAATTAATAGTCCTTATTCAAGCACTCCCAGACTACGCAATGGACAAAACCTAATAAGCTATTTGTTAGAGAGTGGCAAAAGCTTCAAATTTGATGCACCTGTCTCAGTTTAAAAAATGTATAATATAATAACAAATCGGTTCACTCAATTTATAATAAACTGCTGGCCAATTGCTTTGCAACACTCGATTTTTCCACCAAGTTTGAGAAGGCATAACCCTGAAACCAACGGATTTCTTTGATCCAAACGAATTTGAGTAGAATCGATCTTGGATATAAATCTTTGAATGTCAATGTTATTTTTTACGTTCAGCATGCTCTTCAACATTGACTAATGCGCTCAAAGTGTTGCAGGACTATATTTCTTGAACTATTCCTGAAAATATACCAACAGGGCACTTTCATTGACATTTTCGACTTGCCGGTCAGAACACCATTGAAGGAATGCTTCATACTATTTCTGATAGATCTTCGAATTTTTAGTCAAAATTTCTTGTACCACATCTTCTTCTATCCTTTTCTATATCAAATCCATTGAAACACTACATTTAAAGAACTACAAAAAGAAAAATTGAGACTGACTAAACCGAGTTTGCTTTCTGACAATGTCATGGATTTTAATTATGACAACGCACTTCATTTTTCATAATACTTGTAATTTTTTGTTACATTTTGCTTTAGGTACGTGAGGTATTGAATTATTTTTTTCATATTGGTTCCAAAAAGTGATTTAGTTTCCAGGAGTACAAAAAATAGCTTATACGCCCCGGTACTAAAGTACCATTACATCCCTCGAGTAATCTGTCAGATTTCTGTCAGATTAACAATGCAATTTACGTCGTATCTGGTGTTTTTAACTTCAAACTGAAGTTTTACTGATAGTTATAAAAGTCGCCCTTAGTCCGTTGATGTTTAATATACTATTAGTTGTACGCTTTTATATTTAAATTTGAATTGTCTTCCATTCGTGAATACTATCAATAATTTATCGTGTATAGTTTCTTATTATTTTGGTTTACTTTAGTGTATATTCTTTTAGTAATGTATTTAATCCATTTCAAATTGATAACCATATACGCTACTAAAATCCATTTTCTCGCTCGCCAGTTATTATTTTATTATCTTCGTGCCTCGGAGGTAGTCTATATACAGGACGAAACTAAACTGCTGGCCAATTGCTTCGCAACGCTCGATTTTTGCAGCAACTCTGAAATGAACCAACCATGAGTTATTCGGGAGATTTATACAGGGTGAAAAATACGGTGATGTAATTTTGCTTATTATTTTCGTTTGCAGAAGTTTCAGAAAAAAATAATGATGTAACACCTCGGGACATGTGCGGGTTTTTCTCGATAAATTGCCTAGCTCGATAATTATACTATATTTCCGAAACAGTTCGAAAGTACAGTTGACAATTTTTTCAATGCAGATAGAAAACCAATGCACACTGACAGATATAACGGATCAAACCATCATCCACATCCAACAAAGCAGACTTTCCTCCTTCTAGACCCCAGATGAGTTATCTAGAGAAATTTGTCCTGCAATTTGGATTGAACATTCTTGTCCCCGAGGGGTAAACCGCTGTGGCATTAGTTTGGCATTAGGGGCATTAGTTTTGAATTAATTTGGCATTAGTGGCATTAGTGGCATTAATTGGACATTAGTGGCATTAATTTTGCATTAGTTCGGGCATTATTTTGGAATTAGTACCATTAGATGGCATTAATGTGACAATTGTGGTGACAACAACTGGCGGGAATTGTATTTTTGTCGTTTAAAATCTGACATTTCTAATTTACAGGTAAAAAAACTAATTTACGAGTAATTTGCTAAAGCCTGATAGGAGGAATTTTTAATATATATAGGGTGACATTGAAAAAATTACAAATTTTTGAATTTCTCTGAGATTATGATATAAAAATGAAATTTTGCAGTTTATAGCAGTTGTTATTCATACATTTTTGCAAAAAACAAAAAAGAAATCTCTCTAATTCTTCTAGTGGTATTAGTTATTGTCGAGGTTATTTTCATGTAAAGCTGTCCTTTTTTTAATGCTAGGTTATTATTTTTTGCTCGAAAACAAACTAACTTACCATCAAGGAAAAAACAGAAAGGACCTTTTTTGCTTCTAATTATATGGAAACGAGCATGGAACCATCAAAACTGATTTATATTATTCAAAAAACCATAAAGTGCCATTTTTGTTTAAATTTTTTCTTTAAAAATACGTAGATTTATTTCCATATGCACGTCACTGGTAGATTTAAAAACTTTATTTTTATTGCAAACAATGTACTGACAGCAACTGTTACAAACTGCTATCAAAAAAAAGTTTTAATATTTATTTTTTGATAAAATTTAAACATGTAGTATTTTGAAAGCAAAAAGGATTTCAACAAAAGTGTATACAAACTTTTTTGTTATTTCGACTTCCTCTGTCGCGTGATGATATGCGTAGCACTTATTTCAATGTCACCCTGTATAAGTATCCTTAAAGTTAAGGCATACTTTTTCGTAAATCAAAAATAACCATGCTGAGGCAATGTCAATTGGTATTTAAGTATTTCTCAAGTATTTCTCATTAACTTTAAGGATGTTTAAAAATTAAAAAATGCTTATTGGTGCGTGCTACTCGGCCTAAGTGCGTATTTAGGGTAACCCGAAGGGTAACCATTATTTCGCCCCTTTTTTGTCAGGTTAATAGCCATTGGCTGGAGATGTGCCAATTGTGGCAACACTAAAACAAAATGTCCTAAAAAAACCTTAAACGCAACACCGGCTATATACTTACTCTACTTATGGACAATATTTCTTGATTCAAAAAAGTTATAGTACAACATTTAGTTAATTTAGAAAATATTATTATTTTTAGATAGAGAAATGTATAAAAAGAAAAAATCTTGGTTTGAATCCTGTAGACGAATCCGATTAGCTACTTATCAATGTGCCATTGGATAAGCGACTTTTTATTGACTCAAATTCTGAGCCACTCGGTGTAATATACCGGGTGTCCAGCACAACCCTGGACATAGGAGATTAACATGGGAAATCGGTTTTAATTTTTTTGCAAACTTTTAAGAGTAAAGTTGTAGAGCGTATGGTCGGCTATCATCCTAAATTTTTTTCAATACCCCAGTTTTGGCTGTTTTTTGGAAAAACGCCTCGAAAAGTGCAAAAATTTTAATTTGGCGCGTCATCCCCTCCATGCATGTGACATTTTCTCGGTTAATTTTAACTGCATAATCACGTTAATTACTACATGATAGTCCCTCAAAATAAATAAGAAAGGAAAATCGGCTCTGACTCTGACATAAGAAATTATTATGTTGACGACACTGCACATGCATGTCGGGGGTGACGCGCCAAATTCATATTCTTGCACTTTTCGAGGCGTTTTTCCAAAAAAATAGCCAAAACTGAGGTATTGGAAAAATTACAGGGTGATAGTTGAACATAAGCTCTACAACTTTACTCTTAAAAGGTTTTCAATCAAATTAACCGTACAGGCGCAAAAAAATAAAAACCAATTTCCCATGTTAATCTCCTATGTGCAGGGTTCGGCTGGACACCCGGTATGAGGAGGACCGAGAGTCCTTGGATTTAAAAGACTTCACAGACGTGGTGAACGAAGTCACCATTGACTCACCCTATTTGAAAATTGAATTGGGGGATAAAATGGCTAATATAAAAAAGTCGTCTTTTTGTTGGCTTTTGAAGGAAAAGGACGGCAGGGTTAGTACCGATCGTCTTCGCCGTTTTATGTCAGCTAAAAGAAAAGAAATGCCCAATATTAATAAAAATTCCTCTGACTTCCCCAAAAAAATTAAGTCTACGGAAAAAGATGAACCCGAAAATGAACCGGATCAGTGTGGAAACCACCTCAATGACAGTGTCATGACTGAGGTTATGGCTGAGACTCGGCGCTAGAGATACAAGTTGAGAATTATTATGGAGTAAGTTATGATAACCAATACTTTATTGTGAGAGTTTTACAAAAAGTTGAAAAAAATAACTTTAAGATGAAATCCCTTAAGTCTGAACTCTCTCAATATATCTGGCGAAATAAAACCCTGTTTTGTTTCGTTGGCCCGTGTGTTTGTTGCTTGTCTTTTACGTGCACCGTCTGGATTTTAACAATTTTGGTTTTATGTACTGCCATGACGGTCTGTATAAGCTTTGGTGACATTCTCCACTGACTGAAAAAGCCCTGAGGAAGACCTAAAAATAAAGGTCGAAACGTTGGAGATTTCGAGAAAGTGAAGTGGCTATTTGTCCTACACCTGCGATCCAACACCTTTCTAATTATTGATGGGACGCAAAGCGCAATATGATTACAAAACACTTTAGATCATTTAGCCGTAGCTTTTTTGCCGAATAGCTGTTTATAAAAGTTAGTATCCTCGGTGTACCTGTACAGGAAATACTATTAAATTTCCAAGGTTCCACAGTAGTTCTGCCTTATTGTGCATAGGCATCACGCTGATTTAACTTCTACAATCAGTCACCTTTTGCGCATGCACGTACCCTATATACTCAATCCTCATTATTTCGATGACTCAATTGAACATTCAAACTGAAAAGTGGTTTATGAATTTTTCTGTTTGCTTAATTTGATTTCAATTCAACGATCAACTCATTTGGACCAATTTAAACCCGATGTGAACCTCTTTTAACATAATATATGTCTGTGTATTTTGTTTGTAAGCTCGTTTGTAAGTATGTTCAGGGTATCCCATTTTCGGAAATTTTGCGGCGTAACTCCCTTATTTTTAAAGTTAGAGAGTTACCATTCTCGCGACAGTTTGCTACTTTTTTGCGAAATTGAAGATGGCACCAGCAGAATTTATCATAGCCTTTTGGTTTTTGGGATACAGGGTCGAATTGAAACTTATCACTTTTGAGTTATTGCTAAATTTACCAAAGGTACGTTTGCTTATAGAATTTTTATCATATAACCTATTGGCGTAGCTAGTTTTTTACTACAAGACATAATTTCTGACTGAACCGTTATGTGCAGATGAGAACTAGATGAGCCGCTGGATTATATGTAAAAAGAACTACTGGAGAGCACTTCAGTTCACCTTGTATCACCCAGAGCAACATCACCCTATATCTCAAAAACCAAAGAGGCTATAAAAATTCAGTTGGCGCCATCTTCAATTTTATAAAAAAGTAGCACACCGTCGCGAAAACCGCAACCTTCTATCTTTAAAATAAGGCAGAGATCACACAAACGTGCCGAAAATGGCACGTCCTATTCTTTATGGAATGTACTGTAGGTATCCCGGTATTAAAATATTTTGTAGGTGTCAGGGAGTGTCTAACAGTAGCTATGAGTTTTATACTATTTATACTCGTATTTATACTTCTATGCAATAAATATTAATAAAATATTAATACTTACTCAGGTTATAGAAATGGGTATACATGTTTGTAAGTTATTCTCGTATGTTGCTAGGAATCGTTAAACATGTTTTTGTTTGTTAATTTTTAATAGTATTACTCAAAAATATAGGTATGTGAATCTCTATGTTGTGATGTATTTTAATACAATATTTGCTACCTATGGTACCAGTAGTGCCAGTATATTACCTTTAGATTGCCAAGTTCTGTGGTATAACATGTTGGTTCGGCTGTAATAATATTTAATGTTCAATGAAAAGATTTACTAAGTTAGCTAAAAGTTGTTGGGAGATTAGGATGAAGTAATAAAAGTACCATCTACTTTTAGTACGCCTTCCTTTTCGATCAAAAATGCAGATCCTAACCAACTTGATACCTTTTATTATTGAACACCTGGTACTTGTGGGTTGTGTCCTTGGTTGTATCTTACCAAACTTAGTTTGTAAGTATTGCATTTTATTGTATGATTACACCTATTAAATGTAACATTTTTGGAAAGTTCTAAGTATTTTTTTTTAATTGGATGTCTGAATACTTTTTATTATACACGAAATATATAATGAAGATAAATTCCTTACATGACTCAAACTACAGACTTAGAAAAAGAAACAAATTTGTTGGAACAACATATTAAGAAAAAACAATAGTAGGCTGTATTAACCTGGCATTAGTGGCATTAATTTTGCATTAATGGCATTAGTGGTATTAGTTTGGCATTAGTGGCATTAGTTTGCATTATTGCCATTAGTGGCATTATTTTGGCATTATACACCACAATGCCAATTGGCATTGTGGTGTACACAATTCGAAGCAGCGGTTTACCCCTCGCTTGTCCCCCATACATCATGACTCTCCATAGCACTCAAAAAGGGATTTATTTTTTAAACTCTTCTTTGACACTTAAACCAAATGAGGATATGTAAAAAATAATTTCTTTATATTCTGACGTTTTAATAATTTCCTCCAAGAAATATAAGAATGTATTCGTTGTGCGCCAAGTCTGAAAATAAGCAATCTCCATGTCGAACTTAATACATTAATGATCATTTATCAGCCTTTCAAATGCAAAGCTTCCGTTTATTAAGATAAATTGTAGTTCCATTATGAATCGCTCCTGTCTGTTCAAATGCTACGGCATGTTGGCCTAATCGTTTCAGAGCGTGGTTGTAATTTATGCCAGAAACCTTCTTTAAGAAAAGTCGAATTACAAACATACCTCCAGCTGTTGTGTAAATTGTTTCTTTGTTTTCTAAAAGAGGTTATTGAAACCTTGCCAATTTTAAAGAAAAACAAAATATCTACATATGTATATAAGTGGAATTGAAAGATATCAAATATATACATTAACGCAAACCGCGAAAACATACGATAAATCAGCCCAAAACGCTCGAAACATATTTCCATTTCCCTATAATCTCCATCTGGATATAATCCCTCAAGTGGCGGAATTTATGGTTTGATACGTCGCCTAGTGCGTTGCTTGGAAAACAGCCCATATATTCTCATCCTTCGTGAATTATTGAACATATTATTTCACGCACACCCCAATACAATCTATGAAATATTGAACAAATCCTGTGGACCTGGGCGCTATCTTTAGAACTAAGAACATAGCTAGACAATATTGGATTAGCATTATCGAAGAAAACCGTCTCTGAAAATAAATACGTAACACGAAAAAACGCCCACCAAAACTGGATCATCCCCACGCAACGTAATAGAAAACGAGTTCGGTAATAAGTAATTTACGAAACGGAAGCGAAAGAAATTGATTTGGCGAGGCGTGTACGATATGAAGAGACGAAAACTGGAATGGAAACTGTTTCCATCGGCATCCAGGAGCAAGAAAGTGCACGTATCGAGCGACACGGTTGCAGATGGAGATGAAAAAGGTCAGAGGTTACGGAACGTGTGTATATGCCAAAATGGCCGAAAATAAGCCCGGGAATGGGAATTTCGGGACCGATGCTTATAATGTGCCGCTTAAATTTATCCCGGGCCGCATGCGGGGACTTTACTGACACCGGCTGACTAAGCAGATAAGGGCCTAACGTATTAATTATGTTGATGTTTTGTAAGTTTTGCCTATATTAGTGAGGTTTTGGTATATTACAGCCGGAAATTAAACTAGTTTCAGGATGTAAGAAGTAAATAATTTCACAGTAAAATTATACTCGAATATTCAAACAAAAATCAAGTTTTTAAAAGGAATAAGGGCGAATGTTATCTTTGACATTGTGCCCCAGAGCCACAAGTGTTTGCTCGTGATAGCTGGAAAATGTAAGTCAACCGTTTATCTAATTTATGAATTTGTAAGGGCGAGAATCAGCTATGACTTTCTCAGAACATTAAAATTAACGAGAGGGCTCTTTTTCTAAACCAAGCACCACACCAACAGTTTTGTTGCATAACTTACTAATTAGGAGAGTTGAGCTCACAAAGTAACTAATTTTGGCCATTTTATTATTTCACTAAATTATGCACAATATTCTATCATTTCTCAATTCATTATTGCTATAAATATTGCAAGTTTGTTATAAAGGTCGTCAGTAAATGACTGACAGATTATCTATATTATGTGCGGCTAACGTCCTTGTTGCCAATGAATAGGAACAGGTTTACGGGTATAGGACTGAATAAAACCAGCTCTCGTTAAAAAATTGCCGACGTTTCGATTGTATATTACAATCTTCTTCAGGGCTACAAATATAAAAAGAAATCGCACACCAGGCCTACAGAGTAAATGTAAAATTTGTTCTTAATAAATATAAATATAAACATATAAACATTTAAACAATTATTAACATAACGACAACATAACGTAACAATGGACTATCACTCGTATATGATTTTACTAACCTTTTTTCTAAGTTGAGAACATAGTTATGTCAATAGAGTTTAGTGCACCAGTACACATAATGGCGGAATTGGAATGGACCGGAATTGCAATGGACCGATGGCAGTGCCTATTTTGGTCCATTCCAATTCCTCCATTATGTGTACTGGTGCACTAAACTCTATTGACATAACTATGTTCTCAACTTAAAAAAAAGGTTAGTAAAATCATATACGAGTTTGTCAAGTCCATTGTTACGTTATGTTGTCGTTATGTTAATAATTGTTTAAATGTTTATATGTTTATATTTATATTTATTAAGAACAAATTTTACATTTATTCTGTAGGCCTGCTGTGCAATTTATTTTTATTTTTTATATTTGTACCCCTGAAGATGATTGTAATATACAATCGAAACGTCGGCAATTTTTTAACGAGAGCTGGTTTTATTCAGTCCTATACCCGTAAACCTGTTCCTATTATCTATATTGTCTTTTGTTAAAGTTGACAACTTGACTCTTGATTTTGAGTGGGTCGCGAATTGACCCTTCACACTGCTAGTGTTAATGAGTGGGAACTTCGCGAGTTGACCCTTAGCATCTTAGTGCGTGCAATTTTACTATTCTCCGTGGTAAAGCTTTCTTCTGGTGAAGCATTTCGCGAGTTGACCCTTAATGCCGCTGACTCAGAAGGGTTTTGTTGTGCCTCAGTTATGAACATGTTATGAGTCCTTAAAGTTGTAGAACAGCTTTCTTCTGGTGAGGTATCTCGCGAGTTGACCCTTAATACCAGTGACCCACAAGTGTTCCTTTTGTTCTGTGCTATGTAAATATTACGTCAAAACATTAATGTGTCTCCTATATATATTTCCGATATCTTTTTCTGCTCTTGTTTTCTGACAAACATTTTAATATCGATCTATTAATTGCTAAGTTGGTTGCTCAGGTACGTTTTATATCACTTACAGACGTGTCATCCCGATCAGAGATCTACAGGCGCCCATTGTCGACAAATAGTCGTGTTTTGCAACAGTGTAAGTTGTTTTTACATAACGTTTAGCGATGTTTGACCATTTCTTATTTTTTAATGTATTGTCGAATGTTGTCTTATCACTTGAGCCATCTGACTGACTGTACAAATATTTCTAACTCTACAAGGATGACGGTAGAAAATTTGGTGTGTTTCGCTCAAAAAAAGCATAACAATTAAAAAAAAAATCAAGTGAAACTGCAATGACCCCACTAAAGATCCTTCAAATGAGGTTTCAATGATTTTGATTGATACTTCGCAATTTGTTTAACTTTAAAAAAATTGATTTTGAATTCTTTGTATTTTTTTTAGCGACCAATCTTACTTTTTTTTGAGAATGTTTTCTCTCGTGTGTGCTCGGTTTCTGAATTTTTGAGAGTTCGTTGTTTATTCCTATTTTCAACTCAATCTAAAATATCGACATATTTACTGTTTGACTGTAAAATTTAACGAAACTTGACCCACTATTCCACCACTTCAAGACACTAAACAAAGCCCTATTCATTTATAACCACTAAACTTCCGAGGAGACCTCATACTATAAATTTTCCATAAAAATTATCTCGTCTCGGTGGCATGCACACTACACATTACACATAAAGCCTAATATCCACTTAACTTTATCACAGGAAAGTAAAAATGTTAGTGCATCGTTTAATGGACGGACTTAAGGCTGGATGCGAGTGCAACGAAGCAGGAGATTAGATGCTAGGAATGTAAAAGTGGCCGTAGAAGTACATGACAAAGAACCGAAAAATTGAACTATTTTAGTGCATTAAAAGTACAGATGTTTTAAAATTGAAAACGTCTTTAACTTACTATAATAAAATAAACCTATTAATTGGGCCGGTAACGGATATATCAGATTTACTATTACAACTACTGCAACTATTGTAATTTGGCTTAAAATAGAGCCATTTACAGCCACTTCCTAAGAAAAACTTAAACTAAGAGTTGTTTAGAAAAATATCATAGTTTAAATCACTCTTAAGTGCTCATTAATGGTGTAGGGGCCATTCATTGGAATGTTCTTTCGGGCACTGCATAGGAAAGTGACGCCTCAGCCATTCAAAAATTAATTTATATCGCTGACATAGATACTGACAGAGTTCTGCACTAGAGATGTCGCAGCGGCACGTGTCTCGCTGATCACACAGAACATCAAGACAGATGTAATCATCTGCTCAGCCTACCTCTCTGGAAATGCGGAAGCTGAATAACTTCCTCCTGAGGCGGTGCGAAGACTCGTCGACCACACCAAGAGAAGCAATACCCAGCTAATTCTGGGATGTGATGCGAACGCCCACCTCACGTTATGGGGCAGCACCAACATAAACATTAGAGGTGACTCACTATTTAACTAACTAACACAGGTAGACCTAAAAATTATCAACACAGGCAACGACCCAACTTTTGAAACTGTCAACAGATAAGAAATTTTAGATCTTAAGATCAGCACGAACGTTATTTCAAGTAAGATTTGCAACTAGACAGTATCCTCGGAGCAATCTTGCTCCGATCACAAACATATAACGTTTAACCTGAAAACAGGTACATTAGACCTATGGGCACTTTTAAAGATTCTAAAAGCACAAACTGGGCTTCGTATCGGGAGTCCCCTCAGGCACAACTGAATACGATCAACATCTCTTTTGACGGACCAATCCTATGAAGACAACTGTCCTTACTGTCCAACGAGAACAAAAAAAAAGTCAAGAGACAAACATCCCGTTGGAATAACTGCCTGGAAATCCGACGACTCTTTAATAAAGCAAAAATAACCGGACACTTACAGATAGGCCCTAACTAACTACAACAAGCAGATCAGTGCTGCTAAAAGACAGTCATGGAGAAGGTTCTGTGGCGGGATTGAAGACCTGACAACAGAAGCCCGAATCCATAGCTTTCTCTCCAGGAAGCCTTGTCAGAAGCCTGGATAGATAAAACGGTCCGATGGAACCTACACCTCTACTGCTAGTGAAATGTTAGAGATCCTGGCGAGCTGTCATTTCCTGGGTAGCCGGCTGACAAATTTTGAGACTAGCACAAACCCCTTGGAACGATTTAAACAAACCAATAGGGCACCTTGGGAGCTTTCCAAAAAAGTGGTCAGACCAACCCTGCTAAAATCCACGATTATGGCTTTTCAACCATACAAATCCCCTGGGAGGGGGGGGGGGGAGGATACACCATATGGAGTGTTACCGGCACTATTATAACAAGGCCTGGATCAACTCTCACCTCTATTAACAAAGCTCTTTAGAGCGAGCCTTCCATAGAACTTTATTCCAAACTGCTGGTCCAGGGTGAAATCGGATGTAGGGAAAAAGATCCTAAATCGCTCAGGCCGATCAGTTTAACCTCGTTCCTGCTGAAAAGCTTGAAAAAGCTGCTAGACATGAGGAAGGGAGCGCTAACAACGTACCCCCTTAATAGGGAACAGTATGCATACCAGGCTAAGAAATCAACAGAACTAGCACTCCACAACCTGGTGGAGAAAATCCAAGATACCCTGGATACAAAGGGTGTCGCAGTTGGTATTTTCAATGACATCGTTGGGTATTTTAATAATGCACCTACAGACTCCCTCCTCAGCGCCTGTAAAGCGAGATGGATCGAACCAACAATAACCAACTGGATTCGCAACATGTTAGAATCCAGACTAATCACTACATCATTAATCGATGAAATTGTCAGGTTCACAACAGCCGGAGGTTGTCCACAGGGCGGAGACCTTTCACCACTTCTGTGGTCCCTACTTTCTGGCTACTTTGAAACTATGAGGAGTCGAGGTCTAAGCACACGCGGACGACATCGTTATCTTTATAAGAAACACCCCAGATTAACAAATTTCCAGCACTTTGCAAAAGGTGCTGGATATTGTACACAGCTGGTGTTCAAAAGGAAACCTAGCAGTAAACCCTAGGAAAACGGTGATTGTGCCTTCGATCTTGTTTACCAACGAAGTAAAATTTCTAGCAGTCATCCTGGACAAATCACTCACATGGACCTCACATGAGACTCGTACCATTAGGAGGGCACAGTTCTCCCTTTGGTCGTGCTAGAACCTATGCGGAAAATCATGGGGGATGTGACGCCAACAGACGCCACTTTTGCGATCAGTGCAATTTTCGACACTAGTTGCACAATATATTGTTTCCTAACTAGTGCAGAAAGTGATACTTTTCCGCACGATGATTGCAGTTCGATAAGTAACAGAGCGTATAAAAGACACTTTTTGTACGTGTTAATCATGACAATAATTCTATCAAGCGAAAAAGTGAATTTTAGTTGCGAGTTTATAACATTATCTAGTAATTATTAAGTACGGGGTGTTCATTATAAAACTTCATCTAGTTGCCTGTGAAATGTCAAAAGAAAAGGATGGAGAAACAAAAGTCTATTAATTTTGATTATGTCATCCTCTTCTGTCAAAATTTCATAGCCTGCTAGATGAAGTTTTATAATGAACACCCCGTAGTTATTTACACTAACAGAATATTTTAACGATAAACATTAAAATTAAATGTACAAATTTTGGCATACATATTATAAGATCCGTGAAGAGGCAATAGCGGCTTGAGGATGATCTTCAGTCATGGAATTCATTGTTGACAAAGTATGTGCTAGTTTGTAACTTTAATTGCCTTAATGGTGTTCTTCAGTTACAGTTACTAAGTTACTGTTCGTAGAAAAGCATGGTTCTCTTGAAGTTCTGATGAGCGATTTGAAGCTTTGAGAATGTTGTGGACCACCTTTTATTTGCAAAAAATGGTGCTAAAAAGCGTACTTTCGCATGATCGTGGGAAACATTGTAATGAGATCTATGCGATTCATCTATAAAACGCTGAGCAGTGAGAAACACAAGTAACATATCTGTGAAAAATTTGCGACAAAGTCGATCGAAATACATTTGTAGTCTTTCGCAATGCCATTCGAAAATGGTCCTTATCATTGCAATAAATTGTTTCAAAAGTAGAAAAAATCCAAAGACAATGAAATTAACTTTAAGGTGGTAAGTGAATAAGATTGTTAGGTCAGAAATTAGTAAGCAGAAGAACATCTATGAAAAAACCCATGGTATTATTGGCCAGATATGTGGCATGGGTATTGTGTCCGTGCGAAAGAAGAACAATAAAATATAGAGCAACCTTAACTAAAAAATTACAAGACATTACATACATAACATTACAAAGACATAAACTTTACAAGCACCTGTAGCTTTAACCGTTCTTCATGCTGAGGCTGTTGTCCCAAATCTTTATCTATCGTAGTTTGAAAGCTATCGAATCCTGCGTTGAAGGTGGGCCACGGTATATAGCGTTTTTGTTCTAAAATGGATCGATGGTGAAAACAACAAGCCGAGCAAAAAAACACTGTACATATCTCCAAATCGCATTTTGAATTAAATTCGTTCAGTATTTTCGCGTCGCTTCTAAACTCGGTAGTGGGAATCGGATATGGTTAAGACATTTTTACTAAAATAGTGTAATTTATGGATTTTACTGCATATTTCCTGCCACAAAGCCGTAAGTACTTCCTAAATTACTCATTTATGCTCTAAATTATGCAGCGCTTATTTTAAGCTCGGTGGTTTACTGCATATTCCTGGAAGTTCGGCTCTGTTAACGATGGTTTCATTAATAAATAATAAATTAATTATAAAATAATTATTGGCCAATTATGGTAACGTAGAATTCCAGTGGGACAAATTTAATTTAGTAGCAATATAATCGAATTGCTTTGCATATGATTATCCCCCAATGGAATCGACATCAAAAGCCTGTCTTAGCGTTGTCTGCCAGTTTATGTGTGATTTTAGTTGTGGAGTCCCAATGTTTTGTGAGTGTTTTACAACTTTTAATTGTTAAATACTCCATAATATGGTTGCTCGAGATTCTGTTGTACTAAAATGCAGGCAAAACAGAACTGGTCCTTAGGATGCAGAAATATATCTTCGAAACCTAGACTAATAATTCTAATAGTTGTCTTCGTCATTTCGTGATCCTGCTCCCGCAGAACCCACCATATATTAAAGAAAAGGGTCGATAACAACATAGCAAAGAAATATGCAAAGCAATCAAGATTTTTGTTAAAATTTTCTATACAAGATATTTAGTTTTTGAAATTTGTATTTAATAAACTTTGAAAATTGAGGTTGATAAGGCGACATAATATTACATTTTTACTTCACTGTACTACATGATGAATGAAAAAATTTAGGAAATATTATGCATTTTGAAATAATCGTATTTCTTTGTTTCACTTTATAGTATGCCAAATTACTGTACAATCCTGTTTTCTCACTTCACTTTGCTTTTATCATTAAATGTTACTAATACTGTACAAATATTGTTAGCTGCGGTTGCCATCTTTGATAAATTGCCATATATCAATAAAATAAAAGTAAATCCCTGAGTAAAACTGAAAAACTGACATTGACAGAGATTTTCCAGATCTTGGGTTCTTCTTTTAACTTTACAAATTCGACAGAAAAAGACATATAATATAACTAATAAATTAGCGGTCAATTGGAGAACATTTGGAAAATATCATAAGTGAATATTATTAAATAATATATGTATATTAATTTTCGTCTTGTTTAATATCGCCTTTCTACAAAAAGCAAAAGCATTGTAAATTGACCTTAATTACATATATAAATAAAATGTTATTACGTAAAAATATATTTCATCCTCTCTATAGAGTAAATCGATAGCGAAACAATTTAAATTTTTTAATTTTACAAATTTAAGAAATGTAATAAATGCCCTAGAAAAGAACCAAAAAACTAATAGTTAAAACAAATTCTAAATCAATCATCATTTTCAAGTTACTTTACTATTACTGCTTGACAAAGAATTCGGGTCTGAGACTGAAACCTTATAACTAAAAAAAATTCTATAAAAAGCAATATTGATTTTCAACAGAAACATGTTAAACTGACGTTAACTTGACAAACAAAAATTTGATATATTTCTTAAGTGTTTAAACCTGTCTATAGAGTAGTCAATAACAAAACATTTTAAATTGATATTAATTAGAGGTTAGTTAAGAAATAAATGTTTTAAAGAGGAATTAAAAAAAAAACATATATCCAACAAAAATTTAGGATAATTTTTCAATAGGTACACGTTGATTTAACAACAAATAGGGAATTACCATAGTTTTTTAATGACTTTGGCGACTATTACAAATTACTGCTTGACAAAGAGTAGGGTTTGAATTGTATGAAGATATCTTTTATTTATTACACACTTTGATCTCTTGGGTTTTCTACACCATTAATTTTCTCGATTAAATTTGATAAATTACTCTTTCAAAAAAAACACACATTTTGAAGTGATTTTAATTTGGTATAATTTAGGAAATATATTAGATATTTCCTAAAATTTATGTTTCTTCCTGTCACTTTACCATACCAAATTACTGTTGAATAGACAGTAGCTAAATTGACATAGAGTTAGACAACATTCAGAAAATATTCACAATCTCCAAAACAAGTTCACAAATTCATTAAATTAGTTTTCGACAAAAAAAAAATCAAAATTAACTCTTAAATGGTCGCTGAGTAGGAAAAATGTAAAAAATATGCTACATAAACAGATTTTCCATTTTTAAAACCATACATCAAATTTTAAATAAAACTAGAAATGGTTTTGGTGGTCAATTGGCGGATTGGGATTAAAGGCAGCAATTATACATTAATTTCTTCGCCGACGTTTCGTTTAATCTACTTAAACATCTTCAGGGCTCGAAATGTTGTACACTAGTCAAGTCATAAAAATTGAAAATACCCTGGGCATATCATTTAAACTAGGCACAACATATGTTTATTAATTGTATTAAAATTCAAATTAAAAAATTTTAAAAAATTTCATAACGGCACAATTAAAATTCAAAATATAAATTACAAATAGGCAGTACCACCGACCGTCTAGTCTATTGAACACTGATGAGCAAGCCGACAGACTAGACAAGTCGATAGACTTGACGGTCGGTGGTACTGCCTGTTTGTACTTTGTGTCTTGAATTTTAATTGTGCCGTTATGAAATTTTTTTAAAAATTTTAATTTGAATTTTAATCTGTTTTTTGTTGCGCCTCCATGTACTAAGTTTCACCATATGTTGTGCCAAGTTTAAATGATATGCCTACGGTTTTTTCAATTTTTTTGACTCGAGTAGTTTACAACAATTTCGAGCCCTGAAGATGTTTAAGTAGATTAAACGAAACGTCGGCGAAGAAATTACTGTACAATTGCAGCCTTTAGTCCCTATCCGCCAATTGACCACCAAAACCATTCTACCTGGGACACAATTTTCTAGTTTCATTCATAACTACAAATGCGATATGCAACAATAAGGCATTTGTAACAAATTGGAATTAATTAGACAAAATATATAAATGTGATTAACAATTTTGTAATTAATTTTATTGTTATAAATTACTGCTTGTTTACAAAAGAATAAGACTGTTGAAAAATTGATACCAATCATTCTAATATGGATACAAATTATGTTATTAATAATTATCTAAAAATTGATACCAATTATTCTACGGCATAATGGTTTTCAGTATAGAAACAGCCTAATTAACTATTAAATTGCCTTTAATGAGAAGAAATATAAACTAAGTATATACTAAATGACCTAAACAGAAATTTTTCCAATAGGTATATTTGAAAGTGAGTCTTAAATTGATGATAACGCGAAAACAAATAGGAAAGCACTCGCACCTTTACTTTAATTAGATCAGAAACCGTTAATAACTGATTTTAACAAAATAAAAAAATTTAATTAGTTATAATTTTTCTCGATTCACGTCACAATTTTTTCAATTTGGTATTCCATAAAGTAACTTAAACTTAAAAGTTGAACGTTGCTTTATGAAAAACTTTATGAAAAAAAAAGAAGTATCATGAAGTAACTTTTCGTTAAGTTAAAAAGAAAAAGTTAAAAAAAAATCCTTTTTAAAATCGTTGTTCAATATACAGGGTGTGAATGATTTCACGGCCAGTCAAAATATAATATAAAGTGTTTTCCGGACTTTGAAGCCGTGATCCAAAGGAATTCCTCCCTGACGTTTCGTCTGCAGCTGCGGCAGACACTATCAAAGGAGATGAGGCAATGGGCGAAGTGATCTTCCATGCTTCCCAACGTTGATTGATTCGACTGTGGTGGGCTCCGTGGTATTTATGGAAGATGTTTTTCAATGGAACGCAGATTTCTACGAACAAACTGATGGTGTAGCTATGGGCAGCCCTTTTAGTCCACTAATAGCCAATTATTTTATGAAAATTTTTGAGGCCAAGGCGAAACGGCAAATAAGAGGCTGGTTCCGATACGTGGAGGGCGAACTTCACAACTCCCTCTTACACCTCAACTCTCCAGAAACATTTTACTCTTACTGTAAAACTATATTTATATTTGTGTGAAAAGTGCTGTTTTCTACACGAACCATAGACATGTGACACTACGTCACAAATGTGTGATGAATGATTTTTGAACATATTGTACACTATACCTTTTCTACCACCGCGATGTTGCTTCATAATTTATCAATCGTATTATAAACTATATGCAAAGCGTGTGCAAATCCATACAGAAGCCGTGTACAATCCATACCTTTTTTCAACTAGTACGAGGACTTTCTTTACGTAGATCAACTCCAAACTTCCACATCGCAATTCGTGTAAAATTGTTTCTATCATTAACTTTTTCCCTTAGGTATTTCGCCAAGTCGTCTCGACTCTTGACTCTTCATATTTGCTACATAATGGTCTCAGTTAGTTTCTTTATCTCTATGCGATGCAAAACACCCAAACCATTAATAAACGCGACACCCCCTTGATACTGTGAGTGAGTCACGGGTGAATTTCAATGCAGGGGGAGCACCAGCGGCGTAACTAATTCTTATTTATGGGCCACCGTGGCTTACCGATGTAGCTTCAACGTTATTTACACCCTTTTTGAATTATTAAAACGGTACTTGGGGAGCTTGAATGTCCTGCACTCGCCCATAACGGGCGAGTGAATGTTTAATTAATACTTCGAATCAAACAAGTGCATACAGTGTGTCCAAGACAAGGATGCACTCTCGCGCACTCTCATGGGGATCTGCAAAACGGTAAGAGATACGAAGAAGGTTGCCCCATGGAGAGACCTCATACAAGGGTGCAAAAATGAGTTGCTTGTAAATATAAAAAGGCGATTTTAAGGATTTTGGTGTTTATTTATTTTTTAAGTTATTTCAAGAATTATCAAAAAAAACAACCAAAAACACTTTCTCGTTACACCTCTTTAAGCTCTACAGGTTTATTAATTTTTGTGTTTGTTTAAAAGTTTTTCATTAAGAGCTGTTTTGTTATGTTTGTCTATTGAACAACAATGTGAGGAATTTGTGACGTAAATCAAGAAATATACCATGTTGGAAATGTTAACATACCTGCATCTGCAGGTAAAATGTGGAAAGTTTTTTCTATTTAGTATCAATTTGACCAATTTGTGAAGTGCTATTCTTTGCTGAGCAATAGGTACGTAGGAAAGTGTATCTACCTGATACTCGTGAATTTAACAGCCAATTTGGAATATTGCTTGAATATTGATTAGTTGAAAGAAACGAGTGGAGTAACAAAATTGTCATGTCTCGAGTCGTATTTTGTTAAAAATTCATAGCTTGCCTGATGAAGTTTTCTATTGCATAACTGTATAATTTTAAGACTTGTATCCGATCTTTCCATCCGTCATACCTTATCGAGCTTTTCGTATCTGATATTTGTCAACCCGATGGATTATAGTTACCTGATACAGGAAGCTATTTTAAAATTATATGTAGTTTATTTTGCTTACTTTCCTACAGTTCATGATGCAGCAGAAAGTACTAAAAGCTTCAGTATAGTAAAGTGCGAATGTTTACCAGCTAAATTAGATTACAATGCTTTCTTAAAATAGCACTCTCAACGTCATTGATCTGTCGCATTACATCTGGTAGTGCGAGTGTGAGTATTTTAAAATTTCCGTTGTTATTGGGAACTCTTAGATACTTGACACTTTTTGTTCGTTCCATGTAACGAGATGTTAGTATACCCCATTCACTTATTTTTGGCATCTATTTACCTTTGAAATCCTAATTAATAAGTTTTGGCAAAAAGTTAATAATAACATATTTTGAATAGAGCAAACAATTTTTTGCAAAAAAGGTATACTCTGAAACATCGTAAATTGTGAGAAATTCAGGTTCTTGATTTTCTATGAGGCGCAAGTCTGTTCGAACACCTCTCATAAAGTTCCGGACAACCTCAATGTCATTTCCCCGATTTTTTAATGAAATTTTTATTTTGAATAAAATTCTGGAAATTCTGGGGCGCAATTGGTCTCCGTGTTTGGGTGTCCATCCTCGGTCATACGCTTTCCACTCAATAGCAAAAAGCCAAGTCTACCCAAAACATTTTATCACTAGCATGATGTTCTTTAATTAAATCAGCAAGTTTAGTAAGGCAGTTGTTAATAAAATGCCTACTATTCAATACTCTCTTCATGTACATAACGCACCTAAGGCACAGTCCCTTGAAGAAATGGCACACCAAACTAGAACCTTCTCAATAAATTTTGCTTTTCCTTTGAACCTTATATTGTCTGACATTGCTCTTTGTTATCTGTATAAAACCCTTCATTGCCTTTCAGTTCTAAACTGTTCAGAGTAAATAGTTATTTATGTATTAAGAGCGAAAAGTACAACTTTCTTGCCCGGAGAGTGAAGTTTGCTGCTCGTCGCGAAGCGGAGAGCGGCAATCACTCGAGAACAAAAATAGTAGATTATGTCACTAGGAGTAAAAGTGGGTCTTTTCGTGCTGAGCCCAGAGATTGACGGCCGAGGCGAAGCTGAGGCCTGCAACTGGGCGAAGCACAAAAAGACCTTTTACTCCGAGTAACATATACTATTTTTTTTTTCAAGCATGCAATAAATAAGAAATCTATTTAAAAGTGGTTCAGTTTTGCAATTTTCTCTCATCCTATTTAAGCGGGTCTAGGTACGTACCCAATTGTGTATATTATTTGTAAAATACATAGAATATGTTAGAATGGTGGTTTTCAATGTTCAATGGTTTTAATGTATTAAATAATAACCAATGATTATGGTAAACTAAGAATTTGTAGCATTATTTTCAATACTAAATTAATAAATGTCACATTGACAGATAAATATGATGACGCGCATAACATTAACAGACGAATTCAGAATTCGAGAACCTATGCGATTTCGACTAATAACGGTTTCGGATGGTGCTCTTGAGTGCTCTGAGAGTATTTCTGTCCTTTGTTTTTTCAACAAGAATGTAAAGATGGCAATACACTCAGATCAGTTTATCTGGTGTCATCTATTATTAAAATAATTTTGGTGAATGAAAATCGTTTATATATGCGCCACCATGACACTAGCGGTGACTTTTGACTTTACTTTTACTGCCTAGGACTTTTTTGCTACTTTTTTGGTCTCAGGATTTGAAAGCCCACTTTAGGTGTGCGTATGGAGAAAACAAATGACGTACTTTTAGTCCGCTTGAAAAAAAAGTTACATTTTGCTCGTAATGCATACAACGTTTTTTCTGCAAACGATCAATTTCAAATAATGTGAATCACAACTGAGCATAACTGAATACCCAATCTGAAAATTTAAATCAAGCTGACAATGACGTTTTAAATATTCGATTGAGTGGTGGTAGTTGCTATTGCTATTATAAAATAAACAACTTTCGTCATACCTTGCTCTAGCCGAAAACGTAACTTTCGTCTCTAGTGAGAGAAAATCCCATAACGTTAACTTTCGTCTCTAGTGACGAAAGTAAGTTGTTCCAACTTCGCTTGTATATCGCCAATTAAATGTGATTTAACTGGTCTAATCTTATAAAAACACCATGGAAAATGGTGATATCATACAAAAACATGTATATTTTGCCTGCCGGGGCCTCAGAAAAGTGAATCAAAGTGTTGAAATTTGACCAAACTGAACTCATTGACAGTCGAGGTGTCATGTTGACAATGACGCGCCTTAATTTTTGAAACAAATACTCTATAGAAATTGTTTTTAAAGTTAATGTAGACTTAATGTTAACATGGTCGAAGAAAAAGTATAGTGTTTTACTCGTCAAAAAAGCATTTTCTATCTCTTGAGAACATTACCAAACTCGGCTTCGACTCGGTTGGTAGACTGTTCTCTTGTGAGAGAAAATGCTATTTTTGTCACTCGTTAAACAATATACTATTTTCGCTTGCTGCTCTGGGCATCGCGCGGAAAAGTAAACTCACATTCTGATCCTCAACAAAGGTTAGGTTTTCGTTTGTCTAATGAAAGCGTAAAATGCGTCATTATTGGACGTTTGTAGAAAAAATAATTTTGTCACCTATAACGATCCACTTGTTTGTAAAATTTGTGTTTTTTTCAAATAAAATAAAAACGGCGAAGGCTTCGGAAGCATAGCTCGTGGTATTCGGGCATGATGGTTAGAGTATATTTTGGACATATTTGTCTTTTGCGGTATTGTTGACCGTTTCTGGATAAAATTTTAGAAATTGTGCTTCTACAAGTCTGATATTTCTTTGCTAACTATATAGGTATACACCAAGCCTTATTGTAGCTCTTCTTACTATTCTTTTACTCTCTTGGGTCGGACAAAATTTTGGTTGTCCAGTTTTGGGAAAGTTCATACAAAGAATTTCCTGTCTGCATTTTGCTGTAGTCCGATATGTGTACTTAACAGATATCCAATTCTCCGAAAATTCGCACTATTTCAGCTTTAGTCATTTGCCCGACTAGATTGTAAATTCTTTCAGTGCCGTCTTCTACCGAAGGTTGGCGACCATCATGTGATAGACTTCTCTGTTTTGCGCCGCATGAATTATATTTGAAGCTTCTGGTATTTGGAACCATTCGCGTAGGTTTTTTAGCCAGGATTTCTTCTTTCTACCTAACCCTCTCCTACCTTCTATCTTGCCTTCCATGATCAGTTGTAGCAAACCGTATTTATCATTTCGAAATACATGACCTAGGTAGGACGCTTTTCTTTTCTTAATAGTTGTTAGCAATTCCAAATCTTTAGCCATTCTTCTCAGTACCTCCGCATTGGTTACTCTGTCAGTCCAAGGTATTCTCAAAATGCGTCTATACAACCACATTTCAAAAGCTTCCAGTTTTTGCATTGTTGCTACTTTTAATGTCCACCCTTCCACACCGTAAAGCAGTGTGGAGAGTACGTAGCATTTCGTGGCTCGCCATCGGGTACCTATGCTTAGGTTGCGGTTGCTCAAGAGCTTTCTCATTTTTATGAATGCTGATCTTGCCATTTCAATTCTGATCTTAATCTCCAAATCAGGGTCCCATTCATCATTTATTGTATATCCCAAGTATTTGAAGCGGTGTACTCTTTCGATGGGTTCCATTTCTATATGCAGATCGACATTTTGTATTTTCCTCCTACTAATCACCATAAATTTGGTTTTATTTCTATTGATCTTGAGACCAGCTTGGTTGCCTATTGTAGTTACTCTATTGAGCATCGTCTGTAGATCTTCGACGTTATCTGCCAGTAAAACAGTATCATCAGCATAGCGGAGATTGTTGATTGGTACACCGTTAACTTTGATGCCTTTATCGCACTCCTCTAGTGCCTCTATGAATATTTGCTCTTGAGTACAAGTTGAACAACAACGGCGATAGAACGCAACCCTGTCTAACTCCCCTAGCAATGTCTATGTCCCGACCCTTCATGTCTCCATATTGGATATGTGCTGTTTGGTTCCAGTACAGATTTTTTATAATCTGAATATCCTTGGTGTCGAGCCCTGAAAAACGTAATAGTTCTATAAGTTTGTCGTGATTGACAGTGTCGAAGGCTTTCTCGTAATCGATAAAGCAGGCATAAACATCCTTTTGTTGATCTAGGCATTTTTGGATCAAAACCTGCATCGCAAAGAGGGGCTCCCGTGTTCCATAGCCACATCTAAATCCGAACTGTGTGTTACCTATACTTTGTTCTAATTTTGTTCTTATTCTGGAATGAATAATTCGTAAGAATACCTTCAGGGTCTGGCTCATTAAGCTTATCAGGCGATATTCACTGCACTTTTTGGAATTTGCTTTTTTGGGGAGTGTTATAAACGTAGATTTTAACCAATCCGATGGAATTTGACCGGAATCGTATATCTTATTAAATAGGTCCAACACGATATTCAGGTTATTCTCATTGATAAGTTTCAAAAATTCGGCCGGTATTTCATCGCATCCCGCTGCTTTCCCATCCTTTGTTTGTTCTAGGGCTTTTATTACCTCACTTTTCAATATCTCGGGACCATCCAGTTCGAGAGTGTTCGTTGCATGCCGGTAGTCAGTAAACAAATCTTTGATATAGGCTTCCCACATCTCTATCTGCTCTTCCTTGTCTACAATAAGTTTGTTGTTTTCGTCTACTAGCTTTCCAACCTGTCTTTTCCTGTAAGTATAGGTAAATTCTTTGACTTTTCTGTGCATATTAAAGCTGTCATGTTTCCGTTCCAGCTCTTCTATCTCTTGGCATTTTTCTCCTAACCATTTCTCTTTAGCCTCCTTTATCTTTCTGTTGACAGTTCTATCTATCTCTTTATAACGCTCGGGATTGTTCTTACTTTCTCTTCTTCTTTCGAATAGATCCAATATTTCGTCTGTCATCCAATCGTTCTTCTTCTTCTTTTCGAAGTGGCCAATTTCTTCTTTCGCACTATTCCGTATAGCGTCTCGTAAATTACTCCAGTCCTTTTCGATATCACCGGTAGTAGCTGTTGTTCTTGCTAGATTATTATTGATGCTTTCTGTAAGCTTAGCTTTTATTTCAGGGTTTCTGAGCTGACCTCTATCTAGACTTTTGTTCGTATGCTTCTTGATTGGGATTTTTAGTCGTAGATTGTAAATGCTTTTCCTAAATTCTAACTTGTAGGCCATTTTTTTCTTCCTAGGTACGCCTTTAGGTTAATCGCGCCACTCGCTACGCTCATGGGCTCAAACGTCACTTTCACGAGTGATGACCTGCATTTTATGCTTGTTGCATAATATACTATTATTCAACTACTAATATGAGATATGCAGAAAATGATATTACTACATATAGTAAGCAATAACAATAATATTTATTAATTAGCATTATTAGCATTATTATTAGCATTATTACTATTGGTGGGGGTAGTAGTGGCGCGGGATTTTGGCTCACCTGAAGTATGTAGTAGAACTCGCTTCCAGTCTGCATTTAGAAACGTAATTTCCTCCTTCCTGTTGAAATTTGTGTCGTGTTTAAAGATCTCAATGGCCGCTCTCGTTACTCTCGGATAGAGACACTGCGATTTATATAAGATATCCACCTCGTTGAAAAGAATGTCGTGACTTTCGGAGAGAGCGTGCTCTGCTACTGCCGACTTTTGTGTTTGTCCCAGCCTGCAACTCCTCTTGTGTTCAGTAACCCTCGTGTTGACACTGCGGTTTGTGGTGCCAATGTATACCAATGAGACCTCTCATATCAATCAAATCAAATATATGTATCTCTTATATCAATCGCAGCGTTTCTATGCGATACTAGCGAGAGAGGCCATTGACATCTTTAGACACGACAACAATTTCAACAGGAAAGAGAAAATTACATTTCTAAATGCAGACTGAAAGCGAGATCTTCGACATACTTCGAGCTCACCACAATCGAATCAGTCAACGTCGGGAAGCACGGGAGATCACTTCGCCCAGTGCCTCAGCGCCTTTGATAATATCTACGGCAGCTGTAGGCGAAACGTCAGGAAGCAATTCCATTGGACCACGGGTTCAAAGCCACGAAAACCCTTTAGATTGTAACAAGTCGATTACTATAGGTGACAAATATATTTTTATTCTGGGCAATTCAGAACTGAAACACAATAACGGATTTTATACAGATAACAAAGAGCTATGTCAGACACGATCCTTCAATCTGATGCCTGTTAAAAGGAACATAACCTGGTCTAAGTAGGTGGCGTAACTTTTAAGATTGCTTACGTTCCACAGGGGGGAAATTGAGTATAAGTTAAATATATAGGGTGGCCCAACGAAAAAGATCTACCCTGTTTTTCTTCCAACTGACTATATACTTAGAAAATCTCTCGAAGACTTTAGTGTTTAACAGAAAGAAATACATTTTTCGTTTAGCAGCCAGTTTTAACCCCCTAACCTGGCAGTGGAAAGGAAACCAAATCAAATAACTTAAATTAAAGCCTGTTAAATTCACAAATTTGCAAAGTTTAACCGCGTCATTTTGGATTGGCTTAATCAAATGACGTGAAATTTGGCAAATGAACAAACCTTGATGCGGCCTTCAAAATCAGTTATCACTCGATTCCTCCTTCCATTTAAAATTTCTAGGTTATGCTTCCTCCACATGAAGGTTTAAGTTAGTGGGTTGATATTCCCTCAAAAAACTAACGTGTCCTACCGATTTTTGATGTATATATTCAATTGGAGGAAAAACGTGGTGGATCCCTTTCGATGGGCCACCTTGTATATCTGCCTAATTGAAGATTTAGTTTCTTGGCATAGTCTGCAGATGTTGCAATTACATTCTCATCATTACAAAAGTTGTCACCGGAATTTGTGGGTCCATTTAAAATTAAACGAAAAACTGGCAGTAACACCTATAAAGTTGCAGGATGAACGTAATAGATCCAGGGGGATCTGGCACGTTCAAGACCTCAAGCCGGTAAATTGCCACCGCGGCTCCACAAGTAATTTGTCCGACAACCAGTGAGCATGATACTAGTTAACAGCCAATCAAGAAATTTTGCCGTGTTGATTATGACATCACTGAAATTTTTATTTTTTTTTAAGTTGCTTTAGTGAAATTGGAACAGTGATATTTGGTGGTATCGTTTAAATACACCCTTTCATCTTTTAATGTAATTGCGATACAAAGGGTTTGTGGTGGGTAACTTTCAATTAAGATTCTGTGACATTTCTCCGGAATCCGGTGTGATCAACATCTGTCACACTGTTTGCGATAGTTCGAGGTACGTTGTACTAGTATCACAAATTTAATATCCTAGTGATATCATTTGATCAACATCTGTCAAATGTAAAACAAAAATTGTTTCAAATTGTCGCCATTTTCGAATTGAGTGCGGTAGGTCAATTAGTTAAGATTTTTGAGGTCCTTTTTAGATTACTGCGTACATCACAGTTTTGCTACTGAATTTTGTCTTTTCTCTAGTATGGCTACTGCACTTGATTATTACTGTTTTGTGTTTTGTAAAATTATTAGGTTTGGTCATTTTAGTTTAAGTTTTTAACGTTGTTATTTAGTGAATATTTTTGGTGTTGTACCTACCTACGCTTTCGAGTATTTTGACTATGATATTTTGACCTACCTTTTTTGACAGTACCCGATTTTGACTTTAACTTTTGGAAGCATTTGGTTATGGCAAGTTTGGTCACGGTCGATGTGAAATTTGGAGTATTTTGTTTGCCCTGAACTTTGTTGGAAACCCAGTGGGGATTTTTCTTTTCTACCAGGACACTTGGCAAAACTTTGGGTTATTAGTGTTCCGATTTTCCGGTAGAGGCACTGGGTGTCCTCTACAATATTTGATTCTTCGAAACTTAGGTTTTTCTTCAGGTTTATTGCTGCTCACTTAACAGTGGATTTTGCTTCTGATCTGTTTTGGAAGTAGGACTTTCTTTATTCGATCATGGGAATGTTTTCTTTCTCGTCTCTTAGGAGGATTTATCGATTAGATCGTCTGCAGGTCCGAACAGAGAAGGTGTAGCATTTGCAGAATTACCTTACCGATTTGGTGTTTTTTTTTCGTGTATGTCTGAGTTGTGACTAATCGAGCAGTACTTGAATGTCTTCCAAAATTTCGTGATTTGTGATTTTTAGAGTCTACTTCCCGGCTTTGACTTTTGGATTTATCTTGGATGATATCGTACCTTGGTTATATTTCGGTGGAATTTTCATATTGGTCTCTTTGGAAGTGAGGTGAAAGCCTACTTTTGCCTTATCTCTAGCTTGCTGACTCTTTGCCTTTGTATTTGTCATTGAGTTTTTTTTCTTGTCAGCCTGCAGTAGACTTTTATTGCGCACTTCGGTGATCCAATTAAGCTGAAGTAATGCACTTCTGCTTTGGGCTTTCTACCGCACTTACTCACGTGACCCAAAGAGAGTGCAATTTTTTTTTTCTTTCCCTTTCTTTGCATGTCACTGTTGGGCTTTGGTTCGCGCTTTTCGAGTGACCCAATGGGACATGGTTTTTTCTTACCTTGCCTGGATTTAACTTCTCTTACCTACCTGATTGTGACCTGAGTGTGCTTTTGTTCTCTTTTCTAAGGGCTGACTTATGTTGGGTGCTACCCTGGTCACTCTCTCTTTAAGGCTGTTGGAAGGGCGATTCATGGGGAGAGGGTTCTAGAGCCCCTGTAAATGGCATGCATCGACTGTCCCAGAAGGTCGGGGCCCTCTACTGTGTTTGGCCTCAGCCCCTTGTGGCAAGAGTCGGAACACCCCGTAAATTTAAATTTGGTGACCGTCCGGTACACTTCCGCGGAAGTGTATCTTTTAGTTTGGTGACACTACAGTTCACTTCCTCTTGTTGGTGGACATTTGGGTTAGTTTTTGTTTGCGATTATTGTTTTGTTATTTCCGCCCTTTGCTGCGGGCAGGGCTTTACTTTGTGGTAGGGGTATCTCGTGTTGTATGGGGTAGAAATTTTGCAGTGATTGTCTGAGGCTAGTAAACGAGGTTCTCCACTCAGGGTTGGATGTTACGTAATATTGGCTTTTGGAGTACGTTTAATTGCGAATTTTAAATTCAGTACAAATTTTCGGGTTAATCGCTGCATGGTCATTGCTTTGTCCATCATGGTTACTACTGCTCTTGGGGGGGGGGGGGGTAGTGTCCTATCTACAGTGAAGTGCATTTGTGTTTTGATTTGAGGACATCTCGTTCCCTCTCTTTAATTCGTCGGCTAATTTACTTTGGTAAATTACCCTATATTTTTGGAAGGGGGGGTTGTAACAGTTTGGTTTTGCCAATAGAATTATATGAATAAACTTATCTTTTTGATTGCTCTTTGGCCTCATTACACTCAATAACTTTACCGTCTGGACCTTTTTGCTATTTGCCTTATTAGATAATTTTCATCTTGCAGTTAATAATTTTGGGTTTATTTACGTTTGCCATTCATTTTTTTTAAGGTTATTTTCTAGTTGAAGTTTGACACATCGGTGAGAAACGGGACCATTTTCTTGGGGGATGTCTCCACTTGTTGCTTCACTTCGGTTGCCGTCTGACAGTGACTTTGACTTTTGCTTCCGTCATTATTTTTCGTTTTCTGTCTTGGAATTTGCTGCCGGCGTGAAGGTTGCTCGTTAGAAAAGTTCGAATTTGTATTTTATCTCGGGCATTCTGAGGATTTTTCGACTCTTTTGGAGTAAAATTTCGGGCCCCTGTTTGTGTCGCTTTGCGTGGCCGAAATTACGGTTTCGTTACGGGATTTTGCCGACCAATCTCACTTGAGAAGTACCTTGCTGATTGCGAGTGTTTGGGCGCCAACGGCGGAGTTCGATTTTGGTGTGGGACGACCCACTTTAGAGAAGATTTTAGTGGTGGTTTGTGTCCTCTTTGGAGGTGCTAGGTAGGGGCTTGGACTGCATACATAGCATACTTGCTTGGGGCTCGTAGACGTAGCACCCAACACTCCCTGACCTGAACCACTGGTCAGACTGTTTCTGCCACCTTCCTTGGCCTGGACCCAGTGTTAGTGGGATTGTTTTCGGCTGATGTAGTTATCGAGTCCACTCCGGACTATTGTCACCGAGTCACTCTGACCTACGTCCCCAGACCAACAGGACAGGGAATGTTGCAACCCCATAACCCCCCCCTACAACATTTGTAAATTAGTGGTATGACCTGTTTTTTTTTGTAACTTATTGAGCATCTTATTTGGCCAACTTTATTTTGCCTCGTTACGTTTAACATATATTGGAGCGATATTTTGGAGTGAACTCTTGCCGCGGCCCAAATTTATTAAGGTTTCCCTTCCACCTGGGAGGCTTCCTGTTGAGCCTGTGAACAACAGGTGGCGCACCCACTCTTACTAGCCGAGCTTTGTCTGAGCCACCTCACGGCCTTGATTTATTGGCAACAGCAAGTGTTCACCTTAGTGGGCTTTTGGCCACCATCGAATATAAGGTTACCACACACATACCAACCATTGTGTATTGTTAAATTATTTGTTTTTTTTTTTTTCATAATATATGACCACACCACGTCAAATAGTGCTTTTATTTCGTGATTCTCTTTCTTATGAGAATAAACCGTCTCAGATAATTTAGCGCCCAACGTGGGGCTCGATCCCATGACCCTGAGATTAAGCGTCTCATGCTCTACCGACTGAGCTAGTCGGGCGTATATTTTCAAAAGAGAAGCCAGTTTCACTTTTTCTTTTTTTGGTTAGTCACCATCAACATTATTTCGTTAATTTGTTGCTGTCGATAGCAAATCATGTCAATCAAGAATGGCTAATACACAATCGTCAGGAGCCGGAATATACAAAGTAGATGTAGAGGGCGCGGGCTTAGAAGCTTAGAGCGTAGAAGGCAGACAGGAAGCAGAACAGGACATCCACATCTACTCCGACAGTCAGACGCGAGCCGCCTGGAGGAGCGGAACGAGTTCAAAGCTCGTTCATGACGCTTTTCTTCGTCGAGAGGAGCTTCCGATTCTGGTATGGGACGTGATGCTCTCCTTCATTTGAGGGACAGGTCGACTCGTGGAGGGAATGTGAAAAGGGCCTCTAAGGCCCAGTCGCAAGACTTCGCCGCCCCCTCCCCCACCCCACTACTACTACTACTGTCGATAGTTCAAAGAAACACAAAACGTAATGAGAATGACACAAATTAAAAGTTTGTAGTATTATAAAAATACTGGAATACTATTGATGACTAGATGTTGACTACTGGTTAAACGTCTTTGCATTCTTTGAGGTATCATTTGCGTTTCTTTACAGTATTTTGCCCATGTCCCAGTGTGGCTGCGTTTGTTTTCCAGACTTAACTTATGTTTTGAAACAAATGAAAAAAAAAACATAAATAATATAACATGTACAAATGTAATAAACTTCTCATCATAAGTAAATAGTAAACATAATTTCAAAATAAAATAACTGAAATCTGGAATCGGTAATCGGTATGCGGCAAATCGACAGATGTTTGTAACAAGTGAGAGAACACAAAACAATAACAGAGTGAATTGAACGCTATGACACAATAATCGATTGATTGTTCAGTGGCACGATCAATAAAAAAATTCTATATCAATATCATGTTATATATCCAGGATTAAATATCAATTAGTATATATAATGCCAACTTTAATATTTTAAGTTTTGCTAAAACTTATAGGACATACGTTACCTAAATACTTAAATCAATAGAGAGGAATAAAATCTCTTAATGTACCTATATAAAAATGTGAATTCAAACAGATACTTAACATGTTGACTTTGAACCTTAGCTTTCCTGTCTACAGTTCAAGAATCTAGCTGAAAAACCTGAAATTTTCTTTTAATTAGGTGACTATTCTTACATTCTGTATTCTTCCACCTTGCCTAAGCAACTACCTGCTACGCACAACTCTGGGGGAGAGGTAAAGGGTTGTGTATAATGAAAAGAACTCTATTCCCGAGCACAATGAAAACTGATTAAAACTAATACCAGAGAGGGATATTTTAGATACGCAAAAACAGCGAAACACCATTCATCTTTGCCAGCTTTTTACGGTCCCGGAGCACTTTAGAAAAAGCGTTTGTAAGGTCAAAGGTCGCGTGCAGATGAATGGATGGATATAGGCACGGGATGGCACTTACGACTTTTGAACTTTTCCAGCGATCGGACATTTATTTGGTTTGCATGTTAAAGCCCGGGAAATTATTGACCCTTTTTTGGACTTACCATATTAAATGGGTTGTGAACAGGAAAGCTCCGGGCACGACGAGGTCGTCGGAGCCGACACTCCACCGTCTCCTGAAAACTATCAATCCGGGCATGTTTTCGCTAACTTCGTCTTGTTAGGTCCAGTTGCGCGGCCTTGTTCACTCTCACTGCCATCACTTTATAGTTCAACGCTAAAATATGAATCACTGCGGCAAGTGTTTACTAAACTATGGTTCTTATCTACGAAGCAGGATGGGCTGCATATCGCCGCAAATATGACGTTGAAGTCTTTCATCACTGTTGATAGCCCACTTGTCCCAGACCTGACCCCATAACTCCGTGACGCGTAACACTGGAATAAAATTGAAAATTAATTACAAGTAATAACAAACGTTGTTTTGTGACAACAAAGTATTAACGTAATGAGACAAAAGCAAGTTAATAATCGCATTTACGTTCCTCTTGAATTCGCCCGTCACATGTGCTGAAAGAGCGTTTTCCATTAATCCATGTCACTTAAGCTGCCCCGAAAACTTTCATGTGCTCTCAATATTAATTGGTTTGAGTAATTTTAATGGATTTGTTTTGACAAGAGCGAGAAATAGAACATGAGCTGCTGTGATTTTATTAACTGGACTGTGAGAAGAATAATTGCCTGGTATATCAACCAATAATTGTTAATTTTTAGTTGATTCTTTGAACGTTACAGTAGAGTAATCTTAGTAGACTAAAGAATAGTCAAGGAGAGGTAAAAGCAAAATTGAACCACAAATTTGACGAAATGAAAGCTCGTCAAGAAGTCAATTCATAATTTCATAAGTTTGAAATGAAATGAGGCGAATAGAAAGCAAACTGGAGCAACTCGAACAGTTGGTGGAACGTAACACAATGGAATGTAACTTAGTAGAGATAGAGTAAGTGATAGGGCCAGCGAGGCTGGCCCTAACTGCCGTCAAGTATGTAAGAACTTTCATAAGGCTGCAAGTATCTAAAGTCTATTGGTTTTGACTATTTGATGTCCAAAATGATTAAAAGTATATTCTTGATTGCCACTCTCTATGGGTTCTACGTGATAGAAGGTCCATAGAAAGGAAATGCTTATCGAAGAGCTTTTATACAGTAGAGAAGGTTGTCCAAGAGTTCAGTCTTTTCTGCAGGGGGCTAAAGGAAAACTTTGCGTCCGAAGGCCTCAAGCTTTTATTTGGCCAAGAGCCATAGTATAATAGCCAAGAGTATAATCCTTCTTTTGTTTATGCGTAATCCTATTTTAAATGAGTATTCAACAAGTTTACAAACGTAATGGGTTAAAAAAACCGCATTTTTGGACGACGAAAAGGAGAGGCACTCTAACGAATGATGATTTTAAATAGTATATTGTGCAACTAGTGTCGAAAATTGCACTTTTCACACGAGTGTGACGGTTTGGACACGAGCCGTAGGCGAGTGATACAACGTCACAAGATTGTGAAGAGTGATTTTCGTACGTGTTGCACACTATACTTTTTCTATGACTGCGATTTTGCTTCATAAACGATCATTCGTATTATAAAATATACGCAAGGCGTGTGCAAAGCATTCAGAAGCGTGTGCAAAGACCCCTGTCACCCTTCTGTGTGAGAGCGTGCGCAATGTGTCTCTTACGCACGAGGTTTGCGATTTGCGATTTTCAAGGGTAGTTAGTAGTGCGCATTTGTTCATTTTTGACGCAGTCGTAGAAAAAAAAATGTTAATTGACTTATACGGGAATGGAAGCTGGAATTTAACTAAATAAAATATGTATTTGTGTTTGGAGCCCAATTAAGGCAATAACCCTTATATCATATGTGAGTGAGGCCCAACAATCGCTAAGCGCCGTGTATGTATGTAGTTGGAGCCCAACAAACTCTAAACCGTACGCATTTTTTATACAAGCAAATGGGGCCCAACAAGCGCTAGGCTCCGTGTAAAAGAAACCGAACAATCGTTATGCAGCAGCAGAGCACGCTCTCTCCGAAGGTCACGACATCCTTTTGAACAAGGTGGATAAGTTTCTATCCGAGACTAACGAGAGAGGCCATTGATATCTTTAAACACGGCAACAATTTCAACAGGGAGGAGGAAATTACGTTTCTAAATGCAGACTGGAAGCGAGTTCTGCGACGTACTTCAAGTGCGCCGAAATCCCGCACCACCACTACCCCCACCGCAGTCCCACCACTGCAGCGCAACGGCGGGGTAATAAATACCAGAGAGCTCACCACAGTCAACGTTGGGAAACACAGGAAATCACTTCACCCATTGCCTCATCGCCTTTATAATGTCTGCCGCAGCTGTAGACGAAACGTCAAGAAGAAATTCCATTGGACCACGGCTTCAAAGCCCGGAAGACGTTTTAGATTGTACTCTGATGTTTTTCTAGAAAGTCAAGTTAACACTAGGGCCAAAAGTCAGTGAAAAAATACTCAAAGCCTGTAGGAATAAGAATTCGAAATTTTTGGAAAAATTGTAAAATTAATAGACCAAAAATGTCGGTCCAGAAATGCAAATAAAAAAAAGTGGATAAATTCAGGATCATGACCAAAATCATTTAAAACCTACAGTGTCTACAAATGGAAATTTGAAGCCTTTGGAGAAAATCAAATTCGAATTATGGCTGAAGTCGCTTTAACACACTGTCTAAAAATGCAAATTTTTATGTTTTTTTTTGGAGAAATTCAATGTTAGGACAATGCAAGGCAAAACTTTAAAATCCTTTAAGTTGTTGCTTCTAATAAAAATAATTTTTGGTCAAAATAAATAAAATTGTTTCGTTTCGCTGGCTCGGGTGATTTGACTCTTTTTACTTGCTCTTCCTGGATGGGGATTCTGGATTTTGGATAGTCATCTAGAAAGCTGAGAAAATGATATATAAACGACATATTTACATCAATGAAATAGAAAAAAATCTGTCAATTGCATAATCAAAGTAAATAGGCTTTGGTTACTTAATTTTTTCTTTTCATATTTTACAGCCAACTTCATGATTTTTAATTTATGAGTAAAAGCGACTTATCCGTTTTAGTAACTAAGTAACTAAGGTGTACAGTGTTATTTTTCTTACTTCCTTGTCTGCCTCGTGTTAAAAGTGAAACCTTGTAAGGTAGCCATCAATACGTTTCTATCTCCTTCTTAATCCGCCGTCTCCCGCCGGAGGTTGGCGATCCAATCGGCACTCGTTATTCTGGATGTAGCGGCTCTAAAGATGTCGATTGAGGTACATCCAAACCATCTTCTTAAGTCTTCCAGCCAGGAGTTCTGTCTTCTTTCCACTGACCTTTTTCCCTGTATTTTTCCTTCAATGATTAGTCTCAAGAGTTCATACTTTTCGCCTCTCATTATGTGGCCTATGTATCTCGTCTTTCTCTCCTTACCAATTAGCATCAGTTTTTTTTATTTTGTCATGCGCGCAAGGACTTCCAAGTTGGTGACTCTCTGCACCCACGATATTCTTAACATACGACGGTATGGGTACATCTCAAAAGAGTCCAGCTTTTTCTCTGTAGACGCATCGAGCGTCCACCCTTCGCTGTCATATAGCAAGATTGAAGATTTGGAAGATCCAATCATGCGCATTATAAGTTCTAGGCTCAGTTCGGAGGAATATCTCTATGGAGAAGATAACAAGTGCATGAACACTTAATCCTTTGGACTCAAAAAGCCCTGAAAGTTAACAAATATATTGTTGAAACGTCGGCATATTTGGAATAGCCTTCCTTTTCCAAACTCGCTATAGCTCGTGGTTTATAAAAGTCAGCCGACCCCAATTATCTGGACGATTCTAAATACAGAAGTTTCTAGTATATTTTCCAATTACATGATTTGATGTTATTAGTTTTAAATGTTAATTCTTAAATTTATTATGTATGCATATATTTCCTCAAGTTACAAAGAATTTTCTTCTAAAACTGGCAAAACATTTAGAACTTTAAAACCGTCTGTGCCTGTTTATGACATTCAAAGTTTCAACAGATCTTTTTAGTAATTTACTTATGGTAGTCAGCGCGATTTTTCAGAGAATAAAAAAATAAAAAAAAAATATAGAGCTCTCCGTTATAAAAAAAGTTTCTGCATGCCCGAAGTTGGCTTTCGAACCGACATACTCTTATACCGAAGCTCAAGTGCATAAACCTTGAGAATTAATCCACATCTTTCCAATTTAGATAATACTTTAAACTATTAAACGTCAGCTGAGACCATTACCCGAGAATCAAATACCACAGCACCTCGTCAAACGCTTTGAAAAGGCCATCAAAAATAAACGACCGAACCGATCCCCCATCATTGCAAAACGGTGCTCCAATGCCTCCCCCTTGGTTTCCCCGGGACATGATGAGGGTGTCTGAAAATATTTTAAATGGTTTTTCGCTATGAGGGAGAAGTAGTAAAGAGGCGACTCGTACATGAATGAAAACCATTTCCACAAACCGAAAATGGCAAAAATTGTTTGTCTGAAAAAAATTGAAAATTGACATATAATGGATTCCTTGTTATTCCTATAACTGATTAATTTTGTTTCATTAGTCACTTGTTTGAATATAGAATGTGTACTGATTGAAGCTAAATTTTTTGAGATAACTTACTAGACCTCTGACCCGGATTTGGCACCTTCTAAACCTAAAACCGAATTTATTTCAAAAATATGTATAAAAAAATCCCCCTATCTGTTTATAGTAGAATTCTGGTAGTAAGCAATTGTTTATTTCATGCACGATTGAATGTAAACGGTTTACAAGTCGACAAGCTATTTTTGAGCATGTGTAATAGCTTTTTGATGGGACTTTAATAATCTTTATTTGAGTGATAGCGTTATTGTGTCTAATATTTATGAATGGTTAGCTTGCATGTTAGTTTATACTTATCCATTACCATTCATTTCTCTACTAGTATTCAAAAGAAGTATTTTACTGATAAGGTCAATAAAATGGGTAAACGACTGCTTTAGTAATAAAGCAAATGCTACTAACTGTTTAGCAAGTCAAATTAGGAACCTCCACAATTGTTTAAAAACGTTACAATTTCTATTTCATGACTCACAGTTTACGCGAAAGTTCAACGGCACTCTCGAATTCAACTGATACAGGTCGGTTTTAAATTATATGAATCTGATTACCCACACGAGGCTATTTTTACATTAAAATGTTTATTCTGGGCGAATCTTAATTACTAAATTACTGAAATAAGGTTTCAGTGATTTTAGACGTGTTTGTACAACAGAGGAGAGCATACTTTACGAGCTAAAGATGAACGAATTGACACAGTTTTTTGGTAACTATTAAATGTATGTGAATGCTTTCACAACCTGACGTTTCGTCTACAGCTGCGGCAGATATTATGAGACATTGCGCGAAGTGATTTCCCGTGCTTCTTGACATTGACGGATTCGACTGGGGTGAGCTCCGTGGTATTTATTCCCTCGCCTGCGCCGTCGCGCTGCAGTGGAGGGAGTGGGATGGGGATAGTGGTGGCACGGTGTTTCGGCGCACTTGAAGTATGTCGTAGACCTCGCTTCGAGTCTGCATTTAAGAACGTAAATTCCTCCTTTCTGTTGAAATTGTCGTGTTTAAAGATATATAAAACAATTGGCTATTACTGGACCAAGGGTGCTGCTCATAGCTACACCATGAGTTTGTTCGTAGAAATCTTCATTGAAAATATGTAGTGGTTAGGCAGTGTTGGAACAACTTGGCAATATCTTGAGGAAATTCTTGGTTAATATGTTCCATGGCTTCCTTAATGGGTATCATGGTGAAGAGCTAAATAACATCGAAGGTAAAGAGCATTTCTCCTAGAGAAAGGGTCAAAAAATGCAGTTTTTCGACGAAATGAGTGGTCTTTTATAAAGCTGTCAGTATTTCCTATTTTAGGTTACAACGGTTTTGTGAGGTGTTTCGCGATTTCGTAGGTCGGGCTTACTATGGTGCTCATGATGGGTCTCAGTGGCACATCCAGTTTGTGGATGGAGCCAAGAAAATTTGTGAGCCGGATAAATTGGAACGGGAAATGAATCATCTAGAAAGATCTTTTTACTTGGAATGGATACAGCAAGCACGAGTTCGATAGGGCCGTCCGTCCAAGGAATGTAGAGCGCCAGGAAGGAACAAGGGGAGAAGATGAAGAAAAGCGCGAATGGAATAGTCTACCATACATCTGCAAAGTAACGGACAGGATTGGCAGGCTACTGGAAAAGCACAATGTTAAAACTGTCTCGTACAATACAACAGAGCTTGAGATCGGCCAAAGACCGCAGAGATCCCTTATCGGCACCCGAAGTTTATCGAGTTCCATGCAGCTGTGGCTCGGTATACATTGCCATCACAAAACCCAGTGTCAACAGGAGGATTATGGAACACAAAAGGAGTTGCAGGCTGGGACAAACACAAAAGTCAGCAGTAGCAGAGCACGCTCTCTCCGAAGGCGGCCACGACATCCTTTTCAACCAGGTAGATATCTTAAATGAATCGAAGCGTTTCTATCCGTGGGAGATTTGATTATCATTGAGATCTTTAAACACGACAACAATTTGAAGAGAAAGTAGGAAATTACTTTTTAAAATGCAGACTGGAAGCGAGTTCTACGACATACTTCAAGTGCGCCGAAACCCCGCGCCACCATTACCCCCACTTCAGTCTTTCCACTGTAGCGCGGCGGCGCCGGAGGGGGAATAAATACCACGGAGCTCACCACAGTGGAATCAGTCAATGTCGAGTAGTACGGGAGATCACTTCGCCCATTGCCTCAGTTAGCCGCAGCTGTAGACGAAACGACAGGAAGAAATTCCATTGGACCACGGCTTCAAAGCCCGGAAAACACTTTAGATTGTATTTTGACCGGCCGTTGAAAGCCTTCACAGTCTTATAAAACCAATAATATTCGCTATTTGAAGAGTTGGGTGCCTTCTCTTCTGCCTCTTCAAAACAGTGATTGCATCTCCTTCAAAAAATAAACTAACTTCTGACTTCTTGGATAACTTTTGAAGAAACGGAAGCCACATCGTTTGAGTTAATACTTAGCCACAGTACTCTAATAATGCATTTAGCAGACAAAAGCTTGTAATAACTGGTTTCTACGACGAGTGGATTTCCAAATATTTAACTTATGATTTGGATAGTCACTTCAGAATGCATCGAGAAGCTTTTTCAAATTTGCTATCTGTTGAGAGAATAATTATATAAGAGAGAAACGTCCGTGAAAGCCTTTGCAGTCTTATAAGATGTGGATACGCTGTAGATACATCAAATTCACCACTAGACGTTATAAATATCCGTAAAAATTGGTTGCTGAAAAAAAACGTGTTTATATCAGAAAAAATTGGAAAAATAGAAAAATTTTAAAAACTCGAAAACCAGAAAATATGCGAAAATACGTTATACTTTTTTAGCATTTAATTGACATTAATAAATTTGAATATAAATGATTTTAATAAGAAATAGTTAACATCTTGTACGATGTTGGCACCCTTTTGAGATCCGGGTCCTGGTTTTCTTTAAGAAAACAATCCAGTCGACCCGAAAATGAAGGTATTAAAAATGTTAATATTGATCAAGATGTTGAAGAAGTGGAGAAGCCAGATGAGGACTTTTTTTTTAATTCAAACTTTGGGACTTCGGATTCGGATTCCTACTCGGATGTTCCTTTGAATACTTATTTGACTCAAATATTTTTTTTTCTGTTCTAGATTAATATAATTACAATATATTTTTTTAATTTTTTTTTTAATGTAATATTTCTGTTTTTTTTCATAAACTCTTTAAATTTAGATTCAATATTACGTAAAATAAAATTAATATGTTTTCACATGTGTTTTTTTTATCTAAAAATAAATTCCACGCTATCTATATTTCCCAGACCGATAACCCAAGAACTTCACAAGTTTTCCTTTTATATAAAATATAATTTTTATTCATATTTGACATTTAATAGTGTGTGTTTTAATGGTCTAGAGAACACATTAAGAAACGCTCATCTCTTTGCTTTGTTTTCAATTCGCACTTTTTTAATTTTTTTCGTATTTTTCTTACTTTTCTGACCCTTGGGAAATAGGTAAAAAAACGTCATTATCTTTATTATATAGGGTGTGAAACAAAGTGTTGCAAAAATTTCAAAATTTTGATGTTCTGCCATTTCGCAATAAGCTATTTTTTCCTTATCGTTTTCAGGTCAGGAATAAGCCAACATCCATATCTCGGGACCTTTTCGCCAGATTTTTTATTAAAGCACTCTGAATTTTTATACAGAGCGATACGTAAAATGTGTGAAATTCTTGTTGCTGATATATTTAAATCGTCGTAGTTTGGAAAAGCGGTAAAGCATCTTCCTGTGTTTCCCTCATTTGTTGACATATTGTCTGCGGATTGCTACTCATTCAAAAAATTTTAAAATAAGTGCCGTTTTTTCTAGTATACTAGCATTCCAAAAATATGATAACATTATTGTTGATCTCGTGACTTATAATAGAGCAATAAGCACATAAGAGCTTATTGCAAAAAGGCAGAACATCAAAATTTTGAAATTTTTGCATCACTTTGTTTCACATCCTATATAATAAAAATAATGTCGTTTTTTTTCAAAATTATCCGCTCCTTAATCTAGAGGAAATGAGGTTTCAGACCATGCAAATTGTATTTAAAACAATTCATTGCTTAAAAAGTTACAGCTGATTGAAAATGACACGAAAAATTGTTTGTGCCGAATTTTAAGACTAGTTTATTTGGGTAATGTTAAATTTGCTACTTTATGACTACTTTATATCTAAGTAAATAAGAAATAAAAGTGATATTATTTTGTGATTTTGTCATCCCCATTAAGTCAAGCTTTAGCTATATTTCTGGCCATGAAACCCACAAATTCACTGCAATAAAGTAGACATTTTTTGTCTGAAATTCTAGGTAGGTAGGCAAAAGTTAGGTAATGTTTACCAAAATATTGGCAAACATATTTTTAAACAATATGAAGCGAAATAAATCTGACAATTTGGCTTAACATTTTACCAAATTATTGCCATCAAGAAAAATGCGGCTTTATGACCAAATCTTAGCAATCAAAGATCTTTTATGGCAAACTTTTTCTTACATGATTGGGCATATAATAACCAAATCCTGGTGATTTTTACTATTTTGTGACTAACTTTTTGCCATTAATAACATTTGGTCTTTTCGTGATACGTGGGTTAGTTCTATACAGACAGTACATTTTATGGAAATCTTAAATAAAACTGTTGGTTATTGTTGTGCTTTTTATGATGTATGGTTCGTTGCTGTGACGCAAGACAAACTGAATTGTCGAGTTGCTTTCAAATTGTTATTTTATTTGAGGTGTTTGCGATGTATAGCAGCCGCGAAATTGGATTTTTCTACGACTGCCTTGAAAATTAACAAAAACGCACTACAAACTACTGCTGAAAATTGCATATTGCAAACACCTTCTGTATGTTTTTTCTAGTACGAAATACGTACGAAAATCACCTTTTACTTATGACGTTGTGTGACGGCTCGTGTCACAAACCTTCACACTCGTGTGAAAAGTGCAGTGTCTTCGACACTATCGTGAAATGAGTACCTTTGAACAAAGAGCCCTTTTTTGCATACTAACTAAAAAGAGATTTCTTCTTTTTCACAGAAAATTCACTGACGAACGTTTTGACGTTCTTAACATTCTACTCAGCAATCATTGAAATTCTTTACCACATAATTTTATAATTTTTACGACTGCTCAAACGCGTCAAATGAACGTCAAAACGTGGACCAAATTTCTAGGGTAAAGTAGAAATTTCTTGTTATTTGAATCCTGCCCCAGTTAGATAGCTTTCACCTGGGCTTACATACCGGGTGTCCAGCAGAACCCTGGACTTAGGAGATTAACATGGGAAATCAGTTTTTATTTTTTTGCGCCTGTACGGTTGATTTGATTGAAAAATTTTAAAGAGTAAATTTGTGGAGCTTATTGTCAGCTATCATCCTGTAATTTTTTCAATACCTCAGTTTTGACTGTTTTTTTTTTTGGAAAAACGCCTCGAAAAGTGCAAGTATTTGAATTTGGCGCTTCACCTCCTCTATGCATGTGCAGTGTCGCCAAAATAATAATTTCTTATGTCAGAGTCAGAGTCGATTTTCCTTTCTTATTTATTTTGAGGGACTATCATGTAGTAATTAACGTGATTATGCAGTGAAAATTAACCGAAAAAATGTCACATGCATGCATGGCGGGGGTGACGCGCCAAATTCAAGTTTTTGCACTTTTCGAGGTGTTTTTCCAAAAACACGGCCAAAACTGGGGTATTGAAAAAATTACAGGATGATAGCTGACCATATGCTCTTCAAGTTTCCTCTTAAAAGTTTTTTAATCAATTCAACCGTACAGGCGCAAAAAAAAAATAAAAACCGATTTCCCATGTTAATCTCCACTGTCCAGTGTTGTACTGGACACCCTATATATAATAACTTTATGAAGTATCGCTCAACTAAAAATACCCATTTTTTACTACTTACATCGGTCTTACGCCTCAATTCAATTTCTTTGTATTTCTTTTGTTGTTAGAGACCGAATTTCGCACTATTCCCAGTAAAATTACTGAGAAAACCAATTAACCGTGAAAAGGGCTCGAACGAAAACCTATAAAAATAGTTAACGTTTCGGCATTTTTTCTATTGCCTTATTAGGCAGACATTATAAAAATTTTAAATAAAAAATTTATGATTTTTTTTCTTGTAGATTGTTCTGAAGAAGGCAACAGAAAAGTTACCGAAACGTTAACTAGGTCTTTCGCCTCAGCCCTTTCCAGAGTTAATTGGTATTCTCAGTAATTTTACTGGGAATAGTGCGAAATTCGGTCTCTAACAACAAAAGAAACCTAAGAAATTACATTGAGGCATAATACCCATGTAAGTAGTAAAAAATTAATAATCCGCCTGAAAGATTTAGGAGTTATCTAAAAATACTTAATAAGAGCTTTTAAGCTCTTATTGTACTGGTCGCAACACAATAAGCTAGGGTCGAGAATGGTCGTAACTACTCCTAGTAGAGTTTTACTTGTTTAAAGGTGGTAGACAATGATGTACTATTAAGCGAAACATTAGACTTTCATTGTCTTTATTAAGATTTTTACACGACGTTTCGAGTGGAATCTCTGCTCGTTTTCAAGTGAAACTGAGTATTAAGCTCGAGGCTACTTGCTTATGTATTAACACAGCTAACCACGCCCACCATTCCCATTGACTGGATCGTCGCGAACGTCGCGCGTCAAGCGACCAGCACTTGTCCGCCGTATCAAAAGGATGCCATACCAAAGAGTACCTCGCAACTTGGTTTACTAAAGACGTTCTAAAAGCATTGCTTTCAATGAAGACCGTTTCCTTAAACTTTCGTTTCTTCCAGTGCTGTTCCCTATACACAATTTTGGCTTCCGACCACTCAATATTATGATATTCGGACCAAGCGTGCATTGCAAATCCCAATTTTGATGTTTCTCCTCTTATCGTATGAGTTCTGTGTTCCTGAATTCTTACACGCAAAGGACGCTTGGTTTCTCCTATGTACGACATGCCACACTCACACGGGATCTGATATATACAACCTTTTTGCTGATTTGGATTTTCCGGTGTGGTTTTAGAAGGTATTTTTAGTTTTGAAAACCGTTCGTATGTTGTACTCTTTCGCAATGCGTCGAAGTTTCTCTGAAATTCCTTTGTATGGTACCTATAGTAAGAAGATAAGGTAGGTCCTCGCTGTTTTGCCGAGGCTTTTGCCTTTTACATACCATAAAAGCCCTCAGGATACTCTTTTCCGTATAACCATTTTGCATCAAATTCTGTTTAATAGTCTGAAGTTCCAAATGTATGAATTCTTTGTCGCTGCTTATTGTTACGGAGCGCCTATATAAAGTTTTCATTATTCCCATTTTTGTTGATGCATGATGGTTTGAAAAGAAGTGTAGGTACTGTCCCGTGTGCGTGACTTACGATGAACAGAAGTTCTTATATGACCCTCCGATATACTCACCAGTACATCCAGAAATGGCAGGCAGTAGTTATTTTGCCGTTTCAATTGTGAATTTTATAGTTGGTCTACTATTTAAATGATTCAGGAACTCTTGCAACTGCATGTCATTACCGTCCCACACAATAAGGGTGTCATCGACATACCGGAGCCAGATTTTGGGGGGATCGTTTATACTTAGCTTTTTCAATGACGTGTGTTTCAAACCACTCTATATAAATATTTGCCATAACCTGTGATAGTGATGAACCCATCGGACGCTCATCTTCCTGCTCAAAAAACTGATCTTTAATCTAAAAGTATGAGCCTTTCAGGTAGCAGCGCAATAAGTTCATCCTTCCCTCCACAGGCAGCGATGTTCTCTCCTTCAAAAATGCATCCGCCCTCAACCTGATCTCGACGATATCCAACGATTCCTCCAACGACACGTTAGTTAAAGGCTTTCTACATCGAAACTCATAAATGTATCCCTATCACACAATTGTAAGTCCTTAAGAATACTAACAAATTGTGCAGAATTTTGTACAAAGGAGGTTGTTTTTCCAACCAATGGTTGGATGATTTGAAGGAGAAATCTACTTATGGAACTGGTTGGCGAGTGTCTAGAGCTTGTGATTGGTTGTTGCATAGAATTTTTTTTTGGGAATTAAAAAAAAACTTAATAAAGACAATGAACGTCCAAGATGTTTCGCTTAGGGCGACTTTTACAAGTTCAGTTTAAACTTTAGTTTGAAGATAAACGAAAGATTTTGACAGATAAACAATGCAATGTACGTCAAATCTGGAGTTTAAACTTCAAAATAGAGTTTGAACTGAACTTGTAAAAGTCGCCCTAAATAGACTCTTATTTATCTAAATATTTCACTACTTCTAGGATTTCTAAACATTTTTCTTCTTTGTTCAATTTCTTTATTTAATTATCTTTACTTTCCCTTAGCTATTATTAACCAATTACTGTTCGTTTTTTTCTATTCTTTATCTTTCTTTTTTGAGAAACTATTCACATTCTTTAGTATTCACGCTGTAATTTCTCCCTTTTTGTTTACCTGCAAGGTTAATGTTTTAGCGTCAGATCCAGATCTTGCTTTCTTTGTAGTTTCAAATTAACAGTTTTTGCCATTATGTGGTATATACATGTTCTTAACTTTGGTTAGCTCGACATATTTATTATTTTTAGAATGACTTTGTCGATTGTCATACAAGCCTCAGTTCTGTTGATAATTTTTGTCAAATTCCCCGTTCTGCTTTCTACCGGGATTTTCCTCGAAAACTTTAGTCCTCAATGCTTTCGTGCATGCAAAGAACTGAAAAATAACATTGGAAGAAAGTCCTTAAAACAATTTTTTTTCACCTCTAAGGCTTGATTATTCCATTCTTTTCATTCTCTTACATTAAAAAGAATTTTTATTTTGCATTGCTTAAATGGAAAAGTTTCTTTTACTTTTATTACATTCCAAGTGTAGCTTGAAACAATTTTGTCTCATCTCAACTTTTCTTTTCTTCTTGATATTATAGGAGTAAGTTGCCTTAAAAATTACTACTTTTTGATGGCATTATAAAAACATGAATTTTATCTTCACTTATACGGTGAATATTATCTTCCTTTTTCTTCTTCTTGATCTCAGCTTCTCCTTCAGAGGTTGCTGATCATCATGGCTATTCTAACTTTAGAGGCAGCTGTCCAAAATAGTTCGACAGATGAGAGGCCAAACCAGTCTCGCAGGTTACGCAGCCAGGATATTCTACGTCGACCAACGTTTCTGCGTCCCACGATCTTCCCCTGCATGATGAGCTGCAGAATTTCATATTTTGAATTACGCATAACATGCCCAAGAAACTCTAGTTTCCTTCTCTTAATTGTGAAAAGAGTTTCCATTTCCTTATCCATTCTTTCCAGAACTTGTTCGTTCGTAATGCGGTCCATCCAGGAGATCTTTAACATTCGGCGGTACACCCGCCACTCAAACGATTCCAGTCTCATCGATATTTCCTTGTTCAGTGTCCATCGTTCAAGACCATATAATAACACTGGAAAGACGTAACACCGCACCATTCTCATTCTCAAAGTCAAAGATAGATCTCGAGCTGTCAGCAGTTTTCACAGTTTCATGAATGTTGTCCTCGCTTGCTCAATTCTTGACAAGATTTCTTGTTTGTGTGCAACATTTTCATTTATGATAGTTCCTAGGTATTTGAAGCGATGGACTTGCTCAACCGTCTTATTGCGCATAGATGTTCCTTTTGGATATTATTAGCATTTTTGTTTTATTGATATTATTATTTAGCCCATAATCTTCGCTAACCTGAACTACTGTTACTTTGTCTACCAGTCTCTGCAGATCTTTGAGGCAGCTTGCTATTACAGCGGTATTGTCAGCGTATCTGATGTTGTTGACAGTTCTGCCGTTGATCGCTATACCCGCCAGCTCCTTCCAATGCCTCCCGAAAAACAAACTCCGAGTAAATATTAAATAGCATAGGAGAGAAAACACACCCCTGTCTGACTCCCTTCCGAATATTAATTTGTTCTGTCAAAGCATTGTCATATTTCACTCTAGAAGTTGGTCCCCAGTAAAGATTTGGTATTATTCGGACATCGTGGTAATCAATGCCAAGTCTTTGGAGTATATCCAAAAGCTCTTCATGCTTGACATTGTCGAACACCTTACTATAATCTATGAAGCATACGTAAAGGTCTTGGTTTACATCTAGGCATCACTGAGACAAGACATTCAAGGCAAAGATGGCCTCTTTCGTGTCCATTCCGTTGCGGAATCCAAGTTGTGTGTCTGATGTTTCAGCCTCACAATTTTTGTATATTCTAGTATGTATAATTTTGATAAAGATCTTCAGGACCTGACTCATCAAACTTACTAGTCTGTGATCATCACACTTTGACGCTCTACTTCTTCCTTCGTTATTTCTGGAGCGCTCTCTGATATAGTTATGTCATATGTCTCCGTTCTTTGGTCATCACACAGTTGAGTTATATATTGCTGCCACAGTCTCAGTCTGGCATCGAAGTCAGCAACCAGTGAGCCCTTTTCATCTTTCACTGTACCAGTTTTCTTCTCTCTCACCACACCGGTGACTTTTTTTTATGTAGGCCGAAACTGTCGTACTTCTGTTTTAATTCTTCAATTTCCTTGCATTTTTCAGTCATCCAGACCTCCTTTGCTATTCTTATCTTACTTCTAATTGTGTTCTGTATCTCCTTATACTTGGTTTTATCCCTGCCTTTGTACCTCCTTCTTTCTTCCATCAGTGCCAAAATCTCCTCTGTCATCCATCTCTGCCTAGTTCTGTTCTTGCCCTTACCAATGCTTTCCTGTTGTGTTGTTATTATTGCTTCTTTAATTTTGGTCCACTTTGCCTCTTCATCCAGCTCACCAACACTTTCTTCCTGGAGTTTATGGAGTTATATTTACGTTATTAGTTACAGCAGTTCGGACTTGTTGTATACTTCGGATATTTAAACTGGTGTTTTCTGCTTGGGACTGTCTCCTCTTTAACCTCATATACATATCCATTACTATGGGGTTGTGGTCACTTCCGACGTCCGCTCCAGGGTATGTTCTCACTGATTTTATGCTATTTCGGAATCTCTTGTTAACAAGGATGTAGATCTGATTTCTAATTACTCGCTCTGGGTGTGGTGTTGTCGCCCGGTGCTATCCACGTGTCTTCTTTTCGGGAGTTTGAACAATGTGTTACTGACTACTAATTCCTCTTCGATACAGAACTGCAGCATTCGATCTCCTCGTTTGTTCCTCTCGCCCAATCCAAATTGGCCAACATAGTCTTCACAGCTGCCCTCTCCAATCTTGGCATTGAAGTCTCCCATTACAGTAGTTAATTCTCGTTTTTTTGTAAGCTTAAGGATGTTCTGAAGCTCTCCATAAAATAACTCTGCGTCTTCGTCGCTTTTTTCAGCTGTAGGGGCATATATTTCAGCTGTAGGGGCACATATCTTCCTTATTTTACCCTTTAAACACCTGACTGTTGTACTTCCCAATATATTCAAATAATCAATATCACCCCACGTAGAATTTTAAAAGTTTTGGTAATTTTCGACACTTTTTTCTCGTTATTATTTTTTAAGTTATACTTTATACTTTAAGTATACGTTACAAATACGTTTATACGTTATACTTTAAGCTCGTTATAATTTCTTTCTTCTTGATCCATTTCAGATTTTTCTCAGTTCAAGTTGCTTGCGCAGATCGTTCTTTGGTTGCTTTACTACGTTCTTCGTAACTGTGTTAATTCTCAGCCCCATTTTACCATATCACATTTTACCGTTTACTCCATCAGATTCCTTTTTTTTTATCATTATCTTTTAATAGAACTTTTAAAGTTAATTTTATTCATCTTAGATTATTTTCATTGTTTTTTTTTCAATTTTGTGGTTTTGTTTTTACTTTTTCTCGTTTGTTCGTTTGAAGTTATTTTTTTTTCACACTGTTCACTTCGTGTTTCTTGCCTTATTTTTAGGAATCAGGAATATTTATCATAATTTTTAAATCATTTAAATACAGTTGCCCCAAAACAGTAGTTTTAAATTATTGTGATACAAAAATCAAGTTTTTCTTATTCCCTTAATAAAAAATTGGTTCACCAGAGAATGTATTCGGAGAATTTCTATTGATTTTTTAAATAATTTACTTAGAACCACAATACTAACAATAGGTACCGGCCCAAATTGCTGTACATAAACATTACTCCTAATCTAATAACAGAAGGCTTAAGCAAATATTTAACGAGTTGTCCTTTATATTTAGAAACCCGCCAAATATGAATAATTTATAGATAAAATCGTCTGACTAATGTAAACCTGTGATAATACATAGACATACATATTTTGCAAGCCGCCAGTGAAACCCATTAAAAGATAAGGAGTATTGCCCGGGATAGTGTTTGTATTGAAGTGCTGTACAAAGAGTGCACGATTAAAAGCTAATTAATCTCTATGAGCAAAATCTTTATCTTCTATTGTTACTCATCTATCTGAAAGTGGATTAAAAAAGATGTTTTATCATTTTATTTTCTAAAAATGGTGTATGTAGTTTAAACAGGACGAGTAAAATTATGAAATAAAAGTTATGAAAGGGAGTTTGATTACAAAGCTTTTTAAAATTAATTTTTGTATATGATTTAGGCAATAATATTTTGTTTCAATAAAGTTTACTTAAGTAATGTCTAAATAGTAAACAATGTAATGTATATACGTCATACAAGCGCTCAAATCAGCAATAATTCAATAAGTTCCAACTTGACCCAATTTTTTTCCAGACTGACTAATTGACCATTGACCAAATCAATATCGCCTTTAAACATAAATTAAACTCCAGCCAGCCCCAAAAAATTAATAACGTGTCAAACGCGTATATCGTCGATACTCCCTAATTGCTTTTACCACCTCCATATTTTATCAGCCCCCTCCTTTCAAAAAAGAAATCACATTTACCGCCAAAAGCCCATGTTTCCATACTATCCACATCCAGACACCATCAGGACACCCTACAAAACCCCTCGATTTCCAATCCGCGTATGACTAGCGAACTCTGCGAAAAACGTCCGACGTGGCGTAAAAACAAGTGACGAAAAGGTCCTAAAATCATCAAGTGACCATGCTGTGACCACCACTGGGCGAGCAGCTATGCATGGACATCACGACGCAGCAAATAACAAACGAGCGTCGATTCGCGTACCAAGCCGACGCGACGTTCACTGAACAAAGCTAAGGCCGAAACAAGACGAGACGGCCGCTCATGCATGCTGACATGCTGTCCGCGCCGCATGCTGATAAGAGAACGCGTGGGAGAGAGATAGGGCCTATGCAGGGTTGGAGTTTGGTTGAAGGGTTGAATTAAAAAAAAAAACCAATTGACTTCGATAATAAGACACAGATTCACTTCTGCCACTTAATGGTGGTGATTTTTTTACCGCCTTGTTGTGGAAAATTTTTTGCTACTTTGTGGTGGTAATATAACCACAATTTCTTTTCATTGTTTTTGCTTCAATTGATTTTTTCTTGCCCTTACAAACTTATAATTTTTCTACGTCTGATCCTCCAGTGTTGTCCTGCAAGGAAATAGTTTCGGTATTACCTTGTGTTTAATATAAGATATGTAAAAACCGATTAGAATCGATAAAAGTTGTATCTGAACAAATCATTTTCTATATTACAACAGAATAGATATTATTTTTTATTTCAAATCTTAGTGGAGTTTAATTGTTTCCTTGTTTTCTATAGGCTAGTGTTAATAAAATTAAGATAGTTTTTGAAGATCCCGCCAATTTCAGGGTGTGCCGTAAATTTTAGACATTTTCGAATGACGAATATCTAAAGTCTACATGCAAGCCCTTGTTGTGTTTTATCACCAATAGATCCAGTAAAACAGCTTTTATCTTTAGTCTTTTTTGTATTGTTCTATGTCTTCATACAATTCGTATCTATCAATAATCACCATTCTTTTGTTTCTTTTACAAACCAACTCAATATGGCACTATAATAACTAAAGCCTACATGACATTATTAGAATGAAAGCATTGATAAAAAAATATAATAAAGATATATATTTTATTTCAACCATATACAGGGTGATTCACGTTATTCGACACGGAAGATTATGGCTAAACTTTTAGGTTTTAAAAAAGTTTTGTATATGGAATGGATGAGGGTGTATTGGAAGTACATTTTAAAATTATTGTCATTGTATACAGGTGGTCCCAAAAGTATAAAATTGATTAAAGTTTTATTTTTTTAAATGAAACACCTAGTATATTAATGTATTTTCGGTATCTACGGACAAAAGTAAAGGTAGTTTTATTAAGGTTTATGGCATCTAAACCGTACCGTTCTTCAGATATTCGTGATTTTGTGAAAATGCTGCATCAAATTTAATGTTTAAAATCTCAGCACTTGGTTTCTTTTCAACCAACGAAATTGGCTGGTGGGCTACTAGAACATTGAATTTTTTGCGGTATGTATTAAATATTAACTACTGTGTACCAAATGTAAAAAAATAAAAAATAAATTATTGCAAACTTCCAACAGTAATAACTCGTTTAATTTAAATTAGACACCCTGTATTTTATAGTATCATTAGATGCAAAATTTAGTTTCCTATCAAAAACCATTAAACATTCCTATAGCTTGGTTGTTGCATTTTCTTGGAAAATTGATTTTGTTTTAATTTGCGCTGACATAAACGAATGTAGTAATCTAATTTACCTGTTCAGGTCTGTTCAGGTGTTACCTGATTTTGACAAAGCAAAACTTATTGTCATTTGTAGTTGTCACATATTAATTTAAAGTTAAATATTTTCTTACTGTTATAATTGGTGGTTAACAGGGAGTTTTTTATTTAATCAAAATGCTGGTTTACACAACAGAAGAACGAGAGAACAACTAGAATGATCTTCATTCTAGGAGAATGCTTGCAAAATTGTCTTTTCTCGACCGAATAGGGCTGTTTTTGAAAGACTTTTGGTTCAATTTAGGCAAACTGGTAGTGTTCAGTATGAAACGACTGCCAAAACGAGACCAGTTACAGAAAACCAAGAAACTGAATTAGCCGTTATTGGCTCTGTAGTTGAAAATCCCCATGTCGGGCAACGAGAAATTGCACAAAACTTAAATATTAGCCAAGTAAGCGTATCAAGGATTCTTCAAAAACATAAATATCACGATTATAAGATACAACTACATCAAGAACTCTCCGATAACGATTCTGGCCAACGAGTGGACTTTTGTATGTGGATGTTAGAAAAAGTTGGAGAACATGAAGATTTTTTTGAATCAGTTCTATTTAGTGATGCCTGTACTTATAACGATGGTTCTTTTAACCTACACAATTTTCATTATTATTCTGATTTTAACCCCCATGAATTTAGAGTTATTAATAACCAACATAGGTGGCCAGTAAATGTATGGGGGCATAATGGGACAGTATGTGATTGGACCTTATTTTTTTGACGAACGTTTAAACGGAATGTCGTTCCTAAATTTTTTGAGAAATCAGCTTCTAATTTTACTGGAAGAAGTTTCTCTAGATATAAGAACAACTATGTGGCTGCAAATGGATGGGGCACCTGCTCATTATCATCGTGAAGTCCGGGAGTTCTTAAATTTTCGTTTCCAAAATCGATGCATTGGAAGGAATGGAGCACAACGTTGGCCACCGAGGTCCCCTGACATAACGCCTCCCGATTTCTTTTTATGGGGATATGTGAAAGGAATCGTGTATAATACGCCACCAACCACAAAAGAAAATATGAAGGAACGAATCAGAGAGGCCTTCAGAAGCATAACTCCCTATATGTTACGCAATGTGAGTGAAGGATTTAAAAACAGAATACGTTCGTGTTTAGAATCAGACGGTCGTCATTTTGAACAAATTTTATGACTGTTTGTTTTTGTTTGTTTTACTCTTATGTTGACTTGTTATTTATTGTATTTCAAATTGCCACTATTATTGCACTTAATTTTTTTGTAATAGAGATGCTAAATTTTATAACTTTTCTACTATAATGTTTTATTGTCTTATTTCATATTTTATGCTAATTAAAGACACTTTAACATTCAGACGACTGCTAAATAATCTTCATGATCATAATTTTGTAACTTATAAATTAATATCTGACAAATACGAAAAGAATGGAGAAACAAAAGTCCATTTACTTTCATTATGTCATCCTTTTCTGTCAAAGATATATAGCCTCCTAAATGAAGTTTTCTAGTGAACACCCAGTACTCATGATAATAAATTTTGCTTTCTCAAAATCAGGTATTGTAACAGGTAAAGTAGATTACTTAATTCGTTTATGTCAGCTCAAATTCAGAAAAAAATCAATTTTCCAATAAAACGCAAAGACCAAGCTATAGGAATGTTTAATAGTTTTGATAGGAAACTAAATTCTGCATCTAATGATACAATAAAATACAAATACAGGGTGTCTAATTTAAATTAAACGAGTTATTACTGTTTGAAGTTTGCAATAATTTGGTGTTCATTTATTGACATTCACACCGCAAAAAATCCAATGTACTATTAGCCCACCAGCCAATTTTGGTGGTTGAAAAGAAATCAAGTGCTGAGATTTTAAACATTTAATTTGGTGCTACATTTTCACAAAATCACGAATATCTGAAGAACGGTACGGTTTAGATGCCATAAACCTTAATAAAACTACCTTTACTTTTGTCCGTAGATACCGAAAATACATTAATATACTAGGTGTTTCATTTAAAAAAATAAAACTTTAATCAATTTTATACTTTTTGGACCACCTGTATACAATGACACTAATTTTAAAATATACTTCCAATAGACCCCCATCCATTCCATATACAAAACTTTTTCAAAATCTCAAAGTTTAGCCATAATCTTCTGTGTCGAGTAACGTGAATCACCCTGTATGTAATGCTATCATTACAAACGTCATATGAGGGGGGAAATTACCTATTACCTACCCCTAAATTAGGCGTAGGTAATGGGTATTCATTACCACCCAAGGGCGGTAATGGCTTATTACCTACCTGTCTTCCAACCCTCATTTTCCATGCTTATTTCTTGTCGCCTAAAATTTAATGTCTTTATAGAATTAAAAAGGTGTTCCTAGTAGCATCGAGCTAGATAAGATAGTTAACTGGTATTTTTTTAAAAAGATAGTTAAAAATATTATAAATATCTTATACGAAAAATATAAATTCATATTATCTAGGTTATAATTAAAATAGTATACGCACCTCGGTGGGAAGTTTCCTTATCGTCTCGAGATTTTACAGTGCATCTCGACGCTGCGCGTCTCGATAAACTATCAAATCTCTCGACAGTAAAAATAATGAAATAAATATATTTCCCTCTCCCAAAATAAACCTATACAGGGCGCCTCAGATAAAAGCAACTTCATGGGTATTTCGGGAACGGTAAGAGATACAATTTTGTTTAAATGGGAAAAAAGTTGCGCTATTCCGAGACCAATCAGGTGCTGTATCGAAATTAAAAATATCTATAGGGGGTTTCAAAATATCGGGCAAAACCTAGAAATTGTATTTTTCGAAAAATTGAAACATCGTCGCCGCCTTATAAACAAATTTTACAAAACTTAGTACTTTTGTATTAGCGACTACGAGCAATCGAACGACGTTAACGAATTTTTTCTAGACCCCTTAGTTTTTTTGTAACCATAGCCAATTTTGTTATTTCTTATTGCCGCCTTATTAGATTTCTACGTTATCATATAGTGCATTAAAAGAGCTTTTCAACTATATATAACAACCCTATTTTTGAATGACGAAAAATGTAAGTGTATTAAAAAAACAGTTTTTCACTTAGTTGGCTTGAAGCAAATGCCGTAATTGTGTTTGCATATGCCAAAACTTTGTCATTTATTTGCCTTTATTTCTTCAGAATTCTATTTTCTAATTTTTCTTCGTTTTAATTTTCGTCAAAAAAAGCAATTTCTTAAAAAAATTCAATAACGTTAAAACTAAAACACTAATAAAACACAACTAAAACGATATTTATTTATGATTCAACTCTAAACAAAACTAAAAACCGATGACTAAGCGTTGGATTAAATTAAATTAAAGTAAATGTTCGGAAATTCCACCGTTGTTATTAATGCACGTCCTGCATCGATGTATTAGAGAAATACAGGCATCTTTAACCATTTGTCCAGGCATTTCTCCTATGGCTTGAACAACCGCTGCCTCAAGTTCTTCTATTGTGTTATGAGGAGTACAAAAAACTTTATCCTTTAAGTGTCCCCAAATGCAAAAATCAACAGGCGTAAGGTCCGGCGAGCGTGCAGGCCAGGCAACCGGACCTAGATTTCCAATCCAGTTATTTCCATGTTGCTGGTTCAAATGGTCAGTTATGATTCTCGCATTATGTGGAGGTGCTCCATCTTGTTAGAACTACATGTTCGCTACATTTTGAACTATCTAAAGTTAGCTCGACGTGATTTTGTAATATTTCACGATATCGAGGTGCAGTCAAATTATTACGACACATTTTAAATAGTATGTGTCCGTTTATGACTCCTAGCCATACATTAAAACCCCACCTAACTTGATGGCACGTTGTTGTGCCTGTTAAATACTCCACAGTTTGTAAATCTGCTTTCATCAGACCACAGCTCCTTAAGCGAAAATTGAAAATTTTCTTGGCATTTTTTCTACGAACCAGTTGCAAAACAATATTCTTCCTTCAAAGTCACCATCGCGGAGTCCTTGACTAATATGTGTTTTATATGGACGATACTTAAATTTTTTAAGAATTCTCTGAGCACTTGATTTAGGCACTTCAACATTATTTTCCAGTTGACAAAGGGAGGTCCGAGGATTGTCGATTACACATTGCAAAACAAGATTTTCAATATTTTCATTAGGCACTCTATTTCGATTGTGTTTTTAAAGGAACCAGGTAATTAAAATATTTTTAAGCATTCTGAAAATCGATAAACCTGGTTACCGTCTTTCTGGGTATCGTTGAAAGTACATATCTTGAGCTCGATTAGCGTTCCTATGGCACAAAATGAAATTCGTTAAGGTCGTTCGATCGCCCATAGTAGCTAATACGAAACTACTAAATTTTATAAATACAATTTTTAGTTTTTGCACTATATTTTGAAATCCCCCGCAGATATTTTTAGTTTCGATACAGCATCTGATTGGGCTCGGAATAGTGCAACTTTTTTTCCATTTAATCAAAATTGTATCTCTTACCGTTTCCGAAATCCCCATGTAGTGGCTTTTATCTGGGACACCCCGTATTATACCTGTCAACTTTTTGAAATTTAGTAATCACATATTCCAAAATTGTACTTTTATCCTTCACCAATAAAATGATATTTTAAATCAATGTGTTTCACTCTCTTATTATTCTCAAAATTTTTAATCAGCGCAATGCATCCCTAATTATTTTCAAAAACTTTGAATTAATTTATATTTATCTCCATATCAAATAACCTAACCTTTTTATAAATAAACATTCCCTTACATCCGCACAGAGTGCTATTAGTTCTGCTTCCTGACTAGAAAGTGCCACACAATTTTGGTTTTCTACGACCACGTAAAAATAAACAACTTTTGTCCACGACCGCTTAATAATATACTGATATTCAGCTTGTTACAAAAGTTAAATAGGGCTCATATAGCGTCAGAGGAATATATGAGATGAAACAGCGGGAATAATATCATTATTCCCGCTCGCCATTTAAGTTATAAATGTTGCCTTGGCAACCAGTAGGAGTAGACAACAATGCAATATGAAACGCGGCAGCGTAACAAATGCAGTGGTGGCACCAGTTTTGCCGTCAAACGCGAGTGTCACTTTGACATTTCAATTATTTTCTTTACACTACCTATAGATTTTATAATTTGTAATTATTAGACAATGGCCGTGGACAAAGTATAGTATTATACTCGCTTTTTATGGCCATTATTCCCGCAGGAGACTGGCGCCCCTCGCCTGCGGCTCGTGACGCAAACGTACCCCTAAGGGAATAATGGCTATATCTCTCTCGTTTAATAATATACTATTGTCCACGACCACTTAATAATATACTGATATTCAGCTTGTTGACAAAAATTAAATACTGCCCATATGGCGTCAGAGGAATATATGAGTTGAAACTGCGGGAATAATATCATTATTTAAACAAGTTTTTTATGGCCATTATTCGCACGCGAGATTTGCGCCCCTCGCCTGCGGCTCGTGACGCAAACGTCCCCCTAAGGGAATAATGGTTATCATAAAAAGCTCGTTTAATAATATACTATTGTCATATCCTGCCCTAGCCAAAAACGTAATTTTCGCCTCTAGTGAGAGAAAATCCCATAGCGTTAAGTTTCGTCTCTAGTGACGAAAGTAAGTTGTAATTTCGCATGTAAACGTCAATTAAATTCGATTCATCTGATCTAATCTTGTTAAACACCATGGAAAATGGTAATATCACACAAGAGCATGTATGTTTTGCCTTACAGGGCCTTAGAAAGCAAATTAAATTGTTGAAAATTTGACCAAACGGAACTCAGTGACAATTGAGGTGGCGTAATAGGTGTCAAACAAGAATTACAGTTTTCCAAATTAAACCGTTTCAATAATGTCCTAATACACTTTTATTGCCCTATTTTCAAAACTCCTTTGACACTATTATAATCAACTTTCAATCCCAAGAAACACATATAAATCCCTTTTATCTTTCGTTTCAAATTCTTTCATTAAATCACACACATGTTTCAATTTCCAATAAATTTGTAAATATAAAGATTTGTCTAATTTTAAAACCTGGATTATCTTCAATTACCTGGATTACCTTCAACCCTCTCTTGCGGAAATACATACACATCTTCTTTTAAATAACTTTCAAAAATGCTGTTTTTATATCTAACTGCTTAAAATAATATTTATATTGATTTCCTACTGATAACAAAGTCCTAATAGTATTCATTCGTGCCACAGGTGAATATATATCACCATAATTAAAACTGTCTCTTTGTGCACACCCTCTTACTACCTAATACTAATATAATTGTACTGTCTCTTTGTACACACCCTCTTACTAAATATAATCTTGCCTTAAACTATTCCTTTTTAATTTCCTCATGTGGTTTGTTTGTAAATATCCACTTTGTTGTAAGTACTTCCATGTTAGGTGACATTCGACCTTCCTTCAGTTCCTTCCATGTTTAATTTTTCTCTATTGAACTTATCTCTCGCTGCATTGCTTCAAACCAACAATGTTTATCTTCCCTATTATTAATATCTGCTACGCTTTCAGGTAGCTCATCTAGATATGCCAGTACATCGAATGCCAAATACATTTCAAAATCATTAACTTTCTCTGGGACCTTAGTGTCTCTTTTATTGTCCCTATTGCATCTTGAACTTGTCATTCTCTTATCATCTGTTCTATTTCTCTGTATATTATCAATTGGTATTTCTTGCCATTCTTGAATCTCATCTTGATTTTGTACCCCTGAACTTACCTGCCTAATATCTTGTGTCTTGTCCTGTACATCTTCTTGTATTTCTTGACTTTCGTGTATATCCTCATCTTCTCTAGTTAATCTAACTTATTATATTGGGCAACTTCTTTAAAAAATAAATCTTTTTCAGTAAACTTTACATGCTTAGAACATATAATCTTTCCTGTTTCTATATTGCATAATCTATATCCATTTGTAGTATATCCAACCATTACGCACTTCTTTACTTTATCATCTAATTTACTTCTATACTGTTGTGGTATAAGAGAATAAGCTGTACATCCAAATATTTTTTTCTAATTTTGACATATAAACTGGCACTTTTCAATACTGATGACAGTGACGTAACGTCCTACTTTTCGTAACTGGTGGTGAAAATTTCGTTTCATCACTAGTTGCAGGTGTCGGTTGTGGCACACCGTTGCTACAGTTTTAAGGTATTAAGTAGATACAAAGTGGTTCAAAAGTAAATATTGACGTTTTGTAATAATAACTCTCTCTCTAAGTAGGTATTTGTAGTCAAAATTAGAAAAAATCTTGTATGAAACACGTGACGAAAAGCCTTTTTTGTGTATCTCATTCAAATTGCGGAAACTCGCTGCGCTCGTCCCGCAAACATTCATTCGTTACACAAAATCGGACTTTTCGTAACTGGTTACATAAATAGTTATTATAATTATTATATTTGGTTTCACTCCATTCCATTTCATTTCTGTAGGTGTTTCCTCCTTATCACCATGTGGAGTTCTGTTGCAAATATAAGCTGCATTCATCATGGTTCTTACCTTTTCACTAATGATCTGTTATATCTTTCAGGCTTACCATTCTGTTCAGGAGTGTATGGATTTGTATAATCCATGAAAGTGCTATTCATCTTACAAACAGGTATATTTACCTGAATTATCACACCTTAATGTTTGCAAATTTTAAATAAAATTTAGCTTGTACCATTTTGAAATATTCTTGGTAACAATCAAATTCTTTGACTTACTTTTAATTGAATAAACATAAATGAAATTTAAATAATCGTCAATGAACGTGACAAAATATCTTTCCCATCCTTACTAAATGGTGTTATTGGTCCTACTGCATCGGAATGCACAACATCTAACACTCTATTAGCTATACTTCTTGTACCAAAACATGATTTGGTTCCTTGAACATGACTCACAAAAATCAATTTTGTTACTTTTTACATTTTCTAAACCATTTACTATTTTCCTTTTAACCATTTTTTCTAATTATACATTATACCTTTATGACCAAACCTTCTATGCCACAACTTACATTCTTGTTCTTCTGTATCTGCACTAAAAAATTCATTAAATACTACTTGAAATTGAATTTCATATAGTCTGTTTCTTTTACCTAAACCCATTAATTCACTATTCTTACTGCAAATTCTTACTTCTCTATTCTTAAAAATTACTCTATTAACTTAAAAATCCATTACTTTCATCTCTAATCTCTTTACTTAGCAAAGTACAATTACGAAACAAATAATACATTCTGAATCACCCCTGGTATAAATGATCCATTAATTTTATGAAAAATTCAAATTTTCCCAACTCATATAGCCTGTAAAAATATATCATTTTTCGCTACTGAGATACGAATATGTTCTTGAAAATACTTGCACTAGTGCGGAAAAGTACAAATTTCCGCACTCAAATGCGTGCGGAAATTTTGATAGTATAATTTTTTATATTTCTTTTTTTTTGGAAAATGCGTATGTACCTCTATTTGAAAAATTACGAATTTATTGGGTTTTATCTTGTTCCTAAAATATATATTTTTTTAAATTGGTTAGCATTTTGTAAATAAAGACTAGAAGTAACTTTTACACTGTTTTCTACAAGTCTCGATATCCACTAATTTCTTATTACATAATATAGAAATTATTGGCGTTTTCTTCCTGTTCCGGTCCTGTCCCTTACCCTTTGTCCCAATATTTTGCCACGACAAGGAAAGCCAGGGACGCTTGCGCCCCTGTAATCTGCTGGCTTTATGAGGGTATGATATAACATTTTATACACTTTATTTTTTTCATTTATCTGGGTCCAGGGTTTTTGTTACGGGAAAAACACTTCGGAATTTCCTGGTCATTTAGTTGGGATCTAATGTGATTAGATCTGGAACAGTTGCAAAGAGAAATATGTACCTATATCTCATTCACTTTCTATTGGTATCTAATGAACTTTTAAATCTTCATTTTTGTATACCTGTCTATTGCAGCAGATGTTGAGAAGATTTCTAACGCCAACTGGATGGCAGTAATAAATAAATGAGATATATATAATAAAATGATGATGAAAATTTAAGGAATTTATTTTCTTCATGGTATGTTAGAGGTTAAAATTTTTTACTTTTCACAATTTGGAAATTGAAAACTTGTCGGTTTTCTATAATTCCAAAATATTGCAGCTATTAAGAAGGAAACAAACAGGAACAAACTCCGACGGCTAATACCCCTACCGATATTGAATTACACTGTTTGCTTCGAAGCTCATTTTATAAAGCAAAAAAATATATTGAAATGCAAATAAATAATTGAAAAACAAAAAAATATTAAGCGACTTGTAAAGAGAATAGAACAGGGTTTTATCAAGATATCCGAAAATTGCACATACAAAAATAGAATTTGGAAGAAATGCCATTTTGACACAAACCAATTTTTTTTCTTTCCCTTCTTTATTTTTTCATTTTTGACTTTGCTTTGAATTTTAATAATATTTCATGTCTTATTCGGATTTTCAACTGTTTTCGAAACAAAGTTTGCAATACAGTGCGAGTTTCTAAAATGGAACAAATTCAATAAAAAAACCGTTTTATTTTTTGGAAAAACGCTTGGACCCGTCGATTTATATTTTCAATTGCCTTCTTTTTTGTAAAATAAACCATTATACAGTTTGTCCCAATTTGGAGATATGACGTCATCAATTGCTTTTTTAAATGACAACTGCTATTTTTTGTCAGCTATTTTCATAGCGTACATCAAGTTATATATAGTAGCCAATTTTTAAATTTTTATAAAGTGCCAGTCGCAAGATAATTAAGAAAATTTCTTTTATTTCAATCATCAATTCATATTAGTCATTTCCCTCTGAATGTACCCCAAGCTACCCTTTCATAGATTACCTTTGACTTTCTGGTAACGATAATTTCTACCAGCATTAGGTACGTTTTATTAATGTCAATATCAAATTTAATGTACAATTAACGTTTTACTTTTCTTAAATATCTTTGCTTAAATACTTAATAATAATAACTTAATAACTCGTTAAACGTAATGTCTTACTTAACTGAAAGTCACAAGATTGAAATTTTAATGGTGATTGGATACGGAGATAGAACACACACACAAAATGAAGTAGTTCAATTATTCAGAGACAAGCATCGTGATTTGCCACTCTTATCTCGAAGTACTGTAAGTAAGATAGAAAAACGTTTTCGGGAAATCGGACATGTAAAGAAAAAAGTGTTTCATCGATAGAGTGCACTAAGGGAGGATGTCAAAGTTAATGTACTATTATCGGTTCAACAAAACCCTAATATTCCCTCCAGGCAGCTAGCTAATCAACAGGAAATTAGCCAAACTTCAGCAGTAAAAATTCTCAAAGCCCAAAAGATGCATTCTTATAAACTAAAAATTCTCCAGGAATTAACCGAAGATGATCCTGATAGAAGACTTCAGCTTTGCGAGTTGCAAATGCAAATGATGGACCTCCTGAACAGAAACGTTGGAACACAACCAACATTGGGTTCTCTGACGAATCGACATTTACGCTAAATGGTGAGGTAAACCGACCAAATGTTCGTTATTGGGCAGACGAGAATCCCCACTGGATGAGAGAAGGTCACAGTCAAGGCCCAGAAAAAGTCAATGTTTGAGCAGGAATTGTCGATAATGGAGTTATAGGAGCAATCTTTTTTGAAGAAAATCTCAACTAGTTGCAAGATGAACTAATTCCAAATCTGGTTACTCTATTTCCTTGTCCTATAGAAGAAGATGTCCTCAACAGAAATATCTGGTTTCAATAAGATGGTGCTCGTCCCCATTTTGCCAGACCTGTTCGCTAATATCTGGATGAAGTATTTCCGGACCGATGGATTGGTAGAAGAGGTCCCATTGAATGGCCACCTAGGTCACCAAACCTGACTCCATTGGATTTTTGGGGAAGATTTGTGGGGTTACTTAAAAAGCAAAGTTTACCTGAAAATGTTCAGGAGTTGAAAGAACGAATAAGTCATGAGTGCAGACTAATTTTTCCCGAAGTAATTGCAAACGTGCAAAACGAGTTTCAGTTACGTTTAGGGTACTGCAAACTAGTGAATGGACATCATTTTGCGCATTTATTGTAGAATATTTATTAATATGAATTGATGTTTGAAATAAAAAAAATTTTGTTAATCATCTTGCGACAGGCAGTTTATAAAAATTTGGCAATTGGCAACTATGTATAACTTGATGTACACTCTGAAAATAGCTAACCCAAAACTGCAGTTGTCATTTAAAAAACAATCGATAACGTCATAACTTGAATTTGGGACAACCTGTATAATAGTTTATTTTACAAAAAAGACGGCAATCTAAAATATAAATCTACGGGTCCGAGCGTTTTTCCAAAAAATAAACGTTTTTTTTTACAGAATTTGTTCCATTTTAGAAACTCACACTGTATAATAGTTTTATCCTTTACGTAGCTCTAACTTAATGTCCAAACGGTTTGAGTTAAAGTAGAAGGTTTTCATATTCCTATCTTAACTTTTCAAAATGGATCTATTTATCTATTTTGTCAAAATATCTTCCTTTTTTATGGCAGACCTCAAAATAGATAGGTATTTGAATTCACCTTAAAAAGTAATGACAGAGACCTAAAAATCGTGCCCCTTTAATTCAAACCATTCGAAAATTATAAACCACGTAAAGAGCCCATAAAAAACATACAAAAACCTTGATATTTAAGATATATATATTAAGATAATTTAAAATCTTATTAGAATTTAAAAGAAAATCCAAAACTAAGAAAACATACAGGATGTTTTATAAAACAGTGAAGGTCATATCATCAGGTCCTTGATTAAATTGTTGATGGCCCTCAGAATCCGGGCGGTTGGGTCACGAGTTAGCTTCTTGTAGGTGGTGGGATCTAACAGTGTCTTGATTTTTCCTTCGGAATCCGCTGTTGACATTACTACCGTTGGGTTTCCGAGAGAGTCAAGAGAATTTGTGAGCCGGTTGATTTGGAATGGGAAATAAAGCATCTGGAAAGAGCCTTTGGTTGGAATGGATACAGCAGGTACGAGTTCGATAGGGCCGTCCGTCCAAGGAATGTAGAGCGCCGCCAGAAAGGAACAACCGGAGAAGATAAAGAAAAGCGCGGGTGGACTAGTCTACCATACATCCATAAAGTAACGGACAGGATCAGCAGGCTACTGGAAATGCACGATGTTAAAACTGTCTTTAAACCAACTCGTACAATACAGAAGAGCTTCAGATCGGCCAAAGACCGCAGAGATTCCCTATCGGCACCCGGAGTTTACAGAGCTCCATGCAACTGTGGATCGGTAGAAATTGGCACCACAAAACGCAGTGTCAACACGAGGATTACGGAACACAACAGGAGTTTCAGGGTGGGACAAACACAAAAGTCAGTATTAGCAGAGTACGCGCTCCTCCGAAGGTCACGACATCTTTTTCAAGGAGGTGGATGATTTATATCAATCGCAGCGTTTCCATCACTCAAGATGATGTTTTTACGTGTTTTAAGCACAACATTTTATTTTCTGAACAGAATGGTGGATAAAAATTGCACGTCAAAGGCTATAGTTGGTCATCCAAAGTAATTCATTACTCTTTCTTGTCAAAGAAATTCACATGACAGATATGAGCCATAACATCTATATTACGTTTTTGTGTTTTTTTCCAATAATAAATTTTGCTTCTTCAATGACTTAAGTAGTTTGAATTACATTGTAACGAAGAAAATTACAATTTACAATAGTATGCATGTTCTTAATTTTTTAGCCCCAGGTGCCTAATAGAATTTGTTGTTTTTAACTGAGTTGTCTACTAAAATTTTACTAAAATCAGATGGTCACAAGGTCATATTTGGTCCTTTAATACCTACATTAATAGCTTTATTCTCAGCTATTTCTCTTTCCGAATTCAGCATTAGTAGTTCAAGAAAACGTTTCTACTTCCACTTTGCAGATACTCTCTGTAGAAGATGGCGGGGATCATTCCATATAACGCTTGTGATGCGAATGATTGCCTTGTGGATCTATGTTATCAGCCTCAAATGACGATATTATAATTATAGTGCCCTATTAACAATTATACAAAGTGTTCCGGAACTAATGCAACATGTTTTAACAGCGTATTCTGCGTCCAAGAATATAACAAAAAGTTCAGATGGACATAGGTTCAAAATGGCTTCGTTACTGAAATACAAGGTATTACAATTCAAAATTTTGTACCATTTTGCTTTCCTCATGAGGAAATTATTAATCAAGTATGCCTCTTAAAAGTATTAAAAATAGTTTTGAAAACTTAAAACCTTCACCAATCGAATTATATACATATACATGTGCATGCATTTTATCCCCAAAATTATGTATTTTTATTCTTATTTTTGCAAATAACTCTAAAGCAATTGGAATTAGGAGGACTAGAATAGATAATTTTTTTGCTAGATTGATCAAGTATTCTAAATTTCAAACAGTAGGTATATTGACAATTAATCAGTTTTGGAAAAACACTACTAAAAATTAGGATAGAAGTAGAGGGACCTACTCCCGAGAAGGCTCTGTTATAACAACTAGTTAATACCTGTAAAGATATATCATATAGTTTGTTCTATACAGGGCAATCCGTAATAAAGGGGTCATAAAGTAACCACAGGTTTTGCGTGTGAAAATATATTGATTTAGCCAAACATATCCTAGTAAAATGATGCTATATTTCGATGTACAGAGCGTTAAAAAAAGCAAAAATGAATAAAGAAATTAAAATATATATTGTTGTAAATGGTACACTTTTTGCTTATAGTTATTTAATTAGCACGTATCTAAGTTAAGTGAATATATGTAATGATTCAATTACAACTAATAATTAGCTTGCTTATTATAGATTTGAACTAAAGGTTTCAAAAACTAAAGGCGCTATTGGAAGAAAATAAAAGTTTGATAATTCTGCTGCAACCTAAAATAGGAAATACTGACACCATTATGAGAGACTTCACTAATTTCATCAAAAAACTGCATTCTTTGACTCTTTCTCCAAAAGAAATTCATATTAGCTTCTATCCTGTTTCGCTCTTCACGATGGTATCCATTAAGGACGCCATGGAACATATTAACCAGAAATTTCCACAAGATATTGCCAGGTTGTTCCAATACTGCCTAACACTACATATTTTCAAAGGAAGGAAGATTTCTACGAACAAACCCAGTAAACACACTTGATCCCTGGTACGTCACATTTTGGTCCCTCACATCTCAGATGGGATATTAAATTATGGGACGTCCAACAGATGTTCATCGGATATGAGATATGGGACTAATATTAATATATCTTATAAAGGACGTCCCTGATATGTAATAATTTTGACAAATGCACAACCAAAATAGGAATGTCTTGAGGACGTCCTTAGGATATCACAAAATGGACAAAATACGCCAATTTTTTTATCACCAATCTTTGTGGACCAGGCTAAAGTTAGATTCAGATTTAGATTCAATATTCAGATTTTTACAACGGACCAGATAAGTACTGAACATCATGAAAAAAATTATATAAATGGGTTCTTACAAACTACCACGCACGCATATGCACTTTTTAAACCCTACTCGAGACTTACGCGAAATAAATTCGTGAGGGGTGAAATCTACCCTCTCTTGGAAAAGCAAACAAATTCAAAATTATGCAAACCTGACGTTGTGCACTACTCTAGTAAGGAGAAGTAGGAAGGTCCAGATGCACTTTATAACACCCTATGTGAGATTCATTTGAAATAACTTCGTGGGGGTAGAAATTAGCCCCACCCCGAAAACTAATAAAACTCAAGATAGCGCAAACCTGACGTTGTGCACTATTCTAGTAAAGAGAGCGAGGGAGGCCTACATGCATATTATAACACCCTATGTGAGATTCATTCGAAATAACTTCGTGGGGGGTATAAATTACCCCCACTAAGAAAAGAAATAAAACGCAAAACAGCGCAAACCTGACGTTGTGCACTACTCTAGTAAGGAGAAGTAGGAAGGTCCAGATGCACTTTATAACACCCTATGTGAGATTCATTTGAAATAACTTCGTGAGGGTAGAAACTACCCCCACCACGCAAAAGCCATAAAACTTAAAATAGCACAAACCTGACGTTGTGCACTATTCTGGTAAAGAGTAGGAGAGAGGCCTAGATCCACTTTATAACACCCTATGCAAGATTCATTCGAAATAACTTCGTGAGGGTAGAAACTACCCCAACCACGAAAAGCAATAAAACTCAAAATTACACAAACCTGACGTTGTGCACTATTCTGGTAAAGAGTAGGAGAGAGGCCTGGATGCACTTTATAACACCCTATGCAAGATTCATTCAAAATAACTTCGTGAGGGTAGAAACTACCCCCAACACGAAAAGCAATAACACTTAAAATAGCACAAACCTGACGTTGTGCACTATTCTGGTAAAGAGTAGGAGAGAGGCCTAGATGCATTTTATAACACCCTATGCAAGATTCATTCGAAATAACTTCGTGAGGGTAGAAACTACCCCCAACACGAAAAGCAATAACACTTAAAATAGCACAAACCTGACGTTGTGCACTATTCTGGTAAAGAATAGGAGAGAGGCCTAGATCCACTTTATAACACCCTATGCAAGATTCATTCGAAATAACTTCGTGAGGGTAGAAACTACCCCAACCACGAAAAGCAATAAAACTCAAAATTACACAAACCTGACGTTGTGCACTATTCTGGTAAAAAGTAGGAGAGAGGCCTAGATGCACTTTATAACACCCTATGCAAGATTCATTCAAAATAACTTCGTGAGGGTAGAAACTACCCCCAACACGAAAAGCAATAACACTTAAAATAGCACAAACCTGACGTTGTGCACTATTCTGGTAAAGAGTAGGAGAGAGGCCTAGATGCATTTTATAACACCCTATGCAAGATTCATTCGAAATAACTTCGTGAGGGTAGAAACTACCCCCAACACGAAAAGCAATAACACTTAAAATAGCACAAACCTGACGTTGTGCACTATTCTGGTAAAGAGTAGGAGAGAGGCCTAGATCCACTTTATAACACCCTATGCAAGATTCATTCGAAATAACTTCGTGAGGGTAGAAACTACCCCAACCACGAAAAGCAATAAAACTCAAAATTACACAAACCTGACGTTGTGCACTATTCTGGTAAAGAGTAGGAGAGAGGCCTAGATGCACTTTATAACACCCTATGCAAGATTTATTCGAAATAACTTCGTGAGGGTAGAAACTACCCCCACCACAAAAAGCAATAAAACTCAAAATAGCACAAACCTGACGTTGTGAACTATTCTGGTAAAGAGTAGGAGAGAGGCCTAGATCCACTTTATAACACCCTATGCAAGATTCATTCGAAATAACTTCGTGAGGGTAGAAACTACCCCCAACACGAAAAGCAATAACACTTAAAATAGCACAAACCTGACGTTGTGCACTATTCTGGTAAAGAGTAAGAGAGAGGCCTAGATGCACTTTATAACACCCTATGGAAGATTCATTCGAAGTAACTTCGTGAGGGTAGAAACTACCCCCAACACGAAAAGCAATAAAACTTAATATAGCACAAACCTGACGTTGTGCACTATTCTGGTAAAGAGTAGGAGAGAGGCCTAGATGCACTTTATAACACCCTATGCAAGATTCATTCGAAATAACTTCGTGAGGGTAGAAACTACCCCCACCACGAAAAGCAATAAAACTCAAAATAGCACAAACCTGACGTTGTGCACTATTCTGGTAAAGAGTAGGAGAGAGGCCTAGATCCACTTTATAACACCCTATGCAAGATTCATTCGAAATAACTTCGTGAGGGTAGAAACTACCCCAGCCACGAAAAGCAATAAAACTCAAAATTACACAAACCTGACGTTGTGCACTATTCTGGTAAAGAGTAGGAGAGAGGCCTAGATGCACTTTATAACACCCTATGCAAGATTTATTCGAAATAACTTCGTGAGGGTAGAAACTACCCCCACCACGAAAAGCAATAAAACTCAAAATAGCACAAACCTGACGTTGTGAACTATTCTGGTAAAGAGTAGGAGAGAGGCCTAGATCCACTTTATAACACCCTATGCAAGATTCATTCGAAATAACTTCGTGAGGGTAGAAACTACCCCCAACACGAAAAGCAATAACACTTAAAATAGCACAAACCTGACGTTGTGCACTATTCTGGTAAAGAGTAAGAGAGAGGCCTAGATGCACTTTATAACACCCTATGGAAGATTCATTCGAAGTAACTTCGTGAGGGTAGAAACTACCCCCAACACGAAAAGCAATAAAACTTAATATAGCACAAACCTGACGTTGTGCACTATTCTGGTAAAGAGTAGGAGAGAGGCCTAGATGCACTTTATAACACCCTATGCAAGATTCATTCGAAATAACTTCGTGAGGGTAGAAACTACCCCCACCACAAAAAGCAATAAAACTCAAAATAGCACAAACCTGACGTTGTGCACTATTCTGGTAAAGAGTAGGAGAGAGGCCTAGATGCACTTTATAACACCCTATGCAAGATTCATTCGAAATAACTTCGTGAGGGTAGAAACTACCCCCACCACGAAAAGCAATAAAACTCAAAATAGCGCAAACCTGACGTTGTGCACTATTCTGGTAAAGAGTGGGAGAGAGGCCTAGATGCACTTTATAACACCCTATGCAAGATTCATAGGGTGTTATAAAGCGCATCTGGACCTTCCTTCTTCTCCTTGCTAGAGTAGTGCACAACGTCAGGTTTGCAGAATTTTGAATTTGTTTGCTTTTCCAAGAGGGGGTAGATTTCATCCCTCACGAATTTATTTCGCGTAAGTCTCGAGTAGGGTTTAAAAAGTGCATATGCGTGCGTGGTAGTTTGTCAGAACCCATTAATATAATTTTTTTCATGATGTTCAGTACTTATCTGGTCCGTTGCAAAAATCTGAATATTGAATCTAAATCTGAATCTAACTTCAGCCTGGTTCTTTGTGGGGTGGACGGGTGGATGACGTTTTAATTTTCTTTAGGATGCTTTTGGACTTAATTCGGACGATGACATTTAACAATGTGTCAATAGGATAACATGAAAGTGATCGACCCAAGTTTGTCTATGAGTGCGACAACCTTCGTAGCTCCAAGTTAGATACTTGGACTTGCATACGAGAGGTCCTGAGTTCAAATCCCAGTTAAAAACAATTTCCTTTTATTTTCTTTTCATATGACCCAACAAGAACCCGAAATCTTCCAAAAGTACGTCCTAGATTCATCCTAGGGATGTTATGGGATCAAACGGGATATCCCAGGGACTTCAATAATATCCCGTATTGATGTACTGGGTACGTCTTAGGGACCAATTTGTGTTTAGTCCAGTAATCATTTTTATGATTACATTATCTTTATGATTATTATATTAGCCCACCATCAATTCACTGTCGAGGTAGAAAAGGAAGGACGCCTACCGTTTTTGGATGTTTTGGTATCAAGCAGGCCGAATGGGATAATGGGAAGCTTTCGCACAGTGTTTATAGACAACCAACACACACTGACCGATACCTCAATAACGGATCAAATCATCATCGCAGACAGAAAAAGGAGTCATAAAGACTCTCTCTGTGAGAGCCAAGAGAATTTGTGAGTCGGCTGAATTGGACCAGGAAATGAAGCATCTGGAAAGAGCCTTTGGTTGGAACGGATACAGCAAGCACGAGTTCGATAGGGCCGTCCATCAAACGAATGTGAGTGCCAGGAAGGAACAACGGGAGAAGATGAAGAAAAGCGCGAATGGACTAGTCTACCATACATCCACAAAGTAACGAACAGGATGGGCAGGCTTCTGGAAAAGTACAATGTTAAAACTGTCTTTTAACCCTCTTGTATAATACAACAGAGCTTCATTGCTATCAGCACACGCAGTTCTATGCAGCTGTGACTCCACATTATATACATTGTGAAGCGATCCAAAAACCATTGTCTGTGGGAAGTGACAATATTGCAGAAAACTGGTTTTTGGATCGCTTCACAATCATCTCGCATGCCCTAGTGGAAGCACCCGCCGTCGTCAGATGGCGCCACCTACATACACGTACAGGCGTCTAAGCAAGATTTAGATCCAATTGCCGTTCAGACTTATTTTTCTATCAGGTTCGAGGTATACCATACTGATGAGCTCTAATAAGAGCGAAACCGGTCTATGGTTCCTCTGCCTGATAGAGAAATGAGTCTGATACTCTCCTAAACGTCGCCCCCAGACAATATAGGTACGAAATCTCGGCCATTTATCTGTGGGAAGTGACAATATTGCAGAAAACTGGTTTTTGGATCGCTTCACAATCATCTCGCATGCCCTAGTGGAAGCACCCGCCGTCGTCAGATGGTGCCACTTACATATTATATACATTGGCACCACAAAACGCAGTGTCAACACGAAGATTACGGAACACAAGAGGTGTTGCATGCTGGAACAAACACAAATATCAGCAATAGAAAAGCACGCTCTTTCCGAAAATCACGACATCTTTTTCAACATGGTGGATATCTTATACCAATCGCAGCGCTTCTATCCGAGACTAAGGAGAGAGGCCATTGAGAACTTTAAACACGACAACAATTTCAACAGGAAGGAGGAAATTACGTTTCTAAATGCAGGCTGGAATCGAGTTCTACGACATACTTCAATTGAGCCGAAACCCCGCGCCGCAACTATCCCCACCCCACTCTCTCCACTGCAGTTCGACGGCGGGGGAATAAATACAACGTAGCTCACCACAGTCGAATCAGTCAACGTCGGAAAGCACGGAAGATCCCCTCGCCCATTGCCTCATCGCCTTTGATAATGTTGATTGCCTGTGATAACGCCGCAGGTGTAGACGAAATGTCAGGAAGACTTTCCATTGGTTTACGGCTTCAAATCCCGAGAAACACTTTAGATTGAATAATAATGTGAACGTTTGGATAACAGGTGTAGGACAAGAAAGCTACTTCACTTTTTAGAAATCGCCAACGTTTCGACCTTTAATTGAGGTCTTCCTCAGGGCTTTCGGTTAGTTAGGGAAACCAGTCTCGTCTCAGCGTTGGCCCAGTCCTTCAACGTCCTCAGTGCTAGCTCGCCATATGTACGCCGGATGTTTTCAAAGAGTCCCCCATTGAATGACATCATCTGTGTTTACCGTCCTTTATTTACTAATGTGAACGTTTGGATAGCAGGTGTAGGACAAGAAAGCTACTTCAAGGTAGATTGATTAAGAAAATCAACAAAATTAATTTTTTGCCAATTGTCGGATGTCTTAAGAAAATTTAAAAAAATTATCTTTTGAATTGATGTCCTAAAATTGCATTTCTTCCAAAGCATCAAAAGAAACTTCCTATATAAGGGACGTCATCTAATAGGCTGTGAAATGTCAAAAGGAAAGATTGAAGAAACAAAGGTCTATTTACTTTGATTATGTCATCCTTTTCTATCAAAAATGCATGGCCTCCTAGATGACGTTTTCTAATGAACACACCGTATGTGGATTAAAAATAAGATAAAACCATCATAAAATAAAAGCAGCATGTCTGGAAATGTCTCTATAATGCGCTAGAGTGCAGAGATCTTTTCGAAGATGGAGCCCAAAACTTGGCTTTTATTTTCTTTTAAACTAATATTGTAAATTTGTCTTAATTTTGAAACAGAAATCATTCTTAATTCAGGGATTCTTTTATGACAAGTGGAAGCTTTTAATGAAAAAAATTTAAAAAAGCTTAAATTTAAGCTTTTCAGCGCTTCATGGTGAACTAGAATTATCTGATTAAGTACACACGTTGTGTTTATTTTTTGCCTTTATCAATAATACACAAAAAATCTAATAAATTAGGTTTATTTTTGAATTGGTATACAAAAATACAGAAGTCACAGATTATTGTTACACATCGCTCACTATAAAATCAACTACAAAACATTATATGTATAAGAAAGAAGCAATTTTTAATTTACATGAAAAAAAAAATCCAATAAAAAATAAATACTTATCACATTTAAGCATTATTAATATATCATCAAACATAGTCAAAAAATGGTAAAACAAAGTGATCTTCAAATCACTGTTTGGGATTTTGGATAGCTTTTCTTGATTTTCATGTTTGACAGACGCACATTAAAAAAAAAATTAAGCAGACTTAGCAGTAGTAGTTTGCTTGGCTTCAGCTGATTCTTCAGGCACTGGAGCTACGGTGGGGATTTCTGGGTATTCCAGCTTAGCTCCTTCTTCGCATTTGAATTTAGGGCAGCAAAGTGGGAATGGGGCAGTTTTGTTAGTTTTTTCTATAAATAGTCATTAAAGAAATTATATTAACACGTGAATATAAATAAAACTAAAAAAAAACGTACCTTCGTCGAGCTTGCACTTGTCATTGGCAAGAGGTAGAGGGCCGCAATCTTCAACCAGCTCCAAAAGTCTTGGGGGTTGGTCTTCGGAAACGACGCAAGTGGAGCGCCCGCAGAAGGGGTACAAGTCCCAGGTCTTGCCCGGTTCTACGGTTGCGCACTTAGTGGAGGCGAAGCACATGCCAGGGAAATCTGTAAAAAACGAAATTCGTTAGTAATGTTCGCCTAAGCCTAAGCCAGGAAGTGCCAGATAAAATGCTCATTCATGCGTTAATCGGCCTTTTAATTGTCCGGGACTGTCCGCTCGGAAAATTAGATTTTTGTACAATAATGACTCGTGAGACTGGAAAGTTCATTACTCCATTATACTTTGAATTTTGCATTTGCGGTAAGGAAATCTCACCCACATATAGCATTACCATGTAGTGGGTACATGTCCCATATTTTCTAATTAAACTTCGTATGATTCCAAAACAGCCAGTTGTACCGAATTATCTGACCTTAACGAGAGAATTAGAGGAAGTACGCTCTATAATCGCCTAAAACCGTCGGTTTACACACTGGGTGAATCATTTTTTAATTTTGCTTTTTTTGCTTGCTAGTGTATGTGTAGTCAATTGCACAATAAGGAAACTTGTATGCACGATATATACGTTTCATGAAATGTTAAAAGAGTTTTTATGAGAAAGCCGAAGGCGAACGACAGGGCGAGGCTGGCCGCTTGTGCAAGAACTGTCTGCCACCAGCTGCAAAAAACGAGGTTATTCATTGGTACCCAAGAAGTTGAGCTTTCAGTTCTTCGACTGGGGTTTATCAAAATATTTTCAGATAACTATGAGAAAAGAGAGAAAAGGAGAGAGGGCTCATACGATTAGATGGAAACTTCGAAATCCGGAATTAAATATCACATTTTGGTTGGACAACACAACAATAACACAGGGTGTGAACTATAACATTATACCAAATGCGAATGTTTTCTGAAGGAGTGTTAACACCGAAGCATTGCTGGTCAACTGTGCACAGCTCTGGCATCAACAGATCAACTCATATTATTTTAATAACGAACCTCTTGATAAAACTAACCTGAACGTCGTGTAACAATTTAATAGAAACAATGAAAGTCTCAGAATTTTTATCCAGTCTGAAGAATAGTTTTCTGTAATAGCGTTCTAATCCTGTTAATTATCGAAATTTGCTAAGCAAGCTGCTCCACACTTATAATGTCATTGAGAACACTGAATTGCAAAAAGCAATCGCTTCTTTTCATTAAGTAATGACATATTGGGAAGAGATGTTAACGTTGCTGAAGTTATTACCTGCAGGCTTATTCCAGCAGAAAGTCAAACCAATCCAGGGCTGGCAGACCAGCCACGAGGCTTTTACACCGTTTATGTCTATCAGGGTTTGGTAGAAAACTATGATCTATAAAACCACAAATCACTAGGGAGATGACACATATTTAATCGAAAAACCGGTGTGATGGAAGCTGTGGGGTGTTGGTAAAGTTAGGCACAATGATTGCAGTGGCCTCGTGGATAATGGTTTTCTTGTAGCTTCATTAAAAGTTTGGTTTTAAATGAGGATCTCCTGTGCTGTCATCATCCTGCAGAAGACCATCTTGTCCTTCCTAAAAACTTAGTTACTCGAGCGATTGGGTCTTACTATGCAGCCCCTTCAAGAACGAGAAGGGAAGGTCTACTATTGTGCATGTAGACGAATTTAGTAATGTACTAAACTTAAATAATGTAGACGAAATGGACTTGAACGAGAATTTAAATGAGTTTTATCGAAGAAAAAAACAATTTAGAGACTTCAAAAAAGGTATGCGGCAAGTCCAACAAGAACCATTATCCAGGACTTGGCATTTTGGTGCGGGAATGTGACGAGAACTGACAGGAACTACAGGAAGCACGTGGTGAAAAAGTGATGCTTGTTGATGATGCTGCATAAAGGTGATAAAACCGATTGCGAAATGAAACAACTAGTTGGTTATTCTCCAGTCTCCACCTAAGATAAAGAAATGGACATTCCTGTCATCTGCTTCCTCGTTGCTTTTCTCAAGCTCCATCTTTGTCGTCTATTTCATCGTATTGGTTTCAGGTTATTAGTTCTCGCCCAAGGCAAACTATTTCAGCAAGTTGCCTGCAGACAGCAAAGCATCAACTTCATACAAAACATTAAAGTAAGAGGGTTCATTCGTGAATGAGGCTGGTCAGCAATTTTGGTTGCAGCTGAAAATCATCCCAGAGGGACCGTCATCCCAAGGAGATCGTCCTGTGGTTTCTAAGAAGTTTCTCGAGTGAATAGAGACTGACAAACTGACCATAATAATGCAGCTTCTGGAATACATACATCTAGAGGTACTTGTAGAGGGATGTTGATTTTTACATGGTTAAAAGTATTCCTTATAGTGTAGCAAATATTTCGCATCAATTCCAGTGACCAGAGACGATCAGAGAACTTACAAAGTTGGTTTTTGCAACGCTGTCTCTCGTCCTGGGCCCCTCTTCTTTAACACAGCCGAATCATAGAATCCCGGATGCTAGATGATGACAATTTTTCGATTTTCCTTGCTTTTCTTGACGACTCGAAATAGTGCTACTTCGTGTAAAACTTCAATAGGGACAAAGAACTTTGGTCTAGCAATCGGCATCCTGGCCATTGAAGACGTCTTCTCCACGCCCTTCAGCGATCACAATCCATTGAAGACGTCTTCTCCACCGCCCTTCAAGTCTTAAGAAGGCGACGCAATACAACCACCGGAGCAACTCCACGTCAGTGGTTTTAGGATATGAACTTTCCCTACCAGGGAAATTGAAACTATACCTTAAGCATTTAGAACCACGGGATCGCCGTCATAAGGCTCAGAATGTCTTCAAAAGGCAACAAAACTTCTAGAGAAGAAACTGTCCTGATAAGGGCCTATCGCCTCTTGTGACATTCCCAAGTGGACAAAAAGTAAAAATTTGCTATTAGTTAGCCACTGGATTTGCTGCTCCCTTAAGGGCAACTTTTACAAGTTCAAGTAAAACTTCAGATTGAAGATAAAACACCAGATTTGATGTACATTGTATTGTTTACCTGACGGATAAACAATGCAATGTAGGTTATACCTGAAATTTTATCTTCAGTCTGAAGTTTTACTTAAACTTGTAAAAGTCACCCTTAGAGTTGTTGGTCGTTTTGATATGATCATGAAAGTTTTGGATAATGCGGATTACTTGTGAAAATTGATGATGAGACCATTACTGTTCATACAGTAACTTACTTCCCAAGTAGCATTCTAAGCTATAATTTGGCGATCGTTTCGTAATCCTTGCTAAAATCGGTGGCCATTTGGTTAAAAAACTGCCAAAAAAAACCAATCTATTACGAAATTATTACGACACCTTGGCGAAAATGAGGAACTTTTATTTCGTCACAAATTCGCTTTTTTGGCTAATATATTTAGGCCAGTATTTTGGCCATATTTTAGCGATGAATGCTAGATTTTATAGATATAATCGCTAAAATTTGGGTGCTAAAAAATAGCTTTTATGACTAAAAATGTGCTAGATTTTAACATTTAGAGCTAATTTCCACGTTTGCATTGCGATCCTTTCATCAAACCAACTGTGCATGGAGATTCAAAATGCCGACATGAACGGACTGATTGTCTTGTGTGGATAAGCATATTATATCCTGAACAGTTTGCAGATTACATCGAATTGCCTCAAATAATGGACTAAAATCTTAGTGCCAAGGCAAATTTATTGTGAATTTAGAGGAGATACAAATAAATACAGGTGAATTTAGAGGAGATTTCAAAGCGCCAAGATAATTTATTATTTTGCCACCAATATTTTACAATAATAATAAAAAATAATTGACCTTGAACTAAATTTTTCTGATTTTGTTTAAACTTTTCCGAAAACACTCCCTTTGACGATGTATCAAAATGCTTTAAATTAACGATAAAAGATTGAAATATTGAATAGTTGCATATGTATATTTTATTACTTTACAAATAGCTGCTAAATTAGAAAATTTAACAGTCTAAAAAGCATGGCCGCTGGGCCTGGGCTGCAGATATTCATCGAGGCTACAACGATCGTGAAGAGGCTAATGCAGCCGTTCCGTCATAAAAACCAATTAGTGGCGAAAAAAATAGCAATTTCGGCCGTCGTTTATTTTACGCCCCCTTGTGGCACTCAGCGAAGTAAAAAAAGTTAAAGAAACAAGAAAAAAAAAGAAAAAGAGTTAAATTGACTGCTTTATGGCTATCTTATGTCAATATTCTGTGGCCTTATAAATTAGCAATTATTTGCTAATTTTGTAGTCATTTTGGCTAACCCAAGTTTTGGCTATACTTCTGGTCAGAAAAGCCACCAATTTACTGCAATAAAATAGATATTTTATCTAGTAAATATTCGGAAGTTTTAGCCAGGCAAGAAAATGTAATGTTTATCAAAATTTTGACTAAGTTATTGTCAAAAAATCAAAATATGCTACTTTATGATCAAATCTTGGCCATAGGTGCGCTCTTATGGCTAATTTTTTTGGCCAAAATTTATCTTACATAAATGGCCAAAAGACAACCAAATCCTGGCTATTTTTACTACTTTATGACTAACTTTTGGCCATTAATGCTATTTGGTCATACAGTGCTAATTGGGTTAAGTGTAGCTAAAGAAGGAAACAAGTTATATCGTGTCTTGAGCTTTGATAAAGAAAGACCGTTATCAAATACAAAGCTTTCTGACCACTCTGAGCAGCTTTAGCTTCGTAAGAGTATGATGCTGTTTTGGCAGAATGGCTTTAGATGGCGAAGTTAGATCCTATGATGTGAGTGAGAGTTTCGCCACGGACCAGGGTTTTGACCCACAACTTAGGAAGGAAAGAACTTTATAGAATATCAACAACAACTTTTGACTAATCGGGTCTCATATCGCCGCTATAATATTCATGAATGAGGCTGCCAGTGCTTCACTCGTCAGACAAGTTTTATCCTGAATAATATGATCTCCCAGAAAGTGGGATGCCACCCGTTATGGCTAGGCAGACTGTTCTCTGCAGTCTGGCCAACTTCAGCACATAGCATGCCCTGTCCACCGCTGGCCACCAGACCACGGCCCCATAGGTTATCCTCGGTCTGATAATTGCAGTATAGAGCCACTGCAGGACGTGCGTCTTTAAACCCCACTTCCGGCCCACTGCCCAGTGCTTTTGCCTTATTGCATGCCCTTCCACGTGACTTTTCCAGGTCAGCCCGCTGTCAATGGTCACCCCCATTACCAATACTAACTCTTAAGTAGTCAAAACATTCTCCAGGACATACCGAAGATGGGAAAGAGGGTGACCCATGCAAAACTTAAAATATATAATTATCACCATGGAGGTTCCCAGTGCTGTTAACTCGCTCGACAACTTTTAATATGCTAAAGTCATTGCAAAAATTATGATTGTTGACTAAACTATCTCAAAAACGTCGAATCAGAAGGGCATAATTCTTATTCAACATAGTGAAGTAGGAATGTGACGAGAGGCGAGAGGTGGCAGTTGAAGTTCCTCATAGGGGTGACATTGGACTCGTGCCTCACCCAGAAGGCTTTCCAAGTTTTTTTGGTTGGTTGATTTTTTGGTGAACGAAGAAAAGCTGAGTTAGCGGTTTCACTGTAGATGAAGGCTTTCTGGCTCTTTCATCCCCACAAACCCGCAAATGGTTTGGGCAAGGAAAAATGTAAATTGGACAACATAAAAATACCCTACATAACGTTTCTGCAAAAAGTTGTCTATAGAGCTAGGTTCTATAACACTTTTAAAGGTGAATGCCTTTTTAGATCCATGTTTCGTCCCTTAAGAAAGACTTAAGACACAGTGTTGAACATCCGCCAGAGAGTCATTATTATCCATGACAAGAAATTTAAAGGAATCAATAAAAACCCATTGCCTTTCGGCCAGGTCCTTGTTGTTTATTTCTACGCTAGAAGTGTAAACATAATCTGCTTCTTAATTATACAGACTATCTCAGTGATCTACAGTAATGGAAGATACAGTATTATTCTCAATGAATAGAGGCCAACAATGCAGGACTTAGGCAGAATTCACCAAAAGAAGCAAAGCGCTTTTTTTTTAAAGAACGGAAGATCTGATCAAAGGGGATTTCTAGAGACGAGAACCAATTCGAAAAATGTTTGCCAAATAGCTAGATCTCGCCACATAGCTCTACAAAGCTGCGCTAACACAAAAAACTCTATGGTGCCGGTCAAACCCCAACTTGGAGTCAATAGGCAGTTCCAGAAAACGCGTCCTCGAGGTGTCTCAAATACTCTGCTAACCTGCTGGGAAGTCTTACACCAAAGAAACCCTAAACGTGGCAACATGCATCTTGGCAGTTTTAAGTGTCAAAGGCTTTGCCTCGCACCACATTTTGCTACCTTTCCAGATCCGAGCCAATATGGGAGTGGAATGTGCCGACATGCATATCTCTCCAAAGGGTTGTGATATCGTCAGATCAAATACCATGAATGATCCCGTAATGGATGGGTAGAGAACCCTAAGGCACTCAATAGGCTATCCGCCCGTGTAAGCTCAGACACATCTTCATTCACAGAAATTGCCTGTACAGGTCTTGACAAAGTTCACCAGAATCATCTAAGTGCCACAACCCTGAAATCTTGAATAGACATCTTTCGGAGAAGTATATCCCGATTTCTTTGTGATCTTTCCAGTTAAAATATTCTCTAGACGGACAAAAACAGCATCCAATATACCAACTATAGTTCGAAATCCGAAGTGTCTCTCAGTCAGCACTTGATCGGCAGTCAAGAAACCCAGTATGCGCTTTATGACGAGCTTATCGATTTTAAGAGTGCAGACAACAACGATATTGGACGGAATGGGGTCACAGAAATCCAATTCACATTTACAAAAGTGAATGTGGATAACAACGCATTCAAGGAAAACACCGGCCTTGAAGGAGGTTTGAGTCCGCCACATCCAACAACCTCCCTAAGACTGGCCACCTTCCCTCCTTCTGTAAATTGAAAAAACGTGCCTGATCTCATGAGGGTCAATAAGCAGCAAGAAGAATGAAACGTAATCGATCCTAAGCGAAGACGTAAGAATGTATACAATGGGTGTTAACTTGGATACTATGGATAATTGGGTATACAAACTCAATCTAAATAAATTACAAAATAAGAGTTTTTTAAATAAAATCCTGCAGTTTTTTAAAATACCCTACAACAAATGTTAAATAATTTCTACCATGACAAACTATACATGCTGTTAAATGCATATCAAAAGAGGTTTTATTTTGCTCTTCTTTTCCGGTAGAAGGCTCTGAATTTTTGATAGAAATTAAAGTAAATATACTTTTGGTCGTTCATCCTTTTCTTTCGACATTTTACAGCCAACTATATATATGACGTTTTCAAATGAACACCCCCTATATGGTATATAGTATTGCAATTTAATTTCAAAGTTGGCCACTTTGATACAACTCTACAACATCAACCATGTAATTTCCGCTTAAAGAAAGACCCTCCATTACCTATGTAATACTGCAATTAAGAGCCTTGCTACAATAGCTGCCTAATTATTACACTTAAAACTGCAATTTGCACACACACGTATCATTAGGTTACGCCATCGTTTGAAAGCAAAAGTAAGCCAACGGTACCCAATTATCTGCGTTTATTATTAATTTTTTTTGTTATTTGAACCTTCACGCTGCATTTTAAGCCTCATTGGTAGTAGACCTTAATCTAATAGAATGACACGTCTAACAGAACAATGATGCTGATGTATTTGGTCGAAGGACGCTTTCACCAATGTCACTTTTTATTGGGAAAAAGATATTTAAAATTTTAATGGAAAACTTAACGCTTAGGTAAGTGTCAAAAACATTTCTTGGTACTAAAAAGGTGATTCAGAGAAAAATTATTATTTAGATAACAGTAATGCCAACTAGAAGGTCGCAATTAATAGCTAATAACACCAAATACGTTTGGAGAGTGCTCACATTAACAACTCTTATTAACACGCAAATCATGGGCATTTATTGAACTTTCATGAAACTCAATTATGTACGTTACCCAACAATGCGTCACTTTCTAATGCTCATCAATATTTACGGTTTTTATCTCTGCACCACTTTCTAAAGAGCGGTACTTTCATATTGTTATTTCGACTTTGCTTGAGGTTTACGTAACGCCTTGATGGTTTTTTTTTCATTTAAATGTCTTTTGAGGCGTGACAATATTGATAGTAATTTTTTAATAGGGTTTTGGTGTAACAACTGGAGCTATGGGTCAAGAGAACGGCCTTCATGGAAAACTGTGTCGAAAAGCCGCAGAGCAAGGTCAGGGTCAGTTAAGATATACTATTTGGTTCGGTTGTAAGTCTACTAATTACTATACTATTAAGAAATCATCAACTATTTTTAATTACTGTCAGAGACATTCTTAAGTTCTGTAAATAGATTTAATTATAATTTAACGATTTAAAACCATTCAACCGACAAAAATAATCGGTTTATTGATGCAGATATAAAGAACAGAAACTGGAAGAATTTTCGGGCCACTTGAATATCATTTAATTTGCTTTCTCCATCAAAAGTTATAACAAAAATTTTCGTTTTCACTCACTCTGTTTCCCACGATTCTAAATTAGTAATAAACAAAGACGAAACTATTACCTAATTTCACTAATAGCAGCTCTAGAATGAAAATAATGTAGTAATGATAGTTAACTCTAGGTGTTGTTAGAATCATAACAGTCAAAAGACACTACTTGACTAAGCTGTTATTAAACGCGTTTATAAAATTTACAGTCCTAATTTTAAAATTAAAAAAAAATCCTGAATAATGAATCAATTAAATGATAATAAAATGATACATTTTAATGTACTAAAATACTTTCCTGCTCGCATGAGGTAAAGCTACAACAATAGTGGTATGGTATTTCATACATGTGGATGGTTAGCGACGAGCATCAATAAGAATTGTCAAAAAAGCTTGACAATTTCTTTCTCTCCATTCCATACTTCATTGCAGTTCGATTTATCCTTAAGATGGATTCTTCTTCTTTTTATTGGTCACTGAGGTGATCCCTGTCTTCAGACACTCTAAACAATTGTTCCACGTTATGTCTGCATGTCCATTCCCGGATGTTGTTTAACCAGGACATTTTTTTCTTCCTACGCCCCTGCGGCCTTCTATTTTGCCCTTCATTTTAAGTTGTAGGATCTGGTAACGATTTCCTCTGAGAACATGGCCGAGGTATGCCAGTTTTCGGCATTTAACTGATGTCAAAATTTCACGAACTGTATTTGCCCTGTCTAATACTGCTTCATTTCTTTCCAAAGCCACCCATAGTATTCTTAGCACCCGTCTATGTAACCACATTTCAAAGGCTTCTCGATGGTTAATTGGGGCAGCGTCCAGTGTCCAGACTTCAGCTCCATACAACAGCACAGACCAAATGTAACATTTAATCATTCTTCAATAATCAAAAAGTGATCTCATCTTCCGGAACGTTGTACGGACTGTTTCAATCTTACTTCTCATTTCCCTATCCGGGTCGAGTTGCTCGTTGATATAGCATCCGAGGTATCTAAAATTGGATACTTTCTCAACGTTCCGTCCATTTATCTGTAGTGACGCGTTGAGGTATGGCAGTCCCAGTTCTTGCCCCACTGCACTAACAGAATTTATGAGACTTTGGAGACCCTGACGATCATCACATAAAATTGCCGTATTGTCAGCATAGCGAACGTTCATCTGTAAATCTTCCATTGACTTGAACGACTTCCTTTCTGTCGCCAGTACAGATTCTTAATTATACGTAAATTTCCTTCTTCCATTCCATCAACACCAGTATCTCTCAATATATTTATGAAATTTTCGTGTTGCACTCTGTCGAAGGCCTTTTCATAATCAATCAAACACACGAAAACATCCTTACGTTGGTCTCAACATTTTTGGAGAAGAACATTCAGAACAAACATTGCTTCACTGGTGCCAAGGGCATTTCTAAAGCCGAACTGCGTCTTGTCTAAATCACTTTCACATTTGTTTCTTATTCGAGCGTGTACAATTTTAACGAACACCTTTAATGTGTGGCTCATCAGGCTTATTAGCCTGTGATCGTTGCATCTCCTGGCTTGTTGTTTTTTGGAAATCGTTATGAATACAGATTTCAGCCATTCTTCTTGTATTTCTCCCGTGTTGTATATATCATTAAAAAGTTTAATTAAGATATCAATGTTTTTCTCGTTGATAATTTGGAAGAGTTCTACTGGGATGTCATCAGGTCCAGTTGCTTTTTTTGTTTTTGCAGATTTTATATTAAATATAACTTCAGATTTTAGGATTTCAGGTTCTTCGTTGTCGTCTATAACAGTCATTGTGGTCGGTCTATTGTCTTTGAATAGATCATCTATGTATTGGCTCCATGCATTAAGAATTTCTTCCTCGTCTATAATGATTTTGCCTGCGTTGTCCACCAAGATACTAGAGGGTCTTTTGTTAAGCAGACCAACTACATCTCTGACCTTTTCGTACATGTTAAAAGTATCATGTGTTCTCTCCAGTTCTTCCATTTCCTTGCATCTATCCTCCATCCACTTTTCTTTTGCATTCTTGATTTTGTTCTTTATTTTTTTTGTTTGTTCTTATTTCTTCCGTTGAAGAAATTCTTCAAGAAATAATTGACGCAGCTCCTAAAGCATGCAGTCACTTAATTCCAGAAAAATCGAAGAATCGCTACCAGAAGGAGTATCTAGCCTTTGAAACATGGTACACTAAAATAAGCGTCTCGTCAATGAAGTAAGAAGTATTTTTAGCATATTTTAATCGCCTGTCAAAAAATATTCCTCTTCAACTTTGCGGTCAAAATACTTAATAATTAAGCTCATTCTAAGCCTTTTTGAAGAAAGCCAATGACGCATTTAGGCCGAAAAAATCACGGGTTCTAGAAAGAGAAGAAGCAGAACGATTTATGTGTGAAGCTCCTGACACTGTATATTTACTGATGAAGATGGAACAGTTTTCGGAATTGCCGGAGCTTGCCGCAGGGTGGAACTTACCATAGATGACACTGATGACAGTGAGGAGAAAGATGATGTCTTGTTAGTAACAGATAACTAAATATTTATATATCAGAAAACGAATATGTTCATCTTGTTACCAAGATATAGCATATATGCAAATATGACAGAAACAACTAATTCTTTGAAATTCATAATCTTTGTTGAGTGTGGCAAAAAATTTCGACTAAAATGCATAATTTTTTAAGTATTTTCAAAACTATCTTTTATAATTTTATATTACTTTATATTAAATACGTACTTAATTCATAATTTCCGTATAAAGAAAACAAAAGACAATAGAGGTATAGGAAAAACAACGTATATACTTGGTACGTATAATTAATATCCGATAGATCGACCGGTTTCGACTTAAAGCCATCATCAGCTCAAAATTTGTCAAAAGGAGGCTCACAAAAGAGAGCGTCTAGACAGGAGAAAAAAACTCATTCCATGAGCACCACGAAAACAGGCAGAACATGTCAAAATTGGTCAAGATATTAAAAAAATAAATAAATACAGCAAGTCAAAACAAATTCGTGTTCTCTTGTTGTTTAATTCATTCTTTCTTTTTGGTTCAACGATTCAGGGAGGCTGGTGCAGGTGGAGAGTGACCAATAACAAACGTTTGATTTTAACCATCGTGCCTGTTTTCGTGGTGTTCATTTTGTTTTATCTGCTATCACTGAACCTACCTTAGCTCCTTTTTGACGAATTTGGCGCTGATGATTGCTCTAAGCCGAAACCGGTCCTTCTAAGTAATATTAAATTTATGCAGGGTACTTTTTTTTTCGCGTACATCTGTCGTATAGCATGCAGATACAGGGAGGACAGACACGACAACAAACGTCTTGAAAACTAATATATTATTTCCTAAAATAAAATAAACTTAAAATTCTTCTTCTTTATTTGAAAATGGCCGACGTTTCGACTATTTATTTAGTCTTCATCAGGGCTAAAACCAATAAGTTCAATAGTAACAAATCCCTGGGCCCAACATAAAATTGTAAATAATGCTTGTTCAATTTTTCATTAATTTATGTATTCACAAGTAAATTTCTATACTCCATATGTTATTTTTTCATGTCACTTAAATCTCTCTTTTAGGAGATTGACCGTCCTCTGTTTGAGACAATTTTTTACTTATATTTTGATGTTGTTTTTTCGATTTTTAACGATGTCTCCGTGAAAAATGCAGATACCTAAATTCTATATTGCCCACTGAATTTTTAGATTGCAGACAGCCGTAAACAAAGTATGTATTTCTTGTCATATCTAACTTGAAAAACAAAAAGATTTTTTAAGTTAGTTTAGGTATAACATAAATAGCAAAGTGCGACTCTTCACTTAAATTCGTGTTTTAGGATATTGATTGTCCTCTAACTAAGACTAATTTTTCAAAATTTCTGATGTTTATTCTTTGATTTTTAAAGCTGTCTGTGTGAAAACTGTAGATACATAAATTCTGCAATCACCAGAAATCAAGAAGGGTGTCAAACAAGAAAGTTTAATTTTGATAAACCTTAATAATCAAATTTGCATTCGTCCTAGAAAAATCTTCTTAAAATAAAATGTCAAAAGTGTCTCCAGTCTAACGCTACACTGTAGCATTCATTTACCTACGATATCTTTTAAACTTTTTAAGTTGTTCAGACACTTATACTGAGAACCATGTGAAACGAAAATAGTTTTTCAACTCCGCAAGCCCTTAGTTTGGAGAAATATGTAAGGATCGAAAAAACTTCTTAACAAGAGATTTCTAGCTGATTCGACACCAAAATGTGAAGAGCCAGGTACAGGTTTTGGAGATTTGAACCTATCATGCAACTGCAAGATCACACTACCACTCCATACCACCTAGTGATTCGACTCTAAATAATGCCTCTACTCGACATAGGTGATTAAAGGAAGACACCTACGCTATTAATTGCTTTTATCAGATAGTAGACATGAAAATGTATCAATATTGAACATAAAAAAAAAATATTTAATTTAAAAAAACAATTCAAGCCTCAAAAGTCTCAACTTCGCTACTATAGGATACAAATAGAACTCAGCTCTAGCAACAATGTCGGAGCATATTAATTTTATGCAAACATAATCATAATCCTACGTATCACCTTGAAGACATGCAATTATGATAATTATGTCTAAACTGTCGTTTGTATGTAGGTATGCATTACCAAGAAGCGACGTCTCTTTCGATTGCGATCAACAATACAATAATAAGACACGCGAGCAATATTAAACATGAACTATTATTATTGTCTCTTGCAATTTATTACAGAAATGCACGTTTCCCTTGATGGTTAACGAAAATGTTGTCGAATACCAAATTAGCGAGTATTTGGTATTCCTAACACGTGGAACGAAGACGAAGAAGAGATCTATTATTATAAAGTTATGTAATAAAAGTTTCATCTTACTAGCCGCTGTGTCTGCGTCTGCTACCAATTTATGGTAATTAATGAGATCTCGAATGTTCCAAATGAAAGTGGCAAATTATTGTAGGCCACGTTGTTACATCATGGAATTTTCTTAACCATCCACTGACCATGGGTGGAGAGCAATATCGCAGACATCATGAAACATAATAATTTTTTTATTAATTGAAAAAAGAAATCATGTATATTCATTTTTATTTTCACCTGTCGTTTCTTTTTTTAGACTTTCTAGGCTCTGCTAATATTTTTTCTAAAACTTCCTTTCTTTCTAAATGTTCTACTTGTTTTAAAGGTTGGTGTGCGTATAAAGTGGCCTTTCAATTTTTTCAATTTTGATGATTCTGAATCCCTAATTAGTTATATCTTGATCATAGTGATTTAGGCGTCGTCAATACATGACTCGGACTCTGAACACCCTTCCTAGAAAAAAAGAACTCATATCTCGACATTTTCCATTTTAGAGGCTTTTTAATCATTTTTTTTATATGTTTTTTGGTTCTTCTATATTGCTTCTTATCTTTTATTCTTTTTGTTCTGTAGTGTTCGTTCGTCTTGTTGCAATTTGTGGTGCTCTTATATTAGGTATTCCAACTTTCCAGTTACGTTGAACTTTACTTTTGTTTGATTTCCCCTAATAACATAGGCTTAATCTGTTATCTCTGTCTATATCGTAGTAATTTAAAGTCACTTCAAAACATCGATCTGAGAAATATTTTATTGTTCTCAGAGGATTTTTTACTCCAATGCTTTGTTTCCTTGTTCTTATTTTTTCTATACTTCTTGTTCCTTAATCCACACTTTTTATGTTTGTTCCTACTAATTTTGTGGTACAGTATTTCTAGTTAGATTCTAGGTTTTTCGTTTTACCTTTTTACGCATAATTGACCCGGCTTAACCTGCCGTTTGGTTCCTTACCAATAGTCATTTATTGTCTTGAAAACAAGTGATGTGCATATTTTTTGTCATCTTAATTGTTATATACATTTTTTTTACTACTAAGTTGCTTATCTTTTCTGTTCTTTAATTCAGGATTGTGATTTTTTTCTTGCGATTTTTGAAGCATTTGTCTTTATTTCAAAAAATTCTAAATGTAACAATTTTACAGGCAAGCAATATTAGTCTTGATATCTTTAATTAATTTCAAAACAAAACTACCAAACGTGAGAGACGTATCCACTTATCGCGATAGTAAAGAGGAAAGTGGAATAATAAATGTGGTTAAATTGACCAATAAGTCGTTAAAAGAAAATTCGTGTGATCTTTTTTTAATGAACACCTGCTACTAGGGCACATGTAGCTCTAACAAAATAGTGAATAACATTAACTTCCTTGAAAATATTATAAAATCATATTTCTTTCCTCTTAAATATTAGTTTTTTCTCATTTGTTTTCTTCTCTTCTTCTTACAATAAAAATGTTGTGTTTTCTTTCTGTAATTCTTCATCTAATTTTTCAAATTTCTGAATATGTTGAAGTGTAATTTTGCTTTCTTAATTAATAACGTAATATACATATTACAAAACTGCAAAAAGTTTGTCACGTCTCCTAATAAAATATATAAAGTTAGAGGTGATGAATTTCTAGCTCCCAGGCGCAATCAAAATGTCAGTTTGTATTAAAAATATCGAAGTAATGAAGACAATAAGAAATAGGCAAGAACGACGATGACACCGTTAAAAACTCAAAAATTGAAAAAATGAATATATAATAGTATTTATTTATATAATATAATTATTATATAAAAAAATAAAAAGCTCCAAAACGAGAACCAGAAGCTATGACAAAGAAAAAGGTTAAAGGAAAATATATGTAATAGAAACAACAGTCGCGAGAAAAAATAACGTACGTGAGAAAAAGAAGAGTGCAATAAATAAACATACCGAAGAATGAAGCGAACTAGAAGTTGACAAATCTCAAAAGCAAAGAATATTAAAGAAATGGAAAAGTTGCAATCCAGACTTACTTGCAGAGGAGTTTTAGAGCAGTCAGTTGAAATAAAAAAGGCTTTTAGTTCTAAAAAAAAGAAACGAAAAAAAATAGACTAAACTGCAACCCAATTAAGAAAAGCGTTAGTTGAAAAGACAAAAAGAAATAAATATTTTGCGCGAAAAATCGAGTTACTTACTTATTATTGTAGCAGTAAACAAAAAAAAAACATCTTGGAACGAGAAAAAAGCAGAAGAAGCGTAAAGCAATAGGCAAAAAACACTTTAGAAAACAAAGGCTAAAACCAACAAGGCTGGAGGAAAGGATGGAAAATAACTTGATTAATAAAAAAAGTTAAAGCAGGTTTAAGAACTGAAGATCATGTCAAGTAAGGCAAAACAAGCAAAATGAAATGCGATTAAGAGAGGTTTGAGCAAAGATGAAGTAAAAAAGGGGAAAGTTCAAATAAAAGTGGATAGGTACAAAATTGTGAAAATGGGGGGGGGGCGTTTTTTAGTCTTGAGGTAAGAAGGTGAAGGAAAAATGAGAAATTAGGGCGAACTCTTAATGAAACACTTTCTTTTCATGTCTGAAAGGTGGCTGGAAATACGTCTCATGCAGGTGCCTAAAAAAATATGTTATAGCTGTCACGTTAAAATGCTCACGCCTTACTTGTAGGGATATAGAAACCAATAGAGGCGTCAGTCATTAGGTAATTAGGTTTTCTGTGTAGTAGCAATAACTTTGCAGAGACAAAGAAAACGAGAGTAGGAAGTGAAACTGAACAAACAATTTTAAAACCAGGGAATAACTTCTTATTTCCTGGACTATTACAATACTATTAGTCTAATATAGACAAAATCATTAACATTTTATGGAACTAAATAATGTTTGTATCTTTAGCCTGAAAGAGTGGACTGACTACCTGCATTAACTTGGACTAATTTAAAAAAAAAACTAATTCAGTTTTTTTTTTCAACAAAAATTTGCCCTTTGGAATCCACCAAATATTAAGAAAAAAAAACCAACAAACCTCTCAGCACATCAGCAGGAATCAGCCTCTTGAAAGTCTTCAAGCTGTTCGCATCCCCGACTTCTTTGGTCTCTTCCTTCTTTTCTTCGGCACCGTACACGGCGACCACGGCCAAAAGCGCGACTGCTACGAAAGCTTTCATTTTTCTTCAGGCCAACAAAGAAAAAATGGTCTGCGACACCAGAGGAAGAACCCAAAAAACAAACCTCGGAACCACTTCTGCTGTTTGATACACCAACTGAGCCCTGGGCCCGGTCCGGCAGCATTTTATAGCTTTTGCTCGTGGTCGGGAGTGAGAGGGATCGGCAACAGGACGGGCGAGAGCAGGATGGGTATGGAAACGGCCGGCTGATGGCCGCTGATGGTTTTTGGTGCAAAATGTGACCAAAAGTGAGAAAAGGCTTGTTTGTCGCCGATGATGATGGGAAGTCCAAGGGCAGAGGCTTCATGGGTGGGCTATTTTTTTTTTGACTGCTCGAGCTGGTTGAAAGTGATTTTGTTACGCATCAAGTTAACTGAGATTGTACTTTGACACATTAAACTTTCTTTAAAACCAATATTTTCTGAACTTAACCTAACCTATAGATTATCTATCATGTCCATAAATGTTTTCTCAGTATCCAAGTCTGTCAAGTGGCAAATTTTACAGACTTCTTATTAGTTTTAATAAAGATAAATTTCACTAGATTTGGTAATTTGTTGCCTACTTTAGTTATTTGTTCACAACTTTGAGAAAAAACCAATTATGGTAATTAAAAAAAAAAATCATTTATTTCTTTCAGTTCTTTTTCATTTTCTTTTACAGTAACAGTAGTTTCTGGTAATTTACTCTACTCAACAATAGTTGGGTTTCTTGGGTAGTCGGTCTTGAAACCCAACTTTTGCTCAACTAGGCGGTCAAGAACAGTCTCTCCGCTACTCAACAATTTCAGTTTCGTCTTTTTTTCCATTCATTTTTTTCTCGATCTTCTGGTTTATTCACGGTTTTTCCTTTGTCTAAAACTGTGATCTCTTGCACCTTTTCTGATAACTCTTCAATAGTATAAGTTGGACTCTCTCCCACAGTGACCGTGGTTTGAGGTTTTATGCCTTCTTGCCCTAAAGCCACAATTTCGGTTTCCTCCTCTTTGTAACCCTTCTTCTGTTTAATAAAGTAGAGTAGTTCTTGAATCTGATATTCCCATTCTTCAGCTTTTTCCTTACCAAAAACTGTAGCGAGACTCTTTGCTAGCCTCCTTTTTTATAACAAGTGTTAATGCTCGTTCTTTTTTAATATCCTTTTTCTTCCTTACAATTTGTCATTTAATTACATTCGTAGGATTGTCTTTCTCGATAATAACGGTCTCTTGTAAGGGAGGTTTATTTAGAGAACAGTCTCTTCGCTACTCAACAATTTCAGTTTCGTCTTTTTTTCCATTCATTTTTTTCTCGATCTTCTGGTTTATTCACGGTTTTTCCTTTGTCTAAAACTGTGATCTCTTGTACCTTTTCTGATAACTCTTCAATAGTATAAGTTGGACTCTCTCCCACAGTGACCGTGGTTTGAGGTTTTATGCCTTCTTGCCCTAAAGCCACAATTTCGGTTTCCTCCTCTTTGTAACCCTTCTTCTGTTTAATAAAGTAGAGTAGTTCTTGAATCTGATATTCCCATTCTTCAGCTTTTTCCTTACCAAAAACTGTAGCGAGACTCTTTGCTAGCCTCCTTTTTTATAACAAGTGTTAATGCTCGTTCTTTTTTAATATCCTTTTTCTTCCTTACAATTTGTCATTTAATTACATTCGTAGGATTGTCTTTCTCGATAATAACGGTCTCTTGTAAGGGAGGTTTATTTAAAAACAACATCTAGTTATCTGTGAAACATCATAAGCAAAAGAATGAATGAACAGAGCCCATTTATTTGGATTATGTCATCTTTTTCTGTTAAAAGATCGTAGATTTTTAGATGACGTTTTCTCAAGAACACCTTGTATTTGCTAAGGGACTTCCTAAGACACATATTGTAATATTTTGGGAACCTCTTCAACTGTAACCGTTGTTTGACGCTTTTTGCATTTTCTTCTATATTAAAATCTTTCCTCTGTATCGCATTTCTATTTCTTTACTACTAGTTTCGACAACTTTTTATTTAGGTATCTGCTCATTTTTCTATTAATTACAATATTGACTCTTCTCTTTGGTGTGGCAGTTGTTCAATTCATCCCCCCCCCCCCAGCTAAATCACAAAAAAATAGTACAACAAAACTTACTGTTGTTTGCGATTTTTTGTCTTCTTCTTCCACTGCAACTTATTCCGTCTCCCTCTTGTCGCCTTTTTTTCAAGTTATGTTTTCTCGCTTTGTTTATTATTATTATTTGTCGTAGTACATTCAAGGTTTACAACCTACCAGTAAAACTCCCCTTCTTCTTCCGCTATGTAGATGACTGCTTACTCGCTGCTCCACAAAAATACGGCCAACACATATTGAACGAGTTCAACAAATACCACCCAAAAATTCAATTCACCATAGAAATCGAACAAAATCAGCAAATCAATTTTCTAGACCTCACCCTCCATAACAGCAATGGCATAGTAAGAACCTCATGGTACACGAAACCCACCTGGTCTGGCAGATACTTAAATTTCAATTCAAATCACCCTATATCTCAAAAAAAGTCCGTCATAACCAGCCTTGCCGACCGCGCGGTAGGCCTTTCCGATCCTGAATACCGAACCGATGCAATAAAAAAGGCAAAGTCCGCCCTAATAACAAACAACTACCCCTACGGCCTAATTAACACTATATTTAAAAAAAGAATACATAAATTTTATAACAATTCAACCAGGCATACCAAAAAAAATACCGAAACAAACTATCTAACTATACCATACATCCCTGGTCTTTCCGAAAAAATCCGCAATACAGTCTCCAAAGAAAATATCCAAACCAGTTTTAAAGGACATAATTTACTCAACCAACATTTTACCAAACTGAAACCCAAAACCCCCACAGACAAAACAAGCAACATCGTCTACGAAATACCCTGCCAAACAGGATGCCCTGGCGTCTATATCGGGCAGACTAGCCAGTTCTTAAAAAACCGCATCAATGGACACAAACACAACAAAAATAACCCTACAGCCCTAACCCACCACGCAAATGAACATCAACATAATTTTGATTTTAAAAGAGCTAAAGTCCTAAAAACAGAAAAAAACAAGAAAAAAAGGGAATTTCATGAAATGGTATACATAAAAGAAACAGTAATTGCGTCAATGCAAAAACGGACACTGATGGCCTAAGTAAAATTTACTCCTACATACTGTAACTACCCCCTGCATAAAATCAGTAAATATTTCAATATCCATAAATTTACCTAAAATACATAGTTAAATTCCAAAACAATATAAACCAAACACCCAAAACCACCAGTCAGCAGACCTACTTAATTAAAAACAATTAACCTTGCGATGTATGTGTATATTAAACACCACCTTGACCAATTTTACTAGCCTTTGCATCTTCTTTCATTATAGGCTTCCTTATCCAAAACTTACAAAAAATTTCTTTAATTCCCCATAGTACATGCTGCGTGCCGTACGATATCTCTGACGGTTAGCCGCAGAGTTTCGACACGGCGAGCAGCATGTACAAAGCAATAATGCAACTTTCATTTACTTTTCTTCAAGTAACAGTACATAAAGAAAAAAACTGCAACAAACTTCGAACCAAAACTGTACATCGTTTTGTGGTAAGTCATTGTCACCCTCAGATTCCCTCCTTTTCTTACGTTTCTTACCCTATTGGCCCCTCTTCTTAACCTAACACCATATTGCATCGTAGGTTTCACTTTTGACGCTCTTTTGCTTTGAGTTACCGACTTTATTCTTTAATTTAATTTAATCATCCCTCAATACGTTTATGTTTCAACAGTTTATTTCGTACTTGTAGTAATCTTTATATAATTTTTTTTTCCATGTATTCCTTTATACCTTTCCTTCCTGCTATTGTAAAAAATTTTATCTTTAAACTAAGTATTCCATGTGTTGTAGTAATCTGATGAAGGCACCAATTTGTGTCGAAACGTCATTAAACAAAGAAGTTAGAAGCACCCGCTGTAACTTATTTTAATCAGACAAAAGGACCAGAACCCAAGATAACAACCAACCATACAATCACAAGGGTCCAAGAATCCAGAAGCCTACGCGCCAACCATTCAAGGTTTTGTTTTCTCAATTTTCTTTTCATTGATCCAATTTTGACTTTTAGCTCGGTTTTTCTTATGTTTTAATGAGTGAAAATAATCGTAAAGTATATTGATTTATGATGAGAAAATTTTAGCTCAAAACTTTGTTTTTTAACGATTAATGGTTCTTTAGTTTTATGTTTTTTGTGCGGTTATGCCCGAGATAAAACTTTTGCAACGATTCGAGAGTTTTTTTTTAAGAATTTTGGTCCGTAAAAGGTGGTTTTTGCAAATTTTTTAAGTATTTTGTACGATTTTTGGGTTAAAATTAGAAATATTTGAAGGTATCTGGTTGAAAGTGACTTTGTTACGCATCAAGTTAACTGAGATTGTACTTTGACACATTAAACTTTCTTTAAAAACAATATTTTCTGAACTTAACTTAACCTATAGATTATCTATCATGTCCATAAATTTTTTCTCAGTATCCAAGTCTGTCAAGTAGCAAATTTTACAGACTTCTTATTAGTTTTAAAAAAGATAAATTTCACTAGATTTGATAATTTGTTGCCTACTTTAGTTATTTGTTCACAAATTTGAGGAAAAACCAATTATGGCAATTTTTGAAAAAAAAATCATAATTTCTTTCAATTCTTTTACAGTAACAGTAGTTTCTGATAATTTACCCTACTCAACAATTTCAGTTTCGTCTTCTTTTTCTCGATCTCCGGTTTATTCACGGTTTTTCCTTTGTCTAAAACTGTGGTCTCTTGTACCTTTTCTGACAACTCTTCAATAGTACAAGTTGGACTCTCTTCCACCGTGACCGTGGTTTGAGGTTTTATGCCTTCTTCCCCTACAGCCACATATTCGATTTCCTCCTCTTTGGCACCCTTCTTCTGCTTAATAAGGTAGTTCTTGAATCTGATATTCCGATTCTTCAGCTTTTTCCTTACCAAAAACTGTAGCGAGACTCTTTTCCAGCTTCTTCTTTTATAACAAGTGCTAATGTTTGTTCTTTTTTGAGATCCTTTTTCTTCCTTACAATTTGTTTTTTAATTACATTCGTAGGATTATCTTCCTTGATAATAACGGTCTCTTGTAACTTGTAACTTTATTTAAAGACAACATCTAGTTGTTCGCGAAACGTCATAAGAAAAGGATGAATGAACAAAAGTCGGTTTACTTTGATTATGTCATCCTTTTCTGTTAAAACTTCATAGCTTTTTAGATGCCGTTCTCTAAAGAACACCTCGTATTTGCTCAGGGAATTCCTAAGAAACATGTTGTAATATTTTGAAACCTCTTCAACTCTAACCGTTGTTTGACGATTTTTGCTTTTCTTTCTACATTAAAATTTCAGTTCTTTACTCTTTATCGCAATTCTGTTTCTTTATTACTAGTTTTGAAAACTTTTTATTTAGGTACCTGCTCATTTTTCTATTACAATGTTGTCTCTTCTCTTTGGTGTGGCAGTTTTTCAATTCATTTTCTCTTCCGCTAAGTAACCAAAAAAAAAACTAAAACAAAATTTAATGTTCTTTGGGATTGTTTATCTTCTTCCACTGCAACTAATTCCGTCTCCCTCTTGTTTTTTTTTCAAGTTATGTTTTCTCGCTTTTTTATTGTTTTTTATTATTATTATTTGTCGTATAGTTCGTTGAACGTTTTGTTCTTTCAATTCCGTTTTCATTGATCCAATTTTGACTTTTAATTCCGTTTTTATGTTTTAACGAGACTCGAGAGGTTTTTTTAAAGATTCAATACGATTTTGGGTTAAAACTAGAAATATTTGAATCTATATACATCGTCATAAAATAGAGTAGATGGTTTTTCTTAATTTCTGCGATTTCGGATTTACTTCTTTTAGTGCTTTTCCTCGTTTTTTACTTAAAATTGTTATATTTTATAGTTCATAGTTTTCTATTCTTATTACTTTATTACTTTTCTACCTCACTTGATTGACTATCTCACTCATTTGAATGAATTTTTTTTCCATACGTTTTTTTGTTTTGATCTAAAATTGGACTTTTTATTTGGTTTTTATTTTTTCGAGATAAGTTTTACGCAAAAACGAATTCTTTGAACTCTTCAAAAGAATAAGCTTCAATTTAATTTATAGTGCTATTACATTGAGAGAGTGTTGACCTACAACTAGTTTTTTAAATGAACGATACGCAATTTTTTATACAATTTTTCCCCAAACTAGAACCTAAGCAGTGGCTCTAACGAGCCAAAAATCGGTTTTTATTGAGAAAATTTTGTTTTAAAATGCGCATTCTTTTAGCAAAGGTTTTAGATTATTTTGGCCCAAAATTAGAAATATTGTAAATTTGTGCTATTACCAATTCAGTTATTTTTGTCATGTAGTTACTTTTGAAAACTTAATTTTCTTATACCCATCTCTTTTTAGCACATGTTGAGAAGATACGATAAAAATGTCAATGTCAAATTTCTAACGCCTACTTGACGACAATAATAAGTGAGTGGCTTATATATTGATCTATTTACCTATTTTTCTAGGATTCTTTACTCGGTGCTTTTGTAGTATTTATTTTATATATTTTTCTTTTTTACTTCCTTCTTTCATGTTTTTCTCTTCTAACCCTTTCTCATGTCTCGTTGAATTTTTTGTTCTTTTTTTTTTCTACAAACGTCTTAAAAATCCAACTTTAACACTCTAATGAATTGTAAAAAATTGCGTTTTAAGACACTAATGTTAAAAGTAAGCTAGGTACTTTAAGGCAGTTAAAAGTAAACTAATTTTAACACAAGTGTTAAAAGTAAACACTATCTAAACTTTAATAGAAAAAATAATTTTTAATTTGTTTGTAGAAAAAATATTTTATGTTATTTGTGTTAAAGGTGCTTTTAAGGAACTCGTGCGAACTTCTTTCACATGCAGGCCTTTTAATGCCTTTTGGCCTTTTACAACTTAATTTTATAATGTGATATTGATATTGTTTAGGTACTTTTTTTTATTACATCTATTACCTTTGCTAAGGCATATAAGCAATATTGAAACTATTAATTATTCAAATTCTACCTATAACTTACGGTGTTGTAAATTCTATAGTATCCAATACTTTAAGTATGGATATCCTACATCTAATTTGTAGTTGATTGGGATGAAATAAATAAATAAATATATAATTGCACTTTTAACACTTACATCATATAAATATAGTTATTACCTATCTAAATTATAATCTAAAGTGTTTTCCGGGCTTTAAAGCCGTGGTCCACTGGAATTTCTTCCTGACGTTTCGTCTACAGCTGCGGCAGACATTATCACAGCGATGAGGCAATAGGCGAAGTGATCTCCCGTGCTTCCCGTCATTGATTGATTAGCGATTCGACTGTGGGAAGCTCTGTGGTATCGCCAAACACCTCACAAAACTACTGCAACCCACAATAGGAAATACTGACAGCTTTATAAAAGACTCCACTCATTTCGTCGAACAACTGTATTCCTTGATTCTTTCTCCAGGAAAAATTCTAGTTAGCTTCGATGTTGTATCGCTCATCACGATGGTATCCATTAAGGAAAACCATGGAACATATTACTGCCTAACCACTACATATTTTCAATGGAAGGAGGAGTTCTACGAAAGAACTGATGGTGTAGATATGGGCAACCCCCCTTAGTCCAGTAATAGCCAACTATTTTATGGAAATGATCGAGGCCAAGGCGTTGGCACCTGCAAATAAGAGGTCAAACTGCTGGTTCCGATAAGTGGACGACACCTTTGTTATTTGTAGCCTTGGCGTGGGCGACCTTCAAAGCTTCCTCTTACACCTTAACTCTATCCACCCAAAAATTCAATTCACTATGAAGATAGAAAAGGAAGGACACCTGCCGTTTTTGAATGTCTTAGTATCAAGGAGGCCTAGTGGGAAGCTTGCGCACACCGCTTATAGAAAACCAACACCACTGACCAATATCTCAATAACGGATTGAGTCATCATCCCAGATAGAGAAGGGGAGTCATAAAGACTTTGTCCGTGAGAGCCAAGAGAATTTGTGAGCCGACTGACTTGGAACGGGAAATGAAGCATCTGATACAGCAAGCACAAGTTCGATAAGGCCGTCGGTCCAAGGAATGTAGAGCGTCAGGAAAGAACAACGGGAGAAGATGGAGAAAAGCGCGGATTGACTAGTCTACCATACATCCACAAAATAACGGACAGGATTGGCAGGCTACTGGAAGAGCACAGTGTTAAAACTGTCTTTAGGCCCAGTTGAACAATACAATAGAGCTTGAGATCGGCCAAAGACCGCAGAGATCCCCTCTCGGCACCCGGAGTTTACCGAGTTCCATACAGGTGTGGCTCGGTATACATTGGCACCACAAAACGCAGTGTCAACACGAGGATTACGGAGCACAAGAGGAGGTGCAAGCTGGGACAAACACAAAAGTCAGCAGCATGACAAACGACAGTCCTTTTCAACGAAGTGAATATCTTAAATCAATCGCAGCGTTTCTATCCGAGACTAAGGAGAGATGCCTTTGAGACCTTCAAACACGATAACAATTTCAACAGGAAGGAGGAAAGAACGATTCTAAATGCAGACTGGAAGCGAGTTCTGCGACATACTTCAAGAGCGCCGAAACCCTGCGCCACCACTAATCCCATCCCAGTTTCTCCACTACAGTGCGACTCTCCACCCCACAGTTGAATTAGTCAACGTTGGGAAGTACGGGAGATCACTTCGCTAATTGCCTCGTTGCCTTTGATAATGTCTGCTGCAGCTGTAGACGAACCGTCAGGAAGAAATTCCATTGGACCACAGCTTCAAAGCCCGGGAAACACTTAAGATTATATTTTGACCGGTCGTGAAAGCCTTCACCGTCTATCTAAATTATACTTTTAATTGTGATTTCATTATTTAAAAGTTTTTTGTGATTATTCCAGATTTTTCAGCTTTCGTTTCTTTTATTCTTATTTCTTATTGTTTTGTTATTGTTCCTACCTAATTATCCTCAATTTTTGTGCCTTATAAAACTAAAAATAATTAAAAACACTAAACCTACTGCCTACTGACTATTTTTATGTACGGTAGTACTTTATAAGAACAGTAGTAATAATTGCTTCAATTTCAGTGTTACGAGTAGTTCATAAGTAATCACGAGTAGTACCAAATAAGATAATACATAGTACACAAAACTCATTTATTTGTTTTTTGACATCTTGCTACCCTTGAAATCTTTCTTTTACCTATTTCCTTTCAGCACATGTTGAGAAATTATGATAAAAATATCAAATTTCTAACGCTTTTTGATGTCAACAAAAATGGTTTATGGAATGTAAGTTGTGTTATTTAAAGTCCTTGAAACTAGTAATAATTTTCTACTAGAATAACGTTTTTTTTTGTTAATAAAATAAATATACCTGCTCATTAATAATTGTTGTATTGCCTTTTTTTATAAGAATTGGAAAAATTGGGACGGAAGACTGCGAATTGGCAAATATTTACAAGTTAGGTTTTACGATATACTCAGATTAAAATTAACTTTTACCATAATTTTATAAACCTTAACAAAAAATAAATCTTTTGAAAAATCTGGCAAATTTTTCGGCCAAATTCTGTTGATTTTTTAAATTTTTACCTATCAATACTGGCCACAGCTTGAATTTAAAATACCACTTTATCTTTCATTGAAAATTAATTGCAGTCATAGAAAAGATTTCGTAAATAGACCGACACAGAATAGGATTTACTAATACAAACGTCGAATTGGTATCATTCTTGACTTGTTATATAATATACCATCAAATTACCAGCTTATGAATATTATAACAACTTTTTAAGTCTTTGGGATATTTCTTGCAATTTATCTTTAATTAACATTTTAGCCTAAATTTTATGCAAAATTGACGTACCCATTCAACATTTTTATCGGTGACTTCCTTGATGCTACGTAATTTTCCTCTCTGATTCGCTTAAAACTTATATTTATGGATGCTTTCTTACTTCCTAAAACCGCCAGTCTCGTCTTCTTCGACTTTCACCCTTCAGTTCTTGTAAAACGGCATATTAAAATATCGTTACCTATTCATATCATATATGAATTGCAAATTAAGTGGTGTTCTTGTTATGAGAAATAGTGCCCAATACCATCAAACATCCATTACATAGCTACACCGTTATATAAATTTTGCTTGTTTAATGTTGAGCGATAAGTAACAAAAAACTGGAGCAACCCACACGTGATATTCAAAACTTGAATTTAATGTCAATGTCACAGGTAATTTAGTCAGTGGCTTTTACTTTGCTAATATTGAATCCTGTTTTAACACAAGGAAAACGGCTGTAGATCAACGACATTATTACATTTACGTTTATCTTAAATTGGGTGTATTTAGTGCCATTTTTTGTTTGATAAAATCATTAGTGGTAATAATAATAATGAAATTTTTCTTAATTAGTCTACTTCCTGCTGTTTTGTCAGGGTATAACCGGTACCACCGTGAGCCTATATGTCAGAGGTGATAAGTGTGAAATTGAAGTATTGTGTTTTACTTTACAGGCCTATTCATCTTTTAACCGTGTGCTGCGTGATTCATATGTATTTTTTGTATAATTCAAGTCAACTGTTGAATCAATTAAATCCAAATAATATAACCGATATGAAAAGATTCTTCGATTCCCAAGATAATAATGCAAATTTAGTTATGGTTAATGGAAATGCTTTTTTGGTACCTATTTACTCATTTATTTTTGAACCTTGTAACCTTTGAAATCCTAATTTTGTTTATGCTATCAGCACGTATCAAAATCATATTTCCAACGCTTACTGGATGACAGTTAATAGTAAAGGAATAATATATAGTTTATTTCAGCTCTCATTGTGGGCTGCACAATATTAAAAAAAAATGACGTTTTGTATGGTAATGACCCAAATTAAAAACAAACACGAACCGACAGTCTTTCCATTGTGTCTGATGTGCAAATTTCGTTTCGAGAGAAATATTGCGCTAATTACAAAATTCCGTTTAAAACCCATAACCATATGCTTCGCACTAAAAAACCCCAATTGCTACCTTTTATCTCTACCTAACAGAATAACCGTGCCGAAGGTGTAATTAAGTTTTTCTTCATACTGCATTTAATTGGGAACTGTCCAATAACGTATAGTCTTTTTTTGTCATACGTGCCATCTAGTCCAAGAACGTATGGTAGCCTTGAGGGATATTAGAACAGTGGACACGCTTCAAAGGACGGGAAGAAGTAATTTATACGTATGGTTGGGATTGGTTGAGAGCTAATTTGAACAAAATTTTACTGTGTAATGTACAACAAGCTTTGTCCTTATTAGATAATATGTTTTCTTAATCCGTTTCTCCTTTGAGGTTACTTTTATATAATATGTGTCCGGTTTGGTAATAGAATGTGTTCCAGCTACATGGTGCAACCTGCTCGTGAATGCTCAGTACTGCTCGTGACCAGAATAGTAATTTGTAAAAAGAGAACTAAAAGCTATTATAAAGAAAAACACAAATAACCAGAAAGTGTAATTTCTTCCTCGAAATTTGTTAAAAGTGGCCAACTTCTAAAAGTTCTTCTCTTTAACAAAAATATCCTGGACTGGACTAGAGTAGGAAACTGGAGAATAGATGAAATTCAATACTTGATGGAACTTAAAGCTAAAAATGTGCAGAAACAAGTGGTTAAGCAATTATTAAAAATAAAATTCTGAAAGCAATCTAAAAAGTTAAAAAGGAAATAGAGGCACAGACCAGAATAGTGGTTTGTAAATAGAGACCAAAAAAAGTCTTGTAAAGAAAAACAGAAAAAACAGTATAATGTAATTTCTTCGACAAAATTTGTTAAAAGTGACTGTCTTTTAAAAGATCTTTTCTTTAACAAAATATTGTGGACTAAACTATTGTTTTCCTCAGGAGTAGACAAAGACTATTTAGACTATGAAAGGCTCTTTTGCAAAAATTTCTAATTAGACCACAAATCATTGCACAAACCAATTCGTAGTATATAATTTATGTATCTCTTTGTATTAATAATTAAGCATGTTATATGCGCTTTAAGTAATCTTAATTAAATAATAGAAACACTTTAAGAAATGAATATGCATGTGCAATACTGTTAAAGCAAATGATTTTCGTTTCGAATCAGTATGCGATGTGCATTATTGCAGAAATATGTAATCTCATTGGGCAACAGCAATCGCAAATATCTAACCGTCAACATTGAATTAGTTTTATAACTTTCGTTAACAACAATGCACACCATGTTTTCTTATTTCAATTTGTGACAAAAGGAAGTTCGGTTTCTATTTAAAACCGAGCAGGTTAAAAATTTTCCACTACAAATCCCATATAAATGTCACTTTGTACCACTTTCTTAGATATAATAAGTATTCCGTTCCTTCACTTATCTCTCGCGACAACCCCTTTTTTTTAATAATATTGACTTGCTATTTTCAAACAAAACCAACTCGAAACCAATTAAGTTTTCACATGCAAACAGTATAAACCAACAGACTTTAAGTATAAATGCGCATCATCTTAAAAACAGCACCCATGGTCTTATATAAAACTTTGTTTAGGGTCAATAGTCAAAAGTAGGTACGTATATGCCAATTGTCCAAACTTTAGATTGTTAAACAGACGGCTAACAACGTATTAAATAATTTCATGTATTATTTCCAATTCTGCTAATTATAAATAGGGGATGTTCATTTAAAAGTCTCGTCCGGTTGGCCATAAAATGACAAAAGAAAAGAATCGAAAAAACAAAAGAAAAACGAACAAAAGTTCATTTATAAGACTGTGCACGCTTGTACGGCTGGTCAAAATACAATCTAAAGTGTTTTCCGCGCTTTGAAACCGTGATCCAATGGAATTTCTTCCTGACGTTTCGTCTACAGCTGCGGCAGACATTATCAATGGCGATGAGGCAATTGGCGAAGTGATCTCCCGTCCTTCCCGACGTTGACTAATTCGACTGTAGTGAGCTCCTTGGCATTTATTCCACCGCCGGCGCCGTCGCGCTGCAATCGTTGGACTGGGGTGGGGGTAGTGGTAACACGGGGTTTTTCGTGATCCAACCGTGATCCATCAGCCCGGATTCTGATGGCCACCAAAAATTTAATCAAGGACGTGGCATCGGATGAAATGACTAATCTTGAAATACCGGGTGTCCAGCAGAACCCTGGACATAGGAGATTAACATGGGAAATCGGTTTTTGTTTTTTTGCGCCTGTACGGTTGATTTGATTGAAAAACTTCTAAGAGTAAAGTTGTAGAGCTTATAGTCAGCTATCATCCTGTAATTTTTTCAATACCTCAGTTTTGGCTGTTTTTTGGAAAAACGCCTCGAAAAGTGCAAGAATTTGAATTTGGCGCGTCACCCCCGCCATGCATGTGCAGTGTCGCCAACATAATAATTTCTTATGTCAGAACCGTCAGAGCCGAAAATATGTTGTTGATTGTTTCACGATGGTATCCGTTAAGGAAGCCATGGAACTTATTTACCAGGAATTTCCACAAGTTATTGCCAATTTGTTCCAACATTGCCTAACGCATACATATTTTCAATGGAAGGAAGATTTCTAGCAACGAACTGATGGTGTAGCTATGGGCAGCCCCTAGTAGTCCAGTCCAGTAATAGCCAACTATTTATTTTATGGAAGTTTTCGAGGACAAGGCATTGGCAACGGAAAATAAGTGGCCAAACTGCTGGTTCCGATACATGGAAGACACCTTTGTTATTTGGATCCCTCCTTCCCAACGAGAACTTAAAAACTTCTTCTTACACCTCAACTCAATCAACCCAAAAATTCAATTCACTATGGTCATAGAAAAGAAAGGACGCCTACCGTTTTTTGGATGTTTTGGTATCAAGGTGGCCGAATGGGAAGCTTGCGCACACCGTTTATAGAAAACCAACACACACTGCCCGATACCTTAATAATCATCATCCCAAACAGAAAAGGAGAGTCATAAAGACTCTGTCTGTGAGAGCCAAGAGAATTTGTGAGACGGCTGAATTGGAACGGGAAACGAAGCATCTGGTAAGAGCTTCTGGTTGGAATGGATACATCAAGCACGAGTTCAATGGGGCCGTCCGTCCAAGTAATGTAATGTAGAGCTCCAGGGCGCAACAACCGGATATGAAGAAAAGCGCTAATGGACTAGTCTACCATACATCAACAAAGTACCGGACAGGATCAGCAACTGGAATGCACAATGTTAAAACTGTCTTTAAATCCCTCTCGTACAATACAGCAGAGCTTGAGATCGGCCAAAGATCGCAGAGATCCACTATCGGCACTCGGAGTTTACCGAGTTTCATGCAGCTGTGGCTCGGTATACATTGGCACCACAAAACACAGTGTCAACACGAGGATTACGGAACACAATAGGAGTTGCAGGCTGTCAGAACGTTTTCGTTTCTTATCTCTTTCACTAGTCCTGCACTTTTTTTTACCTGTATCTAGTCCTTGGTCCTGTCTAGCCAATTTTTCCCGCTTACAGTATTTTCAGCATTCAGCTGAAAGCCCGCTGTTTACCGATGATCCTGAGGGCTCATCCTCCACTAGGTCTGTTGTCTCTATTGAAGACACAGACTGTCTCATGACTGAATCCGACGTCCTTTTTGTCTCCCTTTCCGTGTCACACACGTCCATCTTTTCTCTGCGTGTCTCATTACTTGAATTTTTCTTTCCTTGCCCAAGAGGTAACTATTCCATAAATGTGTTCTTTTCAGCGCATGGTGATGCAGGAGGCGGGCCGAAACAGCCGAGAACGGATATACCCTCGGGGATCTTCCCTATTCCAGTTCCCCGGGGCCCAGCCTTCGTTTTTCCAGTCCCGGTTTTCTCGGAAGGACTGGGACTCGCACGGAGCAACGTGGTGTCCGACCTCCGCAGCCATGCATCAATTGCCCTGATGAAGTGGCTGACTCCTGATGTGGTAAAACGGCCTTCCTTCGGCAGAGCAAGCTCACATCAGCCCCGCGTCGGCGCCGCAAGGCACTCCCAGATTGGACCCGAAACCTACCCATCTTTACCTGTCCTCAAGTTTACCCTACTGGTCCTCGGGGGGTATTTGATTTCCCTCCAACCACTCATATCTGAGAGGCCTTTCCCTATCCGCCACCTGGGGACGCGCCCTCTGGGGGTTACAGGCTTCCCCGAGGGAACTGACCTGAACTAACCTGAACTAACCTTAACATAAAAACTGTAGAACTAATCTAACCTGAGCTGACCTAAACTAAACGTAAATAGTTTAACTGAACTAACCTAACCAGTAAAACTAGAACTGGGGTAACCTGAATCAACCAAATATAACTTTGCCTAACCGATGTGAACTTCATTTAAAAATTAAAAAAAGAGCGCTTTTCCTATAATTCTCTGCTCTACTACCTAACCAAAAAAACTATGACTGAACTGACCTGAACTAACCTAAAGTAATCAAAGTTAACCTGATCTAAAATTAGAGCGGGTCCTCACGAGTCCGCTTTTCTTTTAATGCGAGAAACAGAAAATAACTGAGATGACATATGGACAAACCAGAATTATTCAGAGTCTTAATTATTATTATTCTTAATATTAAATTTTAAGTTATAATTATCGATTATGTTAAAAAAAAACTTAGCAACATTGCCTTTAGAAACGTAAAACAAACTTCATCTTTCATATGCCACTTGCTTCACCAGTCAGTCGATTAGAAACTAGAAAAAAAATGCATAATTTTAAATTATTAAAATTTTAATATACGAGTCGTTTGAAACTTAAAATATATCATAAAAGTGGAAAAACCACGAACTTTATAAATGCAAAGTGTGTTGTGGCTACAAAAGTAGAAATTGACACAACTTCAAAGTATGAATAATGTATTTCCTTACTTTCATTTTAATTTTTTTTTTACAAAGCCAGACTATCAATTTTTTTTATTTAATCGGCTAATTTGAACATAAGCTTTCTAATGATATCAAAATTAAGGCAAAAATCAAGATGACATTTTCTTTACAATCACCATTGCCAGTTTCAGGAACCGCGGACTTGGGATCGTAGATTCCTCACCACACTCTGACACTATTCAGGTCCTTTCCAAAACGGGAATGGGGTCTACCGACATACTCATCTTATAACAATTGTAAAACCGTAATTAGAATTCTTTTGGAGGACGAGGATCAAAAGCCTTGCACAAATCACAACGCATGGCTGCATATGCTACCTTACTGCTCATTCCAGTGAACACCTCCTCCAAAAGCTGAAAACTGCATCCGAGGTACCAATACCAGCTCGAAACTGTTTGTGGTTTAGAGCACTTGATTGACATTGAAGAAAGACACCATGTCCCTTTTAACGAGGTATTCAATAATTTTTAAGACTGGAGTTCAGTCACAAAAAAATACAATTTTTCCATCTTAGACTCCTTTCAAAAACTCTCATGTTTTAATGTCAAATGAGTGTCAAATGAGAGTCGTTATTCTCGAGGGTAGTGTTGGAGCCTACGAACGAAGCGAGTGGCACAAGCTGCCCGAGAGAATAACGCTCATTAAACGCGAGTAGAATACTACAATTTATCCACGATCAAGATTCCTGGTTTTCTCAAATATGGTAGGTTATAGCTGCCACAAAGCTAATTTACAATTTTAAGACCACGACCACAACTGGTTTCGCGGCGCGACGTTTAATGCGTCAGATAGTCTAGTCGCCAGTGCTTGTTGATTTCAATGCTACGAGGGTGGCCGGTAAATTACTTCATTTTATGGCATGTTTTAAATATTTTTTTAGTAAAAAGTACGTTTTTTTGTGAAAAAGAAACACTGTAACCTACATTTGCCTCAATACATCCTAATAGAATGATAATAATTTGAATGAACCAGTACTAACGACCGATTTCATGTTTAGAGCGGTTTACTTTTTGAGTTGCCAGTTGCCTACGACATGTTTCGTTTCCATGACAACTCATTATTAGCTTGTGAATAATGTTCATTGATAAAGATTAGCGTTAATCTTGAGAATGTACAAGAATAATGTGATTATTACAGTATGGTCGCGGATAAAATATTTCTTTTTCTACGACTATTGAATAACAGATTAATTATTATTTTGATGTTAAAATAGTAATAATCTCTATTACCCATTCTAAACCGTGAGTAATAATTACTCACTGCTGTGTGGACCAATAAGATCAATTTTAGGTTCAATCACCATATTAATTATAGGACCAATCGACATATTCTTTTAAGCCGATTCTACATCTGTGAAACATACAACTGTTGCTCAAATTCATTTTCTGCCCGAGAACATCCAGACCTACATAAGTGTATGTAGTTGTGCAGGCATATAGACTTAATTTTTTTGTTTTGCACAAAAATATTGACATTAAATGTCTTTTTTGACGATATTATTATTGTAATTGTGAAGTCTAAATTTGGCTTTACGTTTATTAAATGGCGCATCCGCTGTGCGTTGTCATGGAAACCGGTGGCAACAGACAGATAAACAAGCGGTTGAAACAAATCCGTCACATATGATTATTGACAATTAGTGCAAGCGTATTTTAAAACATTAACCACAATGTTGAATTCAACTTCATCTCAAGCACAGGAAATCCTCTCAAGCGATGCTGACGAAGAAATCGGGGGAACACCACCAAGTATTAAGGAAGCTGCTAAATTAACAAGACTAAACTTGCTGCCTGAAAAATCTCGCCACAAATATGAGATGGTATACTCAAATTGCATGGACTGGAGGAGCAAAAATAATGCCAGATTGTTTTCAGAAGACGTTGTGTTGGTGTATTTTCAAGAACTGTCGCAGAAATACAAATCCTCTTCCTTATGGGCGCGATACTCGATGCTGAGAAGCACACTCGCACTGAACAATGAAGTTAATATTGAAGGATATTGTAGGCTTCATGCATTTTTAAAACGCAAGTTTGAGGGATACTTTCCAAAAAAAGGCCAAAACTTTGACGGCTTTGAACATTAACAAATTTATTGAAGAAGCTCCTGATGATATACACCTTACAACAAAGGTAATTTGAATTAGTTGATGTATCTATAATTTTTTTACGAATTTAATTTGACGTTGTAATGTTTATGAATTATTGTAAATAATTCAGTTAAAAAATAAAATTCATTCAAGAACTCGTAAATTTGACAACGTTGCAATGATTTAAAAAAGTTTGTAATGTAGATCATGTGTTGATGATGACTCAACAATCCAAGTGATATCCCCTTTGGTTCTCCAGATATGTCTAAGGGACCATCGACTATGAATCGCCCTGTATAGTATGGTCGTAGAAAAAGTATGATATTTGACTCGCATATAATGGCTGTTACTCACTCGATATATTACTACACTCGCCTTCGGCTCGTGTAGCAAACTTTATCTTCGTGAGTAATAGCCAGCATTATATGCTCATTAAATAATATACTATTATATTTTCTTTTTCTACGTGTTAATATGATATGATTATGATAATACTGTTACGATTCGCAGCAACGCCGCATGCGAGGCGGGGCAACGCGTGTGGTTGGTGGAGCTTCGCGACCTATCCGCGCTGCGTCATGGCTGACACGAGTGATTTATTGCTCGCTTTAATCTAGAAGGCAGTTGTTTACAACCTTTTTTTTATGTGAGATTATTCAAGAATTCTTATAAAGAGGTTTCTAGGTTTTTCTGTAATTTTAGGATTGTATATAAAAGGCGCATAGAGCGCGCAGGATAAGAGTAGTCTTATTTTAAGCGAGCTATAAGTAAGCTAAAGTTACGAAGCGATAATAGAAGGTTATAAAGTGTTAAGTAGTGAGCTATTTAGTAGTCGAATTGTAGTCGTGTGTATTTGTGGAGTAAATAAATACTGTTTTCGTGTTAAATCGTTACACTGGAATTATTGAACCCCGAGTTCGCAACAATTGGTGTCAGAAGTGCGATTCCAGTGGGAATTTGAGGACTAATATTGCTGAACTGTGAGTGCTTCATTGCCGGACCTTACGTGTTTATCCCAGTGACCAGAAGCCAGCAAAAAAATATCAATCCTTTCATTAGTGAGATTGGTTCTAGACGCTTTTCAAAACTTATATTTTTTTTTTCAAACGGACTAAAAGCACGTCATTTGTTTTCTCCATACGCACACCTAAAGTGGGCTTCCTAATCCTGAGACCAAAAAAGTAGCAAAAAAGTCCTAGGCAGTAAAAGTCAAAAGTTACCGCTACTGTCATAGTGGCGCGTATATATACGATGTTCATTCACCAAAATTATTTGAACAGAGCGCTCAGAGCGCTCGAGAGCACCACCTGAAACCGTTATTAGTCGAAATCGCATAGTTCGAGTTGTGATTTTTATTAATTTAGTATTGAGAATAATGCTACAAATTTTTAGTTTACCATAATTTACCTAAACCACCTAAACCATTGGTTATGATTTAATACCATTAAAACCATTGAACATTGAACACCACCGTTCTAACACCACTCACTCAATATACACCACTAATTGGGTAAGTACCTAAACCCGCTTAAAGAGGCTGAGAGAAAATTGCAAAACTGAATCACTCTGAAATAGACTTCTTATTTCCTGAATGCTTGAAAAAAAAATAGTATATGTTACTCGGAGTAAAAGGTCTTTTTGTGCTTCGCCCACTTGCAGGCAGGGATGGGTAAATAAGTCAATTAGGATAAAAAATTTAAATAAATGTAGATAATTAAGAATGACAGTAATGACAATTCGGAACGTCAGTATTGGCATTTAAGAATCTAGTGTCAATGAGTGACAAATGACACCGATTTTTTTTTATAATCATATCGTTATTTCAAATTTCAAAATTAATAGCGTTTTCACTGGGAAGACTAGCTCTCACTGAGTGTATTTCTCTCCTTTGCCAATCCAAGCTAAATATAAAGACGGAAACGCTCTCGGTGCGCACTAGTGCAGCCAGTTCAAAGTGCTTGATTTCAATTAACAGACTGTGGTTTATAAAATTTAAATAAAGTAATTTTGCTAGCTCTAGCCCCCTGCACCTGGTATGCGACAGCGACAGGCAAATAAATACATTGTCATTGTCAGTCTAAATAGGTTCCAGAGACTTCCAGAGGAACAATAACAACGCTACTGTTGGGACTGGTCAGAGAAATGATAGGTTGAGAATTCAGTTTAGAAGAAATGTATGGTAATTGTAAAGCAAATAACCTGAAAAAGTCATTAATCCATTAAAAAAAATTTCTATTTTTGTACTTTCTCTGCGCACCTGTAAAAAATAATTATCTACGCGTAGAAAAATATTTGTTTACTAGTTAATTATCTACGCTCCCATCCCTGCTTGCAGGCCTGAGCTTCGCTTCGGCCGTCAATCTCTGGGCTCAGCACGAAAACACCCACTTTTACTCCTAGTGACATAATCTACTATTAAATGCTTCTTGCTCGTTACTCACTTCTTTTTTATTATTTCTGTGTCAAATAAGTTTTGTTAATGACTAACAATTTCAAACTGCATATCGTTCTTGTATAATGTTAGTCCTGAGTAATTACTTTATTTCTTTGTTATTTATATGCAAACTATGTATGTTGTAATTAAATATGAATGATTGTTTGTTACGGACTTAAACTTGAAATACCAAAGGAATGCTTTAAATATATGGTTTAGTCACTTTCCTCGTAAAGAAAAAAACAACGTCGTTCGAAATCTCCCCTCATATAGCAAAAGCATACATAATTGCATAACTTTGGGTTTTTATTATTGGATTATGGGCATATTACGCATTATTTATGTAGATGAATACAAAACACAAACAGAGAAATTCAAAGAAATCGTTCAGACCAAGAACGTGAAAGTTTTTCTGCAAATGTGCATCGTGGCCATTGTTTACTAAACGAGTTTCACCTAAAATCCGTTTTAAAGCCACATTCGAGTTTAAACGACATGCCAAATATAAAGAATTTACAGATAGTTGAAGAAGGAGATTGTTGTACGCGACAAAATATATTATTGTTCTTCTTCATAACGCCGCTTTGAAAAAAAAAATCTGAAAAAGTCTATATACTATTAATTTTTAATACTTCGCGCCCTTTTGTATAAATATAGGATATATATTGCAGGTGTAGGACTTGAAATGATATTTTTGAAAAGACCACCGTTTCGATCCTGTGTTGGATGTTCCTCAGGGCTTTTTCAGCGAGTGAAGATTAATACACGCATAAAATATATGTTCTTTCACATTGAACATATACGATTTGTAAATTAAACAACTCAACTATCTTCACTCGCTGAAGAAGCCCTGATGAGGAACAACCAATAAAGGATTGAAACGTTGACCCAAAAGTGTGAAGCATTTCAAGTCCGACACCTGCAATATATATCCTGTAGTATTAATTTTATTAATCTTGCGGTTTGTGTTAGCTAAGTATAAAGGATTTTTATTTCCGCTATGATTAATTACGTATGAAATGCGAGAAACTGGGTGATGTTAAGTAGTCCAGAAACGTTTATTGTGGTAGATTAAGAACTGTTCCGACTGCATTAAAGTTTAATTGACTTTGAAAGTCACGCGGTAAATCATTGCTAGGTATTAAAATTGAATTTAGGGTAATAATCCATTTTGGGTGCATCTCTCGGGGCCTCCTGAAGATCGAAATCAACAAATTTTGTGTTTAAAGGAAAAAACGAGATAATTATTGCCTTTATAATGAACTCGAAATTTGTGTTTTTGTATAATAATATATGCAAAAAGTATGCTAGACCTAATTGCTTCTGTTCAACTACCCACACTATGATATAAACTAGGGTGTGGTGCGTTAACATCTACGTGTACTGAATCGAAATTTGCATTCAGTTTTGACCAAATTGCCGATTTCCAATGCTAACTGGGACAGATTTAACTTATTATTTAAGGCGGATGATTCAAGCCAAACCACTTTTCTTATAGGTCAGCTGTTGCCGCCACTTCTGCTTCTTGCAAATAATTTGCCATTCTGGTTTACGACATGAGTCTACTTGTAGGTATACCTAATAATGGATATACCTACTATTACATTATAATAATTGTTGAAATTTGGCACATTGGAACGATAGGTGGGAACCTTACAATTATCTCTTCGTCTGTGTTTTGTTTATGACTCATAAACTTCCTCAGGTCTAGAAAATATTAAGTGTAACACGCAAGTTCAGTTACCTTATTAAGATCAGAACTACGGTTTTCCATAGTTCAGAACGTTCATTAAAATTAAAATTGACAAACATTAATAAACTAAGGATCGAAAAATCGTCTATTGCCAAGATTTGGTCCTGAAGTAGCATTTTTCTTGATGGCAATAATTTGGCAAAAATTTTGGTAGACAATACATTTTTTTGACTGGTTAAAATTACCGAATATTTACTGGATAAAATGTTTACTTCAATGCAGTTAATTTGTGACCTTTTTAACCAGAATTATAGCTAAAACTTATGATAGCCAAAAAGACTACAAAATTTGGAAATAATAGCTGATTTATGTAGCCACGGAATATTGATATAAGATAGCCATAAAGTAGCAACTATAACCAAACACCAAAGCTTATTTAAAAACTTATTAACCTTAAACAAAATCGAATTCTACTCCAGGAACTCCAGAAACCGTTATCATTCTTCTATAACTTTCATCAACATGGGTAAGAGGAAGTAACTATAAATACCTATTCCACTAGAATTTCACAAATCGATTAACCCAAATGTTTTTTGCACAATGTTGTCACGTCAATTTATTAGTCACAGGTTTCGTTTATAACCTTATTATGCTAGGTATTTCATATAGGTAAGTGTATGATCTACTACGGAATTGGTAATAAATAAAACTGAAAGTTTAAAACTCAAAAACCAAAAATTTAAATAATTATTTAACTTTTATATTTATTATTTACTTTATAATTCAAAGTTTTTGTAACAAAACTGACTTTACATTTTATTTCGTTGAGGGCCGTCAGAGGGCGTAAAATAAACGACATGGCCGACATAGCTATTTTTTTGGCCACTGATTGGTTTATATGACGGAACCTTTTTGGCATCTTTTTTAACCAAATAGTCGCCGAATTTAACGAGGATTACAGAACAAACGCCAAATTATGGCTTAGAATGCTACTTGGGAACTTCGTATGTCATCGTTGGTGTCACTAATTGTGCTAATTCCGTGAAAATGACAAAATACCCAGGTAGCACACTACGTCGTATGGACGTCCAAATGACGACATGAAATTGAGCCAAAAGACGTCCAAATGACGGCTACATGTCACATCCACAAGACGTCCATTTGTTGACGTCGGTCTGACGTCTGCGTTTAGACATCTTCCGACGTCCATTTATTGAAGTCTCTACATATTTAATATATCAAGCCTTGTATTTTATCATAAAAAAAATCATTATATATATTAAACATGTTTTATTGGAATACTGATGGTTAGCAGGTAGAGCTTCACGAGACCGAGACCGAGAATTACATACTCTCGGTCTCGCATTTATAATTAAGTCTCGGTCTTGTACATCGAGACCGAGACCGAGACTCGCGTAATCTCGGTCTAGGTCTCGTAGTAGCAACTCGAGTCTCGGTCTCTCTCTCGAAAAAAAAGGTAGTATCTCGAGAAATCTTATTATGTTTGAATTGCATATTCAATTTTTTTCTGAATTATTGAGTTATTATGCACAGTTTTCAGGGAAATTTTCGTTTTTTTGTATGAAAGTTTACTTAAAATCAAAATTTGAAATTATTGAAGGTTCCACTTTCCATTGTAGAATCAGGTTAGTTCAGGTTAGTTTAATGTAATACTGTTTCTTGACTGACCGAGACTCTCGAGAGTCTCCATTGGCGAAATCGGTCTTGGTCTCGCTTTCGCAGATCAAGACCGAGATCGAGGACAAGACAGTCTCGGTCTCGAAGTCGATATTAAAGTATCTGTTTCTATATCTGTCTCGGTCTCATACGAGACTTATCTCGTGGTCTCGTGAAGCTCTATTAGCAAGGTTAAATCAAATAATACTCTTCTTTATCAGAACATTGACAACGTTTCGACTATTTATTTAGTTTTTCTCAGAGCTGTAACGCAAGAAAATCTATGTGTAACGAATCTCTAGGCTCGACATATAATAGAAATATATCTTCTTCATGCTTTCCCTCATCTTAAATAAGAATGTATTTCTATTATATGCTAAACATATTAAAGATATATCAGTATAGGTGCCTAGATACCTACCTACTAGTCAGAAGTCTGAGCAGAAAGAATGATTAGATTATCTTGATCGTTATAATATGATGACCATCCTTGGTCGTCCACTGGACGTACATCTGTTGCTGCCCATTGGACGCCAAAAAGTTGACGTCTCCGAGACGTCCTGCTTAGGTCAGTTGACGTATTGACCAAAAATGACTTAAAACCGACGTCCAGAAGACGTCCAACTGGTCAGTTGTGCTACCTGGATATTGGGCCTTTGTTACAACGAAAGAGACAGGCTTATATAAATATGTCGATACTATATTTACCACAAGTGGTGTCGCTATGCCTGGGTCTAGTAGTATAAAGTCACTGGAGGGAAACAATAGAGAACTGTAGTTTCTTCGCCATTATATTCAGAATCCAAGCAGCCGTTTACTTGCGGTATTATTTTTCTCTTCAACACTGCAATTTGTTTTTCTTTTTTTACAAAAATCGTGTACCCATCAAGCACCTTTCTGGTGGGCCACTTGGCTTATTTCAATAAGTCGACGTCCACCGTTCTTTATTTTAAAATCCTGAAGATAATAACTTGATTTTAACTCTCGTTTTAACCTTAAGCCAATTAATTAATTTTTTTAAAGAGTTTTGCAAAGTTTTGTGTAAAAAAAAATAACTGCAACCGGCAAAAACGGCAACACCCCTGCCAGTTTATTACTTATGAGGAGAATATATTTGTTTCAACGTTTTAGGAATTCATTTTGTTTAATTGTACTCGCCAGTTATGATGTGTCTTCACAACACATCCATATATTAGGTGGATTTCGCTCCCTTCAAAAGCATCAAATAAACCCAAGCATTTCCATTTCCATGTTTCCTAACCTAAACAACCCAGGTAGCACAACTGACCAGTTGGACGCCTGGTGGACGTCGGTTTTAAGTCATTTTTGGTCAATACGTCGACAATTGACCTAAGCAGGACGCCTCGGAGACGTCAAATTTTTGGCGTCCAATGGACAGCAACAGATGGACGTCCAGTGGACGACCAAGATTGGTCATCATATTATAACGATCAGGATAAACTAATCATTTTTTTCTGCTCAGACTTCTAACTAGTAGGTATCTAGGTACCTACTGATGTATCTTTAATATGTTTAGCCTATAATAGTAATACATGCTTATCTAAAATAATGGCAAGTCTTTTCCATCGATTATTGTCTAACTAAATTCATATATGATAAATAGAAAAGTGTAAACACTACAAGGATTTAAGATATCAGAATTCTAAACAAAAATGAAACACGTGTGAGACGTACCACTGGTGGAAACAGAAGTCTTAATATCTGCTTCCATGAGGTAGGTACTCAATCGTTTTTACTTTTTGTTTATTATTGTGAAATGTTAAATCCTTGTATAGTGTTTACACTTTCGTATTTATCTTATATATGAATTCAGTTAGATAATGCTTGACGGAAAAGACTTGCGTTTCATCTTCTTAAATAAGCATTTATTTCTATTATATGCGGAGCCTAGCGATTTGTTACACATAGCTTTTCTTGCGTTTCAGTTCTGAGGAAGACTAAATAAATAGTCGCGAAACGTTGGCAATGTTCTGATAAAGAAGAGTAATATTTGATCTAACCCTGCTACTGCTAACCACCAGTAATCCAATAAAACATGTTTAAAAGATGTAATTATTTTTTTTATGATTAAATGCGAGGCTTGATATATTAAATATGTAGAGACGTCAACAAATGGACGTCTTGTGGGTGTGACATGTAGCCGTCATTTGGACGTCTTTTGGCTCAATCTCATGTCGTCATTTGGACGTCCATGCGACGTAGTGTGCTACCTGGGAAGCAGCGGCCGTTGATCATTAACGACATTATACAAGAAGGGTACATTTCCAGCAAGGGTAACAAGCAGCGTTATGCCTGAAAATTAGGCAAATTAAAGGCAGAAGGTAACTTGTAGTTAAATATAGCTCAAAATTATTCAATCAAACATGAAACCTGATGATCAAGGTCAAGTTTTAAGTTACGTCTGATATTTTAAAAGGGTTGGTCCGCCATATTGCTTGGTGGGTCCATGGTGAAACGACGCAATTCTGAAATGGTCATTTCCCAAAAAACCTTTGAACCCAATTTTGGGTTTTTATCCGGCTTTTTTTCCCATCTTTTTCTGAAAGCACCCGGCAGTTTCAACATTTAAGGTTAGATTTTAGATTAGAATTAAATAAATCCAAATTCTGGTTGGCTTTTTGATAAACTAAACACTGGTGAATTGATCAAAAGCTTCAAGCTGCATAAACCCACAAATTATTGCTTAATTGGTAAGAGTTAGGCGTATTGAAAAAGTTAAATCTAGAGGTTATAATGGAATAAACCCGGAATTTTCCCGGATGTGTGCAGGGAATAAACCCTCAAAAATGAAAAAACCGGGTGAAAACCCATCTCTAGTTTTTTTGATAAACTAACCAGTGATGTAAAGGCAGAAATGTTTCAAACGGAAATTTTCCGAAATCGGTAATTTTCCTGAAAAATTTCCTTCCTTGGAATAGAAATTTTCTGCATTTGTCACAAGTCGATGTCATTATTGTCAATCCGCAATCAAATGCCTTTCTTTTAGAGATGGGTTTTCACCCGGCTTTTTCATTTTTGAGGGTTTATTCCCTGCACACATGCGGGAAAATTCCGGGTTTATTCCATTATAACCTCTAAATTTAAATTTTTCAATACGCTTAACTCTTACCAATTAAGCAATAATTAGTTGGTTTGTGCAGCTTGAAGCTTTTCATCAATAGACCAGTGTTTAGTTTATCAAAAAACAAACCAGAATCTGGGTTTATTGAATTGTAATCTAAAATCTAACCTTAAATCTTGAAACTGCCGGGTACTTTCAAGAAAAAATGGGAAAAAACCCGGGTAAAAACCCTAAATTGGGATTAAAAGTTTTTTGGGAATTTTCCCTTCGCCCATCTATACTTTCTTTTATTTAACTTAACCGTCAAATGTGAACGTTTGGATAGCAGGTGTAGAATACTTCACTTTTTTGAAATTCCCTTTTTCCTGGCAATTTCAAAAAAGTGAAGTAGCTTCTTGTCCTACACCTGCTATCCAAACGTTCACATTAATAAATAAAGGACGCTAAGCACAGATAATGTTAACCGTCAAAGTTTTCCTGGATTTTTTAATACAATTATGATTATATTAACAATTCTAGCTTTGGGGCGCCACAATTTACAAACAAAATGTAAGTATTTCCTAAACTAAAAATGCTTTTAGCCGAATATTGAAAAGTTACATTTCACACATTAAACACATTTCAAAATACTACAAATTTTTAATTCCAAATGTTATCCATTGTTGCAAAATTTGGCTCATAGCGTTAGAGAAAATTTCTATTATTTGCTTAACGGTAACACTATCATCTATGTGATTTTCTTGTTTCCTGATAGAAGAGTTATTGTGGGGCTCATCACTAACTCTCGAATTAAAATGACTGATCCTTTCAAGAGGCGATCTATTTTCTGTAGATGTTGGGGTCGTTCTCACATATTCCATATTCGCTTCACTGCGAGGGTAATTTAAAATACTAGAGTTTTCCTCCTCCAGGTAATTTAAATCACTAGAGGTCCCCACCAGGGATCCATGTCGCGCAGTGTCCCCACAGCCGCTAATAATCGGTGGTCGTTGCGTGGGAGCGGCCGTGGTCGCGGCTGCCGTGTTGCCCACGCCGCCATGTTGCCGACGCCGCCATGTTGCCGACGCCGCCGTGTCTGCGGAGATTCGACTACGTGGTTGTTCTAAGTCCAACGTATTTCCGTGCGCCAAATCTCTTTTACCACGCTGCAAGAGGGACTCAACTCTTGGAAACGATATATCTATTTCGTTGTCCTTTTGGTCGCTAATTATGGGGGCAAAAGGCCGAGAATTAATCCGTGGCGTTTCATCTTTGTACCGAAAAAATACTTCCATGGTATTGCCAAACGGATATAATTAATAAATGCTAATTTAAATGAAATCACATTTAATATTTTGGGGGTGCCAGAAAGGTTTGACTATCTAACACAAAACCTGCAAAACGCCTTAAAACTACTGCAAAACTAATCGAATAGTAATTAATTAAGAATAAAATTAAAAAAAGACAACTTTCAGTTTTCTTAGGAATCTGAAATAAAATAGCGGCGGACGTAAACTTTTCGCGATAAGCTCAGTGGTCCACGGAAACGTGCTTGAGGGGTACACGATTTCTTACTAACATTGAAAAAAACAACAACAAAAAAAACTAAACTAACGACGCCGTGTAGAAGAGAACAGAATTCTGCCAGGTCGCTGGGATTCTCTATATTATGGTCAGTAAAAAACTACTATAATATACTAAAAGTTTCAACTTCTACAACTACTCTACAAATACTTAATTGCCGGTAGTCTCCTATTTAGGAAAAGAGCAGAGGTGGGTCGACACTATATGGCACAACCGAAAAAACAATCCACGAAACTTTTCGTAGGCGGGCAATAAGCGGTTTGATTGTTTTGGCACTAATTAAAAAATTCAAATAATTAGCGCGGCGGACTAAAAGGGGATTCAAAAGGGGGAAAAAATTACGAATTGGCGATAATCAGAACGGGGGGCCAAGGACTGACTTTTTTCTCGCGGTAAAATTTGAACTTTTTCGCCTTCCCGGTTAAATCGTCGTTTTTTGATCGTAACTCTACCGAGTTCAAAAACAGTCTCTCTTTAGGTCATAACTCTAGCGAGTTCAAAACGCGTCTCTCTCTCTCTCTCTCGAGTTTCGAAGATCCTCTCTACCAACCTCTCGGTACTTCTCAAGCCCGAAAAGGTACTGCAGAAGAAATCGATACCACCCTGACCAGTGGCGACTATATGGCGCTTCGGACAGCGCGGGCATAAATTTAAAAAATGAGCATTTCTGGAAAATCTGCTGGTAGAAGGAAAATGAAAATGTGATCATTGGACAGAATAAATGATGCTCTTTAAAATGACACCTCACATGGCATAGTTTAATTGACAATTAAAGCTTTTTATTTAAATTGACCGTTAATTTCCTGACCCAGTCAATTAAGACATAAATTGCTCGAATTTGGATTCAAAGGATAAGAAATTAAAAGCTCTATCTGATAAGAGAATAAGATTTTAATTTCAATTAACGATATTCGCTAAATCGGTTTAATTACTAAACTATTGTTCGGGTCACGTACAGGTCTGAAATTCTTTTAAGGAGGCATAAATCATGCATTGCCGGTTAAAGAGGAAGGACAATTGTAGGGTTTAATGTTTTATGGCCGGAATTCCCAAGAAATTGTTAAAGTGCATGTCCAAAAACTAACAAAAGAAATACTCTCCCACGAAAATTAAAAATATTGCAAATTGCAACCATATGTGCATTTGGGCTTCATGGGGCTGGTTTATTCAGGAAACCGAAAAACAAAAAACTTCCATAAGTTGAAGCTTAAAAGCTTCGAAAAATTTCTTACAGAGTTGCCATCTACAACACATGAACTCGTATGTATAACCTCATTCACTTATTTTTGGCATCTCGTTACCTTTGAAACTTTAATTTTTTTATACCTATCTCTTTTCGGCACATGTTGAGAAGATGCGATAAAAATTTCCAACGCCTACTTGACGGCAATAATAAGTGAGTGGCATACGGACAACCCAGCTGATAGCTGCCAGCGGCGTCCTCTTTCCCAAGGACGGTAAACAGTACAGGACGGTCCACTGCCATTTAAACAACATGAGCCCAAAAGACGTCAGCTTAGTGCGGACTTGGGAGCGATACTGACGTCATTATTTCCCGAGCCCCGTGCGCTCTGAGACTATTCCCGTCATCTGTTTTCTGAATAAGAATGTAAGGACGGATATAGTCACAGGGCGCTCTAGAGGGGTCACCCGAAAACGCTGTGAATGTGAATATTTGATTTGACATCTCGATGATTATTCGCGGGCGCGGGTTATTCGTTTTTTTTATGATCGTATTCTAATTTTTGAATCTTTCCCTTGTTGTTGTGATTGTGTCGATTGGGTTGTGATTTAGTAAACATACGAGTACACAATACCTGGTCAGATTTGTGCTGCTCCTGAATGTAAAAGCAACAAACTAAAGTAGAAGAAAGAAGGCAGACAAAGATCCTTTCATTTTTTCACAAAAAGAAAAGATGCTCTTTCACTTAAAATAAGAAACAAGTGGATTCACCTTTACCAGCGAACTGATACATTCAATCCAGGCACCTCGGCAATATGCCTTGCTCTTTGCATTTTACTGCAAATGATTATGAAAGAGACTTTCATAATTAACTTTTGGATAAGTAAGTATTACATTCAGTATTAAGTACTTAGGCGGCTGGCTCTTGCTCTAAAGCAACCAGCAATTAGCAACGCACCACGAGCAATATTTATTGCACGCCGCTTTTACATTGAATTATGACGACTCGAGAGACGCAAGATACCAAAATTTAAATAAATTGTTAATTGAATAGATTCTGTTATCAAGTGTTTTCTGTGCTGGGTCCATGAGGTTTGCAGGCTGATATAAACAAAGAAGTCAGCAGTAGCAGACCACTCTTTCGGAAAGTCGCGATATCCTTTTCAACGAAGTGCAGTATCCGACACTAACTAATGAAGCCACTGAGATCTTCAAGCACGAGAACAACATTATTCAAAATATTCAGAAAATCTTTTCTAGTGGCATTATGTATTTGTAGCAGTATTATCAATACTAATCAATACTAACTTATCTAGACATCAAGACAATGTGACGGTACATTAATATGCTAAGTATAAGTGTAAGTATTCCAAACTCGTAGTTGCTTATGGAGTATTGAATATTGTTGCTTGCAACCCGGTCTGCATGAAAAAGTAATAAACCTACCTTTGAAATCATAACTATTTGTATTATTACTAGTTTATAGACCATTTCATACTTATCAACACTTCTAGAATATTATTTAAACCAATACAGGATAAACAGAAGCACAGCATATGTAAAAAAACTATGCGTCCACGGAATAAACTCTTAATGATATATCTCACCAGAGCACTAATGTGACGTCACGCCGCGGGTACAGAAAAAGAGGGAATTGGGCCGTCCTGTCAGTCTAGCGTCCTTGCTCTTTCCTTCCTTGTCAAAGACTTAACCTAACCCCAATTTCGGTCTCTGTCGCCGTTCTTTCCTTTGCAGTTTGTTTTGTAAACAAAATTCTATTTTTTTATTAATAAAAGGGTTTATAACGTATTGTATATATTCTTCGCCTGCTTAAAAGAGCACAGTACATCAGTAACCCCAGTATCCCCGTATATTTTAGTTCCAGAAATCATGGAAGAAAATCAAGAAGAAGAAAAATCCAAAGTGCCTCCTTCAGGGGTTCGAGAAGAGGCATTCCTCAGCAAATTCTGGAGGTCTATCAACGTTAACGCTCAAGCGGACGTCCAAGATATGGTTAAGAGTTATGAGAAACTCAACACTTATAATTACATTGAATTTGCAAGGATTTGGCAAGCCAACCATTTCACATTAATATTTGCGTAAGTTGAGAGTGAGGTTGAGGCAGTGAGGAGTAGCATAGATGTTCAGATTTCATTGAGGGGTACGTTGCCTCCCTATAAGTAAAACATATTTCCTTTCTTTTCTTCTTGATGTCCTCTTTCACCTCCCACCATTGGAAGTTACATAGGTGCAATATATTCGGAGATAGACCCCTTCGGAAGTTGATTCTTAGGCACTTTTAGAGTGGCGGTTTTGGACCATTTTTAAAAAAACCTCTTTAGAGGTTAATTTAATTCGAATTGAGTATGTTACATGCTTAGAATATTGCAAGCATGCCATTCCGATCAAAATAAGCAAAAACATTTTTTGGGGAAATTTTGAGTTGTTGATAGGTTGATTTTGAGTTGCTGCTAGGTTGACTTGAGTTGTTGATAGGTGTAGAGTTAATAGAGTTATTCAACATTAAGTTATTTTATCATGTTAAGTATTGCCAACCTTCTAGATTAGAAACAAAACATTTTTTTAATACTGTTACTATAAATATTTGTATTTTTGCGTTATCAACACCTGGTTATCATAAAGATGAATCTCATAATAATTAATAATGCTAACAAAATTCAAATCATACACCCAGTTGTGTAAAATTACTTCAACTTTTTAACTTACCCCCACAAATAAGATGTGACCAACTAGTTCCACGTTCCAAGTCACTAGTTGAATGGGGTTCAAATTAAAAGGCAACATTACTTGTATGCCTGTAGTCAATCTGGTTTTATTGCAGTATTTACAATTTGTTACATTTGAAGTTAATAGTAATGACAAAGTAAATATCTATAATATACTAATAGCACCATCAGAGAGATTGAAAGCATTATTGAAGTAGAACAAAATCCTATTAACACATAAACTTTGACCAGCTTTAATGTAAAAGTAGTCATTAAAAACTGTAGGAGAAACTCTAAAGTAAAGGTTCTATTTGTTGTCCAGTATTGTGCAATTTTGGAGCAATTTTTTTCTGTTTCTTTGGTTCATTGTTTGACAAAAAATATATGAAAGAAGCATTTTGTATAAACTGAAATTCCTAGAATTTAGAGCAATCAGTTCGAAATATTCCAGTCAATCCCAAAACAATTTCAAACTAACTGGAATCCCAGTCAGTTCAGTTTCAATGGTGCTTGTTATAGTGCTTATCTTGTATTTCCATAATGTTTGGAGTTACAACTGGATAACAGAGTACACACTGAGAGGAAGACTACTTGGGGCAAAATGTGCACAAAAAGCTGTTAACACAATGTGCATCCTCCCCAAATAAATAGAATTTGGGGAGGTATGTGTTCACAATTTTGAATAGTAGTCTCCCTCTTGAGATACACTCTAGTAACCTTATTGAGAAGACATTACTTAATTTAAAGATCTTAATTGTTTATCAAAAGAAACACAATTGTAACCTGTAGGGACGTAGTAGTATTACCATTTTTTAAAGAGACGCCAATTACTAGTACCTACTTAGAGTTGTATATTAAACAATCCAGTGTATCTACCTATTTATATTCTATTCATGTGAAAAATATGTCTGATTGGCTGGAAGATAAACAGAGGAACACAGTTTAATTAAAGTTGTAGAGGAACACAGTTTACTTTAAAAACTCTAAAGTTGTCTGTTATTTCCTGCACGAGCAAGTGAAATCGAAAATTTCTAATGTCAAAGCTAAATATAATAACTCCAACTTTTTCATTACATGAGGCACTTTAAAGCCGACCACTTTATGCACGCCAGCAAGCATTAGTGACATTTTTTCAAGCAAAAAATATGAGTGTGTGTGCACAAATTGCTTGTCGACTTGAACTCGCCTATAATTTACATCTCTAACGAGTTGACATTAAAGTTAGCAAGATTTTTTTGGTTCTAGGAACCTGACCCATGCAAAAATGATTAAGATGTTTTGCGGAGTGCTGTTCAACGCAGTCAAGAGTCACCTGTTTGGCGAGAATAAGTCCTATGCGCGAATAGGGGCTTTCTATTTTTTATATGGATTGTACTACAAACAGCCCATAAGGTAAGCAAATGTGGTAAATTTTGTTGCTATAAGTAGGAACAACCTGCTGCGTATTGTCCACCGTCGCTAAGATCAAACGATGTTCCGCAACTTTGGTAAAGCACTCTCCTCCCCATACATGAAGTAGTTTTAATCCAACAGTGTATAGTTTTAGAGTCCCTTATACAGACTTATCGAGTTAAGCAGCGACAATGCATAAATATATTAATATTAAGCGTTCCTATCCACTGTATTCAAAAATAACTATGAGCCTTGTTCTCATCACAAATTGAAGATGGATAAAGGGAGTATGGACGCACTTCGGGTTTTTGACATAAAGCATGCATCGTGGCATAAGCCTTAAACGTCAATGCTATATAAATTTGTTTTTTTTTCTCGCTTTTGCATTCCAGTTTCTTTGGGAATTAAAGCTGTCGCTTATCTGTAGAGTCTCGCTAGTTCCAACTAATTAGTTCTGTCTTCAAATAGAAAGCAAGAATCGTCGTGATACGGTTTTCCTGCCATATCTCCTTCTTACCTGCGACTCGACCTGCGATCCAAAAGCAAGTCGTCTGACACTTCCGGCAGAGTATCGCAATCGCGTATCAGATGGAAAGGCGGCTCTTCCTTTTCACCTCCATTTTGGATATTGTCCTCCTCTCATCCGAGGTGTTCTCGTCAGTGAACCTTGTTCTGTGATCCGACCCATGGCTCTCTTCGCACAATCAAGAGGTCATTTGCCCTCACTCTGGTTCTACTTGTATCTCCATGAACATCTTGGTCTGAATCATGTCCCAGTATCTATATCGTCGAGTAACCACGAGACCTACGAGTCGTGTGGTTTCCAACGTTTCGTGTTATTGCGACTGCTTAAACCAAAGAGGTAAGCCTCTTCTGACTTTCCTGGAATGGTAATCCTTCAACGAATTCTCTTCAACTCAGGGTTCTTAAGTTTGACATAGCTTATGTCCCAAGCAAGCTTTTTAACATCATGAACTCAGAAATAGCAAGTGACATTTCTATTAAGTTCAACCGAATTACCTTTCAATGCCCGCTTTATCTCCACACACTCTTAAATTACGCCCGGTATCAAGATTTACCTCGTGCAACTGCGCTTCCGTTTAAGGCATTACTACAGGAACGCAGTATTTGTGTCACCATTTTGTCCACAAACCAAAAGAAGCATAATTAAACCACATATATAATATGTTCCACTTTTTTCTGCATCTCGTTAGCCTTGGAAATTTGACATATTTCACCCAGTATATATAACGGACACTGACAGTGATTGATAAATGGGTTTAAGGTTATGGATATTGTTTACACTTAAGCCTACATAGATGCCAGACTCTACCAATTATTCCAGGTTTTAAGGCAACTAATTTATTCATAGTTCTTAAGTCTGGAGATTCTCTATGTGGTTTTATTGATTAATTTAATTATTGAACTTTGACGGTTATTAGCAATACATTGATATAACAGACTTCTCTTCACTTTTCGCAAGTTTTCATTCAATTCCAAAACTCTAAGCTTATTGTCATTCATCATCATACCTATAATATATACTAAGGTATTAAAATTCGTGAGCCTTATTCTTTTTACATATATTGAGCATTCCAAAAAGTGAAATTTTACAGTTTTACAATTTACCTTTACTTAATAACATTATTTACATCATATAAATAATAAAAAATAATAAGCTATAGCTATATTATGTTTAACAGTAACATTCTGAGGAAAAAATCAAGAAACTACAATAATTTATTCTGTAAAAAGTAAAAAGTGTAAAACTTTTTTTTTTGTCTTTTTATTACTGGTGTCACATGGTCTGCTTCATCCTTGTCGAGGGCGTATTCTTATATAACGATTTGTACAGTTCTAGTAGGTACTCACCTAAAAATAAAGTACATCTAAAAGTATATTGAAAACTCATCTATTTAATAAATTAGATTCAATAATTTCCTTTGTTTATCTCAAACTGAAAGTGCTACTAAATATTTTTATCTTTACCAAGCAACCAGAATATGCACGATCTTTATCACATTTGGTAGAGTAGTTCTTGGTGGAGTACTTGGAGTACTCCTATACAATTTGTTATTTACAGAACTGAGGTTCTAGTAGGTATATAATAGCGCAGTGGCACTGAGTGAACATGATGATCTCTTTTGTAAACCCAAGCGAAATATGTACTCGTATATGAAAAATTAGGCTTTTACAAAATAATTAATGAATACCTGGTAATAAGTAATTTCATCGTCATAAGTATTAGTGTTAGTAGCTTTCTATTCCAGGAAATCTTCTAGACGTGAGTCGCTTTGCAGCTAATCATCGCGGGTCAGGAGACCTTTAGGTTTTCTGGATGAGCGTCTACTGCTACTCAAAATGTCTTCTTCTATGATTTTCCTTTTCGCCTGGCGCACTTTTTGTAATGTTTGCGTCTCAAGGTTTCACGCCTGACGTTCAGCCCTTCAATAGTTGGCAGCTGGAAAGTGAATTTGTGCAAGGGCCGAGGAGCGTCCAAAACTGACATGTGAATTGTAGTACTGTCGTGTAGACGTTTTCGGGGGTCGGGGGTGCTGGTATCTACCTAGGTTATTTTGCTTTGCATATCCTGGTTAATAAAATTATTATTGTTGTATTAAAAACAAAATAAATATAGTACATAATACTTTTATACTTAAACCATTAACAGCTTATGAATGAAGACATTCAGTAGCATTTCCAGTCCTCAAATAGATCCTACAGCTAATGCAAGAAAAAATTATACTTGTATGCGTACTTACCTCAAAAATATTGCAAATCCTTTTTTGGAAAGCTCTTTTTTTATAAATTCTCGAATTTTCTTGTCGATTATTTTGGGCATTTTAGAATTCTGATACTCTTTAATCCACTTAAAATGTTGTTACACGTATTGAAAACTGACAACGACGCAAATTCAATTTGACAAAATCTTAAAGCTTATTGGAGACAATTGCGACTAAAAATATCAATTAGTAATTAGTTTGACTGTATTGGTTAAAAAAAAACATGTCAAGCGATCTTATTGGCCAGCTTTCAAATTGCCGATTTTAGATATCACCTTCCAATTCTGTATTTACCGTATCTGCTTTGACGACAAGTAAACGACAATTGCCATCGATGTTATACAGGGTAAATTCCATGGCAATGTAAGATGCAGAAAATAATTGAATATGAATACTCTGTTCAGCGAAGGTTGAGTATGACGTCACATTCTTCGTCTCATTTCATTAGAAAACGATCGCCAAAAACCAAGCGTATTATTAGTTCTTATTAACCATAAAACCACCAGCTAAAGTCAGTTTGACACTTAACGTCAAAATGTCGTCAAAATTTAGAAATTCTGGATTAATCGTCACCTGCAAAAGAGTGTAAAATTTTGTGAAATGGTTACAAAATGTCTTGGCGCTACGGTGAAAATGAACAAATTTTGATATTAAGACTATTTTCATCGAGAAAAAGTGGCACGAAAAACATTATTACCAGTAGATGCAGTGTTCGAGATAAGTTTCTATTTGATGTATTTTCGAAGACTAATAGCGTTTTTCACTGGGAAAACTAGTGCGCACTGAGTGTATTTCTATCCTTTGTCAATTCGTTCAAAATATAAAGACAGAAATACACTTAGTGCGCACTAGTGCAGCCTGTGAAAAACGCTATAAATACCATATTTTTTACCAGATCAACTGACATTTTATCAGAGACAGAGGTTTTCTTTTGTATGACGTTACAGTTTATGACGTAATATTTAACCCTCGCTGAACAGATTATACTTATATAACATACTGAACATTTCTTTTTTACATTGGCGGCCTTGCACTGCAAAAAGAGGTGGTTGAAACACAATACCCTGTACATTGCAATTTCTGCACATGCCAAAACTTGAGCGCCCTTCTGAAATTCGCAAAGTTAGCCCACGTGCTCCTGTACGTTTGAGGCCGAAACACTTGGTGCGAGATTCGTCACATCCAATGTTGCCGATACTTTTACGAGTTACTCCAGTTACTACACGCAGATATATCTGATGGAAAAATATTCGCTAGGGAAGTATATGTAATTCTAACTACATAATTACTGCTTAAATTCGAGAATTGGCAGCAACACGCGCATCGTGCATCGAGTACTGGCCCCCACTTTTTGGCATCAAGGTCAGCAAGGATAGTCCAGTACATTATAGACGTATTTGATTTAAACCAAAGTACGATAACTTAATTAATCAACGATCCCGAAATGCGTTTTAAAATGTACTGCGTATTTATTAAACTTTAATTAGGGTTATTTTCTACACCAACAAAATAAATTTGTTGCTATAACATTCTCTCACCGATAGAGTGGTCCCTTGGCCATCGGAACATTATACCTCACAAGAAACAAAACCATTGAAATTTGGCAGGTGCTTCTCCACTATTCTTCGCACTTCGTTTGCAGCTGGTATCCAAAAATATAAATTATCGAGTTGGCTGTGAGTTTAAATCTCAGCTATAATTATAGTTGTAACACATGCTTTAGACTAAATTGTTCGATGGCTGACGGTTAAACCTTGGATGGTATAATTTCGTTTCAAAGTTCTCTGACTCTATACAATCTAAAGTGTCTTCCGGACTTTGAAGCCGTGGTCCAATGGAATTTCTTCCTGACGTTTCGTCTGCAGCTGTGATAGATATTATCAAAGGCGATGAGGCAATGGGCAAAGTGATCTCCCGTGCTTCCCGACGTTGACTGATTCGACTGTGGTGAGCTCCGTGGTATTTACTCCCCCTCGTCGCGCTGCAGTGGAAGGACTAGGATGTGGGTAGTGGTGGCGCGGGGTTCTAGCGCACTTGAAGTATGTCGTAGAACTCATTTCCAGTCTGCATTTAGAAACGTAATTTCCTCCTTCCTCTTGAAATTGATTCGTGACCTTCGGAGAGAGCGTGCTCTGTTACTGCTGACTTTTGAGTTTGTCCCAGCCTTCAACTCCTGTTGTGTTCCGTTACCGTCGTGTTGACACTGCGTTGGTGGTGCCAATGTATACCGAGCCACAGCTGCATGGAACTCGGTAAACTCCGAGTGCCGATAGAGGATCTCTGCGGTCTTTGGCTGATCTCACGCTCCGTTGTATTGTGCGAGTGGGTTTAAAGACAGTTTTAACATTGTGCTTTTCCAGTAGTCTGCCGATCCTGTCTGTTACTTTGTGGATGTATGGTAGACTTGCTTTTTCTTCATCTTCTCCCGTTGTTCCTTCCTGGCGCTCTACATTCCTTAGACGGACAACCAAAGGCTCTTTCCAGATGCTTCATTTCATATTCCAATTCAGCCGGCTCACAAATTCTCTTGGCTCTCGCACACAGGGTCTTTATGACTCCCCTTTTCTGTCAGGGATGAAGATTTCCGTTATTGAGGTGTCGGTCGGTGTGTATTTAGTTTTCTATAAACGGTGTGCGGAAGCTTCCCATTCGGCCTCCTTGATACAAAAACATCCAAAAACTGTCTTTTCTTTTGTAATAACAAAGGTTTCGTCCACGTATCGGAACCAGCACTTTGGCTTCTTATTTGGCTTTGCCAACGCCTTAGCCTGTAAAATTTCCATAAAATAGTTGGCTATTACTGGAGTAAGGGGGCTGCCCATAGCTACACCATCAGTTTGTTCGTAGAAATCTTCCTCCCATTGAAAATATGTAGTGGTTAGGCAGTGCTGGAACAACTTGGCAATATCTTGTGGAAATTCCTGTTAATATGCCCCATGGCTTCCTTAATAGGTACCATCGTGAAGAGCGTAACAACGTCGAAACTAACGAGAATTTCTCCTGGAGAAAGAGTCAAAGAATGCGGTTTTTTGACGAAATGAGTGGAGTCATTTATAAAGCTATCAGTATTTCCTATTTAGATTGCAGCACTTTTTTGGGATGTTTCGCGATTTCGTAGGTCGGGCTTCCTATGGTGCTCATGATGGGTCTCAGTGGCACATCCGGTTTGTGGATCTTTGGCAAACCGTACAGCCTTAGTGGCAAGGCTTCTGATGTTTTAAGCTTAGTCATTTTGGATCACGAGTTGCGAATACTTCTTGTAGGTGGTGGGATCTAACAGTGTTCTGATTTTTCCTTCGTAATCCGATGTTGACATTACTACTGTTGCGTTTCCTTTATCTGCTGGTAAAATGAGAATATGCTTGTCTTCGTTGAAGGCTTTCATAGCTTTCCTTTCTGCAAAGGTGAGATTACTTTTTGGTGCTTTTTTTTTGCCAAGGGTAATTATATTTCAAAAAATATCGAGGTATTAGATTTGAAAAAAAAACGAATCTACTCGGACGACCAAATAAAAAGTTCTGGTAGTTTTTGTAACAAGATACTGAATAACTTACCACTTGACCAAGGCGGATAGACGCCGTTTCTCCATCAAGTCTCACTTAGAAGCAAGTCCAGAGTAAATTTCATTAAAATCCATTGTAACGTTCGGTATATATTGGAAAAAAACAAATATGTTTCCAAGAATATTGACCTTTTTTTTAATGGTTTACTTAATGGATTTCAATTCCTTCATACTTAATGGATTTCAAATCGTTTACATTTTTAATCATGTTCTTAAGGGACATTCTGTATAACGGAGTGTTAAATTTTATTAATCCACTATGAGCTGATTGGATTATTGTAAATATTTTGTCTTATTCTAAAAAATGCAACGTATCTAATGTAATTAATTGTTTAAGACTTTTAACATTGTAGGAAATTGTGCCAAATTCGTATTACCTTAGACGAGTTCATAAAACTGAAGGACTTGATGAAAGAGATGTCCGCCTTAGGTCAATACGACGCAGTATACATTTACTCAAAATTGCGATGTGATGAAGCGTTTGACTATGTTGCTTCGCCCAGAACCAAAGGTTAGTTGTTTTTCTTGTTTTTTTTTTCGATTGTAGTCTATCGTCAATTATCTTTGCATTTGAGAAGTTGGAATTAATGCTACGAGTGTTTGGCGTCCCAATAAACTAAATAGTAGGTGAATTAGCGGGATGGGGACAAATAACGACAATTCAGCTTTTATCAATTGCCAACGTTTCGACCATATATTGTGGTCTTTATCAAGGCTGTAAAGACAAGAAACATCGATCAGTTTATGGCCAGCGGCATGACTAACTTAGAATTACAATTACAAATTTATATAGATTAGAAAAATACAGATTAGAAAAAATAAAATAAAAATAATAATTTAATTTACAAGATTTAAGAAATTTACACGCAAAACAACAATTTCTTAAATCTTGTAAATTAAATTATTATTTTTATTTTATTTTTTCTAATCTGTATTTTTCTAATCTATATAAATTTGTAATTGTAATTCTAAGTTAGTCATGCCGCTGGCCATAAACTGATCGATGTTTCTTGTCTTTACAGCCTTGATAAAGACCACAATATATGGTCGCAACGTTGGCAATTGATAAAAGCTGAATTGTCGTTATTTGTCCCCATCCCGCTAATTCACCTACTATGTTGGAATTAATAGTGATTTAGTCCCAGGTAGCATTTGTTTTAAACAGGTTTTTAAATGTTTTGTTGTAATAAACTTACGCACGTAAGGTTAGAACCATAAAATCGCATTTTGTGATGGTTAGAAGGGGTTGTGATAACGAGAAATATAAGTAAAATAATATAAGAGAACTAACTTGCTAGGTTTGATCCAACTGAGAGTTAACCCAAAAAAAAACAGAACACGTCCCGAAGTGTTACATGATGATTTTATGTTACCGATGTTAAAAATTCATAGACAACCTTTTGACCTATTGATTGCAGACCTGGTACAATACCTATTGGTTCATATCGAACTATTTGCTTCCAAAGTTACTTTTATTAAAGTTGTAATTAAATATATCTCTATTAGTATTGCCAATCTGGCCCGATACGAACTTTCAAATTGACTGGATCCTCACAACTCGGCGACCCGCTCTGGATTCGTTGGAAAAAATTGAGAATCTGTTTAATGATCCGGCTTATCTTACCTTGAAGAACACCTGCCAGAACTATAACGCGAAACTGGTTGAATATTCTGGTAAGAAAATTTGTTATTTAGTATCTCAATTTATTGCAATGCTTTAGCTGGGATATAATGATTTTTCCTAAGCAGTTGTTTTAACGTTTTATTTATTGAAATAACGTTTTATTTATTGAGTGGTGGCTCTAGAGCGCTCTGAAAGTATTCCCATCCTCTGTTTTCTGAATAGAAATTCAAGGATGGCAGCAGTTAGGCAAACGCAGAAAAACGGATAAAATTTTCCAACTATCAATAACCAAATAGTGTGACTCCGACATGTTTGAGACGACCAGTACGAATATATGACCAAAATGACTGATGACTTTTCAGACCTTTTTTTTTTAATCTAGTTTTTTTCTACTTTGAGTTGGATTTGGGTTTGAACGGAGTATAAATACTTCACTCTGGAACCGGACGCAACAGGTGTTAATTCACAAAGATCCGGAAACCCTTGATTCAGTACTATAACTGCCTAACTCTTTAAAGTTATTTAATTCAATAAGGATACAAACTCTTATTGTGTTTGCAATTTACCAAACGCAATTTCTGCTATATTTGCCATTTTACACAGACACATGGCTGAGATTTCAGACCGTTTATTGTGTTGTCACAATACAATTTCCAGAAAAACATCCAGGCTTGAAGCCTTTTAAGTCCACATTGCTTGAAGACATATCGGGAATCCATGACGAGATAAGTGGGTCTTCATCGTCAGTTCAAAGAGATCAAAGCTATGATGCGTCAAGCAGTGTCCTCAGAACCAGACAGAGAATTCGACAGAAGGCCATGAGCTCGCAGAACGCCCAATACAGGGGGTCTAAAGAAATAATTACCGCTATAGACTTAAAAACTGAAGATAGAGAATAATGATAAAAGAGAAAGGTAGGACTGTTAGTTAATAAGTTATTTTTTATTAATAATTAAACTATTTTTTTGATTTTTTTTTCTTATTTAATGTTAATACACGTATTGAGTAGTAGATTTTTGAGGTTTGCGGCTTTGATAGCATTTTTAGCTTATGTTTTCTTAATAAAAATGTAACTACTCTGAAAGCGCAAATCATCACAAAAGCACATCACAAGAGTGTGAAGAGTTATTTTCGTACGTGCTGCACGCTAATTTTTTTACGACTGCCTTGAAAATCAACAAATGCGCACTACTAACTACCGTTGAAATCGCATATTGCAAACGGTGTGCAAAAAGTGCGCATTATTGTGCACGCTCTCATACAGACGCGTGTGCAAAGTCCATTTTGCACACCTGATTGCTTTTCACACGCCTTGCATATATTTTATAATACCAATTATCATTTATGAAGCAAAATCTCAGTCATAGAAAAAGTAGTGTGCAACACGTACGAAAATCATTCATCACATTCTTGTGACATTGTATCACTCGCCTACGGCACGTGTACAAACCGTCGCACTCGTGCGAAAAGCGCAATTTTCGACACTAGTTGCACAATATACTATTTTTTCTAATTTTGACATATAAAATGGCACTTTTCGATACTGATGACAGTGACGTAACGTCCTAGTTTTCGTAACTAGTTACGAAAAAGGGCTTTTCGCCGACTTAATGTCCAACCACAGACTTTACCACAACTGCGTATCTCTTTAATGGAGGAATATCAAGCGATTCCTCAAGAATAACTAGGCTTGTACAATCCATGCCACGAAGGTTACAAGCTGTTATTAACGCAAGAGGTGGACATACACGTTATTAAGTTGTTTTTCTTTGATAAGTAAAGATTTTCCCTTCTGTTAAATTGGCTACTAAAACATTAAAAGGTTGTTTAGTAAAAAACGGATTAAAACAATGTTTTATTTAAAAAGAGGTAATTCTTAAAGAAACAGAGATTTTGAGTTGATCCAAAAAACCGAATTGCTACGAATACTTCAAAGACTTCATCATACTCCGTTGAACTCAAAATGGTCTCCTCAATTTTTCCACAGGGTGCTTTACACTTTTGACAAAAATCTACTTTTTGATTGGGCCCGGTATATAATCTACCAGGCGAAAAACATTAAGTACTAAAGTGCCTCCAAATAATGTCAGTACATTTGCCTACATACTGGAGTAAACCGCACTAAAATCTGACTAAAAATAAAAAATTTATGAAATATCAAACTTAGACAAAAATTTAAGGTGGCGGAATTGTGTGCCTGTGAGTGTAGTAGTTGCATCATTTTTTTTTAATTTGGAGAGTATTGTGGTAAATTGCCTAAGGATAAACTAACTTCCGTATGTTCCTTTTATCTTACAATTCATAAAGAAGTGATTGCAGGACATTAAACGGCGTAAAACCTCTTCTAAAATTTCCAATAGCAAACAATCTAGGAGATACCTTGACGGAGACATTAGAACAAAATTAGAAATTGTGGTAACAACTCCCATGATAACATCAGAGGCTGAACGATGTTTCTTAACCCAAAAACGAATTAATGTATTGAAAAAAAAATCTCCGAAGTAGAAAATTTTAATAAAAAAGTGATAACAAAATTCGCGAATAAAAACACGCAAAAGCAAAAAGAGGGGTGCAGAACACCCAAAAGAAAAAGCCACAAGCCGCCACTGGTACCCGTTGACCACTTGAAAAAAAAACTCTATTTAATGTATATAAAGTACTTCCTTTATTTATTTGGTGAACAAAACTTTAATTTTATCCTTAATAACTATATTGTATATATATATATATATATCTATTATGCTTAACTAAAGTAATGTTTATTACTACATTTTTACAACTACTATAAGTAAAACAAAACATTTTTTATACAAACCCAACGTGCCCTCAGACTACGACTGTAAAACTTTTTTGTCAAACTTAGAATGATTCTTAATAAATATAAGCTTAAGCAATTTATAGGAAATAAACCACATTTTGCGCGCGATAGCATATTAAGTAGTAAAATATTATATACCCAATGTTTAAGCAATAGTACAAATAGAGGATGTTCATTTAAAAACGTCATTTGCTGACATTAGATGACCTTTTCTAATGAACACCCCATACTTATTGTCATTACCATATATAATATAATGCTTTCTATCACCCTAGAGAAATATGATTTTACCCCGTACCAAAGCAGTAATTACATACCAAAAACCAATAAGACGCCTTAACAAAATTTGAAGCTCCCTAAAGCAGAAAATTCAATAAAATATTCGCACAGCCCTTGAACGTTTGTACTTTTACAAATTATTTTATTGAATCTTTAATTTTTTTAAGACTTAACAGTAAGAATGAAATCACAGCCTCAGTTGCAAAACTTTAAGGATCAGACTTCATTTTACCATTTTGCACTCAGCCTACATTATTTATTGTTAAGGCTTAAAACGTTTAGCAGAATTTCTTTGTAGATTTTTAGCCAAAAGGGACACAACTTTGTGGAGTTTTGCTTGTTTAAAGAGATTCGATTTGTGGAAACAAATGATGGGTTTCGTGTAATTATAAATCTTCGCGTGGCAAGTTAAGTAAATGTTGATTATAAGAGATAATATAATTGAGGGCAGAAATAACACGAAAACAACAATACTTAAATGTCGGCTCCTATTACAGAAAAACCACTTTCCCATTATTGAATTTATTGTTAGCCGAAAATATCTACATCATATTTACAAGATGGTTGTTATCACAGTCTCATTATCCAAAAGTACTGATGTCACGCTATTATTTTGTGCTTTGCACACGTTTGTCTATTAAGTTTCGAGAATTTACATGAGTCGCGGCTACGTGACCAACCGTCAAGGGTTCAAAATCCGGCAGATCTACAAAGGAATGTTAGTTAAACGCACAGGTTGACTCAGGAATTTGTTCCGGTCACTGCCCAGATGCACACAATGGATGACTCAAAAAGTGTATTTCAGACTGTTGCCTCATATTGTACAAGAACCAAATTAATAGCATGACGATCACTTACTTACGTTTCAGTCAAAATAAAAGATCTTACAAGTGTTTTGATGATGGCAAGTTGCAGCTCTCCCTTTTAGTATGATGCTGTAAAAGTTATTAATCTATCGAAGTAGACGACTTGAATAAAGTGTGAAAGCTGCAGAACTTGGAAATATGTTGACACAATTTTTCGTGTCAAGGTACGCAGTTTTTCTTTATTCTCGATTCTCGAACCTCTGCTGGTAGATTCGCTCCCGATGTTGCGGATCGAACACGTGTTTGATGTCCCTCTCGACTTTGAGCGCTCTGTCCCTAAATCTGCTTCTATCGCGGGCATACATTTCCCATGGTCCTTTCCTGGCCGCCTGGTAGGCATACGACCATTTGATCATGGGGTGTATTTCGCACAGTTTGTCTTCCGTTGCAAATGAAACCTGAAATGTTATTAGAGCATGGAGAAAGGAAGTTTTGAATAGAACAGCTTTGGACAAGTTGCAGCAGGGTTTTTCTTAACTCACTTAACAATTTTAGAATTATTTTACAGAAAAATAACAAAATATTATTCCAAATAAGGGTAGATGGAAAATTATACAGGGTGAAAGGAAAACTTGATTGCTTTTGCAACCTTATGATTCAGTAAGTAGGTCGAATCCATGGGGAAACTTTAGAAAGTTAAAAGTCTAAAGATCACTTTAACATTATATTACATCACAAGTTTACACCTTATCTAAGATTTAAACTCTAGGTTTGTCCTATTATCTGTCATTTAACTTTAATGGAGTTTCAAACTTGAGATGTAAAAGTGGTCCTAAGTGATCACTTAGCTTTATATTAATAGCCATCACCCTCGATTTACTATTAAATGTATGAACAAGAAGTTAATCAGAAAACTCAAAGTATTTTCATGTGTAGGGTCAATGACCATACATACATCGTCCACCAGTAGGTGTTTATTTAACTCTGAGAAAGAAATGTTAAATATGAATATCTTAATAATTAAGTGTAGTTCTTCTTTATTATTAATTGTCAACAACTTTTCCATTCAACATTTTTTGCTCAGAGTTAAATGAAAACCTAGTGGCTTAATTATAACCAATAACATTGTGCACAGCTATGCAAATAATACTGTTTAAAATTGAACCAGACTTTTAACATTAACCTTTCTTAGTCTGTTTTTCCATAATGATGTAACAATAACAACAATTGAGTATTGGTTTATAAGAAGTGTTGATTTCTAGAAATGTTCAGTCAAGTGTGAAGGTTATTGTAACGGTATCGTTATCGCCAAGCAACCATATTAGGGCGATATTAAAATTATTCCATGTAATATCTCTGAGAATGGTGTTCACGAGTATTTGATAATATTTTCCAAGGCAAAACTCAATTCAATTAAGTATTTTAACTATCTAAAAAATCTCAACATAAATATCCTTGAAATAGAAATATCTAATTATGGTTACTTTCTCCTGCATTGTCATGCTTACCAGCAGATTCTATTGTTTGGAAGCCTTTTCGTTCCTTTTTAAGTATCTAATGATCAAGTTTAAAAGTACATAGCTGTTCATTTGTATTGAAATCCTATACCGGGTGTCCAGCAGAACCCTGGACATAGGAGATTAACATGGGAAATCGGTTTTTATTTTTTTGCGCCTGTACGGTTGATTTGATTGAAAAACTTTTAAGGGTAAAGTTGTAGAGTTTATAGTCAGTTATCATCCTGTAATTTTTTCAATACCACAGTTTTGGCTATTTTTTGGAAAAAACGCCTCGAAAAGTGCAAAAATTTGAATTTGGCGCGTCACCCCCACCATGCATGTGCAGTGTCGCCAACATAATAATTTCTTATGTCAGACTCAGAGCTCATTTTCCTTTCTTATTTATTTTGAGGGACTATCATGTAGTAATTAACGTGATTATGCAGAGAAAATTAACTGAAAACCTGACGATAATGTTCTTAAATTATAGGTAAGTAAAAGTTACGTTTATAATTATCATAATTAGTAAAAGGAAAATCATTCCAATTTGTGTATGGCTGGTTGTCTAATTCATTTTAGTTTAGCAATACGACAACCACGATGACATGGACATGACAATTTGTCTCTTGTCACCAATTAAGGGTGTTCGTTGTTGTTGTTATTGAGGTGAATTCATCTATCTCCAAATGTTTTACTTCAAAAGTGTCTATTTTGCAGTGGTGTGTGACGCGAGGCCCCATCCTGCATGTAAAAAAAACCCTTGCTAAGTGCTGGACTCTACTATGACAGACAAAATCTCATTGGAAAACCAAATACAGCGCGCCCCAAAATGCCAATCCACACATTGACAACTTCTCGACGTTGGTCTCGGTTGTCCTGCACTGTATGTGGATTTTAGAGAGTCCAAACTCATTCATTTTGTTGATTTGAGGGACCCATTAATCCAAATTAACATTCATTGGTGGAACAAATGTTTATAGCAAATAAGCAAGACCAGTAAGCAGATAGCGATGGATGTTTGATCTGCTAAGACCAGTTTCTTTCATGTTTTATCTATGTATCTGGAGACTATAGTGCCTGTGAAAAAGCTCTTTTCAGTGACAACAAATCTTGCCAAACTGGCCACAAACAACTTGAAAAACTGGCCAAAAATTGGTTTCATTCCAATCGATTGCTGCTGAATGCAAGACACAGAGGATGGTGTGACGCCCCATCTTGCATGTAAAAAACCCGTTCTAATGGCTGGATGGCTTCTACAGCAGGCAAAATGTGATTGCGAAGCATATTACCCGATTTGTTGGCGTTCAAACTGCAATCAATGAAAAATGGACCTATAACATGGCGCCCCAAAATGCCGATCCACACGTTACAGTTGCTCGACGTTGGTCCTGATTGTCATGCACTATATGTGGGTTTTGGAGTGCCCAAATCCGATCATTTTGTTGATTTGAAGAGCCAGTCAATCCAAATTAGTATTCATCCGTGAAACAAATGTTTCTAACAAATCTTGGGGCCGCAATAATTTTTTCGGTTAGGATTTCACAAAACTCCATTGGGGGGAAAAGGTGGGTCGGTACGAGTTGTTGATGGTTCTCTTGTTTGTAGCTTTCAAAACCTTCTTTTTGCAGATAATTATGGATAGTCGATCTACTAAGTCCAGTTTCTTGGCCAATCTGTCGAATACTCTTGGAAGGATCATCGTTTACTGTAGCAAGAACAACAAGTTTTGCCACATTTTCATCCTCTGGAGCCGCACCAGCTTGAAGTCGTCGCTTTCGCTCACAGGAACATATCGGCTTAATACTCCCAGTTTCCTCAAAACGAGCAACCACTGCCTGAAGTGAACTGCATGCTGGTATTGGTTGTTCAGGAAACAATGCAACAATGTTGTCTCGAATTTGAGCAAAGGAATTACCACCCCAGTATTGTTTTAAAACAAGTTTCCTCTCCTCAAAATTCATAACTAATGAAACATTTAAATAAGAAATAATAAAAATAAAATTTTACACTGTATCAACGAAATGGTTCCTAATTTCCTTACTTTTAATATCAATAAATACAATGTTTCTGTATACATTACATTTTTATTTCGGGGAAATCGTGTGTGAAAAGGTGGATGCAACAAGTATGCAATCTATACATAAATTTCTTAACAGAAGAAATTAACAAGTGGACATGAAAAAGAAATGTAACATAAATTTAGGTAATAACACAGATAACAACAATTATTCCTATAAAAACACTATCACCTTTATTAAGATTCAATTCAATTCAATTCAAATTTATTCATGTTTACAATCACCAAAACAGCAATGTACATACCTCAAAAATAGAATAGTCTACAAATTAAATTTAAATAAATTCAGTCCAGATGTCATTATTTACTTAATACTAAAAGCTTACAGTCAACATCCTAAAATAGACTATACAGAGAGAAGAAACAAAAATTAATAATTTTGATTAAAATACTTAAAATACTCTTCATCACAATAAAAAACATTGACCATTAAAATTTGCTTAATTTCTTTTCGGAAACTATCCACTGTCAAGGCTTTAATTTTTATGGGCAGTTGAAATATTTTACCGTCCAGTAGCCAGGACCATTCTGGCACCTTCTCAAACGACAATATGAGGTTATTAAACTTTTTCGGCCTCTAGTAAGGTACGCATGCATGTCCTCGTGAGCAGAACACAGATACATGTTATTTTTCACAAACAGCAAATTCTCCAATATAAACATGGAGGACAGGATTAGTATGCCTAGCTCTCTGAAGTGCGCTCTGCAGTCATCCCTGTAGCCCAGGCCAGCCAACAATCTGACTGCTCTTCTCTGAAGCCCGAACAAACGCTTAGCCCTCGAGGCGTGGCCCCAAACAGCATAAGAGAGCCATGCATGAGAAGATGCAAAGTAAGCCGATCTAAGTACCGTACGAGATATCCTATCTGAAAGCTGACATAGCAGGTACAAACTTGTATTGAGTCTTGAAGCCAAGTTATCAGTGTGTAAATCCCATTTGGCGCTCTCATCCACAAGAACCCCAAGAAATTTAACCTGGGATACGTGGTCATTTACGGTTCCAATCTCCCTCAATGCAAACACCATCCTCTGTGCCTTGCATTCAGCAGCAATCGATTGGAATGAAACCAATTTTTGGCCAGTTTTTCAAGTTGTTTGTGGCCAGTTTGGCAAGATTTGTTGTCACTGAAAAGAGTTTTTTTCACAGGCACTATAGTCTCCAGATACATAGATAAAACATGAAAGAAACTGGTCTTAGCAGATCAAAAATCCATCGCTATCTGCTTACTGGTCTTGCTTGTTTCCTATAAACATTTGTTCCTCCAATGAATGTTAATTTGGATTAATGGGTCCCTCAAATCAACAAAATGAATGAGTTTGGACTCTCTAAAATCCACATACAGTGCAGGACAACCGAGACCAAAGTCGAGAAGTTGTCAATGTGTGGATTGGCATTTTGGGGCGCGCTGTATTTGGTTTTCCAATGAGATTTTGTCTGTCATAGAAGAGTCCAGCACTTAGCAAGGGTTTTTTACATGCAGGATGGGGCCTCGCGTCACACAGCACTGCAAAATAGACACTTTTGAAGCAAAACATTTGGAGATAGATGAATTCACCTCAATAACAACAACAACGAACCCCCTTAATTGGTGACAAGAGACAAATTGTCATGTCATCGTGGTTGTCGTATTGCTAAACTAAAATGAATTAGACAACCAGCCATACACAAATTGGAATGATTTTCCTTTTACTAATTATGATAATTATAAACGTAACTTTTACTTACCTATAATTTAAGAACATTATCGTCAGGTTTTCAGTTAATTTTCTCTGCATAATCACGTTAATTACTACATGACAGTCCCTCAAAATAAATAAGAAAGGAAAATCGGCTCCGAGTCTGACATAAGAAATTATTATGTTGGCGACACTGCACATGCATGGTGGGGGTGACGCGCCAAATTCAAATTTTTGCACTTTTCGAGGCGTTTTTCCAAAAAATAGCCAAAACTGTGGTATTGAAAAAATTACAGGATGATAACTGACTATAAACTCTACAACTTTACTCTTAAAAGTTTTTCAATCAAATCAACCGTACAGGCGCAAAAAAATAAAAACCGATTTCCCATGTTAATCTCCTATGTCCAGGGTTCTGCTGGACACCCGGTATACTCTCAGCAATCATCAACACCAAAATCGATCCATTTAAATTTTACTTTTAGTTTTAAGAGACATTTAAAATTGTTTGTTTTACATTTGAATTTAGCTTGTTTTTTAACAAGTAAAAGAGATTTTTATCAAGATTTTTAATGAGATCAATGTATTTCAAGCTTGTACCCCACCTGTGGGGTCAGAATGAACAAGGCAGTATGCAACTTGTTTAATCTGGAATTCTATCAGAATTAGAATCTAACATGAGGCCTAAATTAAATATAATTAAAATGCTATCACCATGAAATACTAAATTGCTTGTTTAGAAAATGCAGTGTATACTGAACTACACTATGTTTAACATAGGGGCCAAACATATTATTGTTAGTGGAAAGGTGAAATATGTCACAGTAAAAAACCTAAGGCACATGCTTTCTTCAGAAAAAAACTCATAGAGGAAAGCACAGATATCAGTATCCTTGGTTTCTGCGTTCAGCATTTATCTACTGAGTGTTGACTTTAGTATGTATTTTGGTTATCTTAAATGAAAATAGCAACATAGCGTAACAAAAGGATATTATTAAGTACCTATTTAAGTAAAAAGTTCATATCAAAAACTAAGTTTTCAATATTATCTCAAGAACAAACAAAGATAATTTTGAACAAGGGTTTATAGATAAGGATAAACCTGAATAAGGCTTAATTATTATAGGTAGATATTAGCAGGACAATAACTGCTAAACTGATATTGTGCTAGGGAAAAGGCGAGAAAAAAGGGGAATTTTCAGATAATATTTCTATGAATTCTACACTATGTTTGAGATAAGAAGGACCAGCAAGGGGAATTCAAAAATGGGGTTTTTGAATTCAAGTTTTGTTTAGAATAATATTTAAGTAATAACATATCACCTGAAAGTCACCTTTTTTCGAGACTTTTCTAATTTAACAATTTTTGCTAATTTAACAGTCTTCTTAACTCCAGCCGTTTCGGAGATGGCAATACTGCACGCACTTAAAAAAGACACCCTGTATATCTGACATACAGGGTGTCCCATAAGCAAATGATAAAAAAAGGTATCTATTGCAACATTTTCTGATATTTTTCTCATACTGATGCGATTAAACTTTCATTAAGAACAGGTGCTTGGTTCCCCTGGTATTGATGGGCAAAGTTTTTGAAAAAAAAAAGGTAGTTTTTTTCACTAGAAAAAAACTTTAGATACTAATCTAAAGGACCTTATGATGGATTTTAATGAAATTTACTGAGGGCTTGTTTGTTAAGTAAGACACATTTTTTGATATAGAAATGACTCCATCTATTTCAAATCTGATACCTTGACATTCACAAAAAAAAACATTTTATGTAAATTTGCTATTTAACAAAGTTAGACATTTAATGGTTATAGCAGTTTACACAATTAACAATTTTTTAAATCAATATTAAGTGTCAAGAAAATCTGTGACTGATAGAATTTGACTTAATATGACATAAACCAGGACATAAAATTATATATTGTGTGTACTACGATCTTCACAGTGAATGTGTAAAATTATTAAATAGCAAAGATATAGAATAGAATATTGTGCAACTAGTTCAAAAACTGCACTTTTCACATGAGTGTGACAGTTTGGACACAAGCTGTAGGCGAGCGATACAACGTCACAAGAATGTGGAGAGTTATTTTCATACGTGTTGCACACTATACTTTTTCTACAACTGCAATTTTGCTTCATAAATGATCATTCCTATTATAAAATATTTGCAAGGTGTGTGCAAAGCAATCAGAAGAGTGTGCAAAGTGGACTTTGCACACACTTCTGTAGGAGAGCGTGTGCAATCTGCCCTTTGAACTATGTGATTTTCAAAGGTAGTTAGTAATGTGCATTTGCTCATTTTCGAGGCAGTCATAGAAAAAAATTTTTTCTGGGTAAAAACTATGAATGCTACAAGACTTTACCATGAGTAATAAAATTTCAGAAAACATTAATGTATCAGAAAAAAATATATAATGAAATATAATGATGATTAAATAAATAGTTCTGGTACTTCTTGTAACAAAACACTAAAGAACTTACTTCTCCAAGGAGGATGGATGCCATTTCTCCCTCAAGACATGAAGCTTACTGACAATTTTACTGAAGTTTACAAAAAATTTTATTGAAAACCATTGGAACAGTTTCCATATTACAAAAAACACATTTTTTTCCAAGAACTTTGTTTATCAACAGGTTAATCATAGCAACAAAACCAAATGTTTCTTTTAATAAAAGTTTGATCAAATCATGTCCTTTCAAACCAATGAGTGCTGCAGCATTATAGGGCACCAAGTGGGACATGCCTGTATAGAGATGTAATTGGTAGTAGTTTTTAGGATCCAGCCAAAATGAGTATCTAAATTGGGCATAATGACTTATTAAAATAAAGAAGTTTTCAAACATTTCTTAGGGCAATTTTTCAGTACAAAACTAGATGGTATTTGTGGTCAGACACCCTGTAGAGGCTATAGGCTACACTTATTGTTTCAGTTAGCATCCTAATAACATGTTATTTTTAAATATTATCAGTCAGGCTGCAAATATTCCTAAAGAAAATTTGCAGTACCTACTTATTTATATTTACTAGTGTTTGCTTGTAATACCTTTGCAGGTAATAAAACTGGGTAGTACTGCACCTATTCAGCAAATGAGTTTCCAGCAGAGTCGGCAAGCTCTTGCGTTTATTAGGCTTCTCTGCCAAATATTTACTCGATTTGGCCAGGTACATTATACTAATCCTGTACACTAAATATCATTTTAAACATTTTATGATTTAATAAAAAACCTGCCACTTGATCCATTCTAGCTAAGTTTAACTAAATTTTTGACCACACCTAATACTTACTATATACTAATAAAATCAGGAATTTAATAGCTTACCTTTTTAGTAGTATCTGCAGTTTGACAAAAGTCCACCTCATCAAAGTCTCTATCCAACTCCTCCTCAGTGTCCTCCTCCCAGTCACTGCTTCCACTACTTTCTCCAGTGAAGCTTCCACTATCATCTTCTCTCTGATCATCATCATGCTCGAATATCACAAAGCTATCTTCACTCCCACAATAAGAGGGTCTTCTTGTTAAGCAAGGAGAAGTGCCACTTTTGTTATTTTGGTCTTCAGTCTTAGCAAACACAATGAATGAATCTTCACTGTCTGTTAATGAGTATTTTGTTGTTAGGGGGGGTGAGCTCGAGCCTTTTACCTTGATGAGCATTTCTATGCTAGATTGGCCTGCAGGAATGTTAATAGGAGGTGTAGGAGATGGTTTTGAAATAATAAAGTCATTCAGTATTAGGGTGTGATGAAGTGGGCTGGAACTTACATCTAGGGATTGGTTGGAAAGATTGTTAAAGTTGTCAGCCTGTAGCCTCTCGTTAATCTCCTGCCTTTTCAGATTTTGTCTTGACATCCTCTTGTGCCTTCTTTTAGGCTCTCTTCCAACCAATTTTGGCATTGAACTGCCTTCTCCCTGACCTGTACATTTGTCTTTCAAAATACTGCTAACAAACTCCTGGTTTGGTTCCTCCTCAACAGCATTTGGTATGGCTTCTGGGCACTTCTCCTTAATTGAGTCTATTAAGTGTCGTTGACTGGAATTTCTGGAATCTCTGTGTTCAGTTGTGTCAAATGGTTTGAAATTTCTTTGGTACTTGTCAAAATCATTAACAAAGTTTGGGTTTTTAAATGTTTTCTGGGAGCTGAGGGAGCTTTGAGGAAGCACACCCAACCCGAACTCTCTGCGATGCTGGGTCTTCACGCCTTGAGCATGAGCGGACAGCAACCCTGTGAAAGCAGAGCCCTGTGGGGCCATGACTGAGGTCCACATGATTCCGGTGGACACAGTAACTTTAAACGCCACAACAAACATGCATAAAACCAGCTCTAAAACACCAAAAGTTCACACCGTGACTCGTTCTGAGGTTCTCGGAACAATGTCCTTGGTTGTGCAAAAGTAAAGCGGATTTTTTCTTCACGAGTTGCGATTTGTCGTGAGCAGGAAATGCACAAGAAACACTTTTCACACCGTAGATTGCACTGGATGGGGCGACTACGTTGAAATTGGCCATTGTTAACGATAATTTATAAACTCAAATCTGCGTTCAAAACACGATTTGTTCAGGCTGCCATTTTGGATAAAAGTGAAACACAAAAATAAATGAACCCGACGTTTGGTTTCGTTTATCCTCGCCTACGAGGCATGGTGGGCGGCTGACCAATCAGCTTCTGGAAAAATTATGCGACGTTGCCACGCCTCATCGCCTATTATTCTTGGACAAATGTGACGCCGTATTTAAATATAATAAAATAAATTCAAATAATTAGGTATAAGAATGTCTAAAAATCTCTTGCATTTTATAACAAAATTCCTGTTTTCATTTTTAATAATTACAGATCGTATGTCTCCCGTCTGCTTTTAAGTAGTCTTGTATACAACATCTACCTTAGTTTCAACTATTCCCCATTCTTTCTGATTCCATCTACAAGCTTTTTAAATATTTCTACTAATATACTAAATAAATATTTTTTTTTTCAGGGCAAATCGTTCCGCCTTCGCCACTACTTCTCAATATTAATTGTTTACCCCAAATTTCTTGGTTAGTTTCGTGGATTTAACGAATGACATGACAATGTGGCAGTGAGCTTCCCTTCTCGAACTCCCGCTAATTTTAATTTGTGAACGCTGAACGTCATCATCGGAATCGGCATAGCGGTGTGACGTCATCCAGATTAAGGTAGGGATACAGACACAAGTAGGGAGTCGGAGTTTTAGAATTATTGCGGTGAAGCGTCACGGATATGTTTTTCAATTTCGATAACTTTATTGAATTAAATGTGATGTATCATGGAAGTTTACGTTATTTGTCAGGCTTCATTTCGCTTATAAATAGGTAGACTGCTCATTCATTAAAATACCAGAGTTGTCCAATAACTTTTTTGATATACATCAGTGTGTACACTCCGAATAACTGTTTGTTTATTGTCTTTTTAATAAAACGACTGAACATGTCAACTCTTTGATATCGAGAAAAACATCTTCGGGTCATCTTTTGAGATTAAAAAAAAAACGTACTAACCATCTTTATATTTGTATTTAATTCAATAACCTACGTAATAAATGTTTATAGTCACTTCCATTGATTGATTTCCATGCACATGTCCAACAATAGGTACAACTGATCCTCAAAACGTCGTCGAACATTAGCCTACATTTTTAATGATACGACAAATACACAGTCTTCGCTAATAATCAGACATGTAAAACGACGAGAGGATCATGTTTAGTAGCGTAGATATTAGCCTTCTAAGGTTATACCATGCATAAGAAAAAAATCTAGTGGAGTAAGGTCAGGGGATCGGACAGGCCATTCCACTGGGCTTACCGCTTTTTAGAAAATTTTTGGTCCAAAAATTGTCAATGTGGAGCATGAGGAGCGCCATCCTGTTGAAAAACTAATTCTTCTTGTAGGTATGAGATAGGAATATTGTTCAGATATTTCATTAAATCATGGGAGATAATGCCATATTGTAGAAGTTGTAGAACATTTTTCCGTTTCAGTTCCCATTGATAAAAAATGATCCAACAATATATGTTACCACTCAACATATACCCACCCACAGGTTTTCATTTTTGAGGGCGGTGGGTATGAGTCTTCGAAACAACTGTGGATTTACAGCACTCCAATATTGAAAATTGTTAAATACATCTAACAATCACCAGAAAAAGTTGTTTCATACAACAAATTTATGATTAAAGAATTTGTATAATTAGGAAGGATCCTCGAAGTCACACTCACTTAATTCCTGCACTAGTTTGATGGCGTAAAGATGAAATTTTCTTCCTTGTAGAATTTTGATGAACAGTAGAGGTATAGTTTTCGAAAATCCAGATTTTTCATCAAGCTTTTTTTTGCAAACCATTTTATGGCGGTGACTAATAAAATGGTTTGCCAATGAAAGGCACATTTATATGTACCTAAATGAAAGACCCGATAGTTAATTGATACTGACCTCTCAAAATCATTGTTTTGTTAATAAAGATCCTCAATCTCTATTCTTTCTTGTAAACTATTTTAATCGAATTAAAATTAAAAAAGAAATACATTTTTAATACAAATAAAGAAAAATGTTGGAAAATTTTGAGGGACGGGATGTTTTAGAGATTGATGATTGATGAATGTCAATAGAGGTCATAATATGGATTACGATGTAGGTAGTGGATAAAATTCAGATCACAATAATACCTTATTACAACATTTAATGAACAAAAAATAATTTATTTTTAGACAACCAGCGAATGAAAATAAAAAATAAGAACATGATGATAGTAGGAAATAAAATTATATTCCAAACAATAATAAGGTATAACACAATCCACATTTCAATATAAAAATGTCAAATGATGGACCTCTGAGGGCAGATGGATCAAGATTGTAAGGCGACGAAAAAGATTTTTCCGCTCTATTGAAATGAATGGAATGAAAATACAGAATCAGTCAAAAAGTCAAAGCAAAGCAAGATTCTTTTTTTTATGGGATACCTTGTATTTTATAAGACTGTGAAAGCTCCGACGGCCGGTCAAAATACAATCTAAAGGGCTTTCCGGGCTTTGTAGACGTGATCCAATGGAATTTCTTCCTGATATTTCGTCTACAGCTGCGGCAGACATTATCAAAGGCGATGAGGCAATGAGCAAAGTGATCTCCCGTGCTTCCCGACGTTGACATCGGTTCCAGTCTGCATTTAGAAATGTAATTTCCTCCTACCTGTTGACATTGTTGTCGTGTTTAAAGATCCCAATGGCCTCTCTCGTTAGTCTCGGATAGAAGCGCTGCGATTGATATAAGATATCCAACTGGTTGAAAAGGATGTCGTGACCTTCGGAGATAGCGTGCTCTGCTACTGCTGACTTTTGTGTTTGTCCCAGCCTGCAACACCTCTTGGGTTCCATAATCCTCGTATTGACACTGCGTTTTGTGGTGCCAATGTATACCAAGCCACTGCTGCATGGAACGCGGCAAACTCCGGGTCCCGATAGGGGATCTCTGCGGCCTTTGCCCCGATCTCAAGCCCTGTTGTATTGTACGAGTAGATTTAAACATTCTGCTTTTCCAGTAGCCTGCCGATCCTGTCCGTTACTTTGTAAACTAGTCCATCGCATTTTTCTTTATTTTCTCTCGTTGTTCCTTCCTGGCACTCTACATTTCTTGGACGGACGACCTTATCGAATTCGTGCTTGCAGTATCCATTCCAACCAAAAGCCCTTGGCTCTCACAACTAAACCAAGAGCTTTATTTCTCTTGGCTCTCACAAGTCTTTATGACTCCCCTTTTCTGTCTAGGATGATGATTGGAATCTTGTTCGTTTTCTATATATAGATCGAAAACAACTAAAACATCTAGTTTATCAACCCCACCCATATTCAAATTGTAATTTTTAATTACATCTGGCCTTGACACCTCCATATAAACCTTTCTTCCTTTGTCCCATCTTTTACACATCTCTGTGTTTCCAATATCCATGCAGTTGAAGGCCATGATAACGGGTTTATTATCGTACCATCTTACCATAATAATTTCCCCATCCTTGCTAATTATTTCTTCGGAACTTTCCTCTGCCTTTTTATTTCAACACATTATCTTTTAAAAATGGTGGGCTCTTGAACCTGTGTGCTCTGGCCGTGCAAGTGGCATAAATTTGCCTATTTCTTAAATATTGCAAAACGTTGAAAAAGTAATTGTCGAGGAATAAACCGGTTCGGAATAAAGTTCGGTCTATTCATTCTTTGGGAGAGTTTGACCTCTACTGAACCTCCTAGCCCAAGTACGGCAGATTGTAGTTGTGTCGCATCTACAACATTTTTACATGTAGTTTAGAAAGTATCATTTGTATTTTAGAAAACGTGACTTGGATTTCAGATATATCACTTGTATTTCAGAAATCATCACTTGTATTTCAGAATAGTCTGTTGAATTTTAGAAAGTATCATTTGGAATTTAGAAACGTCACATGTATTTCAGAAACCATCAGTTGGAATTTAGATTAGTCATTTGTATTTCAGAAAAGTTCAGCTGTATTTCAGAATTCGTCATTTAAATTTCAGAAAATGAATGAATTACATACTATCTTCAGAATTGGATTGAAAAAGCATGCGATGCAACTACAACAGATTTTCATTTTTTTATTTTGTATAAATTATACTTGATGTACACATAAAATTTGACAATGACAACAACTTACTCTTGGCAAATATATAATTTAGTTCAACCGGCATAGGTATCTTCCATTACTAAGACGGCAGCATTAAGAGAAATGCCAAGTTGTGCGAATAAAGTCCAATTTTTTAGAAAATATATTGTGCTTTTGATTAAAGTGGTTTTTGACTCCTTCACTTTTGCACTGTACTTACCTTTTGAAGAACTCCACACAAATGCAAATAACAAACTTTGTTTCCAAAACAATTTTCTGAAATTCAAGTGAACCCTTCTCAACTACAAGTGACGTCTTCTGAAATACAAGTGATATATTCTAAAATCTAAATGATTGTTCTGAAATTCAAGTGTAATTTTCTGAAATACAAGTGACTATTCTGAAATATAACTGACGATTTCCAAAATCAAAATCACTATGCTGAAATACAAGTGATATATTCTTAAATCCAAGTGACTGTTCTAAAATACAAATGATACTTTCTAAACTACATGTGAAAATAGTGTAGTTCTGTGTAACTGTAAACCACAGCTACAGCACAAGACAAAATTTTTAATATCCCATGAGCGCGGTTTATTTTTAACAAATTGTTTTATATTTATTTTTCCTTTGAAGGGAACCAACTGCTCGTCAAATATAACTAGGTTTCTAGTGGCAAAGACTAACATCTTCTCGTGATAAACAATCGCCATTCTTATTCAAGTTTTCATCTTCATCGTTTACAAAATGGAGATATTGTCGTATTTTGCTGAACCGGTTTACTGGCATAGCATTCGAAATCAGGGGAACCTCCAATTTTTTCTCCCAATAGCATCTCATTCTTGGATATGCAGATTTCCCATTAGGATGTGGACTCCCTACAACGTTTTCATTTCTTCAAGATTTATTTCTTGAAAATTATTATCCTCTTTTTGCAAAGCATATAAGTTGGTGTATTTGAACATATCCTTATCTAAGTTTTCTGTAAAATACTGCTCAAAGAAGTAAAAATTCTACATCTAATTGTTCTAGATTTTATATATGTTAAAGATTTCCGCTATCGCATATCTTTTTTCTGAGTCAATTCATTACTCATCATGTACTCCGTTTTTGCCGCTATAATTGAGTGATTATTTCCTTATTTCTTTTTTCCTGTAGCTCTTCATTATTACTAGGAATGTTTCCTTCTTCATTTTCAGCTTCAACTACTTCTTTCGTTTAATTCGCGGTTCATCACGTCGGACATCAGAAATACAAATTCGATTCGATTTGGCCAAAATTGTGCATTTAGATGAAGATCGTAATGGCATTTTAAAATTTCCAAAATTTTGACAACTTTTGAATTTCTTCGAAAAAAAATTAAATATTCGAAAATCATTTTTATTTTTTCCTTAACTTGTTTTGAAGTGACATTAAAAAAATTCATTATTTTTTACACATTCCCTTGGACACTTTTTCTGCTCTACAAGAAGGTGTTATTCAATCTTAAGTCCGACGTTTCGACTTTTCTGGGGCTTCATCAACTTCCATTTTTTTTAAATATGGCTCTTAAATTTGAATGTTGTAAACGAATTTTTCGGGGCTTATGACCTAAAGGCGCTTTAGAGCTTTAAGAGAGTTAAAACCCAGTTGGTCAACTTTGGTTTATTTTTCTTATAGGTATCATATCGACTTAACTGAGGTTAGTAAGAAATAATTGCCGACATTGTCATTCATCGTCATTCATGTCATCGTCACAGCCTGTCAGTTGGCGAATAGTGATTTTGACCCCATTTTAGAGTGCTCCACTGAAAAAAAAAGAGACCATAACTGTTAAACACGAGGCTCTTCATACAGTGTGTCTCAAATTGGTCTTCCATTTATTGGGACCTCGGAAATTATAGGAACTACGATGTCGGTTAAATGGGGAAAGTTCTAGACAATTATGTTAGTAATGTAATGACAAAAACGGGGTGGATGTAACCAATTGGGTTTTTGAACAATTTTGGAAAAACCAACATGGTGCATTTTTAAAAAACTTTTATAGGTTCTTTACTCTAACAGATAATCGAAATCTGAGAAAATATTTCTGAAGCAACTTTTTGAGTGCAATACACTTTTACAGGTAAAATTTCGATACTACGTTTCGGTTTTCTGGAACCATCATCAACTTCTGTTTTTCTTATGACGGCCATATTGGTTTTTGACACTTGTTTACAGGGGACAAGGAATGCGTTTCAATAATGTATGACAACTCTAATAAGATTTTATAGTAATTTAAAAAATCAAGAAAAATATAGTTTTTACTAGTAGATCGTGGATTGGACATGACAGTAATATGTGGTTATTATCGCGAATGCTTAAAAACAATATCACAATGGCTGTAGAGGTCACAGAGCAATATTTGTTGAATGCAGAGTTCTTAATAATTAAATTGAAACAGCTGGAAATTACTTAAAGTAAGGGACATTTTGACATGCTGGAATTTCATTTCCGAGCCAGCAAAGATACTCAAATTTCAAAAACTGACTACGAAGGAAAATATCGAGAACGAAGAACGACTTCGGCATAGTTTAAAGCAATTCAAGCCTTGTAGTCTATAAATTTATTAAATTAAAAAAGATTTTCTTTCTTTAAGGCCAAGTACCTAAATGCGGAATACGCGATAACGGAAAATTACTCTCAATTAAAAAATGAATTTTTTTGACTTAGCCATGTATACCAATACCCAATATGAGGTAACTTCTGTGGATACATCAACGTTAGTTCCGCTTCCATCTAACAAAATTACTTTGACGGTAGGTATCTAAAGACTTGAAATTGGTCGCGATAACATTTAAACCACTCTGAGAAGATCGATTTTGGTACCCTCCTTGAATGCCTTTTTGAATGATTTTAAAATGCTTTGCAAGCATAATTTTCGAATCGCAGTTTATCGTTCTGTGGCTCTAACGGAAATTGTATGTCCGATTGCAACATTCTGTTTTTTAATTGAGCCATTATCGTGTATTCCTCATTTAGGTGCTTGGCCTTGAAGTAAGACATTTTTTTTTAATTTAATAAATTTATAGACTTGAAGACTTGAATTGTTTTAAACTATGCTGAACCTCATATTTTCCTTCGTAGTCAGTTTTAGAAATTTGAGTATTTCTATTTTCTTGGAAATGAAATTCCCCCATGTCAAAATCCTCACTTTAAGTAATATCCATCTGTTTCAATTTAATTTTTAAGAACTCTGCATTCAACAAATATTGCTCTGTGACCTCTACAGCCATTGTGATAATATGTTTTTGAGCATTCGCGACTAATAACCACATATTACAGTCATGTCCAATCCATGGCCTACTAGTAAAAACTATATTTTTCTTGATTTTTTAAATTACTATGAAATCTTACTAGAGTTGTCCAATATGGCAGTCATAAGAAATACAGAAGTTGATGATGGTTCTAGAAAAGTTGTACCGAAATTTTACCTTTACAGGTGTATTCCCCTCAAAAAGTTGCTTCCGATGATTCACAAATTTCGATTATCTTTTAAAATAAAGGACTTATAACAGGTTTTTAAAAATGCACAATTTTGGTTTTCCCAAAATTTCTTAAAAACCCGATTGGTTACAGCCACCCCGTTTTTGTCATTACATTACTAACATAATTGTCTGGAACTTTCCCCATTTAACCGACTTCGTAGCTCCTATAGTTTCCTAGATCCCAATACATGGAAGACCAATTTGGGACATACTGTATGCTAGCTCTATGCCGAGGTTTCTTTAATTTTGCATCAAACTACTTCATCAGGTAATGGTGGTTAAAAAAAGGAGGTCTTGACTTACTACAATTAACACTATGGAATAAACGAACTACAGTTTTGAAGCTAATATTTTATATTGAATAAATTTATATTTTACAAATATATTACAATTTTACACCGTCTTATATCTAATAAGTATAGAAAGATATATTAAAAACTGTATAAGGTTTACGTAACGAGAAATAAATAAATATCCTTCGCTTAGCTAACTCTCGCGTTCAGGGTTGAATAATGAAAGCCTCTCGCAATAAAAAAATCACAAGTTTGCACTTAGAAGCTACGCGTTAGTATATGTCACATAGGTAAATTTTCGATGAACAATTTGTGGCAAAACAAAAAAACATAAATACATAACTAATGTACAAGAGAACATATTATGGAATGCTTTATATAAAGACAAAAGACGAAATTCATATATAGTTACACATTACATAAGTAATTAAGTATAAAAATTAGCTACACAAGAGATTGAGTAAGAATTCAGTCATTTTTCTAAATACATACAATTATTATTATTATAAACACAACAAAAAATAAAGTTGCGGCAAAATAAAGCTCTTTTTACTCTATCAATGATTCACAAAACTAAGGTATTAAGCCTTAAGTACTTTTCACATTTTTTTAACGCTTTTAATTAAGTCGCGAATAAAAAGGAAACAAGATTTTTTTCATTAATAATTAATTACAAGGATTAATCAGTAAACACCGAATTATTGCTATCGATTTTTTGGGAATAAATGCTTTTAGAATTTTACCTTTAGACAACAGTCTTTACATTTTGTTTATTCTACGGACAGTTAATTTTACATTTAATTTTACTAGCTAACTTTTATTCGTATAAAAAAGAATGTCTTATTACTCTTTATAACATTAATTAATTGTCAGTATGTATCTATTAGGCGTTTTCTGGGGATGTCACTTATTAGGATTAAAAGATAATTTCATTTTTACTGATGCTTTCTTGGTATGTTCAAAACTTCTCTATAAAATTATTTATTTACAACACTCATAAGATTTGATTATAGCCATGTAGAAGGGTCCAGTATACTTACGTATATTTGATTTAGTTGCAACTTCAGTTGCGTGTTTTATTCTCATTTATTAGGCAAAATTAACGAAATATCTCTAAGAGTAATTAGTCGAAACATCTGTTATAAACATCTTATATGTATTAACCTGATATGTGAAAAAATAATGCTTTTATTTTTCCTTAGTACTTTAGTACATGCTACTTAGTTTTGGTGTTACGCCTTAAACGTTTTACCTGTCACTGACGAGGTAAGCAATGGGTCTCTTGGGAACAAAATGGGATGTTTTGATTTAAAGCAAAGTGTAATAAATAATAGATTTTCGAGTTTCAACCTTAAAAAGGTATAAAAAAATCTAAATTTGTTGCAAGAAAACATTGTTTAATCAAGAAAAACAAATAAGACAATTTACAACTATCAACTTTTTGCGTACACTTTTGACTTCAAATGCAAGACGTTGGAATATTTTTTACGTTTTGAAGCAGAATTTTTAAATTGTTAATAAGTACTGCAACGTAGATGTCAAAAAGTAACAAAACCCGAACTAAGAAGTTGTTCTAAAATTGAGAAGAGACGAAAATCTTGAATCTGCTCAATGTTAGAAGTCCGTACAAAACAAACAATAATCCCTAAAAATAAATCACATTTTTCCTCATGTCTGTGAACAACAACAAAGTTCACCTTAAAATCTAAATAAATATTAAAGCGCAAGCTGCCGCACTGATACATCAAGACCAACATGCTTCAAAACCTTTCTAACCTTAGGTAACGCAATAATGCTGAGAGATAATACATTTTTTACCTAAAAGTTAAAAAGCTTGTTGACACTTGGTTCGCGATCGGCTAAACACCCGCCCGGACACGATATATCTGCATTGGACGTTATTAAGACGACACACACATCAATATGTAGGCTAAAAAATTTGACACGACGAGTGATGAGAGATTTCTTTATCTTACTCACTAAAATTGAAATATCAAGTCCTAGACGAGGAAGCCCTCGTTGCCGTTGACTCGTATCTGCGCCCGAATGTTCTGTACACTGTTCATGATCTTCTTTTGATGGCCCACCAGGGTAATTCCTAATTCCGTCAGTTCTTTTACAGTCAAGTTGACGACGGCATCCATGGAGTTGACGCCGCCTGCGTGGAAGTTCTCCAAGTAGCGCGTCATTTTGATGGAGTTGAGCCACTCTTCGACGGAGGTGAATTGAGTCAGGTCGGGGGCGTCAGCCGAGAGGGGATTCGTGGAGCTGCGAAGAAGATTATAATCAAATTTTAACACCACTTGGTAAATAATTTTTTCATATTGTAATAGTTATGAGCATGATTCGTACCCAATAATACGGGGTGTTCATTATAGAACTTCATCTAGCAGGCTATGAAATTTTGCCAGAAAAGGATGACATAATCAAAATAAATAGACTTTTGTTTCTCCATCCTTTTCTCTTGACATTTCACAGCCAACTAGATGAAGTTTTATAATGAACAACCCGTACATAGGCAGTTGAAAAGTTCTTGCAAACTATCAATAAACTTTAATATTGTTACGCGTATCCTACGCAAAGAACTGCGATGTCAAGATACCATCCTCGAGGCGTTACCTTCTGCAAGGAATGCATTTTATATGAGGACGAAGATCATGGAAGATAAATTTATGGAAAATCAACAATATGTGGTATTGATTCTAAATGAGTGGTCCCAAGAGGGGGGCCTGTGCACCGCGACCTACAAGATCTATTGTGCCTCAATATCAATTAAAATTCACTCAGAAGTCCCAGTCCTTTTAGAAAGTCCATTATCTTCTTGAGTGAGATTTTGTCGAGGTCCGGTGGTGGGTTGAGAAATTATTTCAAAGTTCTGAAATCCATGTCTTTCAGCTGCAGGAAATTCACTCAAGATGTGTTCTACAGTCTCATCATCCTCCATGCACAGTCTGCATTCGGCATTGTCTGCTAGATCTATCCTATGCACGTGGTGTTTTAATCGACAGTGCCCGGGGAAGCCGACAGCGGCTTTGAGCTGTTGTCTGTCGAGGTTTAACAAGTTTTTTGTCCTTTTCTCCAGGGTCTTTGTATGAACGCCTATGAGTTGTACGGCTGTCTACCCAGTAACGTTTGGTCTGTTCTTCCGCCATCTGTGCATTATGCTCCCCAATGTGGTTCAGTATGTTTCGAACTCTTCAGACCGTCCTCAAAGAGATCCTGCTGGAATCAAGTGCTTTTAGTGCCGCTTGACTGACCAGGAATATATTTTGATATTTTTTGTGTTTGCCAAGGTTTGATTGCTTATCGACCTGGCAGATATTTCAAAGGCATGGAGCTCCGCCTGAATTTCCTGATATGTCCGAAGGCATATCCAGCAATGCATGGCGGCTCTATTCAGCCCGCAGTGGGTTTGGCTCCAATCAATGTTACCTCCCCCCCCCCCCTGTGTGTTGTAGAGTCTGCATAATTTCCATTGGCTTCCCTCTCCACCAAAATGTGGAGCGGGATTAGCCCGAGAAGTCTTTCCAAGGCCAATGTTGGAGTGGTGCCAAATGCCCCATTGATGGCCAGGCAGGCTTGACGCTGCAAGTTACTCAGTTTGCACCTCGCACTTCTTTGTCCGCCCTTAGAATGCCAGACAATGGCTTCATACGTGCTCATTTGTCTAATGACCGTCACATACAGCCAGTACATTAATTTGGGTTTTAATCCCCAGTTTTTTCAGCAGTACCTTTTGCATGTCCCCAAAGACAATTTAGCCCTGCTGATTGTTCTTTCCATATGTGCATTCGAGTAGTGTCTTATCTAGTGTTACGCCCACATATTTCATCTCCTTTGCAAATGGAATGGTTTTGCCCAGCAAGGATATGTGGGATACATCAGGTGTTTTGGACAAGGAAATTCATGCGATTTTTCAGCAAGTGGAGAAACGTCGAGGAACAATTATCCAGCAGTAGTCCATCAGCTTCTGTGGAGTGTGGATGAATAGGACATCACATGCAGGAACTGTAGGCAATGTTCAGGCCTTGAAATCGTTTATGCCTTCAAGTGCTTTAGTTGTGGACGCGGAAGGCACGTTAGTAGCCTGAGCAGCAGGAAAATGCGTTCTGCAAGCAATCGGAGACTGATTGGAGCGAACAGTGGCTAGATGAGCTCTCGGTGAAAAGCTATTGGTTGCAACAGGATTCGATTAGTCTAAGAGATGACTTGATCACTGGTAAATGAGAATGGTCGGATAGAAAAGCGTTTACTTGAAAGGTAATTGTGCCCTCTTTTTGTAAGGAAAGTGTATTACTAAAACGGAATATTATGAACAGAGTTCACTTTGAAATAAATAAAATTGTGGCCAGAATTAGAAGAACGTTACATTCGATCGTGTTCATCGAAGATAACAGCAAAGCCGGAATCAGGCTTTTTTAGTATAATCTTCCATAATGTCTGATTGAAAAAGTCCTGAAAAGTGGGTTCCGGATTGTCGATGATGTGTGTCTGCTTTTGAAATTTTGGAAAACATTCCTAAACATAAACGTAACCAAATGAAGATGCGTTTAAGTCAGTGACCATCAGTTGGAGATTTTCCGAAGTGACACCATATACCAGTCCAGTTGTCGGGAATAGCTACGGCCTTTGAAAATCGTCCAACATGTGGAGGAATCCTATAGGATTATCAAGAAGTTAAAAGGCGTTATATAGACGATTTATGGGTTGCTCTAAACCAAAAATAATGCATGTGAAAAGAATGAGGTTTAATATAAGGTATAATATAAGCCTTTAGAACGAGGAGAATTCCCCACAGAAACCGACTGCATAAGGAATACGACCACACAAAAGGGCTACATCTATGAAACCATAATAATAATAATAATAATATGCTCTATTGGCAAAGCCTATAAAATGACTACATCTAACAAATTCAAAGATAATGGAAAATTAAAATACAGGAAATATTAAAACTCAGTAGAAAACAAAACATATAAAAACATTGAGCAATAAAATAAAATAGGGGAGGACCACCCCTGGTCCATCACAAGTCAATGAAAAGTATCAGAAAAAAAATCCCCAACATCATAATAGGAGCGCTCCAAAAGAAGGCTTCTAAGCTGCATTCTGAAATGGCGTTCACCTCTTAACTGTCTCAATCTTAACGTGGGCTCATTAAATATTGTCCTGCCATTATATATCAGCGAAGAATTAGTCAAAACACTGGTTGGGATAGGTAAAGGGAGCATATTCGGATACCTAGTGGGCCTCTTGGTATCTATATAATACATATGCCCATATCTCCTCTGTATGAGACACGCAGACTCCAACAGAAACAAACATGCCAAAGTCAATAACCGATGGGTAACAAATAACTGTCTACAAGAACAACTACAGAAACCAGCGATCCTGCCCTGAAGGCATACCTCACCGCTCTTTCTTGAAGGACAAACAGAACTAAAGAGCCTGCTTGACAAGAGACAGTTTCCCCAAAAACATATACTTTAGCGCAAATGCGACTTATGCGAATAGATGCCCCAAGTTGAACGCCTATCACTCTAAGGGGCAATAACACCCAGAAGAACGCTTAGACCGCAGTGCCGCAACGTGACCATCGAATTTTAGTCTTTCGTCAATAACCAACCCAAGAAACTTATTTTTATCCAAAGAAGGCAAGTCAGTATTTTCTAGAGAAACATTAATTTGGCATTTAAAACTCATCGCACAGGTTTAGTCAGTATTCAGAAAGAGATCGTTAGCGTCACACCACTGCTTCACTCGGCGTATATCCATGTTGACTCGTTCCTGCATGGTGTCCTCATCCGTGCTACGCCACAAGATCGTCGCATCGGCCGCAAGCAAGGTAACACTCCCAGCAACGTCCAGCCCAGCCAGATCGTTAATGTAAATCAGGAATAGGAGAGGTCCCAATACCGAACCCTGAGGAACCTCCCTTTCCACCGCCGCCAAACGAGACTGCAAACCGTCGCGGGTAACACTCTGAACCCTCCCGGATAGATAGGACTCAAACCAAGCAAGACTTCCACCTCTAAATCCATAAGTATGAAGCTTACTCAATAAGATCTCATGATTAACCCAATCAAACGCTTTAGAAAAGTCTTAGAAGACAGCCACCGCCGTCGATCTATCATTCAGTGTTATGTACAAAGTTTCCAGGAACGAAAAAGTTGCATCAGCCGTGCTCCTTTTCGGTCGGAAGCCAAACTGGGATGAGCTCAAAATGTTCTGAGCATCCAGGAAACCCTGAATGCGGTCTTTAGCAAGCCTCTCCACTATCTTGGAGATGATGGGCAACAGGGCGATCGGCCGAAAATTGGAACCGTCATCCCCATCGCCAGCCTTGAATGAATTTGGCATAATCCAATCCAAGCGCTATCCCTGAACACATGTTCGAAGCTATGGTGGAGAAATATATGTTCAGTTCGTCCGGCGTTAAAGAAGATCCACCACCACTCCGACTGTCCGAACCACCTCGAAGTTGATTCACAATTCGCCAGTCCTCCCTTTGCCCATTAACCGAAGTGTCAATACTAGCGCTGTAATAACGCCGTTTCGCACTCTTGAGCGTCTCCCTGTATGTTTTTCTATACGAGTTGAAAATCCCCATAAAATAAACGTTGTCACCATAGAACTTCCTAATGTAATGCAATAAACGCATGTTACGTGCAGATTTTTTTAATCCTTTAGTTATCCAGGGTTTTCCGCGTTTATGTTTTTTTTCAGCATAACTATTGCCATAAACAGACTTCTTCCGGGAGGAGTACATCTCGATTCACACAATCAAATTCCCTGAATAAATAACAAAACACCGCCGTCCATACCTCTTTCCTGTTCATTCCAGTCAACATTCTTAGAAATCCAAAGTGACTGTCATTCGGCACTTAATTGAAATTAATTCAAGACACATAGAAGAATGAAATGGTACAGCTTCCTGAATTAGAAAACCAGTCGCATGAAAGGAAATGTTTTTAAAGCAGATTTGCCACATTTTCAACATCATCAGAGAACATCACCTTAATAGTTACAGTTAGATGAGACCTTATCGGTCACTCGATAGGGTCCACCAAGGTCTCCATACCTGACGCCAGTTTTTTTTCTGTTGTAGGCACTTAGATATAATATATCTCTTGACTTAAAATCTCAATCAGAATCAACTGATAAACCACGAGAAAGCGTGTAGAGGCTAAAGCAAAAAACAGTTTGGCTAAAGATCATAAAAAAAGTTTTCTTTTGAAACTACACTGCATAGGTAGGGTATTACAGACCCCATTTCCTCAGAATTCAATTTCACATTAATTATGGCATTATCATAACTTAGTCCAAGAATCATTTTCTATGAATGCAATTTGGCCACCTCGAAGACAGAAACGTTGAACAGTAGCAATAAAAATGTGCAGTTACAGTGATTCAGCGATCGATTACAGCGATTACATGTGATTTCCGATTAATATTTTCATACTCCAGTAGAGTATGAAAATAACATATAGATGACATATTTAGATTAGTGGAACTCTTTTTCGACATTGAGGGAGCATTCGACAAAGCCAGAACAAACCACATCTGCGAGGCCCTTAGAGCCCGGGGAACCCCAACACAGTTGGTAAGCTGGGTCAGATCGGCACTCCGCAACCGTAAGGTTACGGCTTCTCTGGAAGATCACCGGAGGGAAATCGTGGTCGAAGGCGGCTGTTCACAAGGCAGCTGCTTATCACCCAGACTATGGTGTCTCTTAATGATGATCTTTTGAAGATGCTATAAGCCGAGGAGTTTAATGCGCAAGCGTATGCTGAAGACGGACTGGTCATGTTACCAGGAAAGTTCGTTGGCAGCGTTTGTAATCGAATGCAAAGGGCATTTTGAATAATAGAACAACGGGATACCGAGACGGGACTGTCAGTCAACCCTGGCAAGACAGAGCTTGTGCTCTACACCAAAAGAAGGAAAATTACAGGATTCCGCTCACCCACGCTGCACGGTGAATCTCTGTCTACTAAAGCCTGAGGCTAAGTACCTGGGGGTGACTATCAACAGCGGGCTGACCTGGAAAAGTCACGTGGAAAAGGCATGCAATAAATCAGCATCAAAAGTGCAGATCAACAGCATTGACATGGCAACTACGCAGGGCGGTGGGCAGGAAGTGGAGTCTATATATAAAGCCACACGTCCCGCACTGGCTTTACACTGCGGTAATCGGACCGAGGATAACCTATGGGGCCGTGGTCTGGTAGCCAGCAGGTGGCAGGGCATGCTATGTGCTGAGGTTGGCCAGACTACAGAGATTAGTCTGCCTAGCCATAACGAGCAGCACTCAATGCCTTATGGGTTTGCCGGAGCTTCCAATCTGGGTTAAGAGAGAGGCGATGGCGTCCTGCAGGAGGATGGATTGCTGCGGCCAGTGGAAGGATACAGCTATGGGAAGTGGCCACACGCAGATCGCCAGCCTCATTCAGCGGGACATCCCGATTGTCCTGTCGCAGGAAGGGCGCCCACGCGATCAGCTGAGACTGAAACAGCCATTTGGGATAAACATTCCATAAACAAGGGACGAATTCAAGGAAGAGCTGCTTCAGCAATCTTCTGAGACTAATCAGGTATGGTATACAGACGGATCAAGAATGGCTAATATACAGTCGTTCGGAGCCGCAATAAGACATTCTTTACTGGACCAGAGCCATAGAGCCATGTCTAGGGGTAAGTAAAGGTACGTCTCTGACACTCTTAATGAGTGGGCATGGGAGAGTACAAGGACACAGTCAGGAATATGTAGACCGACCAAGGAAATCTACCCTAACCCAGATAGATCCAAGGCCTCGTGGCTTCTTGGGCAAAGGCGGCAGTGCCTGGGAGACCTTATAGGAATCCTTACTGCCCTACCTTACTTACTGCAGACTAAACAGGCACATGAACCTCCTAGGAATGACTGTCCACTCTGTACCTACTGTGGGGCAGGGGAAGTGTTGTAATACCACTTTCTGGGATGCCAATTTCTGCAATAGGTGGGCGCGACTGCGCCATAGGACACTTGGAGCCGCTTTTCTTCATCGAGAGGAGCTTCCGACTCTGAAATGGGACGGGATACTCTCCTTCATTAGAGGGGCGGGTCGACTTATGAAGGGAATGTGGTGGAGTCGGGATGGGTGGACCGGCAAACTATGAAAAGGGCCTCTCAGGCATAGTCGCAAGGCTTCGCCTCACTCCTACTACTATTAGTAGACTAGTGGAATATGATAACTCGGTCAATTCCTCAGTCTGCTATATGAATATTAGTCTGAAATGGTGGTTAACAGGTTTATAAATAGAGGTACGATTTTATCACGTGGATAATCGTGAAAACGTGATGTTTAACACTTAACCAACATTCGGGGTTGGATCATTTTGAATGACCACTTGGACTTATCACCACTACACTTTTTCTCTGAGGGCACCCCAATAAGTAAGTTCGGTTAGTTTGTCAAAAAATAAAGTTTCTAGATTTTGCGTAAGATTCTGTATTGGAGATCATTCTAGTTAACCGCGTGTAGATTAATTAATTCCAAAATGGGGAACTTTCAAAATCATCAACCAAGTTTCATTTCAAGTTTCTTTATCCACTACAACTAGGCAAGCACAGAGGCGCAACTTTGAAAATATGAGCTACACCTCGTTTTCAATAAAAAAAAGTTGGTCCTTGGTGGACCCTTTCCAGGAAATTTCTTCCTCTACCAACGGTTTTTTTCCTTGCCTGGTACAAGAACATGTTTGCAAAAACTTTTCAACGTGCGCACATATACGTAGACTAAATATAAAAAACCCAACACCGACATAATATTAGCAACAATAGAATAATACCTAACTAAAGAGAAAGCATGCAAAAAAAAAATAAAAGCAGTGTAATACCTTAAAAAGCCTTAGCGGGGGTGGGTTAACAAAACACAAAAAGCGTATTTACAAATTGTCAAAATCGACCCAGGCCCTACTAGCGGTAGCGGTGTCCGGGGTACTGCGGCCATTGTCATCCTTGTCATTCCGGAACAACTCCGTCGAACCACCATTGGCAACCCTTAAATCGGTGGGGATTTCCGAAATCTGCCCCAAATTGTTGGTATGTTCGTGGAATCCCGTCAATGCCTGCTCTATGCATGGCGAACTTTCGTAGATATTTGGCTGGAATATCTCGTCAGGACGTTTGTTGAACAAAACATCGTCGTTTAAGTTCAAAAATTTAGGATCTAAATTTGGGTAGTAGTGATGAGGTTTCTGGTTAAAAAAATCTGAGGAGGTGGTGCCACCACCCCCGTAGAACTGCCTATCGAAAGCCGAATTATTCAGCCAATTTTCGGTATTTAACTCTTTCATTTGATGCGTGTCTTCAGCAACGTTCAAGACACTGTTGAACCTCTTTTTCAATTCGTGTTCAATGAGTGAGCTGCGGTAATAGTTCTGCAGAAGAATCACATCGGGGAGGTAGTGCGCGGACAAAGAGTCAATGCGGGAAGGTGCGGTACCGAAATAGGGGTTGCCTCCGGCTAGTTCGAGGGTCGATTGAGGATGCAAATATGGCTGTTGCCAGGATGCGGGGTGATGGTGATTAAGCGGTAGCGGTCTTCTAAAATGCAAAAGTGAAAGAACTGAGTGAGTGCTTGAGTGTATTGTGCATTCTGGTGGGCACACTTATCCTCGTAATCACCATTTATTTAACAAAATAGTATTTAGAGAAATCTTTAGAGCCAATTTATTAAATATCTTGCAAGTTTAACCAGCTGATAAAGAACTGTTTTCCTCGAAAATATATTTTCAGTAAACTAGTTCAGCACTTTAAAGTTGCTCAATTGAGACGCAGTGCTCTTAACCACAATGCAACGATTCAATCTAACAGGCAAGGTTTAACTTTATTAACCCATTCTTAAATGTTAAATGAAAGGTGAATACGATAGTTAATGTGTTAATGTTTCTTGAGTGTTAAGATTGCAAGAGGGTGAAATAAAATGCGTTAATTAGAGCGTAGTGAGCATCCAAATTTCTGGCCTGACAAAAAAATAAAAAGTATAAAGACGTATACCTAAATGTATAAAATGTTTTTGGACAATAACCACATTTCAAATTCAGTTTCGGACTAAAATGTAAATTCCAATCAAGTAAATTATATCTCAGAGTTAGTACCTATATTATGCAATTTCCACCTCTCTTATTAGCAGTGGATCACACAAAAATTTACAGGAAGTGACGTCACGTGACATCTTACGTTAAATGCTTCAAAATAGTCATTCGCCAGTAGATGTTATATGACCGTGGGAAGTAAGACTGGAGGTACCAAAATATTTACCTAAATGTTATACCTTTTTTTGGCCGCCATCTTTGTGTTTTCAAATGTAATGTCATCATGCGAGCTCATCAATTAGAGAATTGCTATTTGGACCGATTTCACGCACTTCCTACCAATTTCGTCGCATTTTTCTGTCTACCCACTGTTAAAAAATTGGAGCTGCAAGTGTAAAACATGAGGGTCTGTCCATATGATACCAGTTTATTGGATCTGACAACGACATTACGCGTCGGGCATAAACATGTCGGCACATTTTTGCTTTTGCAGTCCCACCTTCATGTATGTAAATTAAAGAGGTAAGGGTAGGCTTCCGTTCAAAACAAGGAGCTAGTAGTTTTACAGATTTGGTATGCCGGTTTAGCAGTGGGGCACACAAAAATGTCGGCGAAATAACCAGAAAAGGGCGTCACTTGACGTTTTAAGTCAAATGATTCGAAATCGCGATTTGCTAATTAATGTGCTCTCACGATGATGTTACGTTATGGATCTCAAACAAGGCGTACTTCGGCGTTTGTTTGGTTCCGCCATGCCTACCTCCATGGTCCAAGAGTGCCCTAAAGAGATTCAGAGTGATTCTCACGTACGCAGAGTGACGTTGTGAGACCCAAGTAGCCGTACCACCTAGAATTTCCCATGAGTATACGGAAATTCTATGTGCATACGGAAATAACAGGAAAGAACACGAATTTTGTAAACTGTAAAAAAAAAATCACATAAAATTTATTGGAAAGGCAGCAGCTTGAAGACAATAATGCATTATACCCTATCTTCTGTCGAATGCCAACTGAACGACGTTTCGACTGAACAAAATCCCTAATCATATTAGGGACTGAGAATCGTAGGATCGAAATTTTTGGCCTAGAACCTACAAAGTAGTACCGCTCAAGTGGCAAAATACTGTTTTGACTATCTTTTTTTTTTATTGAAGATAAACAGTAAACTATGATTCTTCATCAAGAGGGCTTAAGAGGAAATTAAGCCCCATCTCCATAGCAGTATTTACCCAACAAAGACAAACACAGCGAAAGAGCTTTAAGCTCAAATAAGCATAGTGCTCATGGATGCCAATGGGTTTCGTGCGGCACGTGACTACATTGGTTGAAAACAAAAAATATATTGTATTTGTGTGCTTCTGCATGAACATAACTAAATTTAAAGTTTAGATCCCCCAAAAAGGCCTTAGTAGGATTTAAAACGAATACAAAAAGGCCAATTTTATTGCAAACATTAAATAATTAATTATTGAAGTGAGGTTGTATTTACTAAAATTCTGGCAAAATGACGTCACGTGCACGAAACCTATAGACTCTAGTTTTACCTTTACACTTTTGCTAGAAAACTGGTTGTCACGTCATCAATATCTGACTTGAAGAGACCATCTGGTATTCACCTGAGTTGAATATCGTTTTTACAATAATCACTGATATTATTGTCAAAGCTACCTAATACATTATCCGAAAATGAAGATACTTTTTCTGAAACTGACTTGATTTGACACCCTTAACCTAAATCTACTTTGTTGAATTAGGTAATGTCTCTGAAATAGAGTTCACTTCTGTGGTGTCTGTAGTGCCGATTTTACTTGCTGGTTGTTGCATCAACAATCTGAGAATGTTTCCTTTACTTAGGTTCTTGTTGAGACAACAAAGAGCTGTGCTCCTAGACCCATCTAGGGCCACCACCCGAAAACTCTATTAAAGGTAGTTTTCATAGCTTTCTTGTATGTAGAATTATGAGTTACACTTTTTATCTAATAGCACTTTATTTAGTGCTGGTTCCACAATTATAATGTTTAATACCGAGAATTTTAGTAATGAATCTTAAGTAAAGACTTGATCAGGCGTAGAAATTTGGGCTCACTGGAACTTAAAAATAAACTAGTAATTGTTCACGTGTGTAGCAACTAAGACATTACATATATACTACTAATAAGAAGAAGACACAAAATATGCCTCATGCTCTCTAGACAATTAAAGAAACTTAATTAGTTAATTTTAGCCCACGCAAAAAGAAATTTTTTGGATTTGATAAAGTGTCGAACCTTTGGAAAGGTAGCAGTTGTTATCAATTACTTTTCAGTTTGGTCTAGACTTTTATAGAATATAGAACACAGTAACTTACAACAATAATTATGCAAGAATTAATATATTGGTAGTTAAAAAAATAGCGTATGATAAAATTCACCCTCCATACATATTGTAAACAAATCGAAACATATTACTTACCGATTCTGAGCAATTTTCCTCAAGGTATCCGGTACCCGAATTAACTTATCTAGAGTTTTTACAATGGACTGGAACGACGGCCGGTGCGTCCTCTCCTTCTGCCAACAATCCAGCATCAGCTGGTAGATGGCTTCGGGACAGTCCATCGGGGCCGGCAACCTGCAAGAACACAAAAATGTGAAATTTTTTGTATTCAATAGTGATTTCAAGATTATTTTATTCCTACTCAAGTTTTCGTTCTTGTGGAATAGTTATACTTTTTACATTATTATCCGCAATTGAATAGAATTGTTAGGAAACTGATTGAGTTCACTTTAGGCACGCAAACATTTAAGACATTGATGATTCTAAAATCTAAGTGAGATGCGGAATGTGATAGATTTTACGAGTCCACCAATTGACAATTTTACCCGACCAGCACATTCATATATGGAATGTCAGTCAGTGCGGACCATTATAGCTACTTACCTATAACCTTTTTCTATACTCTTAATAACGTCCTGATTGGACCAGTTCCAGTACGGCCGTTCGCCATAAGACATGACTTCCCAGCTGACGATACCCAATGACCACACGTCGCTGGCGGAGGTAAACTTCCGGAAGGCTATCGCTTCCGGTGCCGTCCACCTCACCGGAATTTTACCACCCTGGAACAGAAAATGTTTTTCTATAACAAATAGTAAATTGATTGTAAATGAAAACACCAGTTAGAAAAGCCTCAAACATGAAAACAGCTCTTTTAACATTGAAACTGTCTTTCTACAACTAGCAATTTCTAGTCCTAAGCGAATCGTAGCAACATTTTATGGTATTTTTGATTTCAGAAAAAATGAGGAAGCCCAAAGCAGAGGCGAAAAATAAAATAAAGATCAATCTTCAGATGTCAAAGCTTTTGAGGATTCAGCCATCTACCATCATCGGTGTAAATAACTGGTTCATTGAAAGAGGCGTAAGTGAACATATATGTTGGGAGAAGACAGAGTTTAACCTATGTTTACTTAAACAGGTCAAAGTCGGAAGTGGTAACATGTTTGATGTAAAATGTGTTGGTAGTAACATAACAATAAAACTCTCAAAATCCTATTAGAGATTCCATACTTGGAGTATGGGAATCTTTTTAGCCTTGGAAATTTGTGGTTGTTTGCCAATCTTCTCGACATTAACATTCCGTGGCAACTAAAATGCCTTAAAATCTTGAATCGCAACAAATTACGCTGACAAAAGCTTTCTACTAGCTTGAATAAAGCATATACAATGCATTTTCAGAAACAATCCTATAGGAAGAAATAAAAAATTCTTCTGCCTGTCGAGCTCTAGAACCCGAAACAAAACGCAGTGAATTTTGTAAGTTTGGTACTTGAGAATGTCATAGTGTAAAAATAATGGACAAATGTGTCAACTGACACAAGAAATTGGCTCAACAAAGTATTAGCTACATTAAAAAAGTTTTGAAGTTTTGAAATAATATTAAATATGTTGATGACGTTGATGAATTTATATGTGAGAATTGTGTTTACTGGAAAACAACATAGAATGCTTTATCACAGTAGCAAGTTGCAGTCACGTGGCTATATTCAAGTTGTTGACAAAGAAACAGGTAAAAAACTTGAAGTTATAACAATAACAGACAGTGGCTTAGAATCCTGTTACCATAAGCTTCATAATTTTTAGACAGGAACGGAAAGTACCCTACATCAAAACAGCAGAGCTGAAAGAGAATCGAATCTCTTAAAAGTAGTCTAATCTCTTAAAAGGATGCTACAAGGCCACGACTAAACCTTTTGAGCAGAAGCTTTAAATGTTACAGTTTGGACCGTCAATATAACAGGTATTAGTGCTGTGGTGACTAAGACTCCATATGCACCATAAAAAATCAAAGAAGTAGACTTTGAACAGTTTAAGAATTTTGGTTAAAAACTTTGGTGCATGCTCAAAAAAAAAAGAAAAAAAAAGAGTAAAATGGGATCTGATGAATTGAATTGGTATTTTTATGGGATATGGAGAGAAAGATAAAGGCCAGAAAAAGGATTCAAATTTAAAAACGAAGTAAAAGTCAAAATAATACACTCCAGACAAAGTTGACGTTTCTTCCTAAAAGGAAACCTAATTTAGAAAAAGCTAGCGCAAGACAAGATGATGTCCAAAACCATATTAAACCCAAAGTTAGATGAGACGGGTATTCGAGTTTATATTTTGTATGCCTCAGATAAAACAAGTGAGAGAAAAAAGTACGTTTCAGATGAAAACAACTTTGAGAACATTCATTTCAAGACCAAGCTTAGGGCATTCGAAAAAAAACATTTGATTTTCGTCAAAATCGTAGAAGGTCAGTGTCTGAAATTACATTTACGCTTAGGGGATGTGCATTCGGGCAATGAACGTGAAGCATTTTGAATAGTCATAGTCTTCATTTCTATGACGTTTTCTAATAATGAACACCCCGTAGTAATAGTAGAGGTCGACTACCTGTATACAGCAAGACGATTGAGCATTTTATAAGCTTGAATAACTTGGCACTATGATGTATAAAAATAACGCACATATGGTAACTGTGCGGTAACTGAAAAGCCTGGAAAAGCTGCTATGCCTATACATAAGGGAGGGAGCGCTAACAACGTACTTCTTTAATACGAAAGAGCATGCATACTAGGCTAACGAATCAACAGAACTAGCACTCCACAACCTGGTGGTGAAAATCCAAGATACCCTGGATTCAAAGAGTGTCGCAGTTGGTATTTTCATAGACATCGAAGCGAGAAGGATCGAACCAACAATAAGTAATTGGTTGGACTGATCACTATTTCATTAAACGATGACACTATCAGATTCATAACAGCGGGAGGTAGTCCACAGGGCGGAGTCCTTTCACCACTCTCGTGATCTTACTAGTGGACGACCTTCTGGCTACTTTGGATCTATGGGGAGTCGAGTTCCAAGCATACGGGGACCACATCGTTATCCTTATAAGAAACCACTCGTACCGACAAATCTCCAGCACGTTGCGAGAGGTGCTGGAGGAATAAACCCTAGGAAAACGGTGATTGTGCCATTTACCCGAAAGAAGAGACTGTACCGTCCTGTTCATGTGACTCGTACCGTTAGAAGGGCACAGGTCCCTTTGGACCCCAACAAACTATGTGCCTATACGTGACGATAATCACAAATGGGGCCATAGTTTGGTATCAAAAGAGCAGACAAAGCTCCATCAAAGCTAAAATGTCTTCTCTGCAAAGACAAATATGTCTCTGCATCACCTGGGCAATAAGAACGACGCCCACGGCAGCCATGCACCGCATGCTCGACCTGCTTCCACTTCCAATACTCTTGAAACGAGAGGCAATGAAGGCGACATACCGGCTGCAACAAATGAGGAACATAGCACCGCAGCCATTCGATGGTGGGACCTACAATGCCCAGGCTGGCTTGGAAGGCCTTGCGGTATTGAACATGATCTTCGCCCTAATGGCATCAAAACGTATATTGGACACTCGCTACGTCGTCAGGGTTTCCTCACGGGCACACTGGGACGAACGAGACGAAGATCTACAACTGGCAGGAAGTATCCGCTACACGGACGGATCCAAAAACGACGAAGAGGCTGGCTCGGGAGTGTATGGGAGATTTGCATAGCATAGAGCCTGGGCCGACACCTATAGAGGAGGGAGGACACAATAGGACACACTCGGATAGTCGGGCAGCGCCTAGCGCTTATGTCTTTGCGCTGCATTTCCAAAACTGCTTGGAATTGTCACAGGACTCACTGGTATGGATCCCGAGCCATCGTGGTCACGAAATCAATGAGAAGGCCGACTCTCTGCCCAGGAGGGCGACATGCTCTGCTTTCGTAGACTCTGAGCCGACACTGGGAGTCCCATACTCTCTGGTCAAGGCTGAACTCCAGAAATGGAGCAATGCCAGGTCCCAGGGCTGGTGGGAGAACCTACCCGGACTCTCACACCACAAAAAATGTATTACGGGAACAGGAAGGGCAAAAGCCCAAACATTCCTCAGACTAAGTAGGAGACAAATCAGAGTGCATAGGACATGGCCACCTAAGATCTCACATGCACAGACTCAGACTGTCCGAAGAGACAGAGTGTCGGCTGTGCTTGGAGAAGGACTTTCGAGACAGTCCAGCACGTTCTATATGATTGCCTGACTATTGCCAGATCGAGGTACTCACTGTTCGGAAACACGATCATTGAACCTCAAGATGCAAACGCAGTGTCGCCCGAGAGACTCTTCAGATTGGTTGAGGGGGCATAACGGGTGACAACTAGTGGAGCTAGCAGGGGCAAACCTTGCTGGTCACACTTCGAGTGATGAATCTCACATTGAATACAATACAATACAATACATAAACGATTAAAACGTATACATATTAAATATCGGTTTGTGTTGGGTTTTAGCCTCGAAAGGCGCAAATATCGATGTTAGTTAAATTTTTTTAACAGTCTTAGCCAGCCCTTCGCTGTTTTGGAAAGATTTTTTTATTAATACATGTGAACTAAAGCAAAGAAATATGGTATAATATGATATAATATAATAAATAAACGTACAAAACAAGTGGTACTCACCCTGGTGGTGTACGCTCCCTCCGTGGCGCTTTCAATTTCCCTACTTAAACCAAAGTCCGCTATTTTACACACTAACTCCGAATTAACTAACACATTCCTAGCCGCCAAGTCTCTGTGCACATAGTTCATTTCGCTGAGGTACTGCATCCCTGACGCGATACCTCGCAACATACCCACTAACTGTATCACTTTGAATTTACCATCGTTGGCCTGTAAAAAATAAGAAACGTACCATGTTTAGTAACAAGCAAACAACTGGACCGGAATACTTACCCTCAAAAAGGTATCCAGCGACCCGTTCTCCATGTACTCGGTGATTATCATCACGGGATTCGACTTGGTAACGACTCCCTGGAGGAATATCACGTTGGGATGCTCGAACTGTCCCATGATGGAGGCCTCGGTGAGGAAGTCGTTGCGGCTCTTGTCCAAGGAGCCCGCCTTGAGGGTCTTGATGGCGACGTCGATTTCGGCTCCGTTCATTTTCAGTTTGCCCTTGCATACGTCGCCGAATTCGCCCCCACCTTGAAAATAACACCCTGATGAATTTGAAAATAAAAAAATTAAATGAATAAATTGAATAACATGCAGAGTAAAATAATAATAAAAAATGTGGGGCAAAGTGGGTATTGACAAGAAAAAATAAAAAGTGGTGGAGCCGTTGGTCAAAGTAGATAAATCAAATTAGGCAATTAATTAAAGTTGCTGTATGATGTAACTGAATTCTAGAAAAAGACAACAGGTAATGAATTCAAGGTGAGCAGCAGCACGACTAAAAAATATAGATAATACCAAAAATCAAAAACTGGGGATTTCAAATCCTGCAACAAAATGCACGTCATGTTTTCGTTTTACAAAAATCATCAGTACTTTCCTCAAGTACTTCTAGGGTTTTTGCAGTACTCTTAACGGTTTAAGAACTCTTGTAGTTTCAATTTTTATTTGATTTTTTATTATTGTCTATTAGAAGGTAACATTACAGACGAGAAACAATACACATTACTTATTTGCTTACTCATGTAATGAATTAATTAATTTCGGTTTATGAAAATATAGGATCACAATTAAATAATAATATGTATGCACAAATTCTAGGGACTGAATCTTTAGCTAATTTTAGGACAAGATGTTTAATGTTTTAAGTTAAAAACTTAACGTTGTGGTTGTTCAACGAAATTTTAGAGAACTAATAGCCTCGAAAGATTTGTGTTATTTTAGCTTTGTGTTTGAAACTTTCCTTCATTCCCTAGAGCTTGGCTGCGCATAGCGAAACTAACATAATAAAGAGATATTTACCTATTATAGCCTCAATGGTAATGCACTTTGCATCAATTTCCCTGGCGAATTCTCGGACAGCTTGATTCGGATCTTCGTATGTGTGGGGATCGATGTACGTTCTGGACGAGCCGCTTATTCCAGTAAATAGAGGAGTGGTCACTAAAATGTTTAAAAGTTAGTAGTATAACGAATAGATCTGTCTCAATAACGTAAACATGGAATGGTGTATCTTAGAAAAAAAATATCGCTTAGGATCTATGTTAAATTAAGGCAAAATTTATATTCTCACTAACAATAACTAAAAATAACATTAACTAACAATATCACCTAGTTAGCTTAACTGGGAGATATCCTATTTTGGTTTTAAAATTACTACAAGTTTGTAACTGCATTTTAGAAAATATTAGCAATTAAGCCCTAGCAATTAAGGTACAACTTCAACAGTAATTCAGAGTAGTCAACTATAATTGAGAAAGTGTCAATTATTGTAATTAAACAATGATCAGATATAGCTCAGAGAGCCAAGTGCAAATCATTCAGACATTATAGCACAGTTTATATTTTAGATTTGCAATAAGATTAAATTTTTGTTAGGTGGGTGCCCATTTAGATCCATTAACCCTCTATGTGAAGACCAAATGTCACAAGAGGTTTCTTTATCCGGACTTTATTCTCAGAAATGCAGTTTTAAATGGTTATTTTGCCGCCTGTAGAAAATGGTTTGAGAGAATAGAAAAAAGTACAATTATTGTTTAGAAATGATGTTTTTTGATTTGGGTTGCATTTATGTGGACGATTCTAGAAAACGAAAGGTGTTAATTAAGTGAATAAGACCTTTTGATGCCACAAGAGGTTTCTTTATCAGGACTTTATTCTCTGAAATGCAGTTGTAAATGGTTATTTTGCCGCCTGCAGAAAATGGTTTGAGAGAATAGAAAAAAAGTGCAATTATTGTTTAGAAATGGTGTTTTTCGATTTGGGTTGCGTTTATGTGGACGATTCTAGAAAACGAAAGGTGTTAATTAAGTGAATAAGACGTGAGTTTGACTTTCAATTTAATGAGTAGGTGGTCACCAATTTGTCGATCAACCCATCTGCCATGCAGAATTAAATCTAATACGCTGGTGGATGTCACCTGCTCCTGCTCTGATTTTTGATTTTAAGCCGCAAACTCACGGTCTCCAATTTGTCGACATGCCAAAGCTGTACTGATGAGGGATAGACCCCGAAACTAGTATGCAGATGGGTTGATCGACAAATTGGTGACCACCTACTCTTTACACTTCGTTCTGGTTCCGATAACCTGCGAGGTACAGAACAATATGCTTCTCGAACTGAGAGCCATCTGATACGCAGTATTAAATCTAATACGCTGGTGGATGTCGCCTGCTCCTGCTCTGTATAACATCTCACCGCTTTTCAATTTAATGTCAATCAATAAAGTATTTTCCTCTTTCTTTTATACGCGCAAACGCGAATATTGCCCATAATTATTATTATATGTTTTTCTACTTTTCCTTATATCTAGTACATGGATTTTTTTTTGTTTTCTTTAGTTATTATCTATGATGGACACTATCCTGTTCAACCTATGCAAGAAAAATTGCAAAAAGTGTGTAACATTTCAGCGTCAGAAGTGGAATAAGTGCGTGAAGATTTTTTTTTGGATGATGAACATTCGGTAGACAACGTGGCAATATAAATATAAAAAAATTAAAATAACTGATTCGAAAGAACCGTTTGGAAGAATAAAAAAGGCGAGACAAGCAAAAACTCGAAGGCGAAAATATGGGAGGTATAGAAGAGCAAAACTGCGAGAATGAGAAAAACAGGAAGAGGAAAAGAAGCGTCTAGAAGAACGAAAAGAGCAAGAAAAGCTAAGTCATCAAGAGGAAAATGATCGTCTAGAAGAACGGCAAAGAAGACAAGAACAGCGAATGCAGGAAAAGCAGGAAACCCAGCAGGAAAAGATTTAAATTCAAATTCAAATAGAAAGCTTTTCTTAAACTAATTAAGAGTTAAGTCAAATTTAAAATAACGATCGTTTTTATTTAAAAAAAAATCTGCTGGAAGTAACTACAAACTTAATAGAAATACCTGTGAAAATAAGGAATTTATAGACTTATGCAAACTAGAGCTGACTTGTGGAGAAAATGTAGAAAATATAAAAAAATAATAATGGCGCTGACTTTTATAGATTTAAAATGTTGGTGTAGATGACCTGAAAGATTAACTTCGGCCCCAAAATGGGGCATCATGGATGCCATTGGGGACACCAATGACCTAGAAACCGGTTTTCCGTAAAAATGGTCCCGTTTTTTTGGCCGTAAGTCGCCATTTCTAAGGTACCCATGACGTAAATTCATCATCAGAGTACATCAATTGGCCAATCACAACTTCAAATAATTGACGTAAGAAAATCATTATACCTTCTAAGAAATGTTTAAACGTCCAAAAAATCATGGAAAGTTATAACAAATTCAGAACTGAACATATTGTTACACCTTAAGTGGGTTTCTTGACATTTGGTGGAGTCTGTCGTTGAAGATTGGTGACACTACCCACTCTTTGATAAATTATAGTCTCTCCACATGCACCATTTTCGATTTTTAATTTGGTTTTAATCTTGTACATAATATCATTAATTCCTGGCAGTCTTGTAGAGGGTCCCTTCGATGGTATTAAGGGACATCACAGATTTAAGCCCCCCACCGTTTTCCTTGAAATCATGATAGTAAAAAAAAACATGTTAAAAAGTAAAGATTGTGCTGCCCGCGACTTGGTCAAATTTAAAGTTTTACTTTATGTTCCCAACGAGCTAGTATATTACATCTAGAAAGACCATCCGGTTTTACAGTTTTGGCCTCCCTTTTTCGCAGCGTGTCTCTTAAAAATGGAAGCGATATCCGGTTTACTTGATGTCCCTTGACGTCTTATGTCATATCATTTGATATTGTGATTCGCTAATTGATGTGCTCTGATGAAGAAATTTCGTCATGGGTACCTTAAAAATGGCCGGCCAGAAAACATGACAATTTTTAGGAAAATACCGGCATTTTTTGGCTCTGTCCATAGCTCCTAAGTCGCTGAGCACCCCAGTAATACTAAGGCATAAGACTAGTCTTGGTCTAGCCTTATCCCACGTTTATTTATTCAATGATTGTAGAACCAGCACTAAGTTACGTAATGACTTTTAAAACTTTTGGCTCTTTTAGATGTTTGTCTCTTTTTTCATTTCTTATTTTTTTTATTCCAAAGTTTACTCCTTTTCTCAACAATTATCCCTCTAGGCTTTGTTTCCTTGAAGGCATTTATCGAAATTCTATTTTAAACTTTGTTAATTCATTCTTTTTTATGTGTTATTTCTTCCTTCCTTAGCACTTTCTGTACAGTTTTCGCATTACTTCATCGTAGAAGCAGCAATAAGAAAAAAATCTTGATTGAAGTACGTTGGAAAACAAAAATTTTGAGAAACTCAGTCTCAGCCCCAAAGATGAAGAGATAAATAAAATAGAAACGTCAGTACAAACGACGGTAATTTTTCGATAGAAGAGGAAGTTTTTATCTGTTCTAAACAAGCTATATTGAACGGTGACTTAATAACAAGAAAACAAATTTCTATCTAAAACCGTGGAAATATAGCAATTAATATCATTTCGATACAATCTCACAAGGCAAATTAACCTGCAAGCAAAAAAAAAGCAAAAAATTACCATTTGTATGGGTCGTTACTATAGGAGGATTGTCCAAGCTGGTGTGGTGAACTAAACACGAGCGAAAAAAAAACAAAAATAAACAAAAATTAGAAAACGTTAAAAACAAAAGAACACAAACACAAGCACCACAACCGACACCAACACCAGATGTACCTATATATTGATATAGGTAAGTACTATAAAAACCTCTAAATTCTAAACCTTATGACGTAACCACACCCTGTATAGACTGTCAAAGTAGTAACCAAAGCTCTATGTTCTCAAAAAGAAGAAACCTCCCACACATGAAAAATTTTCATCAAAGTTACAATGAAAAATAAACGCAAAAGCTCAAAAACTTTTTTTGATTTTAGACATATTTATTTGATGAGGACACACCAGAGATAACATATGTTGTGTGTCCTCTGGTAGGTATAACGACCTTTGTGAGAATTAAAAAAGTCAATTTAAAATTTATTTTTTTGGGCTTAACTGTGCTTGACCAAAGAACAAGTTTTGGCATAATTTAAATGTTGAAATAGTATGGAAGAAATTGTCAAAAAAGAACCCTTTTTTGACGGGGTAAAGATGAGATCGAGCAGTTTAGTTTATTCTTCGTTTTAAGAAAGCACACTTTTATGGAAAGTTTTCGATGGGCCACCTGATATAAATATATAAAGTAAAATAATATATTTGGCAAGCAAAATATACTTAACCATTTTGTAACCATAATTTCGCATATAAACTTTTTTCGAATATATATTGAAGGGATTTGTTACCTTTTGTCAGTCTATACTAATGCATACGCGGTGTCTCCAAAAGCGATCGGGTAACTTGGGAAGAAATTTTGCATGACAAATTAATGGTTTTCTTTTTTTTTTTTACTTTATATCTGTCTTTTGTATCTCTTGTAGTTGGATAAATTTTCTCAAAAGGTTTTAGGGTAACAGCTTTTGAAGATTTTATACCACACGACATATTTGCTTTAATTTTAACTTAGGTCTTGAAAAACTGCGTCTAACAGCTCTTCATTCCAAAACTGTTTGGAGCTGCCACAGGGCTCTGAACACCCTATCGAAGGAGAACAGCGTCACACTGGTATGGATTCCGGGCCATCGTAGTCACGAAGGCAATGAGAGGGCCGACTCTCTAGCCAGGAGGGCGGTTAGTTAAAACTGCACGGAAAGTTAAGGGAGCGTTTTGACAGATAAATACTGCAATATACGTCAAATTCGGAGTTAAACCTTCAGCTACTAAACTTGAGATGCTACACCTAACTACCAGAGTTTTTACATTATTTTCTCTCAAAACTTTTCGTTTAGTTCCAGGTGTGAAATTTGACGTTGAGATGTAAAAGCGGTCTTTATTATCATTAGTTTGTCTTGCTTCCTGATCGACTTTGGAGACACCTTGTGGACCTAATATCTATGTTATTTTAGCCTAAATCACGTTATTAGTAATCAAAAACCACTACTTACTGTAAGTAACTACCAATCCTGGGGCAAGAAATTAGCGTGTAAGTGCAAGTTAAATGGGTACATTAGTGTGTTTGCTAAACTATGGGATAAATCTAGGTTAAAGTGCTTTAGTCTAGGTCTATAGCAGTTCCCTAGTCGTGGTGGTCCAGCAAAATCGAAAAAAACTTACCTTCGCCGTTCCGGTACTCTAAAGTGTCGCAGTCGCTCGGCTGTTTCTTGTTGCACTCGTCATTTGACCGGTTCCTTACGAACACTACGGTCAGCACTATGACAGCCACTAGTACCACCACAATGACCACAATTCCTCCTGCCACCAGTTGTAGCCTGATACCTTCTTCAGCGCCCACGTAGGCTGCAGATTAAAATATGTACATAATATAAAAATATATACTTCCTCATTACTTTTTAAATTAATATATAGAGTGTTTCAAAATAAAAGTGCAATAATTTAACAGCTTATTCTAGACCAAGAATGATGACGAAAAGTTTATATAAACTTATTTCCTCACACGCTTCGTTATATAGATACAGGGTATTAAATTTTTATTCTTTTTTTTTACAGCTTCTCCAGTTTTGGAGACAAGTTCAAATTTGGAATAATGGTAACTTGTTATTCTCTACATAAATAGACTTGCCAAATGGGTTTCAATATTTACAGAAATGTATTTTGTCGGTATCAGCCGCATTTTACCGCCCCAAATATTTTTTATCGTACGCCACCGATAGATTGTGTCCTAGTCACATCTTGCTTGAACTAAGTAACTCTAACCGTTTTTGAGATATTTACGAAAATATAAAAAATGGGCGGTTAATAATTCTAAACTACAATTTAATAGAAAAGCTTATACAAACTTATTTCCTCACACGCTTCGTTATATTGATACAGGGTATTAAAATTTTATTATTTTTTTTACAGCTTGTCGAGTTTTGGGGATAAGTTCAAATTTGGAATAATGGTAACTTGTTATGGTCTACATAAATAGACTTGCCAACTGGGTTTCAATATTTACAGAAATGTATTTTGTCGGTATCAGCCGCATTTTACCGCCCCAAATATTTTTTATCGTACGCCACCGATAGATTGTGTCCTAGTCACATCTTGCTTGAACTACGTAACTCTAACCGTTTTTGAGATATTTCCTAAAATATAAAAAATGGGCGGTTAATAATTCTAAACTACAATTTAATAGAAAAGCTAAGATAGTATACTAAGGATTTCTTGGACAAAGTTATTTTACTTAGCTGAATAAAAGTTTTAAAAAATACACGAATTTGTGTAGTAAATGTATTCATTTTGTAAACTAAACTAGGTTTTTACTCATATTTAACTAGAATAAACTGTTCAATTATTGCACTGTATGGCTTCTGCATAGCCTCTCTTAGAGTTAGTCAGCGATGATGGAATGTTTTAGCAGGTAGGGGACATGAAAACTTCTTTTCAGCTTCAGATGAAGTATGCCAACGTTTATTTCATATTTTGGTCTGTATCCATGCTATCTTCTTTGAAGAGAGATGGTCAAAATAATTGTTATGAAGTTCTCATAGCCTTAAGTCAAAGTTCTTGACCACCTTCTTGACATTTAGAATTTATGGACATGTAAATGCATAGTAGAACATTTTTAAATATTATCTGCTGCTAAAACTGACCTGTATTTAGAACTTGTCCCGTGGTTTTAAATATAACCGGAGACCATGCTCCCCAACCTCTCGGAGTTTTTGCTCTCACTTGTAGGCCGTACTCTGTCCGTTGCTGTAGGCCGGTTATCGTTGCAATCAGTGTTGTTGTTAGGAAACTGGTAGAGTTGCTGTATTCTTCGTTGCGTTGAAACCACCTATTAATATTGATTAAATTAATTTACTCATCTTGTTGTTCTCTATTCAAGCTTGCTTTAGTATTATATCAAGAGTAATAGTAAAAAGGTATTAACGACTTTCTAAGAAAAAAATTGAAACTATATATACAAATAACCAAGACCGTTGAGGTGCTTTTCAATGACAATAACTCAAATAAGAATGGCATACAAGCTTAGAAAGTCTTGATAAAGAACAATGAAATACTACAGAACTCTGAGACGACAAAAAGATCTTGAAAATGAAGCCGGAAACAGTGCGATAACGAACCACCAATAACAAAACAAGAAACCAGGCTTCTAAATGCTTGTGGTGTTGATATTTTAATTGAAACCGTTTATTTTCAGAGTACAATGGGAAAATTTATTTTCAAACCCTTTGAGAATGTAGACTCAGATGAACTCTTTAATTTCTTGGGAGAAATATACGACAATAACGTCAACGAAATGGAGGGTTTCAGCGATAGCGATATATCTCCAGAACTTCCTGAAGAAATTCAGCCAGAGGATGATATTGAATGTTTTGGTATAGAATTTACGCCAACCATATTCAATGAAAATAAGGCAATATCAGTTAATCTCAAAAATGAAGGGTGAACCAGAGAGGATAAATTGCTTTTCTCCTTAAGCAGCATTCCATTCCTCAAATTGACATGTGAGATAGTGCCTAGAACTTGCTATCTTCGTTTGCGGGTTTAGTTTCAATACACCTTGTATATGTACAATATAATAAAAGGACAAGCTTGAAGAAGTGAAAGTCCCTCTCAAGCAGAAAAAGAAAATTAAGCTTGAAGAGGTTTCGGAAGATGAGACACCGGTTCCTGGAAAATCTGAAGAAACTCAAAATGAAAACCCTTGAAGTGACTCCAAAAACAAGCAAAAGCTGCAGCTAAAACTGTTCGAAAAACCTTGTTTTGTAAATAAGAAAATCTTACTTTTGTATTCTTTTTGGTAGGCTCCTGAACTTATGAAACCCACAGAGGTGCCACTACTTGCTGAGGATATAAATAAGAATAAAAAAAGTACCAACGAAATCTGAATACAAGAAATCTAAAAGTTTGGGTGTGATGTTTAAGGGTAGAAATTTTCATGTTGAATTTTTTTCGGTAAATGACACCGAGCAAGTGTGCCTGCTCTAGAACCGGTTCAATGGTATATTGTCAAGGAACACTAAAAAGGCTGCAACGAACCCCGAATTCCGGGAAGAAGAAGGGGTACTTAAAATTGAAGATCTAGGAAAGTTGAAGAAATTGATAAACTTAAGGAAGTACGAAAAGCTGTGTCTGAAGAAGAAGTTAGAAAGTGGCCAAAAAAAAAATAAAGAAATTCTGATAAGAGATGTGGAGGTCAAGTCTCAAAGAGCTAAGGTGATAGATGTGACTCACGAGGTAATCAAATTGGCAGACATTAAATTGACAAAAAGCTGCAAGGAGAGCAGAACTAGTAAAAACCACCAAACTGGTGGGTGAATTTCCTACCAATCAATGAGGTACTACAATCTTTTCAAGTAACTTTATGTGACACTATTAGGATAAATAGCACAAAATTTAGAAATTAAAAAAAAAACCGAAAAAATAGGTAAAAAAGGGGAAACGAAAAACACACACTTCACCACAACTTCAGTTTGTTGTGGCTTCACAAAACACTGAAGTTGTGCTTCTTCTGGGTAAAAGAAATAAATGTGGGACTTTAAGCCCCGAGCAGTAATTGAGCTGCATGGCAGCAACTGTGGGATCAGTATGATGGATGGATGGGGGGAGACAAAAGTGTTCATTAATGGGAGATACACAAGCTGTTACGGGGCACGGAGTATTCGTCTTCTACCTGCACAGGCGAAATCGAGCCAATGGTATTGTTAGAATCTGGACACTACAAGGCATACGGTTTTAGAATGCAAACGGTTTGAAGACATCCGCAGAACCTCAAGTCTGGAAGCAGGGAAAGATGTAAACTAGCAAAATATGGCTGAGTTCTTACTGGAGAGCGAAGCTAGTTGCAAAGCGGTGATGCACATGTTGGAGGGCATTATGATGATAAAACGCAAGAATGAGAAGGGGCGAAACCAGTAAGAGAGATGTTAGAAAAAATAGCGACCCGATGTAATGCCTACCGGCGGTTCCGAGAAGAGAGGGAAGGAGTTTAGTCAGTCGGTACTCTTGGATAGACACCAACCCGACCCTATGTGGGCAACCTAGACCGCTGAAAGACATGTCTAGTAGCAGATTCTCTAAACCTCTATAAAAAGAAAAAAAATGTGACTCCCGAGGTAATCAAATTGAAAAAGGCTGCAAAGAGCCCAGAAATAGTAAAAACCACTAAACTGATGGGTGGAATTCCTATAAATCAATGAAATATTCAATCACAATATTTTCAAGTAACTTTAATTGAAACTATTAGGATAAATGCCACAATACTTAGAAATGTAAAAAAGCTGAAAAAAAAAATGGAAAAAAAGGAGAAACCAAAAAATTCATGAATGTCGAGATGGATGTCACACAGCTTGAGAAGCTCCATCTGGAAGTCGTCGCCTAAAGAAAAGCTCGATGAAGAAAATGCTGAACCTGTTAGAGAAAAGACTACCAAAAAAGAACCAAGAAGCAAAGAAGGAAGAGAAGATTGCTACGGTTGTTTTGAAGAAAGCTACAGAAAAAAAGAGGAGGAAATTCTGAAAGAAACTATTAAAATTAAATCTATTATGCCGGAAGAGGTAAGGTGATAGATCTGGCTCCCGCGGTAGTCAAATTCTACAAGGAAACCAGAACTACTAAATACCACAAAACTGGTGGGTGGATTTTCCGCCATCAATGAAATATTACGAAACGATGGCTTTCTGTTTCAGATAGGTACTTCTGGAAAGGAATCGAAGGCCGGCGTTAATAACCTAGATTTTTAACCATTTGACTTCTCCCATGAAAACCATTGGAAGTCCTCAGGAGCAGGATAAGGAAAAGCCTGTAAAGAAAAATAAGAAAACAAAGACAGAAAAAAAACAGAGAAATCGATACCTGAAAGCTTCGAAAAGTTTTGCGAAGAAGAGACCGCAAAAAAAATTATAAAGAAAGATCCGTGAAGAGCTAGACCTGAGGGAGAACCCTAGAAATTCAAGCTTAAATAGGTAAAACGACTTCACAAAGAACAGGATGTGGTAAAAATTGCCCAGTCAGCAAAGCCTGAAGAAAGAAAAGAAATATTGACAGAACCAGACGTCGAAATAGATTTCGTTCCAACTATCGACAATGACTTGACAAAGGGGAAGAGAAGGTCAACCCAAAGAAGGAAGCTGCGCTTACCTATAGAGAGGAGTCTTTTCCAAAGAAACCTCTCCAAGAAAAAAAAAACATATAAAGGCGGTTTTCAAACCTAAGCCTAAGTAGAAGACAGAAGAAGAAACTTTTTATTGTATCAAAGAAAAAGCACCCAGCGGAGCCTGGAGAAGTAGACGCTGAAACTGTTTTATTGAAGAAAGCACCCAAACTTGAGAAAGCGAATGTGGTTGAAGTAAACGTTACTCTAGAACCCAAAGAAGAAGGAAAAGAGAAGCATATAGAGAAAAAAAGTATCTTTGAGATCGGACATAGTTTAAAGGAAAGGTAAAATTTCGCAACTGTAAGAAGCTGTAGAAATAAGTGTAGAAACGAAAGAACCGTTGCCAACGAAACATGTAGACAAAGCCATCCCTTAAGTAAAACGCGAAGAAATTCTTGAAATGGTGGAGAAATTATTGGAAATGTGGGAGGGTTTCATTTAAAGAAGTTACAACCGAAGAAGCGCTCAAAAAAATTCCATCAACATACGTCCCGAAGGAACTACCAACTGTTGATTAACCCGTAGAAGAGCATCTGGCCCTGACCAATCACCTGCGGGGCCCAGCAATTTCAGCCAATTCTAGGGTGGATCCGCTTCTGCATCAGGGGTATGCATAATGTCTTTTCCACATAAGAAATTGTAGAAAAGAAATTATATCCAGAGATAGTACAGAGATAAGGTTCGGTTTTGAACCGACTTCAGGATTTCCTTTGCTTATAAGCATAGTGGCAACACAAAAAAAATTGCTCCAAAAGACTTCACGTGCCCTTAACACGTTAAAAAAAAGGAATACATTAAACCTTATTCACGTACCTAACTTCGTATGTTTCGACCTGATCGCTTTCGGAGTCGCCGTCGGTAATCGGTGCGTCCCAAGCCAAAGTAATTTCCGTACTCTTGACCGAGGTCACTCGGATATTAGTGATACTGCTGGCCACCGAAGCCTCGGTAGTGACCACAACGTCCGCATATTCCGGATTCGTCTTCGGCCCCATGTGCGACACTCCGTTCTCAGCGAAAATTTGAAAGCGATAAGTGGTAACCGCGTTTAGGCCGCTTATATGTATCCTAGTTTCGTTGAATAGTTCCTAAATAAAATTACTTAGTGAATAATGGTATTTTAGCTTTTCACTTGAAAACGCTTAAAAATTGCTGCTGATTAACTTACCATAGGGGGGTTGTATTGTACCAATCCCAAGCTGCAGGCATCACACTTTATTCTGTAGGCTATGTCCGATCTGCCACCCAAATTCTCAGGTGGCAGCCAGCTTAATATCACATTGGATTGGTCGACGAAGTTAACCGTCAAGTTAAGGGGTGCTGAGGGAGGTTCTGAGGATGCACAAAATAACAAAAAATTATTTAGAAATTAACTATTTAGAATGAAAACTTACGTGTGCAGGACATATTCTTTGGATCGGTGGGTGCCCTAAAGTACCCGGAGATACAGCTGCACTCCGACAAACCGTAGTCGAAGCCTTGCGAATACTTAGGACAGGGAAGACAAGGGCCATCGCCAACTTCTGGTTTGTAGGTACCTCGCTGACAAACGTTGCAAGTTTGCTTCTCCATGTCGGGCTGGAAGCCCGCCTTGCACTTGCACCCTCCACTGGGCAGGGTCCACTTTCCGTCACCCTTACAGAAGTAGGTGGGAGCTCCCACCGCCTCCGCATGAGTCACGCAAGCTCCTTGCGCCTGCTCAATCACCGTAATTTCTTTTCCCGTGGGAGTTGCAGGGAATTTTGCAAAGTTTATCGTCACCTCCGGGCACGTGATATAGTAAACCTGTCATGGACCTTCAGCCTTAGAAAATGTTACCCTTAATTATCTTTGAATATCTACCTTTATTGCCAATAAGGAGATGCAGGCACCTTGGTCTCTAAACGCGAAGTAGACTCCCTTTTTCGTGACCGGTATGCTCTTCACTTCGGTGTTGATGTTGACCTCACTGTTGGAGTTGAACCTGCCCTCTCCAGCCGCCACGCGTCCTAAATGAAACGCAACTAAAAATTCCCCAGCTCCGCATACAAAATTTATGACGCAACACAAAGAAGGCAAAAAGCTGAAAGCCAATTTGCACTCAAAGGCCGCCACATTTCAATTTTACTACCCTTTCTGCTTGTAGTGTTTGTGTAAATCCCGGACGGAGGCGCCAAATCCCCGTATTTTCCCCGGAATCGGCCAATAAAAGCGAATCTAAATCTAATATAGCGCAAAATGCAAAATCTAATATTCCACCCGGCACGTCGACGGTTTTAAGAGTCTTGTTTGGAACCGTACATATAGTTATAAAAATGGAATATTGATATTGATTTGCAGCTTGAGAGCTTTTTTCAGTAAAGGAAAAAACGCATTAGTCGGAAAGAGGTTTTATTGTTTCTTTAATGTTATTTAAACCATTAAACAACTCTTAGATTCCCCCGTTGGAGAACTACGCAGACAGATGATTCATTGAGTAAATACAGTGTTCTTGAATAATTTCATGCATATCTGATAATATTATATTGATATATGATAATAAATTGAATTCCAATATTTAATTCATCATACCCTATTCGGATTTTTAAGTGTTTTCGAAACTAAATCACGTTTGAAATATCATGGTTTTATCCCTTAGGTAGCCTGCAGGCAAATCGACCGATCTTACACTGAACAACCTCGTCGGGAAGATCTCGCATGACCTTAAGGAGGGGATCATAGAGGTATGGATATACCTGAACATCGAAGGAGCTTTCAACAATGCCCTCCCTGACTGTCTCTGTAAAGCGCTTGGTGCTAGAGGGGTAGAGCAGACTATTCAGGACTGGACGCGCAACATCTGAACAATAGAGCAATCACCTCAACCCTTCAGGACACAACAGTTTGCATAACAGCACTCCAGAAGATTATCAACACCATCTACGGAGTGGTGTCTTAGGGAGACGATGTCTATCAACCCAGATAAAACCGGGGTAGTTCTGTTCACAAGGAGGAGAAAATGACTCTCTGAATCCTCCCTGCTTGCTGGGCAAAACCATTCCATTTGCAGAGGAGGGGCAGATGAGAGAGGAGGATTTGCAAATATCTGGGCGTAATACTAGATAAGACACTAAACTGGAACGCACGTGAGGAAATAATGATCAGCAGGGCTAAATTGTCCTTGTGGACATGCTGGGGATTGAAACTCAAATTAATGCACTGGGTGTATGTGACGGTCATTAGACAAATGATGAAATATGGAGCCATTGTCTGGCATTCCAAGCGCGGACAAAGAAGTTCGAGGTGCAAACTGAGTAACTTGCAGCGTCAAGCCTGCCTGGCCAACAGTAGGACATTCAGCACCACTCCACCTTTGGCCTTGGAAAGACTTCTCGGGCTAATCCCGTTCCATATTCTAAAGAAGAATTTTTTTTTACAATTCCTAAGAATTCTAAAAAATTCTTAAGATTTAAGCATTTTTTTCAAATACATAATAGTTATTTATGTATTAAGAGCGAAAAGTACAACTTTTTTGCTCGGAGAGTGAAGTTTGCCGCGCGACGCGAAGCGGAGAGCGGCAATCACTCGAGAGCAAAAAAGTTACTTTGTGCTCGTAATGCATACAGCGTTTTTTCTACAAACAATCAATTCCAAATAATGTGAATCACAACTTAACATAACTGAAGACACAATCTGAAAATTTAAATCAAAGTGACAATGACGTTTTTAATAATTGGTTGAGTGGTGGTAGTTGCTATTGACAGCAAGCGATAAAATCTTTTTCGCTTGCTGTCCTGGGCAACGCGCGTAAAAGTGAACTCACATTCTGATCCTCAAAAAAGGTTGGGTTTTCGTTTGTCTAATGAAAGCGTAAAATGCGTCATTATTTGACGTTTGTAGAAAAAAAAATGTATATTCCATAACACCGTTTCAGAACTTGTTGTTTCTGGGCGAAATATTGAATCTTAACTGTCTACACTGTCAAAAGCCTAATAGGTATTTTCCAACGAATCTCCCCGTTTAGATCACCAGTGGAACTAGAACTCTGTCTCCGTCTGTTTAAAAGCTACACTGGAGCAAGCGACCCCTTCACCACATTAATCCGAAGAGTGGCGCCTAAGTTAGTCGAGGAAGATCACCGACGCAGCAGCAGGGCAGACGATCTCATCAACACCAGCTTAATAACAACTAATATTGAACCAACCAAAACTGCGCTACGCTTTTAAGACTTGTGGAAGGGGGTATCCCCCTGAAAGTCTGAAAGATATTTATTATTTGTTAAGCTGCTAGTTAGAGAAAACAATATGATGCCATGTCGCTCCGTAACCGAAGTGATGGTTAAGTGAAAACAACCACAATTCCACGATTTTGCCACCTGATTAAATCATTGCAGTACCGTGATTTTATAATTTGCAGAAACGTGTCGAAGCCGGTTCTATTACCCCATTTTGGTAAGTACCAATTGGTATTCAGGGTTCTTTTACGTGGTTTCCATATTGGCAAGACACTTCATCGTTTTTAGGTTCGTGGTGGCCACGTTAATTTCATTAAAAATCTTTTTCCGTCACCCATTCACTTTTTTGAGCTTGTTTTGTATCCAAATCATTTCTCAAAAAAGCAGTACTATAAGGCACCAAAACCGTTTTCAACCAATACGCTACTGGACCAAGCTATGTAAGCAGGCTGCAAGTATCAACGACTGATTAATTAACTTGTACATATATATAAACTGATACAAGTCAGTGTCTAAAGGAAATTAATTATCTCGAAAACCGCTAATCATTTTATCAATTTCTCAACACATTGACGGTGATAATGTTCGCATTGGCGGTGCAGATAGAAAAGCAGTTTCCATCGCGAATTGCGCCCTTGAGTGTCACTTATCCCGTCAGGAACTATTGAATTATTGCCCGGGGACGGTAAATATTTTGTCGCCAACGAGAGCCTGTTCGCAAAAGGAATTTTTTACGCAATCGACGCATAATAATGCACTAAGTTATGCATTGTGATTGCGTTAATAACTGCAGTGGGAGCTTTTCTCATGCCAAATATTATTTATCGATCGTTCGAGACAATCGGACAGCGGAAAGTTGACTTCGATTAACAACACTAAGGAATTCGGCTTGAAACAATAGCGACTCGTTTTTAATTAGAAAAGTAAAAAATCAAAATTCCTCATACAACGAAAAAAAAAGAAAAAAGATCCATATGGCGTCTTTCCTTAAATTTAAGTGGGGAAACAGTGGCGCGAGACGGGCAATAAATCTATAAAAATAGAAAAAGCCGAAACGGTGCGAAATTCATCTTTTTTATCTGCTTTTCGGAAAGGAGAGGCGGTAGCTCTTCCAGATAACTGGATACAGCTGACACAATATAAATTTTGCACAGCGACCCGCTGCCGAGGGGCTTTCCAGGGAACAATGCCTTTATGTACGAATGCGTGGAAATTGGAAATGGAGTTTTTGCATTTCTAATGGGCAGCCGTGACCTGCTTTTCCTTTAAAACAACATTAGTTTTACTGAACTCCATGCAATATAAATCATGGAAAACTCATAGCAACAACTTAAAAAAAAAACTGTGCAGCACCTATAATGTAGGCTATTGTATATCACTGGCTATATCTTTATTCAAAAGGTGAACCTTTTGATCGAAAACCATTTAATTGATACTTGAGTTCGTTTATTAGAAACTTCATAAGATGGTAGAAGATTTTTTAATGATCGCGGCTTAAACAAGTGTTAAAATCCTTGCAATTTATTGGTTGGACCGCGCGTTGAAGACATAAACGCGCCATAATTTGACTTTAAAACATTATGATATAGTTCATTAGAAAATATCATCTAGAATGCTATAAATTTTTGAGAGTAAAAGAACTTTTTTTTACATTTTTTAACAAAGGCACGGTATTGCTTTGTGTTCCATTTCCTCCATGCAACAAAAGCAAATACAGGAACAATCGCCTCACCAAAAACTCAATCAACTACCAACAACATTTCTCTCTTCTTCCCTATCCTTGTATTCTTCTGCAAGATGTAGCTGCAGAAAAAAAGGCTATTTACAAAATTGATATAGTAGGTACTTTTTATTCTGCAAAAAAATTATATCAGAGTATTGTAATATAGAAAAAGATGGGTAGGAAAAAAAAGTTAAATGTCGTAGTAACAGAGACTAATCAATATCATATAGGCCCATTGGTGGAAACCTGCACACAACTTTAAATACTAGACACCTCAAGACGATAATTCGTTACCAACATTTAGGGGGTACTTATTTTCTTTTGGGGGGCCTATATCTTTCCCCATAAAAAATGCCCATATTTTATCTTTGATTTGTTACAGGTCTTCAAGAGAAAAGGGGCCACAAGAGAAACAACTTTATCAGAAATCTTGATGTGGAAAGAGATAGGCAGAAAAAAAATCATGTTGGACATTTTGACAACACAGGCTATCCTGAACCTTACAATGTCTCCGAAACTGCACTTCAGTTTCCGTTTATGGTGTTTCAGTCTCAAGTGTACCGTTCAGTTCATGACTTCGTGGATGAATAGTCCGTTAAAATATCGCCTTTTCCAAAATGTCCCATTTTGTCATTCTACTAGTCACTTTCATATTCTGTGGGTGACAAAATGGTGAAAATGATTCCCTAGAACTAGGGAATGTTCATCTAAAACTGCTCTTTAGTTGGTTCGGGTCAAAAATCAAAAGAAAATGAAGAAAGGACAAAAGTCCATTCATTTTTATTGTATCTTTTCTGTCAAAAATTCTTGTCCTTCTAGATTTTGGTTTTCAGATGATCACTCCGTACTTCGATTATAATGACGTCTTTTATACAGGATGATTCCAAATTTGGCGTTATCCCTCAACCAGGGAATAAGTATTCAAAAAATAAGATTTTTTTCCTTTAGGGTTTTTTTTCAATTTGCCAGTGGCACGCCTATAAAGAGTTGTTCTTCATATTTTTAATAAAATCAGGGTACGTCGTACGTAAAAATAAATTATTATTACTGAATTCACCGTTCAATTTCAAAAAGAAAATCTCTTTAACTATTTTATGGTACGAGTTACCGATTTCGAGTAAAAAAATAAAAACTGTTTTAATGTATTATTCTTAATTTAATTTTTAAAGTATGTCGACTATAATGGCGACTATAATGTCGCCATTATAGTCGACTCAGACCCATAAGTTTGAGATCCTTTCTAATGAAAACATTAAAAAAGATACTCGATAGGTACACCACAGAGGGAATTTTGGGAAGACATCCCATGAACATAGATCAACTTGCCTACAGCAAGAGGGAGTCAACCGACACGGCCCTCCACTCTGTAGTGCATAAAATAGAGAAGGCACACTCGAATAAGAAAGTGCTGTTGGCACTGTTTTTCGAAATTGAGAAAACATTCGACATAGTCAGAACCAACATCATCGGCGAGGCCTTAGGGCCCGAGGAACTCCAACACAGTTGGAAAGCTGAGGGTTGTGTATGAGGCAGCTGCTTATCACCTCGACTATGGTGTCTCATAATCAATGGTCTTCTGGAGAGGCTACAAGCCGCGGGGTTTAGTGCGCAAGCCTATGCGTATAATGGACTGGTCATGAAACCAGGAAGTTCGTTGGCAGCGTTTGTAATCGAACGCAACGGGCATGTAGAATAATAGAACAATGGTGTACCGAGACGGGACTGTCAGTCAACCCCGGCAAGACAGAGCTTGTGCTCTACACCAAAAGATCCTTCTTTTGGTGTAGAGCACCAAATCCTGTACAGGATTCCGCGCACCCACGCTGTACGGTGAACCTCTGGAAAAGGCGTGCATCAAGGCAACAACACTGCCATGTAAACTACGCAGGGCAGTGGACAGAAAATGGAGTCTAAAGCAGGATGCAGCTATAGGAAGTGGTCACACGCAGATCGCCAGCCTCATTCAGTGGGACGACATCCCGATTGTCCCGTCGCGGGGGGGGGGGGGGGGGGGGGGGCGCCCACGCGATTATCTGAGATTGAACCAGCCTTTGGGATAAACATTCCGACAAGGGATGAACTCACGGAAGAGCTGCTTCAGCAACCTTCTGAGAATAATCAGGTATGGTATACAGACGGATCAAGAATGGCTAATACACAGTCGTCAGGAGCCGGAATATACAAAGCACGGCATGTAGAGGGCGAGGGATTCGCCTTGGAAAGCCACACGACGGTTTTTGCAGGCGGAGGTGTTTGCAACACTCGAGGTGGCCACACGAACAGAAGTCAGACAGAGAGCAGAGCAGGACATCTACATCTACTTCGACAGTCAGGCGGCTCTGCGAGCCATCTGCAGGAGCGGAGCGAGTTCAAAGCTCATTGAGGACTGCAGGAATCCTCTAGAGTCACTGGCAGAAACAAAAAGGGTAACTCTGGAATGCTTTCCTGGACATAGGGGCATCGAGGAGAACGAGCGTGCCGACGAATCGGCCAAGCGTGGTTCCCAGATATGCCTTACTGGACCAGAGCCATGTCTAGGAGTAAGTAAAAGATATGTCTCTCACACTCTGAATGAGTGGGTATGCGAGAGTACAAGGACAAACTGGACACAGTCAGGAATATGTAGACAGTCCAAGGAAATCTACTCTAATCCGGATAGATCCAAGACCTCGTGGCTTCTTGGGAGAAGCCGGCAGTACCCAGGAGACCTTATAGGAGTCTTTACTGGACACTGCAGAGTAAACAGGCATATGCACCTCCTAGGAATGGTTGATAGTGCACTCTGCACCCATTGGGGGAAGAGTCGTCATACCACTTTCTGCGAGTGCACCGTAGGTTGGCCCGACTGCGCCGTAGGACCCTTTGAGCCGTTTTTCTTCATGGAGAGGAGCTTCCGACTATGAAACGGGACGGGATATTCTCCTTCATTAGAGGGACGGATCGACTCGTGGAGGGAATGAGGGTCCTGGTGGAGTAGGGATGGGTGGGCCGGGGGACTGTAAAACAAATCTCTAAGGCCTAGTCGCAAGGCTTCGGCCCCTCATTGTTTACTACTAAATTTTAAAGTACAAGTTTTATCGCAAATGGTAACATTATTCAAACCTACATAATTTAGTATTAAATGTAATAAAAAGTGGTTTTGCAGTTACTAACAATGTGGCCTATCACCGGTACAAATCTATCGGAAATCTGCTTTGGTTCCCTTTACGATTTGTTTCACGCAACATTTGTGTAAGAACCGGCCGTCGTCTGATGGCGCCACTTGCAAATATTAAAACAGTTGGCCCATGCAATCTATATTTTCTGCAATTTGTAACTAAAAAAATTACCTCTGCCATACCTTGCTAGACTTCGACTACTCACTACAACATAAAAAGGTTAAATGATTTCACAGGCGGGTTGCTCTTCTTTTCATATTTTCTTTAGGTTGACAGATTTCAGCATGATGGACCCAACATGTTAAGTGAGAAATTTTATATATCAAAATTTCCCTGGAAGATGGATTGGAAGACATGGTCTTGCAACATTGCCTCTTACATCTCCGTATCTACCCCCTTCAGAGTTTTTTTCTGGGACTTTTTGAGAGAAAATTACGAATAAGAATAAGAAAAGGAAAAATTCCGGTTTACTAAAGTAAATGTTAAATATTCGTTTCATAAGTTCACAACGAGGAACAATCGGGAAGACTTCTTTTAGTAATCTAGTCCCATCAGAAAGGTCTTGAATTTTGGAACACTATGTGTAGTGCGCTTTTTATAGGATTAAGTATTTTGGGAATTATTAATATTAGCCGAAAACTAAAATTTAAATATAGAATCGAAGGATGTGAAAAGGGTAAAAAAAAGCTGAGCCGGTGTGGTTCTGCTAACATATCTTTAAGCATAAATTACAAGGGTAAGGAAAAGTTGGCAAAGTTAAACCCGAGCCTCAAACCCGACCGATCCCTTCCTGTTATACGAACGGCCGATCGCATAAATATGAGTATAAATAATGTAAATAAATTTACATAGTTAATCGGCGAGGTCGGATAACAGTAGAGCCCGCTTGGTCGATTATTACCGCATTAAAACTGGCCGAACGCACTAAATAATGCATGAAAAATACACAAATAATTCCGCGACGGTAATTAATTTTCATATTTATTTATTAGCCTCATGTGCGAAATTAATTCCCATAAATAAATAAATAAGCAATTTTCCCTGGGAAATTGGGAATTGAATGCGATTTTGTGATCGCTGGTGTTTTCTTTTTCATCCCGGACACGAAAAAACAAATGCTATTTTTTTTTCGTTTGATTGGGTTTAGCTTTTACATTTTTATTTTTTAGTTCTGCATAATTAAACGAAAGGTTATTGCTCTTTAAAGAACCTAGTTAAATAACACGTATTGGACCCGTCAAAGTCTTATGATATACTTTAATCTTCTAGGTCATTCACTTGACTGATGGTATGTATTATTTTCGCGCGTGAATTAAAACCACTTTTTTCAGCTTCGCAAAATTATTGATGGCTTTTGCGGAAATTATTCACGCACAATTGAATAAGCAAATAACAGAGTTAATAACCGGCACCAGAGAGATTAGAACTTTAACACCGTTTGACAACGTAATGCGTTTTTTTTTTTGTGCACATGCATACAAGCCTCCAAATTGATTAACGCGAGCGTTCGTTTGACAACTGCAAAATTCCCGTTTTCGCCCTTTTCGTAATGGAAATAAATGCAGACAAGAGTTTTATGCGGAAAATAATTGTTTAATTACTCCGTCGTTGCAAATTTATTCGCCGGAAAAATTGAACGATCGATTGCGGTCGCCGCACTAATAACATTATCAGAACAAACTTTGCGAATAAACACCCAAATGGGGAGTTTGTCCACGCGCGGTTTGCTTGTTTGTTTTATCGAAATGCACGTTCATTTGAGCGTCATGTGTTTTGGTTCGATTGGGGTGTCTAGTTTGCGTTAAAATGTTCCGGACTACAAAGATGCAAAAATACAAAGATTTTATTAGATGCAAGGTTCCTGCTGCTGGACACTATGGTGAATGCGCCTTTTCTCCCTTTACAAATAGACCTATAAACCATTCACTTATTATTAACATTCAGTAGGCGTTGGAAATCTCACGGTACGCTATCGTAAGGTATAGTACGGGTTTTACGTGGTAGAGGGTCCAGGAATGCCTATCGGGGAGCTTTTAAACATTGGAGAAGGCTGTCCAGGTTTATTCGCGTGCGCAAAAACTTACTTTTCCGCAAGCAAATCTGCGTTTGAAAGATTCAGTTTCCCGCACTAGTGCGGAAAATTATTATATCTAACATTACGTCGTCGACCCATCTCATCAACCGCCTGATCATAATATCAAATACAAGCTCCGAACTTGACTTGCAAATTGCCCGCTAGAGGAACAGAGCCAAATGATTTAAAAAGAAGGAAAATTGGTTCAATTTTTGATTTGGGAATGGGAATTCTGATAGAAACAGAAATGAAAACCGAAATGGAACCAATGGAAGCGAAAGCGTATTTAATGCTTTCAATGCAGAAGAAAGAGACAGTATTAGCAACAGTGTTGATAACCTATTAGCGTTTTTCACTGAGAAAACTAGTGCGCACTGAGTGTATTTCTATCCTTTGTCAATTCGTTCAAAATATAAAGATAGAAATACACTTAGGGCGCACTAGTGCAGCCAGTGAAAAACGGTATATGTGTGGATATAGATGACAGTGGCAGTAACATGTGGATTTTGGACAGTGGAGCGAGTCGTCACATGTGTCATAAAAAAGCAATGTTTACATCTCTTGATGAAGTCGACAACTTAACAATTGAGCTCGGAGATAACGAAGAACTTAAAGTACATGGAGTAGGAAACATTCACATTGAAAAGTGGATAAATGGACAGTGGAACAAAGGCCTAATACAAAAAGTTTGGTTTGTACCTGATTTAAGAAGAAATCTGTTTTCAGAAGGCGCAGTAACTAACAAAGGGTTTACCATTTTCAAGGACAATGAGAAGTGTGAGTTATATGATGGGAAGCACATTGCTGCTATAGCAGTACCCTATGAAAACAATCTATACAGACTTTTAATTCGTCCAGTAAATGTGAGTACAGCAGAAATTAATACAGTGCCCTCAGGTACTTTGAAAGAGTGGCATGAAAGGCTTGGACATTTAAACGTTAAGACATTGAAAGAACTTTTTGCAAAATACTTGGTAAGTGGTGTAAGCCTTACAGACAATAAGGACTTCTTTTGTGAAAGCTGTGTATACGCCAAACAGCATAAACTTCAATTTGGAAAAATTGAGCGATATGTTACTAAACCTGGTGAACTAATATTCAGTGATTTTTGTGGACCAATGACCGAAGAGAGTATAGGAGGATCCAGTTAATATGTTCTATTTAAAGATGACTGTACTGGATTTAGGTCAGTAAACTTTACTAAACATAAAAGTGATGTATATCAGTGTTTTAAAACATTTATAAACTTGTGTAATAACAAATTTAGGTACCAAGTTCAAAGAGTTCGCGTGGACAATGGTCGAGAATACATAAATTCTCTTTTGAAGCAGTATTTTTTAGATTGTGGTATAGTTCTAGGAACTACAAGAATTTACACCCCAGAGCAAAATGGTCCCTGGGAGAGGGACAATAGAACTACAGTTGAAATTGCTAGAGTGTTATTGTTTGATAAAAACTTATCAAAAGCACTTTGGGCTGAAGCTGTAAATACTTCAGTATATATACTGAATCGAACGCTCACCAAATGATCAGTGACCACTCCTTACGAACAGTGGACTGGGAAGAAATCAAATCTTCAACATACCAAGGTCTTTGGCTGTGATGCTTATCTGCTAACACCTTCCACCTTAAGAACTAAGCTGGACAGAAAGAGTGTAAGGTACGTTTTTGTAAGCTATGATGGAGATTCTACAAATAACAGATTGTACGATCCAGTAACTCACAAAGTGAAGATTTCACGACATGTAATTTGAGGACAACAAAGTTGAACAGCCCAGACAAAACTGTATAGCAATTGATATTAAAGGTCATGAGACGGAGCAAAAAAAAGTGGAAGCCAATAATGATCTCAGAGAACAAGGAGAGAAGATCGATAATGGAGAGTCCGAACAGGTGAAAGGAGATCAAGATATACCATGTTACAACCTCAGAAGAACAGAACAAATACGTCCTTCTAAATACTTACAGGATAATTTTCATTTACATTTTACTGAAGTGAATCTGACTGAAATAAAAGTGCCTGAGAACTATGAAGAAGCCGTCAATGGCCCTGAAAAAAACAGAAATGGAAGGAAGCAATACAAGAAGAACTGGAGGCTCTGAAAGTCAACGATGCTTGGAAGATAGTTGACTTGCCACCTACTAAAACATCTATTGGATCAAAATGGGTTTTTTTGCATCAAAGACGTCCAAGATGGAAAGCCTAGATTCAAAGCTCGATTATGTGCCAAAGGTTTTACATAAGTAGACGGAATGATTTTCAAGAATCGTTTTCTCCCACAATACGGTGTGCTTTTTGTTCTTTCAGCACATTAAAACCTGAAGATGAGACAGTTTGATGTCAAAACTGCTTTTCTTAATGGTGTTCTGAGTGAAGATGTTTACTTAGAGGCTCCTGAAGGATCTGCTATTCAGGGAACAAAAGTGTGTAAGTTGTAGAGCTCGCTCTCTATGGCTTAAAACAAGCTCCAAGGGTATGGAATGAGATATTCAAGGAATTTGTTCAAAGTATTGGATTTGAACAATGCAATGCAGACAGTTGTGTCTACATAAAGAATAATGAAAAGAATGTGATCATGCTTGCTCTCTACGTTGACGATAGACTTTTATTTTCAGACAGTTACGAAGAAATTGGATTCAATTCTAAAAGCATTGAGAGAAAGATTTCAGATTACCATAATCAACGATTCTAAATATTTTGTAGGTGTACAAGTTGAGCAATGCAAGAATGGGTCAATCTTCATTCATCAACAGAAGTACACCGAACAGATCATCAAAAAGTTTGACAACATGAAGCCAGATCTGTTGCAATCCCAGCTGATCCAAATTCTAGTCTGAATTGTGATCTTGGAAATCAAGTGAATAGCATTCCTTATAGAGAAGCTGTAGGATCGCTTATATTTTTGGCCACCGTTACAAGACCAGACATCATGTATTCCGCGGGAGTAGTGAGTCGGCAACTTCAGAATCCCACAACAGCGCATTGGAATGCTGTTAAGAAAATTCTAAAGTACTTGAAGGGTACTTCAGACCTGGGCATTCATTATAATTCCAACAGGTGCAATAGTGAACCAATAGGTTTCTGTGATTCAGAATATGCAGGAGGTTTTGGCACGAGACTGTCCACTATGGGTTACGTTTTCTTAATCGATGAGAGCTACAAGTAGCAGCTAAAAGTAGCGGATAGTTTTACTAAAGCTTTGCCAACAAATAGTTTTACTAGATTTGTAATGAATTTAGGAATGGAACATGCTAGATAGTGAACAACTGTTTATTTTACGTGGTAGTGTTAGGAAGTTAAACGAACAAGTTTGTTATTTGATGGTTGTCAATTTTTTACTTTTGATTGATGTATAATATAATTTTCTGCTCAGTTCAACGGTTTTTTATTCAGTCCTAGTACCACAAACAAGTAAATATCCCAGCATGTAATAATTAAACATTTTGTGTATCATTGCCGCATTGCCTCCCTACATAATCATAATAGTAATAAGACATAGCGCAGCCGTAGTGGGTAGAAATAGAAGAAACACTTTACAACCTCAAATCAAGTGAGAAGTGAACGTGAGGCCTCAAGGCTAAGATCATATCCTACTGTGGAAAACTGAACTCCACAACTAGTGAACTAAAAGAAGCAAAATGGATGTTCAATTGCCAGAGCCCCTTTCGCTTGAAGGAAATGTTGCAGAAAACTTTCGCAGATTCAAGCACAGTTTTGAGATTTATCTGCTTGCAAGTGGGAAGAATGAGAAAGAGGACAAGGTAATTGTACTCTTATTAAACCTAATGGGAGAAGAGGGTTTAGAGGTTTTCAATACATTAAAGTTGTCTGACACACAACAGGCAAAGTAGATATTGTACTAAGTGAACTTTAAGCCTTTTTGACCCCCAGAAAAAATGTTGTGTATGAAAGATTTTTATTCTACACACGTAAACAAGAAGATTTAGAACCTTTTGATAATTTTTTTACTGAGCTGAGGAAGCTAAGTAAAAGCCGTGAGTTTGGATCAACAGTAGATTCAATGATCCGAGACAGAATTGTACTGGGTACAAACTCAAAGGATCTTCAAGAGAATTTAGCAGCTTCTCTTCGCTTCTCATTAAGAGTTTAGACCTCTGTAAAGCCTTGGAAGTTCGTCGTGCATATGAATTAGCCCGAGCATAAGTGAAAGAGGTTCAGGGTACAGGAGACTACCTATAAAGTTGAAGCAGTTAACAGGAAATTGATATACCAAGGCAAGCACAAACCAGAGGTGTCTGCCAGACAAGCAGAAAGAAAGGGTGAAGAAAATAAATGAACGATGGATTGTGGAAGGTGTGGGCAGAAACATAGTCTACGGAACTGTCCAGCATTTGGAAGAATGTGTGCCAATTGACGTCGTTATGGCCACTTTGCAAAGCAGTGTAAGCAGACTATGAGACATGTCCGGGAAGTTCAAGAAGGCCATGAAAATATCCATGAAAGAGGCCAGGAGGAAGATGATTTTATGGTTGCCTTAGTAACAGTCAAAGAGTTGAAAAGCTGCAGTGAATGGCTGGAAAGGTTAGTAGTAGATGGGCAGAATATTGACTTTAAAGTAGACACAGGTTCTCAGGTAAATGTTATTATGAAAATATTATTAATAAAATGTGCAGTTTGCCCATTATTAGTAAGACAAAATTAACCTTAAAAACCTACGGTGGTTTTAAAATCTCTCCTATTGGTGTGGTCAATTTAAATTGCACGTTTCAAGGGCAGAATTTTAAGTTAAGATTTGTTGAAAGAACCTCAATTTTAGATTTACAGTCATCTTTTGAATTGAATATCCTTACGAAGGTTAATTTAATTAGCATTGCAAACACAAAAGAAAAGTTTATTACAGATTTTTCAGATTTATTTAGTGGTTTAGGCAAATTTGAGGAGAAATGCACCTTACGATTGAAAAGAGATGCAGTGCCAGTTGCCAAGCCACCCAGAAGGGTACCATTGTCAATTAAAGATCGTCTAAAAGGTCAGCTTGACAGTCTAGTTCAAAGAGGCATTATTGCTAAAAATGAGGGACCAACTGAATGGCTTAGTAACTTAGTGATTATTGAAAAAGGTGATAAATCTCATAGGTTGTGCTTGGATCCTAAGAATCTTAATGAAGCATTAAATAAAGAGTATTGTGAGATTTCCACTTTAGATCAGATTTGTTCAAAGTTAAAGAAAAAAAGTTATTGCACAGTGCTTGATTTTAAAAATGGGTTCTATCAAGTGGAATTAGATGAGAACTCGAGTAAGTTGTGAGCTTTTGGTCCTCCATTTGGGGTATATAGGTTTCTCAGAATGCCTTTCGATTTGAATTGTGCTCCAGAATTCTTTCAAAAAATTAATAAAAATCACTTTAACTATATCAGGGGTGATATATTGTATTTTGATGATATACTTGTCGCTGCAGAATCGGCTGAGGAGCATGACAGAATTTTGTCTACAGTTTTGCAAAGAGCAAGAACGTTTAATGTTACATTTAATCCCAATAAAATTCAGTTTAGAGTAAGGCAGGTGAAGTACTTAGGTAACATTTTTGATGGTAATGATGTGAAGCCTGATGATAATAAAGTCAAAGGCATTAAAAATTTGGATGAACCTAGAAATAAAAAAGAATTGTTGGTGAAGTTAGCAGGATTGGGACAAATAATACATAATAGGTAAGTTCTTTTTTCCGTAATGTACGCCTCAATTTTACTGGTTACTTGGTACTGTCGGTAATTGTCAAATGTTAATTCTTGTAGTTGTTTTACAATTTGTCTGTATATTTATTTTATTTTTATTTTTTAAATTTATAAAATTTTTTTAATTTTATAGATGTAATAGATGTATAGGATTTTACGTTCCATAATTTAACAAACATTATTTGCAATTTTATGTTGGGCCCAGGGATTTGTTACCATTTAACTTATTGGGTTTTAGCCCTGATGACGACTAAATAAATAGTCGAAACGTCGGCCATTTTCGAATAAAGAAGAGGTGCATTATTTGTCCCAATCCTGCTAATTTCACCAACAACTTACAACTTAAGGACGCTAATTACAACAATAAAAAAGAATTGCAAAGATTGTTGGGCATGATTAATTATCTAAGGCGGTTCATACCTAACCTTTCTGATATTTCCACTCCACTGCGTGAACCATTAAAGGGAAATATTACATGGCTATAGACTCAGAAGCACTCACAGTCTTTAGAGATGATAAAAAATATCATCAGCTCATCACCAGTATTGGCAAATTTTGATTATGCAAAGCCCATAGTCATTCAGACTGAATCAAGTAAAAATGGAGTTGGTTGTGTATTGCTCCAAGAGAACAGGCCTGTTACTTTTGCTTCGCGTGCACTTTCAGATTGTGAAACTCGATTTAGTCAAATAGAAAAAGAGATGAATGCTATTTTGTGCTCATGTCAGAAGTTTCATGGTTACATATATGGGAGACAGGAGAAGTTTATACTGATCATAAGCCCTTAGTATCTATAATGAAAAATGGAGTTGGGTATCCTAGGCTACAACGGATGAAGATAAAATTGCCTAAATATGACCTAATTGTTGAGTATTTGCCAGATAAGGACATGCCTATTGCTGCTTTATTGTCAAGGAATTTTTGTAAAAGTGAAAGTCACCAAGATGAGAATTTTTTGAGTGACATAGTTCACTCGATAAATGTCTCAGATGAGAGACTTAAGGACTTTCAACTTAAAAGCCAAGAAGAGCTTAGAATTAAAGGCACTAAAAGAGGTTTGTGTGAAAGGCTGGCCAAAGAACATTTTAAAGGTACCTGAAATAATAAAAATATACTATAAGTATAAAAATGATATATACAACTTTGATGGTGTTTTATTTCTTGAGGACGGAGTTACAGGGCCCGAGTCTTTATTACGAGAAACCATGCTAAATCAGCTTGATTCTAATCACTATGGAATTACAAAAATGCAGCAGAGAGCTAGGCAAGTATTATTTTGGCCGGGTATAAATGAGGATATCAAAGAGATGGTGTTAAAATGCAATTGTTGTGAGAGATTTTAAAAAAAGAATGTAAAGGAACCATTGATTTTGAGATCGTTGCCTGACTTAACATTCCAAAGATTAGCAAGTGACACTTTGGACTGGGTAAGGCATATTTAGTAATTATTGACTATTTGACTAAGTGGCTGGAATTAATTCTACTTGAGTCGAAAACAGCGGAATCTGTTATCAAAGCTTTTAAACATGTATTTGCCATACATGGTATCCCATTGGAGGTAGTTGCTGATAATATGCCCTTCAATTCATTCAAGTGTCAATGTTTTGCAAGAGAATGGGGATTTAAAATCACAACATCTAGTCCGAGGTATCCGAGGTCAAATGGTATGGTTGAACGGGCGGTACAAACTGCGAAGAATATATTAAAAAAGTGTAAAGATGTGGACTTAGCTTTGCTGGAGTACAGGGCGACTCCAATTGCAGCTTCGGATAAATCCGCTGCGGTACTGCTATTTGGGCGCAGGTTTCAACAAGGCTTGCAATTAAAACTGAATTGCTAAGACCAATCGATGTTGATTATAATGTGGAAAGAGAAAAGCTGGAACATAAAAGAGATCCCTACAAACAATAGTATGACAGGACAACTGCGGCAAGACCTGATTTAAGCCAAATGACAATGTTGTCGGTGAGAGAAGATGACACCTGGACGCTTATTCTATAGGAAAGAGTGAAAGTGAAAGTGAGAATTGCTGGCCAATGGAATTCGTCAACACACTTTTTTGACCAATCAAAGTTGTCAAAATTCTCACTTTCACTTTCACTCTTTCCTATAGAATAATACCCCTGGAGTCCTGCAAAGAATGTGAGAAAATTGCCTCAACCCAGATCGTACATAGTAGAAAAGGAAAATGGTAATGAAGTAAGAAGAAACAGCTGACATTTGCGCCGATCTTTAAATCAACCTGACAGAAGGGTAAGTAGTGGTACTTGGGAAGATGATGTGCCTCCTTGTGCTCCCAGGGTCGTAAATAATAATGAGCAAAGGTGTAATGAGAATAAAAATTATGCGGTTGTTAGACGAAGCAACAGGGCCGTCAGGCCTCCTGATCAGTAAGTTGTATTATTAATAATGTTGAGGAATACCAGTGAACTTAGTTGAAGGGGGAAGATGTAAGAGTAGAGTTAAGTTAGAGAAAACCCCTATGAGACAAGTAGGATAATTGATGGATGGTTGACAGACATCAATTGTCAGACTGTATTTTCCCACCATGATTGGCAACATTCAGGGTTTTAAGAATTATCAATATTTTAATAAACAAATGTGTAATAATTAAACATTTTGTGTATCATTGCCGCATTGCCGCCCTACATAATCATAATAGTAATAAGACAATAATGAGATAATGTTATATTCCGTTTTGTGATTAAAAGTAAATATAGTTTTAATTTAATATTTCGTTCTGCTTAGGTAATTAAAGTTCGCTCATAGAAAAAATAATGTTTCTTACTTTTGCGAAAAGTCTCTTTTCCGCACTTGACTGCTTGCCCAAACCAACACTCCCTTATCTATGGCTCAAACTCTTCGCCTCGTTCGTGCAAATGCCGTCGCGTGCGGAAAATTATCACTTTACGCACTTGTTAACAAAATAATTATATTGTAAGAATCACCCATTTTTAAATTCCAAATTTTTTATTGTATTACCTTAGAAAAACGTAAGATATTTTCATGGTTATTCTTACTGGATGGAGTGCATATACTGCTGGTTATATTTACATTAAAGCTTCTCGTGGTGGTTTAACTGCAATTATTACATTTTTTCCATGATGGCTGAGTTACAAGTTTTCTATGATGTATGTATGCAAGAGGATAACGAACCCTGAGATACAAGATAGCGTAAGGAGGACTGATGGTTGGAGTTGTTTTTTGCATTCCCTTTAAACAGTGTATGTTTCTCGGGAAACAGATACTACATGTTGAACAAATTTTCTATCAAGTCAGTAAGTCATCAACTTAATGCCTCATAACACACGTGAATGCATATAGGCAACATTATAAGCAGTAACGGCATCTGCTTAACAGGTATCGTGCAGATTACTCTACTTTAAATAAAAATCCAATCTATGACACTTTGGCCAATTGCATTATTCATAATCAAGTATAATACCAAGGCAACTTTGTAATATTGTAATTATTTAACCCAACAAATTGCAGCGTAATGAACTCGCTGACATACCTATACCAACAGGACACTTTCTGCGTAAAAAAACTGGAATAATTTATGCAGTTAACAAGCGATCGCATTAATTTAAGGACTTATTTCGCTGGTTTGACTGAGGTAGGTATTCGTTGAAAAATTGAACTGCACGTGCATTTTAAGTAGTCTAAATGGTCTCGAATCGATTAGTAGCAGGCTAAATAATTATTGCCAGTTTGCTAACTTCCTGCCACCGCTGCTAGCGTAGGAAATTACCCGTTGGCATACCCATTTTTCAAACGGTTCCATAAAAACCAACCAGGAATCTGGCAATATTCCCATTCCCAATCATTTATTTACGTGTCATTTGAACCTAAACACCGCGAGTCTTGAGTAATTTGTTTCTCCTTTGGATGGGAAGACAACTTCCTCGATATTTCCTGCAGCGGCTGATTTATGGCCCGTCGAGAATTTTCATATTTTCATTGTTCATTTTTACGGGTTTTAATTGGGCAGTAACAAGCTGCCTTTCGGCGATATTGTTAACTGCCCTCGCAAACGATAAATGGCCCAATTTGTCTTAATATTTTGTTACAACTTATTACGGTTCTAATTTTGGTCTATTTGCAAATTAATGCCTGCGCTTTGGAAAAGTCCGGTAAAGGTGCAACATTCGTGGAAATGTTCACCGACATGTCGCAAGAAAGTGAGTTATAAGGTAACACGAATAGGGAGTGTTTCTCCTAGCGTAATTATAATAATCCCACCAATTACTTGGGTGATATCGCAAATAATCGCGGTCGGCATGAAATCATGTGGAAAATAACATTTTAAGTTTCCCTTGTGGTTTTGTACGAACACCAAACACGAGTCGTTTTTGCCTATTCGAACTATTGTGCTAAACCGTCTGATTATCTTAGCAGGAACTTGCCGTGAAAATGATAATTTTACCCGCATCTGTTTCGAATTCTGATACTGGAACAATTTATTCCAATCAATAAATTAACAATTAGTGGAAGTGTAATTATGTGAGGCATTTGCATCGCTTTGCTTCGCTGGAGACGTATTTACATTTAATTAAATTTGTGTCTATGTATATTAAGTTGATCATTTCCTATTTTGACCTGCCGCTATCAAACATGTGTTCGGGCTCATCAACAACAAGCAGGAAGGGGGTAAATCAAAATTACCAAATAATAAATCAACAAAGGAAGCGGGTCGGCTCACCAATTAATTTGTATCTTTCGGCGTCCCAAGGAGGAGGCTCCCGCGTCGCGGCGTCGAACTCGTAGTACAACAGGCTGAACGTTTCTTTGCATGACAGCGCGTTTCCTGGAAATAAAGTTGAGGTCTTAATTTACGGTTAGAACACTTTTAGATTTTGACATTTCATAAACATCAGGGCGAGTTTTGCGTTTTAATGAGGATCGCGGATGTAGGTAACAATGGCAGAAGTCTTCCAAGACAAAAAAGGAACAGGAATGTGAATCGTAATTAGTAAAACGCTTGAAATTTGCTGCAAACAGTTACTGTAATAAAAGAAACTGTAATACATTACTGAAGAAATTACTGAAAAAACTATAATAAAAGGTAAAGAAAAACTGTAGCCTTTTAACGTTCTGTAATTTAGTATAAGTAATAAGTAATTTAACTCGTCAGAATTTTTCTTAGGTCTTAACATACAGGGTTTCCGGGGATAGGTAGGTAGAGTAGAAAATGTAATTTTCTACTCGACTAATTTTCTTCTACATTTTCTTCCTGATGTCATCTACGAAAGTAATTATCAACAAACAACTTTTTTGTGCAAGATACATTAAAATCAGTGGCTGGAAGTATTGCGGCAATTTCAAAATACAAAATATAATAAAAAATTGTTAAAAATTCTTAAAAATATATAAGATATTACGTTCTCTCCTGCAGATGTACTGCAGATGTAAGTTAAGCTTTAAAATACCACATACCAAAAACAAAGTAAGTACCTACGCTATAAAAATTATTCAAGTATTAAGTCACTAAAGCTACTATTATACTCAAAAACTACCAGTAATTATCAGACTTATTTGCGTCTCTAATTTTGAGATGATAATAAATGACTATCAACATTTTTGAATTATCAAGCCAAAGACGATTTCTAAAGGAAGAGTAAACGTAGAACTAGTTTCAATATACTCTTTCAAGTTGAGCAGACGAATCTAGAATGGTATTCAACTTTATAGCCAGATGGCGCAGAATGCCGCGCTGTAAGTATTTTTGATGAAGAACAAGAGATGTTGTACAGAGCAGGAGTAGGCGACATCCACCAGCGTATTAGATCTAATACTCCATGGCAGATGGTTCTTAGTTCGAGAAGCAGCCCATCCTGCTCTGTAGCTCGCAGGTTATCGGAACCAGAACGGAGTGTACAGAGTAGGTGGTCACCAATTTGTCGATCAACCCATCTGCTTACCAGTTTCGGGGTCTACCCTTCATCAGTACAGCTTTGGCTGGTCGAAAAACTGGAGACCGTGAGCTCGCGTCTAAAAGCCAAAAATCTTACGGAAGACAGGTGAGATGTTGTACAGAGCAGGAGCAGGCGACATCCACCAGCGTATTAGATCTAATACTCCATGGCACATGGTTCTCAGTTCGAGAAGCAGCCCATCCTGCTCTGTAGCTCGCAGTACTTTAAGCCGCGAACTTAAGGTTTCGAATTTGTCGACCAAAATTGTACTAATGAGGGGTAGACCCCGAAACTAGTATGCAGATGGGTTGATTGATAAATTGGTGACCACCTACTCTTTACATTTTGTTTGGATAACCTGCGAGGTACAGAGCAATATGAGCTGCTTCTCGAACTGAGAGCCATCTGCCATGCAGTATTAGATTTAATACGCTGGTGGATGTGCCTGCTCCTGTTCTCTGCAACATCTCACCGCTCTTCCGTAGATTTTTGGCATTAAACCGCGAACTCATGGTCTCCAATTTGTCGACCAGCCAAAGCTGTACTGAAAAGGGTAGACCCCGAAACCACAATGCAGATGGGTTGATCAACAAATTGGTGACCACCTACTCTTTACACTTCGTTCTGGTTCCGATACCCTGCGAGATATGTAGCAATATCGGTTGCTTCTCAAACTGACAGCCATCTGCCATGCAGTATTAGGTCTAATACGCCGGGGGATGTCGCCTGCTCCTGCTCTCACATCTCACACAACATCTGTGGTCTCCAATTTGTCAACCAGCCAAAGTTGTACTGATGAGGGGTAGACCCCGAAACTAGTATGCAGATGGGTTGATCGACAAATTGGTGACCACCTATTCATCATTATAGATGAAGTTGAATAAAACATGGAACTACTAAGAATTATTTACATGTATCCTCAACTTGGCACTTAAAAATTGCTTTGATTAATTTGATCCGAGGGAGAAATCATTGGTGAATTTTGGTGTACACCAATTTAATAAAATTTTGTGGAATTTAGTGGTATTTAGAAGAATTTAAGGATAATTTTTTTGCTTCACTTCAAAATTTACCAGTAATTTTCCCTGAACTACCTTCTACTGTTATCTGTGTATTGAGCTGACCGAAGTCACGTGCGTCATTTTCAAAGGTTTGATAGAGCTTCATTTTAGTAGACAGTTACCATTGAATCGGATTAAGAAGTAAAGTAGATTACTCGAGAGTGCATGAAAAACTGCAGCGTTTTCAACCTAAGAACCAAGTTTGAAAAAAAGGAAAAATGTAGTGTTGCCTCGGCTGAATTTGCTGCCACAAAGTTTGCAACTACTTTTTATTATTTTTTGAAGGTTGCGCCCTCACGTACGTTATTTTCAAAGGTTTGATATAGCATAGAGCAATATCTTAGTGGATAGTTACCACTGAGTCGGGTTAAGTAGTAAAACCCAGTGTATGAGGAACAACACGGTCCACCATATGGTATTTATACAATATGATAGTGGAAGGCGACATCCACCAGAGGATGTTTAGGTTTGTAGGATGTATTTCCTCTTTCCCATGTTAATAACACTACTGATTGAGTAAGTAAATAAAAGAGTAGAATTCGAATAGCTTTTGTTTGTCGTGTTATTTCTGCTGAGGAAAGTCACAAATTGACTGCAATAAAGAAGACATGTTATCCAGTTATCCAAAATAACGTAACGTTTACTAAAATTTTGAGAAAATATTTAAAACCACAAAAAGGCCAAATATGACCTGCAAATTGGCTTCACAATTTAGCCAACTTCACATATTTCCATTAACAAAATTGCTACATTTGACCAAATCTTGGGAAGAGCTGAGCTTTAATGTATATTATTTTACAAACATTTATCTTACATAACTGGCCCAGTAATAAGCAAGTTCTGGCTATTTTGGATTTTTTTATGTCATTAATGCCGTTTCATCATTTAATGCTACTTTAGGATCAGAGTTGGGTAACTGTCTTGTAGTGTGCTTTTAATAAAAAACCTTTCTTAAAAAAACGTGAATCTTTATTCATTCAGACCCAAGATCCACTTCCAGTTACATGTTAATCTAACGTCTATCTAACTAGGGATGTTCTACTCATAACATTGATATCCGACATCCCCCTTTTTATCCATAAATTTTTTTTACAAAAGCTTATTTTTAACTTAACTATACTAAACTAAATACCAAACCACATAAGTCATACACATACCTACTATTCAGTCTCTGTATCTCAATGGCTTAACAACTGCTCTACCAGATCGAGTAACCACCTGTGGTCACTCGACAACACTAACATTATCCTGATCAACTAAATCGTAACTAACAGAGTTATCTTGATTTTCCGGTAAAAGAGAACCGTAAGGTTCATTCTTAAAATTATTTACAAAGGGAGTATTAGAACACTGTGCAGGAATCTGATTAGGTGAAGGTCTGATAAAAACTGAATTCCGCTTTTTTCCAAATGAGTGTCGAATCAAATACGCTTTTGGAAACTCACTAAACCCTACTACTTCTCCGGGTAACCAGTAGCCAGTGTCTTCTATTCTGAATATTACACTATCTCCTAATGCAAGTTCAGGCCTTTTTCTAGAAGATTTATCATAATGCTTTTTATCTTTAAGTCTATTTTTCCTAACGTCACTATCATTTATTTTAACATTTCTTTGACGATTCTTAGCAGACGTGGGCACAATCGTTCTGATTATTCTTGAGTAAACCAACTCAGCAGGAAATATTTGGGTTCCTGACAGAGGAGTATTCCTATATTCTAATAATGCCAAATATATATCACTACTTGACTCATAACTCTTGCGCAATAAGTTTTTGCAAATCCCAACGGCCTTTTCTGCCAAGCCATTTGATTTAGGATATCTTGGGCATGATGCTATAATTTTGAAATTCCATTCCTTAGCAAATTTATAAAACTCCAAACTAATAAGGGGTTGTTATCCGAAACAAATACTAGAGGTATACTAAATGAAAAACTGAAACTAGAAAATTATCCAAATTTATATGGACATGCTGGTCAAAAATCAGATTCCTGTGTGGTTTGAAAATACTCTCCATTCTTAGTTTTATTATTTACTATACATACTATACTGTACACTTGTTATTACTCTTCTGCACACTTATTATTATTATTTTAGTAAACCTGACACCATGTCTTGTAGTGTGCTTTTAATAAAATCCACTCTTAAAAAAACGTGAATCTTTATTCATTCAGACCCAAGATCAACTTCCAATTACATGGCAACCTAACCTCTTTCTAACTAGGGATGTTCTATTCATAACATCGATATGCGACAGTAACGACGCGTGGAAAATTCATTTTATCCCCGACCATACTGTAATAATCACATTATTCTTATACATTCTCAAGATTAATGTTAATCATTATTCACTAGTAAATAATGAACATTTTTCATTAGTGAAAAATGAGTTGTTATGGAAACAAAACATGCCGTAGGCAACTGGCAACTCAAAAAGTAAACCACCCTATATGTGAAATCGGTAGATACCCCTGGTTCATGAAAGTTATTATCTTTCTTTTAGGATGTATTGGGACAAATGTATGTTAGGGTGTCACTTTTTCATAAAAAGATGTACTTTTTACTAAAAACTACTTAAATAATACACTAAAATAGGCCATAAATCAAGTAATTTACCGTCCACCGTCGTAACATTGAAATGAAACTGCACGGGCGACTGGACCGACATCTGTCTGACGCATCAAACATCGCGCCATCATTTAGCAAAACCAGTCGTGATTTTAAAATTGTGAATTTTCTTTGTGGTACCTATAACCTAGCACATTTGAGGAAAACCTGGAATCTTGGTCATGGATAAAGTATAGAATTCCACTCGCATTTAACGAGCGTTATTCTCTCGGGCAACTTGTGCCTCTCGCTTCGCTTGTGGGCTCAAACATATACGATTCTTCGTGCATGTAGAAAACTGTGTCGATTATGTAGAATACGTAGAAAATTAGGTAGAAAATGTCGAAAATGTTAGCCATAAAGTTTAATACTATAACAACTTTGTCTGCTCAAGTTGAAAGATTATTTTAAAACTGGTCCTACCATCTCTCTTCCATTAAAAATAGTTTTTTGTCTGATAATTAAGATATCTTGACTTCCATTTATCATGTCAAAATTAGATCAATAATTAGTACTAATGCTAATAGGAGTGGTTTTTATAGCAAAGGTACTTACTTTTATTTTTGATATATATCGTTTGTAATCGTCATATCTTAGTTTTTAGTGTTTTGTTTGTAATTTACTATCGTCGAGTAATACATTTTTTTCTGAAAACGTATTAAAAATTAAACTGTTACGAATTGGAGGAAAATGGCGTTTTAAGGCAGTAGAGTTAAAAATAAACTATTTTGAGGCAGTGAGGTGTTAAAAGTAATTTACTTTTATATTTGGTGTTCAAAGTAAATTACTTTTAACACGATTTTTAAAAGTAAATAATGCTACTTAGTTCTTAATAGAATCATTTTAAATGCGTTTGGAGGAAATGGAGGAATTTATGCGAATTTCAGGACAAGCCAAGCGAGTTTCTGCAAACTTTTACATGCGTGCCTTAAAGTTGCACTTTTAACACTTATATAACAAATAGCTATTATATTTTGAAATTGCCGCATTACTTTTAGCCACAGATTTTGACGACCTTGGGCAAAAATTAAAGTTGTTTCTTAATAATCATTTTATACACATCAAGAAGGAAATGTGGAAACTCAGCCGAGTAGAAAATGTAATTTTCATCCTATATGTGATAGAAAATGTATAATTTTCTACCTACCCATCCCTGCTTAGGATTTGACAAGGAATCGAAGAATTGGAGGAAGGATACAAAAATTTACTTATCCAATTTATGTTCCTAATCTGAACTAAAACTACCTTCGTATTATCTAAAATTAGCTTTTAAACGTGCTTTTCTCTAACGATATTAGTTGAAAATTCCCTCCTCCGGAAACTACTCAAATAACTGATGCTCCCAAAGCCCGAAGTTTGTTTTAATCGTTCGGGGAGGATTCAAAACTAATAATGTAATATTAATAGAAGTTCGGATTTAATTGCATCCAATCATACGAGGGGCTGGTTTTCGCAGTGCAAGACACATTAGTTCCTGCTAAAGTTGATTGTCGTTTTCGCCAAAGTGCTTATTTGCTTTTAATGTGTAACTCGATAGTAATCTTTCTCAAACGGCTCTGGGCAGGGACATGTGCTTATAAGCGCAAAATATACAGCTAAGAGATTATTTTTGCGATATTCTACACATGTGCTGGATATGAGGTTTAAGCGAAAAATCGCCTTAACTGTTTTGCATACCACGCGTATTTATTACCACGTACTTCACTGCATTATGTATATCTCCACCAAGCAAAGTATGGTGATCATTAAGATTTTAATAAACTGCTTATACTATTCAAACGTCTCACAATTTATACGTAAGAGGAAACGACGAAACTCAACGGCAACTTAAAATTCCATTTTTATTTAACCATCGCGGACAAGACGGTTGTTTCACTTGCCATCCAAGGCCCGATATGATAACCATAACGACCTACGAACATCAAGTGCAGGGCATTTATTCGAATCTGACTAATGAATAATAATAACTCAGGTTCTTTGCAGATTCTGCCAGTTAAGCGTGTACAATACAGTCCGGCAGAGTGGATTGATTTTTTTTAAATTAGATTTTTAATCGACCAACAAAAATTTTTGTAATGTAAATACTTATAGAAACAGTGGCTTAGGTGTAGCATCCTGAAGATATGGTAATTTTGAGAAGGAAAGACGTAAAATAGACGTCCAAACGTCGGCAATTTCTGGGAAACCATAGAAGTTTGATTTTGCGTTATCATAATACTTTTTTTTTTCTACTGGAAACCTCTAGAATTTTTTTTAATTTTAAAGGATTATAAGGTGTTTTAAACCTGAACTTTATAAACTTGGCACATTTTATTTTTGGTTGGTTTTACCTGTAGATTGGGTCTTTCCTCTCGAGAAAATCGACGTTCGATTAATTGTGAAAAATTATCTAGACCGCCAGGGCTGCCAACTCCAATTTTTGAAACATAACATGCCAGGCTGGGTACAGTCATTTTTGAGTCGATACAAGGATTGTACTACCATGAGACTAAAGGAAAATGGAAAGCTGCCAGATCAGATATTACCGAGGAATCCCTTAACGAATATTTTGATCACCTAAATGAGACCATTTCTGATGTTTCCCTTGTCTAAAAGTCGGAAATGAACAATTACATCAATTTGCTAAATATTTACAGACAATTTGAGCAGATTGTTGCAATTGGCGGCTAAAGGTGGATCAGGTGAACGATCTCTTCAAAAAAAAAGCAGGAATTTAATGATGATGCCACATTTGCATTTTATATGACACTTTCTAATGCTACAAAAACTTACCTGGAAACAGACTGCAGTCCCTAATAGTAAACTTAATCTCGATGTATATCCTATTAGCTTCTCCCCTGTCGATAAACGGAGTCCACAGCCAATTGTTGGCATTGTTATATGCCACATCACAGACAACGTACGACCTCCAGTTGATGCCTTTCTGGAAGTTCGTAAAAGACTCCTCCACCCACTGAAAAACAAAGAGAGAAAATATTATCATCTAGAGCATATGCACTGACGTCATCAAAATCAAAATTTATCTTTTTAGCTTTTCCGTATTTTACTGAGATTTCCCTTGACACTTTTGTCGAGCCCTTGTGTGTATTTCCTCCCGCTCGTTGTTCCAATAAAACAATACGTCGTCTTTAACATAACAAAGGCGCCTGGGAACAATATTTGAATTCGAGATTAGCCCAATTTAAGTTTTCGCCTTTTCCCTAGTCTTCGGCCCTTTTTTGCCGCACCAATAGCATTAGGCGCGGAACTGCCGTATGCAGGAGATAAAATATATTTATATGGGAAATTTCGCAGAGTCAACAGAATTTTTCTTTCTTCTACGCGTCGGAGGCGGATTTTCCAGTCTTGTGTAAATTTGCATATTGTCTCGGGGCGGGAAAAGGAAAACACAAGGACATTTTATCTCCTAACAACCTCATTACGCAACAAAAACAATCAATTCCTACTTTAATCTGCAAGAACAATAGCAGTAGAAGAAGACGGCGGCGGCGGCCGCCCGGCTCCCCCTCGGCATATTGTTTCAGGCCGGAATTAAAGAGAAATAATTCAAAACAATATCCTAATTTCATTTAACGTATCCTGGGGGCGTACTACCAAATTAAAGCCGGATTGTCCCCGCAGACAAAGCTTTGAAGAGATTTCCAATTAAGATTTCGAAATTTTCTAAAAATATTATTCCTCAACGTGACGTGCAGGCCCTTCCAATAGTCGAGGATCCGGGAAAGCTTAATTGGTCTTTGAAGGACAAAGAAAGAATATTCACAATTTATGTTATATCAGAAAAAAAAAATTTGTGAAAACATCTCATCATTTTGATGATGAAAATGGTGAACTGCCTGAACTATATATCTAGGATGGCAAATTTTCTTATTTTAGAAGGTTTAAGAAAGGCCATGGACGGCACAGAAACATAAGCATCTAAAAAAATTGCCCAAGTTAACGTTAAACTTGTGATAACCTAGGTTTCGACACAGTTTGCTTACGTAAAGGAAAAAAAATCGCATCTGAGTAATGGACAATACCTAAGGATCAAGGATGGTTCTGCGAAGAGATTAGAGCTGTTAAAAACCTTTATTTCTTTACGCTTGGGAATCAGTAATTCAATGGAGAGCTCTTTTAATCAGGTGATAGAAAGATCCCAAAAATTGCATCGAATAGGCTTCAGAATCGATGATGATGGCTTTCGAACATTTGGGGATGGCCATAAAAACCAACACCATATGTGGCCAAGAAGAAGGCTTTAGGCCCTTATTCTTTAGGTTTTAATGGTTTAAAGAAGAAGAGATGGTGGTACGGAAAGCGGGTTTAAGTTAAAAATCGACAAAGGCGAACTGACCTAACCTGTACAAAAAAATCATTTCGGAAAAAAAAATTCCTATAAAAAAATAGGAAATAAACCAAATAATGCTTTCAATGTAGTGATTCTAAGTGCAGAATTTAGCTACACGGATATGTGGATTCTGGTGCAAGAGTACATTTAACTTGTCGAGAAGGTTGGTTGAAAAATATACAGAATGCTACTGAAGTGAAGACAATCAAGCAAAGCATAAACCTTTGATAGAAAATGTTCAGGATCTCACCACAAATCTGTTGCCTGTTAGTCAAATGGTAAAACACGCCATTTGTGAAGAATGTGAAAAAGGGAGGATGCAAGATTTTCAACTGTGCAGACAACCTAGTGACGAAGGCAAAACTTAACCCTATAAGTTAAGATGTAAAGAAGTACTGTGCAATTCCTTGGCATTTGCAGTTGTAACGGGAGATACATAGCCTAAAGGTTTAGTTATCTCAACTATAAAGACTTGAAGATGATGCACCATGGTGGTGTAATAGGACTTGACTGTACTTGAATTGATTTGAGTGTGTCAGTCAAAACAGCCATTCAAGAATGAGGGCTAAAGGGCAGGCAGCACGCCAGAAATAAGTGCGTATATAGTGACACTTGTGATCCATTTGAACGTAAACCACTAGGAGGTTTAAATTTGATAAAGAAGTTTTTAATGTTTGAGAACGATTTTAGTCTTTTCGTCACTTCTTGAAGACTAAAGACGAGACTTTTGAGTGTTTCAAGAACTTCAAAGTGATGGTAAAGACTAGAAATAAGTGTCTTAGAACCTGATAATGATGGTGAATTTTGCAATACCAATTTTGAAACTTTATAAAAGAAAAATGAAATAATTTCTCAAAAACAAATCCATACACACCGCAACTAGATGTTTATTATATGATGCAAATTTAGAGAAACTGCTAAAGAACCGGTTTATCTTCGTTCAGGTAAATCGTTCAGTGGTAATAATAATTAAACCATTAGAACTTCAGACTCGTTAGAAAGCGGATGTTAGCCATTTACGTATATTTGGTAGTGATATCATGGTATACAGACCGGTAGAGAAAAGATTTAGCTCAATAAGAAAGCTCAGAAAACGCCTCTTGTTGGATTTGGTGAACAGAGGAAAGGCGAGGAAAGAATAAAGTAATTTCATTCACTGAGATGTGGTTACAAACGAAAACATATCCAAAGGTATTGACATAGTTTTGACTGACCAGCTTGAAGACACAGACTCGTTGGAGGACATAGATGTAGTCGAAGATCAAGATATGAGTGATTTAAAAGAAACCTCAGCTTGATACACCTGAAGATACAGAAAGTAGTAGTTTTGAGGTTCCAAGAAGGTGAAAGATAGAGCAAGAACGCCGAAGACTTTGTTTCCTACATGAGTGCAGTTCCGATGAACCTAGAAGTCACTCTTGAGATGGCTGCAGATTTTTTAGCCAGTTTAGACCAGAAAGACATGAAGGACTCTTTTAGGAAGCAATGCGTAGGAGCTGGTTGATCGTACAAATGAGGGCACCATTGTAGACTGTAAGTTAAAACGGTAAAATGTGATAGGGACAATCGAATAATAGCCTATATCGAGATGGGCTTTACGCAAAAGCAGGGTATAGACTATACATAACGTCAAGCATTCAACTTTTAGGTTATTGGTCAGATGTAAAAACTGCGTTTGCGCGTTATATATTATGAGATAACCAGATGAATTTATTTTAGCAGGCCCTAAAGTAGCAAGCCCTAGTTTTGTGAATTAAAATGAGCTGTATATAGTTATCTTGGAGAGCATGGCCAAGCGAGTTAACGTTGGGTTATAATAATAGATCAAAACTGGAACCTGGCCCTTTTTTTAAGAAAAATAATTTTTTTTTTTTTAAAATCATTACTTTTACCCTTTATGTGGTATGTGATACGTGGACTATTTTTTACAATGTTTTTCAAGATTGTAATGAAAGAGATTTTTTGCAGAAAAGGCTTAGCTGTGTGTTCAAGGGACCTGAGAGACCATCAAAGGACCTGAGAGACGCCATGCAATGTTTGGATGTAACTATATTCCATGCTGCATTAAAGACTCATAGGAGTTTCCCAGGAAAATCATCATGGAAAATTGTGGAGAAATGAAAGAAGTTACTGATCATGGAACTCGGATACCAAGATCCGGCAGGGGAAGAGATAGCAGGGCTCCCCAGGTCGTCATCGAGCGAAATCCCTGTAAATTGAAAAACAAGCAAGCCTTGAAGATTTGTACTTGGAATGTGAAGAGCCTTTATGAAGCTGGTAAAGCGCACAATGTAATCAAGGAGATGAGAAGACTACAGATCGACATCCTGGGTATAAGCGAGATGAGATGGCCAGGATCGGGAGAGTGTAGTATGGGAAATCACAAAATTTATTACACTGGTAACACAGGAAGGCGGCACGAAAATGGAGTTGGAATAATAGTCAACAATAACATTCAATCGGCAGTTATAGGATGTATCAGACAATCAGATAGAATAATAATGCTGAAATTAAGAGGAACGTTATTCAATGTAAACCTAATTCAGGTGTACGCTCCTACGGCAGAAAAGAGTGAGGAAGAGATTGAGGACTTCTACAGTCAGATTGGGGTAGTGATGAAGAACGTGAAAAAGAGAGATATCACTATTATCATGGGGGACTTCAATGCAAAGGTCGGTAAAGGGTCAGAAGATAAACTAGTAGGGCTCTACGGACTGGGACAAAGAAACCAAAGAGGTGACAGATTGGTTCAATTTTGCAGAGAAGAAAAACTAGTTGTTACCAACACATTTTATAAACTACCATCCAGACGGTTATATACATGGAGATCACCCGCAGACAAACCTGGCAATATAGTAAGAAATCAGATTGACTTCATACTGATTAGTGAACGATTTCGCAATAGTATGACTTCAGTCAAGACATGCCCGGGAGCCGATGTCCCCTCTGACCACAACCCTTTGGTGTGCCAGCTGAAGACAAAACTAAAAAAGACGCTGCCACAAAAAACGTCCAAGAAATATGACATCGAAAAACTCAAGAACCCTGAAATCCGAGAGAAAGTAAAGAATGCTTTGACATCTGAATTTAAGGACATACGTACATCCATTTCTGAACCAGACAAGACATGGAATACAATGGAAACAAGAATAATTGAAGTTAACAACCGTTTTCTAAAAACTGATACCGCGAGACAGAAGAAGAAAGGATGGATGACCGACGAAATTATGAATCTGATGGAAGAAAGACGGAGAGTTAAATCGAATAATACTCAAGAATATTGGGTAATTCACAGGAATATCCGAAAAAAGATCCGAGAAGCTAAAGCACAATGGATGACCGAAAAGTGCAATGAAATAGAAGATCTAAATAAGAAACATGACATATTCAATACACATAAAAAGATCAAAGAAGTTACAGGCAGGTTTAGACAAAGAGCTTCTGGAAATGTATCTGATGAGAATGGTAATATTATGTTGGAAATTAATGATATATTAACAGTATGGGAAAAATATACTAAAGGTCTGTTTGATGATCAACAACGACCCGAAAAACCCGTCTTTGATACTGTTGAAGGTCCACATATCACTATATCAGAAGTAAAGCAGGCAATTAAGCTCATGAAAAACAGAAAAGCAATGGGTCCAGATGAAATACCATCAGAAATTTTTAAAATTATGGATGAAGATACCATTGAAACACTAACTGCACTTTTTAACAAAATATATGATACTGGCATAATCCCACAAAAATGGCTTGCATCCACCTTTATTGCATTGCCCAAGAAATCCAATGCAAAATCGTGCGAAGACTTCCGCACCATTAGCCTGATGTGTCATGTACTTAAAATATTTCTCAAGATCATTCATGCGCGGATATATAAAAAATGTGAAGAGCAAAACGGAGAAACACAGTTCGGTTTCAGAGATGGACTGGGAACGCGGGAAGCTTTGTTTGCAGTCCAGGTCTTGATTCAGCGGTGCAGAGACGTGAACTGCGACGTGTATGTGTGTTTCCTGGATTACACCAAGGCTTTTGACAGATGCCAACATAAGAAAATGATAGATCTGTTAGTGGATATTGGACTGGATGGAAAAGACATCAGGATTATCGCTAACCTTTACTGGGGACAAAAAGCTACAGTTAGAGTTGAAAATCAGCAGACTGAATACATTCAAATCAAAAGAGGGTTGCATACTGTCGCCGCTCCTGTTCAATTGTTACTCGGACACCGTTTTCAAAGAGGCTCTAGAAAACACGGATCGAGGCATCAAAGTTAACGGCGAAATTATCAATAATATCCGCTATGCTGACGACACTGTCTTGTTTTCGGACAGTTTAGAGGGGCTACAAGAGTTATTGAACAAAGTTAATCGAACTAGTGAGAAGTACGGGCTGAGCTTAAATGTCAATAAGACCAAATATATGGTGATTAGTAAAGATCCAATTCAACCAGGTAACTTGTGTATAGACAATAAACCAATTGAAAGGAAGTCAAAGTTCACTTATCTCGGCTGCACATTGAACGAAAACTGGGATCATTCACATGAGATAAAACATAGAGTTGAAATAGCGAGAAATACGTTTATACAAATGAAACCGCTTCTGTCATGTCGAGACCTGAGTCTGGCCCTTAAAAAGAGAATGGTCGTGTGTTATGTATACTCCACTCTTCTGTACGGTGTGGAGGCTTGGACGCTGTCAGACGCTATGGAGGGAAGGTTGCGGGCTTTTGAAATGTGGATTTTCAGAAGAATTCTTAGGATCTCTTGGATGGAAAGAATTACCAACGAAGAAGTACTCCGAAGAATGGGATGTGGGCCTGAAATCGTGCTTACTGTGAAAGGTAGAAAGTTAGAGTATTTTGGCCATATCATGAGACATAGCAAGTACAGAATTCTCCAAAACATAGTTCAAGGAAAGGTTGATGGCCGACGAGGGCCTGGGAGAAGAAGAATTTCTTGGCTGGCTAACTTGCGAAAATGGTTTGGAGCAACATCTACTGAACTGTTTCGATGCCCAGCCAACAAGATCCGCATAGCTATGATGATAGCCAACGTCCGTAATCGGACAGGGCAATAGAAGAAGAAGATATTCCATGAAAATGACGAACAAATCAGCTTTATAAAAGACCACTTATTTCGTGAAAAAACTACATTCTTTGACTGTCTCTGCAGGAGAAATTCTCTTTCTCGCGGAGAGATAGTCAAAGTTCTTCGGCACAACATCGAAGCTCTTCGATGTTCTTCACGATGGTATCCATTAAGGAAGCCACGGAACATGGGAATTTCCACAAAATATTGCCAAGTTGTTCTAACACTGCCTACATATTTTCACTGGAAGGAGAACTATTACGAACAAAGTGATGGTGTAGCTATCGGCATCCCCCTTAGTCCAGTAACAGCCAACTATTTTATGGAAATTTTCGAGGCCAACCGCAAATAAGAGGCTAAAGTGCTGGTTCGGATACGTGGACGACACCTTTTTATTTGGAGCCATGGCGTGGGCGAACTTCACTTCCTCTTACACCTCAACACTATCAACCCAAAAATTCAATTTACTATGCAGGTAGAAAAGGAAGGACGCCTACCATTTTTGGATGTCTCAGTATCAAGGAGGCCGAATGGAAAGCTTGCGCATACCGTTTATAGAAAACCAACACACACTGACCTATATCTGAATAACGGATCAGATCACAATCAGTCATAAAGATTCTGTCCGTGCGAGCCAAGAGAATTAGTGAGCCGGCTAATTTGGAAAGCGAAATGAAGCATTTGGAAAGAGCCTTTGGTTGGAATGGATACAGCAAGCACGAATTCGATAGGGCCGTCCGTCTAAGGAATGTAGAGCGCTAGGAAGGAACAACGGGAGAAGATGAAGAAAAGAGCGGATGGACTAGTCTAACATACATCCACAAAGTAACGGACAGGATCGGCAAGCTACTAAAGATGCACAGTGTTAAAACTGTCTTTAGACCCACTCGAAAATTACAACAGAACTTGAGACCCGGTTCAGGTTACCGAGTTCCTTGCAGCTGTGGCTCGGTATACATTGGCACCACAAAACGCAGTGATGACAATTACGATACACAAGAGGAATTGCAAGCTGGAACAAACACAAAAGTCAGCAGTAGCAGAGCACGCTCTCTCCGAAGGTCACGACGTCCTTTTCAACGAGGTGAATATCATATATCAATGGCAGTGTTTCTATCCGAGACTAACGAGAGAGGCCATTGAGATCTTTAAACAGGACTAAAATTTCAAGAGGAAGGAGGAAATTACGTTTCTAAAGGCAGACTGGAAGCGAGTTCTACGACATACTTCAAGTGCGCCGAAACCCCGAGCCACCACTACCCCCACCCCAGTCCCTCCATTGCAGCGCGACGGCGGGGGAATAAGTACCATGGAGCTCCCCACAGTCGAATCAGTCAACGTCGGGAAGCATGGGAGATCACTTCGCTCATTACCTTTTCGCCTTTGATAATGTTTGCCGCAGCTGTAGACGAAACGTCACAAAGAAATTTCATTGGACCACGGCTTCAAAGCCCGGAAAACACTTTAGATTGTGTTTTGGCCAGGCCATATATTGCCCAAGGAAAAAATCAATATAACAATTGTTATTTAGACGTGCACTGGAAGGTCGCTAACAAAAGTCCGAGTCTAAGGTACCACCAAGTTTCTTTCATTACAGTAAATGACTTGATAGCAGATATCTTGACCAAGAGTTTGCAAAGGTTTAAAAACTATAAATTTGTTAAAAATTTAGGATTGCAGTAGAACTGAAGACTTAAAACATTTTGTTAAAGTGAACTTTTATAATTCACGAGTGCTATATGTCGATTGAGAAATTGTTGTTCAATGCATTTGAATCTCAGCCCTCTGTATCAGTAGCCTTTAGCAGTTAGTGGTTGACCGTTATAGGGCTTGTAGTGTTTGTACGTTTTCTACGTTTTACGTTTTGCAACGTTCTACCACGATCTCGACCCCAAATACCAATAAGTAATGCTTCAACTGATAGTAGTAAAGAATCTGATAGTAATAAATAAATAGTAATAAAGAGAAGAAGGGGACAAAGTATGAGCAATTGCCCATACTTTGCCCTTCTTAGTTTTGAGTATTTCTATTTTCGATTGGGAAACAGCCTCATCATTGCGTCTTTAGGACTGTGCATCAAAGTTTTGTGATTTTGAAATATCTGGGACCAAGAACCAAAGCGTTGTTCAAAGGAATAATAGCAGATTAGACTTGGGAGTAATAAATTCTTTTAGGCAAAACAGAAAACGCGTGCACGAGAGGCATCGCTAATTTTAGGAGTGAAAATAAAACAGCTTGGAGAACGTTGCGAAGGAACCATATAAAGACCTATCACTACCTAATCCATCCAATCAGGTTTGCAACTAGAAACCCCTCTTCATCGATTACAAATAAAAAGCTGCATGCCAAGAATCATAAAAATTTCACTTCTCCTATAAGAGCACTGGAGTCCACTTATATTCCTAACTTAATACCTGCTACAAAATATTAAACTCCAGTCTACTCTGAAAGCATTTTCCCCATGCTCAAACCTAGAGTTTATTAATACCGCCTATTGAGTTTCAGTTCGTCGAAGTAAGAAGTGTGCCCAGCCAGGGGTGGTATTGGTCACGAAACTCATCATATGAGAGAGTGCTCTGCTGTGAATAATATCTATCAATTTTTCTCTCATTTAAAATGGCCAATTACACAACTAAGTGCACTTACCAACACAATTTCTTTACCATACTAAAAATAAGGAAATTAGTTTTACTGAAGCGGAATGTTACCTAGTTCAAATAATTATAGGCTTTTAGAAAACAAGATTATTCAAAGACCAGTTCTATAGCTTTTTTCCTGGTATGAGCTTAACGTATTGGTATTAAAAAATGTCAATAATTCCACCATTGGCCTCTGGTCGATTGAAGCTAATTACGTTAAGGATGACTTATTACTTTCTGCAAGACCGTCGCGTCGTACCATTGTTTGAAATACAGTTAGAGGGCAATTATAAGCGGAAAGTTAAATTTCAAAGCGGATTACAAAATACATTTGTGTGAGAGCTTTTGTGCAATAAAATTTTAGTGTCACATAAAACGGTTTAAGTAACAATGTCGCTTAAAGTGAAAATAAGGAAATTGCGCGCGAGAATATTGAATATTTTACTGTTTCACTAATTAAATTTCATTAGATCCGCTTTTGCGATAGTAAAATGTCAGACTTTAATCAGGGATCGAAATCCTGTATTCGTAATAGTACCTAAATTATGCACGTGCTCGAGTCGCCTAGGATTTGCTTTCAGATTACATCAAAATATAGATGTTTTGGTGAAAATGACATTAATTCACTCCAAATAATAAACAAATAATATTAGTGATTATGGATAAAAAACCAAAGGTCCAAAGGCTCCGATCTGAGGTCAAAACTTAAATGTAGCATAAAGAGTAGTAAAAAATCTCTCTAGTCCCTATGTTAGACTCAGACGAATGAAGAAGCCGAAAGAATTAATGGCCCTCATCAAAGAAAGAAAAACTACATACATAGGACACATTATGAGAGGGAGCAAGTATGAAATGCTGCGACTAATAATTGAAGGAAAAATTCAATGGAAAAGATCTATTGGTAGACGTCAGAACTCCTGGCTGAAAGACCTCAGAAGATGGTTTGGGTGCACTTCCATTGAAATCTTTCGAGCTGCTGTATCCAGAACAATAATAGCTATGTGGATCGCCAACCTTCGAAAGGAAAGGGCGCGATGAGAAAAAGAAAAGTCGCTATATTATTTCCACTGCTTTTTTGACAAATTTTTATTTTAAATGGTCGAGTGCATAAACATGTGTAGTTTTAACCTGATTATAAATATTATTAAGAAGGTAATTCTGGGTGGATTTAAGTCTGCTCTAGCAATTTTTCCTAGACGAATTTGGGGCTGATGATGGGCTCAAAGTGGAAATCAGTACGGACAAAAGTGTCTGTTTAAAATTAGACGGAAAATACAAACTTTTTTTTCTCATCTGTCAATTTGAGTGGGGCTAAGACTAAGGAGTATCAGGTTGGGAAATATGCGGCGGAAATCATAAAAGAATTGGAAAGTTTACAAACTGTGTCATTGAAAGATGATAACAAAATTGGTAAAAATTACATTAATATATAATTTAGTAAAATTCCTAACGGAAAAAATAAAAATTGTTAAAATCAGATTGAAATTTTCAAGGCCGAGAAATCATCGCGCTATGTGACTCTTTTTTCAAGCGTCATCGGTCTGCATTCATATTATGTCATTTTGTAAAATAACTTCAATTAAAACTCTATACAAGACAATATACAGGAATGAAGAAAAGGCATGACAGTTTAAAACTTAAAACTTTGGTCGACAAAAGCAATTAGGGAGACTGGTGAGGAGCCTCTTAATTGCCAAAGCCCAGAAAAGTTTTTTAAGTTTTAAACACGTGCCTTTTCCTCGTCCTCCTGTCTATTGTGTTGCATTTAGATTTAATTGAGTTATTTTGCAAACTAAGAAGTAACTGAAGAGAATATTCAACTTTTATTTATTTTACTAAATAGATATATAAAAACTGAAAGGAGGATATGAATCATAGAGGCCAATAACATGTCGTCAGTGGTAGCTTTCTTCATAATTGCAGCTGTTGCAACAAAAAACAAACGACCTGACTGTAAGATTATAATAATTACAATACGACTGGCATCATTTAAAATCTCTTTTAATGCTTATTGGAAAAAGCATCTTGTAATGAATAAAATTTTACTTAATAGGTAATTTGAAATTCCTGCATTGTAAATATAAAATTCTAATATTAATTAATTTTCTTGCAAAACTAAGTTCTTACAACGTAATCGCTAACTTCTCTGTTATGAAGATGACACTTGAGACGGAAAAATTTCATACAAAAACGGTTAAAACGTTGATCTCAAAGAGAGAGATTTTAATAGAGTTCCTGTTTAGTTTAGGTTAGTTATAAGATAATATGCTCTTCACAGTGCCAGAAGCACCAAGCAAAGTGGACTAGAGGTTTAAAAGACTTCTTTATAAGACTGAGAAGAGGGAAAAGAGCTCAAAGAAAGGGACAGTGCATAACCACATTTAACCACCGCAGCAATATACCGAAGAGCGAATAAATCTCAAATATAGAGAAGGAACCCCAAGAGGAGCTCGCTGCTGCTGCTTACCCGACAAGGAAACACTAAAGGAAACGGTAGAGCACACTGTTTCAATAAATTCTACCCTCAATGTACACGTGAATCAAATTGAGAGTAAAAGAGAAGGATTGAAGGATGCCACTGAGACAGCAAAATGAGGCAAATGCGTCAAATCTACTAGAAGAAGAGAAAACTTAAGGCCAAAGTAGCCGCAGTGATAAAAGTGGAAATTGCGATGGCCCATCATGGCTATCACACCCCAATATTGATAAAAAGATAAAAAGGTAATGCGACCTGAGCACGATAAATTTGGTCTGCCTATAAGAACACCATCAACTGGAAAACATGGTGGCATCAAGGATCTTGCATGAGATCCAAAACACATTCCCGTTCTTTGAAAATAGTTGTAGTTTGCCTTAAAACTTGTGGGGTCGATCGACACGGATCTCCACTCTGTCGTGCATAAAATAGAGAAGGCACACTCGAATAAGGTGTGCTGTTGGCACTCTTTTTCGACATTGAGGGAGCATTCGTCAAAGCCAGAACAAACAACTGCGAGGCCGTTAGGGCCCGGGGGACTCCAACATAGGTGGTATGCTGGGTCAGATCGGCGCTCCGCAACCGTAGGGTGACGGTTTTTCTGGGAGATCTTCTTGTTCAAAAGGTGCTATTCACTGCAGCTCGGAATAAGTCGGTTGATGTTTGGCCAGTCTATTTTCTAAGGTTGGCCAGCCAGGATATGATATACGTCCAGGGCCTCGCTTGCCCTCAATTTTGCTTTGCCTCTGGGAGATCACCGGAGGAAAATCGAGGTCAAGGGCGGCTGTCCACAAGGCAGCTGCTTGTCACCTCGACTATGGTGTCTCTTAATGGACGGCCTTTTGGAGAAACTACAGGCCGAGTGGTTCAGTACTGCCGCTGCCCAGGTGTAAGCGGTGACGAAGTGGTCATGATACCAGCAAAGTTCGTCGGCAGCGTGTGTGATCGAATGCAAAGGGCATGTAGAATAATAGAACAATGGTGAACCGAGACGGGACTGTCAGTCAACCCTGGCAAGACAGAGCTTGTGCTCTACACCAAAAGAAGGAAAGCTGGAGAGAAAACCTTTGCTACTAAAGCCGAGGCTAAGTACCTGGGCTGACTTGGAAAAGTCACGCAATAAGACAACATCACTGACATGACAACTACGCAGGGCAGTGGGCAAGAAATGGGGTCTAAAGCCACACGTCCTGCACTGGCTCTACATTGCGGTAATCAGACGGAGGATAACCTATGGGTACACACTGCAGAGAACAGTCTGCCTGCCATAACGGGTGCATTCAGAACAACACCGGAAGCAGCACTCAATGACTTACTGGGAGCATCTACTCCGACTGTCCGGCGGCTTTGCGAACCCTTTGCAGGAGCGGAACGAGTTCAAAGTTCGAACGAGAAACAAAAAGGGTAACTCTGGGATGGGTTCCTAGGGTATAGAAGTAAGTAAAACGTACGTCTCTCACACTCTGAATTAGTGGGCATCGGAACAGTACAAGGACAGAGTCAGGAATATGCCGACAGACCAAGAAAATTTACCCTAACCCGGATAGATCCAACGCCTCGTAGCTTCGTGGAAGAAGTCGGCAGCGCCTGGGAGACCTTATAGGAATCCTTACTGGACACTGTAGACCAAACAGGTACATGCACCTCCTACGAGTGGCTAACAGTCCACTCTGCACCTACTGTGGGGCAGGGGAAGAGTCCTCCTACCATTTTCTGTGGTGTGAGTGTGCCATAGGTGGGCGCGACTGCGCCATAGGACACTTGGAGCCTCTTTTCTTCACCGAGAGGAGCTTCCGACTCTGAAATGGGACGGGATACTCTCCTTCATTAGAGGAACAGATCGACTCTGGTGGAGGGAAGGAAGACCCTGGTGGAGAAGGGATGGGTGGACCGGGGTCTGTGAAAAGGGCCTCTAAGACCTAGTCGCAAGGTTTGGCCCCTCCCCCCCATTGTTTAGTACTAGTACTACTACTGTGAAGTGGGGTACCGAACAGAAATCAAATGGAGGAAATGCTTTTGGTGATAAGAACTACAAAAATAGTGATGGTTTTAAAATGTGACCTGAGACTTATCAAGGAATATGCTACTCTCGTCTAACCAGACAAGTCCGTATGTTTGCTTCTGAGGAAAGGGCTTTAGCCCTTCGATTGATACTATGACAGATACGCGGGACCAAAGACATTGACTTTTTATTAGAGATAATGAACGCCTACATTAGAAGCATTTATTATCTTTAACATGATCCACGCAGACGCCACTCTCGTATCAAGATTTGAGGCTCTACTAGAGATTGGGACTGAAGAAACAACGGCGGACAGGGAATATCTGCCAGCGGGTTACTGGACATAACAAGAGAATGCACATTGGAGACTTTCTACTTAAACGACCGATATGTTCTGTAACTAGTGACGAAAGTTTATTGAAACCGGCTGAGGAATCGTGGAAGAGAAAAAAAATTGAGCCTAAAAAGAAGGGTTAGAAAACCAATAAGTATCTCAGGTCTAAATGAGGACTAAAGCGAATATTCTTGGAACTCTCTATATTCTTTAAGTATCACATACTGTAGCGCCCATCTCTAGTAAAACTGCCCTATTTTCTTTAAATATTTGCCTTTGGTGCTACATAATTTGCCATCACCATTAAATAGATTTTAAAATAATCAAACAAAAAAAATTGTGTTTACTAGGGCAAACTATTTTTTTAGGAACTTTTTAAAACTATGTATTTTGGGCCTAAAGCAAGTAAACTCTTGGTGTCTTCATCAATACTTGTGAGGTCACTAATCCAGTAGTCTTTGGCCGGAATATTCAAAAGCCGATGTTGGTTCTTTCGGTGGCTGAATTTTCCAGAGTTTCTCTCTTTGATCGACAAAAAATGCTCTCGGCTTCTACAGTACTCTTGTAGTGTTTCGCCATCTATGATATTACTTATGATAAGTTGGTTAGTATCTTCTTGTATCAAACGTATTTTTTTGTTAAAACAATGCCAAATTTAGGACCTAAGGCAAGCAAACTCTTGATGTCCTCATCAACACTAATGAGGTCACTAATCCAATAGTCTTTGGGATGAATATTGAATATTCAAAAGCGGATGTTGGTTCTTTAGGTGGCTGAATTTTCCAGAGTTTCTCTCTTTGTCCGACAGAAAATGTCTCTCGGTGTTTTCTTCTACAGTACTCTTGTAGTGTGTCGCCATCTATGATGTTACTTATGATAATACTAATGCCCAAGTTACATTGCTTGTTTGCAGCAAAACTTTCAATTTAAGACCTGAATGTTTGACCATATACTCAAAGTTGGTTAGTATCTTCTTGCACCAAACGTATTTTTTTGTTAAAACAATGCCAAATTTAGGACCTAAGGCAAGCAAACTCTTAATGTCCTCATCAACACTAGTGAGGTCACTAATCCAATAGTCTTTGTTCTGAATATTCAAAAGCGGATGATGTTTCTTTAGGTGGCTCAATTTTCCAGAGTTTCTCTCTTTGATTGACAGAAAATGTCTCTCGGTGTTTTCTTCTACAGTACACATAATCAACACTAGTCAGGTCACTAATCCAATAGTCTTTGGGCTAAATATTGAAAAGCGGATGTTGGTACTTTAGGTGGCTGAATTTTCCAGAATGTCTCTCTTTGATCAACAGAAAATGGCTGTCGGTGTTTTCTTCTACAGTAACCTTGTGGTGTGTAGTGTCCAATAGTCTTTGGGCTAAATATTCAAAAGCGGATGTTGGTACTTTAGGTGGCTGAACTTTCCAGAATTTCTTTCTTTGATCAACAGAAAATGGCTCTCGTTGTTTTCTTCTACAGTAACCTTGTAGTGTGTCGCCATCTATGATGTTACTTATGACACTACTAATGCCCAAAATTACATTGTTTCTTTGCAGCAAAAGACCCGAATGGCCCAAAAGAGAATGCTTCTCGTTGTAAACTAAAAAAAAAACGCATTCAATTTTCTTCAGATTTCCCATTCAATTGCAAGGCTAATAATTGGAAACATCAAAGAGGCCTTTGAGGGGACCCTCCACGAGTAGATATTATTATTTTCCACATCGAATCGAGTTGCATGCGGAATTCGTCGTCGAATTCCCGGAAATTATTTCTTGTCGATGATCGGTTTTATGGTCTGGAAAAAAGCCATCGGGAAAACGATTTTTTGCCTCAATCGGCTCGAATGGATGCAAGCCGTTTAGGCGCCCTTTGTCTTCCTTTGCGAGTGGTGGCAAAAATTCGTTTATTAGGGGGCTGATAACGTATTGCCTCTCTAATTCCCAGAAAAGGATGCGTGCCAGATTCAAATTGCTCCATCAGTAAATTGGTTCGCGCCACTTTGTAATTGCGGAACAAACACGAACTAAATCCCAATATACCACAGGGCAAACGGTTTAACAAACTTTCTATGTCATGGAGATAAAAGCCGGGCGCGAATGATAAAAGTTTCGTATCCTGGGGCCGTGTTATCAGGGACGGACTTTCGCGGGTTTGAAACCGATTAATTTCCCACTGGCAAATATTTGTTTTTCCTGTTACAGTTATTGGGCTCAACTAATAACACCGACGCTCCTTTGTAGTTATCTTCACGCATATCGCGCTCGATGTGCTATAACCTAAAGGAGAGAGTTTTTGAGATTAATGTAATACCTAAAATGATTCTGCAGGGGTCAAAGATCCCATTTTCTCAGGAGAATTACCATAACAATCGCCCCTTTATAGTCCATCGTGCCAAAAACAATGACCTTCCAATCAGGCTGAAACAGAAACATCATCGTTTGGGGATATTGGAGTGAATGGGGAATTTTTGGGTGCATTGGAGAAGGGTGAAAAAGAAAGAAAGTGTGTCACAGATTGTTTTGTATTTAAAATGAAACAAGCCCAAATGGCCATAAATTTCTTAATAAAGCTGACTTGACTCCTGTCACGTATATAGCGCTTAATCTCGCCCTGCCAAACTGGCTTAATGCTCGCCTATAAAAAAATATAATATCCTCAGCCTACCGACAGAAATCTGTTCGCAAACGGGGCTTTTCGGTTTTTATGACCTTTTCTACTCCGGACAGGAAGGCGCGCCTCCCCTTCGACAACTTTTTACACAATTTCGGACAATTTGCGACCCCTTTGTTTCGTCATTGTGTCCCAGAGTCGAGTTTTTGGCCCCGGGACGTCTGGACAGTTTAGTTAAATCAACCAACTGTTTTTTTTTGCTCTTACCAAACTATCGATAAAACATTCATGACCCTGTGGCCCTCAGGGAACCTAAGGCCCAATCAAGTTTTTCGATCTAAATCCCCAAATCAAGTCGGACCCACACTTCAACGTTCGAAAGATAATCTTGGGAAAAATATATTGCTAGTGTTACGTATAAGCACAGTCGGGGAGGATAATCCCCTCATTGTTCCTGGCACTTTAATATTCTGCCGATTTTGGGGTGGCGTATGGCGGTCCGCGGGGGTAATGAGAATTTATTGGTCGCCATTATAAGTTAATAGGATTATCATATGAGCAATGCGCCAATATGTGAGGTATTGGGATAGGGCTATTTTGCTTGCCAGTCACGTGTTAGGGATCGACATATTGGCAATATTAAAAAAAAGCCAGATACAGTTTGTTAATGTAGTATCTATTGCATATTGAATTTCGACTAACTTTTGTCTGAAAGTGCAATATATACCCGTAGATGTACAAGTACCGATATGGTAGTTTATTTTAGTTTTAGTTTTGTTTTGTATGACAGGCTTCCCTCAGGAAGACCTCAATTAAGGGTCGAAACATTGGCGATTTCTAAAGAGTGAAGAAGCTTTATTGTCCTTCACCTGTTATTCAAACGTTCGTAGTTATCACAGATGATGTCATTCAACTATAGAGTTTGTTAAGCCGAGACTTTTAGATGAAGAGCTCAAACTCTAAAGTAAAAGAGATGTGTTTGCAAATACACATGAGCAAACTTTTTGGTGCCAATCAAATTACTTGTTACCAGTGTGGCAAACCTGGTCAGATAAGAGTGAGTGTAAACAAGGGTCCTATAAGAATAATTATAAAGGAAGACAAGGATATGTATTGTCGCCTCTGCTGTTCAACGTGTATTCGGAGAGAATTTTTAAGGAGGCTCTGGAAGATATTGATGCTGGAATCAAAGTGAATGGAGAATGTATCAATAACATGAGATACGCAGAAGACACGGTGCTTTTTGCTCATAGTTTGAAGAAACTTCGGGAAATACTGGTCAGAGTTGCCGAATCCAGTCAGAGATATAGGTTGTCACTGAACATTAAGAAAACAAAATACATGACAATTTCCAAAAATAAGATCCAAGCGGAAGGACTGCTGGTAAACAATCAACGAATAGAGAGAGTAAAGACATATATCTATCTTGGAACAACTGTTCACGAAGACTAGGACCACACGTTGGAAATTAGATGCAGGGTAGAGTATGCAAGAGCTACATTTCAGAGGATGGCTAGACTCTTCAGACTCAGAAAATCAGATTATTGAGGTGTTATATTTTCCCTGTGTTGTTGTATGGAATGGAATCCTGGACTCTCACGGACGCTGCATGTGGAAAAATCGATGCTTTTGAGATGTGGCTGTATCGACGAATCATGGGGATACCATGGACCGCTCATGTAACTAATCAACACGTCTTGACAAAGATGGGGAAGGATAAAGAACTATTATTGAAGACAAAAACATCCAAAATTTAATACTTTAGACATATAATGAGGCATAGCCAAAAATATGGAATGTTATGGGTGATTCTACAAGGAAAGATACACGGTAAACGGGGTACTGGAAGGCGAAGAATTTCGTGGCTAAGAAATCTAAGCACACGGTTCAACACAACAACTGTGGGCCTGTTCAGTGCAGCTGCGAACCAGGTACAAATGGCCATGATGGTCGACAACGTCCGAAACGGCAAGGCACTGTAAGAAGAAGAAGATAGAGGAAGAAGCCCCTTTAGAAGCATGTACAGAGGACGCAATGCTAGAGGACATAATCGAGGTTACGGAAATCATGAAGAAACACCCAAGCAGGATGCAAATTTGACTGGGACTGGAAATCAAGATCAGTCAGTATCATCCATTGCCCTAAGCTGTAGCAGTGCAGTTAATGACAAAAATAACTTCATATTGGATTTAGGCGCAACCAGGCATTTGGTGATGGAAAGTTTAGAGCCATATATACGGAGCAGTGAGGTGTTACAGCAGAAGATAAAGATAAACACAGCCAAAGATGGGGACACACTAGTGGCAACCACGAGGGGTATTCTAGATATAATTTGTCAGGGTAGGAAAATATCTATAGATGTTTTGACTGTTAAAGGAATTTCTCACAATTTATGTATCATGTATACAACTTTATGTATCTCAGCTTTTAAAAAAGGATTTTAGGATACATTTTAATACAAATTGTGCTTACTTAATACAAGGAAATTTATCTTTTAAGTATGATGCAATGGGAGACCTATTCTTTTAAGAGTTGCTTTTCATTCTAAAGAAGCTTGTTATAATATGACTGAAAATAAGTCTGATGATTTGTGACATCAAAGTTAGGTCACCTTAATGGTAATGGTTTAAAGCTCTTGGGATTACCTTTTAGCAATACAATTTGTTCAAGTTGCGTTGAAGAAAAGGGTACTCGAAATGTTTTCTATCACTCAGAAAAGAAAACTTCTAAAATTGGTGACATAGTGCACACAGTTCTGTTACTCCAGAGACGAGTAATGGTAAAAAGTCTTTCCAGGTACTGTTGGACGATTATTCTCATTCTGTAATTGTAAAATTGCTGAAAAATAATAGCTAAGCAGCTCAAAATGTTGTTAAGACTCATGAAAACGAGCACGGAAACAGCACTAAAAATATACGACGCGATAATGGTGGTGAACTTCGTCTGAAATGTTCAAAAACTGTGTCGGCACAGAGCAATTGAACTTCAATATACCATGGCATACCTACTCTCCTCAACAAAACGGAAAAGCCGAGAGAATGAATAGGACGCTTATGGATAAAGTAAAGTTGGCAGCTACAGAACTCCCAAAGGAAATATTGGGTGAGGCGGTAAAGAGCTCAGCTTATAGGTATTAAACCGATCACCAACATCAGCCAACGGCGGTATATCTCCAGCAATATCATGGTATGGTAAGAAAGATTTGTCAAGGCTAAGAGTGTTTGGAAACTGTGCATGGTCAGTTATTTTACCCAAGAAGGATAAGATAGGAAAAAAGAGCTAAACCAGTCATTATGGTAGGCTACTGTGGTACTGGTTATCGGCTATGAGATTCAAAGATCAATGAAGTTATACTGTCTAGAGATGTGACTTTTGATGAGACCCAAATAAAATTCAGAAGCATTTCGGAAGAAACACATCACATGGAAAATAAAATTGTATTAAATGAAGACATAGAGAATGTGGAAGAAAAATGTTAACAAAACGAAGAAAATGCAAGGAAAAACTCAATCGGCGTCAACTGATGAAGAAGTAGACAACAGAGGATGTCAGCAACAAACAGAAGATGGAATAAGCAAAAGGATAGGAAAAAGCCCATAATATTTGAGCGAATATGAAACATACAGTGCATACTGTTTAATTATGTCCAATAAATCAGAAAACTATAATGAAGTCATTAAAGAAAAATCTTGGAATGAAGCAATACGAAAAAAAAACTAAAATCGCATGAAGAATTGCAAACTTGGACTGAGTCAGATTTACCAGAAGGAAAAACACCAATAGAAACAAACTGGGTATTTAGAACTAAAGAGCAAAGAATAAAATGGAATAAAAAAGTCCGATAACTTGATATACCAACTGCTTTTTTGAATGGCAAATTAGACACAGAAGTGTACATTTATCCACCTGACAGAATTGTACATCATCCATTGTTTGCCTGCCACTATCTTTGTGTCGTCTATCGACCTTTTTTGAGCCATTCCCATGCTTCTTGTTGCCCCCCCTCCCCCTTTGTTTCCGTTCCAGAATTGTTCGTGTTTATCTGTTGTCATTATATCTGACTATGCAGCAAGCCCATCTCCTCTTCATCTATGCTATCTCCACCATAAGGTCCTTGTCTTTTGTCTTACGTCTTATCCCACTGTTCGAATTTGTCCCTCTATCGCCCTCTGAGCTGTTCTCGTTTATTTTCCACTTTCAGTCTTATACTTTTCTTTTTAGGTTTATGTGAATAGAATTATATTTCAAGATGTATACAAGTTTATCGTAAACGACCCATGTTAGTTGTGTTCTTCTCTTTATTTCTTCATGGGCAACTACTTAATCGGGCCTAATATGGTTTAAAGGAATAGCCAAAGGTATGGAATGATACATTTCATCAATTTTCAGAGGATATTACGATCCAAATACGATTCATGCCTATATTTTGATAACTGGGGATGTAATTAAGGTAAACTCATTGATTTTGAGACTAAAAGACTCATTCAAGGCAAAGGAATTTCTGTCAACCAAATTCTTTCCTAGGCATGGAAATTTACAAAGTCAGAAGGGAACCTCAGGGTAGCTCAATACAAGTATGTAGAGAAAAACTATTAACCAACTTTAACATGGTCGAATGTAATCCCAAAACTACACCAATGGAAAAAGGATTTCAATTTAAGGAGTACAGTAAGATAATTGATGTTCCTTTTAGACAACTAATAGCAGAAATTTTGTGCTTAATTACTTGAATAAGACCAGACATTACATATGCTTCGTATGATATTTGAGCAGGTTCTTGGCCAAACCCACAGTGGAAGTGTGGAACGGTGCGAAACGTATCATGCGTTACCTACAAGGAACCATCAAGGATCAAGGTTTAGTGTTTGTGTCTCAGAAGTATTGTAATGTTTCCTTGAAAGCGTGCTTAGATTCAGATTGGGCATTCTACATGGAAGGAACCCTACTGTGTGGTTTTCTAAAAAACAAGAATGTGTAGCACTTTCTACAGCTGAAGCAGAATATAAGGCTGCTGCTGCTGCTGCTGCTGCTGCCTGGGCTCAGGATTTGATCAACTTAAAAGGAATGTTAGAGGACTATAACCTTGTCACCGGCGCGGTACTGTATTGCGATAACAGGGGTGCAGTTTCCATGATGAAGAGAAATGAAAATTCTAAAAAAGTCAAACACATAGATAGTAAGAGTCATTTTATTAAGGATTTGGTAATGTCTAAGGTGGTATCTGTGGGCTATGTACCAATGGAAGAGAATTTAGCGAATATTTTAACCATGCCATTGTGTAAACAATCGTGTGTTAATCTTAGATATAGACTTGTATTTTGACTTGTATTTAAAAATTTTTAAGTGTCTTAAATGAAACTGAGGTATTTGACATTTGATTAAAATAGGGTTGTTATTAAAATCGACGAGGAGTTGTTTACAATTAAAAATTTGTATTAACTTTTGCGATAGAAGTAGTTGGAGTGGTGTGCTCGCGGTGTCATCTGTCAAAATGTCAAAAAGTCATCTATCTATATAAAATCTTATTGATTCTTCTAAAAAAAAAAATGTTAACACCGCCAAGTTTTCAAATATATAAAGAGTTTTTTTAATTAATTGCGGGAAGAAAGGCCGAAACATATAATCGTAACAGCCCAGACACGTGGTGTCTAGGGTGTTACGTACGGTAAATGATCAGGCCAACTAATTGCTAAAACATGCTCCCTATTTACAGAAACACTCACACCACTAATGCTCGAAAAGATCAACAATGTTTTCCATGCTTAGGCTCTAGGCTTTATCCTTTGCAGATACCATCCCAGGAACCGTATTACTATTGAACAAGGAGAATTTACAAAAATCTGATCCTGATCAAGGACAAAGTAAACTCAGGAAAGACATTTGTATCAGTAAAAGTTCGGTAATTCAGAAATATCCTCTGAATATAAAAGCTAGTGATGTGAGTGCCTTGAAAGTCTAGATACCTATTTCTTGTAATTAAAACCTGCTAAGAACCCTATGGAAAGCCTACATTAATTGCATTTTACACTCTAAGGTCAAGGTAATTCTCGAAACCAGAACGTGTCTTAAAATCCAATATCAAATTTTACCGTTACAAAGTCAATTTACTTTGATTATGTCAAAAATTCATAGCCTTGTATCTGTATAAAAAAGTAGTATTTTATCGAAAATTATTAATTAAGTCTGTATATTACTCTCATCATCCTCAACATTTAGACTTCCCCGCGAAAACAATTTTGAACATCGCTTCAACCTAGTAATCGTTGATACGACAAAGCGATGTTGGTCGACCGGTAATAGCTCAATGCCTCACCATTCCAAAACTCACCTTAACGCTTTTTGTTTTTTTTCCAAACCCAGAGTGAACCACCGTTTTATTTCCATGTTAACTTTTTTTTTGGTACCCATTTAGCTGCACACTTTTACCAATATTTTCATTAAAAATTAATAAATCACTTGATTACTACTACATCCGGTAGATGGAAAACCTGATCCATATATCTCAAATAATGTATTCGTTGTCATAAAATTAGTCGAAATTTAGATGTCATCCACTCGGTAAATATCAGATAAAATAAAAATTTAGAATACCTACAGTCGGCGCGTTTGAACTGTCCTAATAAACGGGTTTATTATTCAAATTGCAGCCAGATTTTTCGAAGTAATAAATTTTCATTAACGACTAATCACGCGGTTTGTCAATTGTTTACGCTGAGATTTATGCGAGAGCGCAAACTTTATACAAACGTTCTCCTTTTAAAGATTTTACTGGTTTTTGCGCTAATCTGTTTGCCTCTACGCAGGTTTTATGTTATAAACAATAATTAACAACTGTCCGATATCCGTTACGGACCCATTAGCCCTGCCTTTTCGCCGACGGATATATCTTTGCGATGACGATTTATTGTTAGTTCTAATCTATGAATAAGTGGCAACCGAGTTGCGCATTCACGTTCGTTGTTTATGAAATCGAGAATTTTCAGCCGGTAACCTATATTTCCACATTTTTCTCTTGTTCAAATTGACATAACTAATGGTTTCGATAAAGAGTTTATAACAGGCTAAGTGGAACGGAATGTTTTGGCAGAGACATGCGCCACCTGACTTGAACAAATTGCCTCTACGGTTTTCCCATCGGGACATGGGAACGGGGTATCGTTTTCATTCTGAATTCAGGATCCAAATTTATAAATATTCGCTAATGGATCCGCAGCCAATAAATTTTTCACACGTGTCCGTGCAACTTTAATAACCTCTCACAGAGAGCAAATAAACCCGACACGGGCACAAAGCCCGAAATATATATATACAGGGGAAGGGCAAATAAATAACTGTCAATTTGTCGACTTTCGGCCGGCCGGTTTCATTGTTCAAACATTATCACCCCCGGAGCGTGTATATCGCACATACTGGGCACGTACACCCCGGCCCAGTTAATTTTCTTTCAACCCCAAAAGTTACCCCCATCCACGATTTTTTTCCATCACAGTCCGTCCCGCTTTTCGAACGTATATTTTCCGTTTCCTGACAGATTTGTCGGGGCGAAAACTACGTTTCCGATTATCTGTAAATAGTCGATGGGGTAATTCCAGTGGCGCATCCTACTGTCTGGACTCTGGATTCGTAATGTATTGATGGCTGAATAAGAAAAATTTCGAAACTTTCTGCAAGTAGTATCGAAAGAGAACTTTTTACACGAGCAGAAAAGATTGGTGACATGAGCCAAGGGGAATGTCACAATATTTTACTTAACTTCAAAGGGAGAACTTTAGCTAGTTCTTGTAAATGATCCAGTTATGTTGTTTTTGTTTTTTAATTAAAGTAAGTAATAAATTGTACGTGCAGCTAAGTTTTTTGATCATTCACGACTTCTGACGTGACCGTCTAACAATTTTGTACTTGTATTTGATAACAAAATCGTGACTAATTTCCGGTTGTACAACTGTGGTTCAAAACACGGTTTTCCTGAACTGAGTTCATCTGTAAACCCGGTTCAAGTCACTCTGCCGTTGTACAAGCTTTTTCTAACGGAGGATGCTGGCAAGCCAGAAAGCTGGCAACAGTGCATTTTTCAGGATATCCAACAGAAAAATATCAGTTTTGATTTTTGAGTTAACTTTCATTGTGTGGAAAAATTTAAAATAGAATTATTGAGAATATGGAAAAAAAGTTTCTGAGATCTACTAATTTTAAGGCAAGAGAGGAAAATGTCCTAATCAATTTGGTGAAAAAATATAAAGACCAAATAGAGTGTAAAAAATCGGATACAAACACGAAAAAATCAAATCAAGTGCTTGGATTAGGTTGAGTAAAGAGTTCAATTCAACAGTATAGTTGGTAAACCTTTCAGAAGTGATAAAGTGTTAAAAAACAAGTATGATAATATAAAAAAAAACGAGCCAAGAAGAAATTTGCAGATCATAAAAAATATATTTCTGGGACAGGTTAGTTCAGGTAACCTTCAAAAGATATTGTTGTGACAGCAACAGACTACAGCCTCCATGAAATTTTAGGATCACAATTAACTGGAAATCCTTCTCAGTTTGACAGTGATGCTAATGCAGGTGAGTCATATCATTAGCTTGTGTTTACCATGAGATCAAAAATTAAATGGGCAGGGTTGGCTATAAAACTGAAAACCTAGCTGAAAACTTATCTCTGAGCTTATACCATCGAAGTGACAAAAAAGGTTTTGGGCCACATTAATAGTGGGTCTTTTAAGTATGCTGATTTTTAACTAATCAGATCGATGGGGTTGTGATCAGTAATCAGTCTGGTTGCTTGAAAATCAGTTGCAAGGATCAATTTGATTCAGGATTACTATTTCCAAAAAGTCATATACAAAATCTTGAGCTGACATATGATGCTTCCTTCCTCCAGTTCCTTTGCACCTAAAAGGCAAGGGTTGAAGAGTTGTGTCAACAAATGATGTTTTAGTGCTTGGCAGGAGCCACTATTAATAACCCCTTATGTTACAACTCCTTATGTGAAGCTTTAAATATGGTGATTGTTTGTCATTTTCAGAAACAATAATATTAGTTAAATAATAGAGTTGGATGATAAAACCATGTATTCAAAAGATAGTTGTGATGAAGATGAGTCTGATAGTGAACGAAATTTTTAGCTTTTTCGCAGGAAACTCTAGTTTAAAATATGCAAAAAGGCAATATTTACTGTTTGGAAATTGAAAACTTATCTGCTTTCAATATTTCCAAAAATATTGCAGCGTTTAAGAAGGAAACAAACAGAAACAACTACTCCGAGGGCTAATACCCCTACCGGCATTGAATTACACTGTTTGTTTCAAAGCTTATTTTATAAAGCAAAAAAAAAATTAAAATAAATTAATAAAGTAATAAAAAATATAACCTTGCTTGTCAATTTTGATTTGTGTGTCAAAGTTAATAAATGTGTTCGCGTCTTTTTTGGTCACCTCTTAGAGGATGCTGACGACGGAGGATGAGGTTTGTCGCCTCTAGAAAGTAATTACGCAATTACTCCGTCCAAAAGAGAGTAGTAAGTACTTTTGGTTAACATATACATTTAGTAACTTTGACCCACATTTCAAAAAGAAAGTTTAATTTATCTTTTATGTTATTTTTTTTGTTTTATTCTAGAGCACTTTCTTGTATTTCATCTTTGCTTTTAATTATGTTTTCTGTAATATTTAAGCTTTGAAACAAATAATATAATTCAATGCCGGTAGGGGTATTAGCCCTCGGAGTAGTTGTTTCTGTTTGTTTCCTTCTTAAACGCTGCAATATTTTTGGAAATATTGAAAGCAGATAAGTTTTCAATTTCCAAATAGTAAATATTGCCTTTTTGCATATTTTACACTAGAGTTTCCTGCGAAAAAGCTAAAAATTTCGTTCATTAACATATTTCGCAGAAAATAACTTTCTTTTAACTTTCATGAGTCTGATGCAAATATAACAGAATCTAACAATCAAGCTCAAAGTAGCAATAATCTTAACAATATAGGTATGTATCTGTATATCTCATTCATTTATTATTGCCAACTTGTTAGAGTTGGAAATCTCTCTGACATTTTTATTGTATCTTCTCAACAATTTCAACATAGCTGAAAGGAGATAAGTAGATATAAAAAAATGAAGATTTCAAAGGTAGCGAGATGTCAATAATAAATGAATGAATTATAGTAGCAATAAACTATTAAATTTTAATTTTTTAAGTCTGGAATGGACTGTTTTGCATGTATTGACAAATCAGTGTTCAGGTTAAACTGGAAAACCTGCAAAACAATTATTCTGGTTCTTGTTTATAGGAATAAGAATACAATAAAAATTGGAATATTTTCTCTATAGGTTCATGTCTTTTTCTTAAATATTCTTTAAACTTAGAACTTTCCAATGAAGTTGCGGACTGGTCAAGCTATACTCCTTCACTTCTCAAAACACCAGTTTCCCATGCATTACGTTCAGAAAGTATTGGTAAGGAATCAACCTTTTTCTTGTCAAGAAAATATCCCTTATTCATTTCAGTAAATTGTTTTTTTTTAGAGAGAAAACATCAAGAAGAAAAAAAAGCAGCGAAGAACTTAGAACTAAATTAGGAGAATGGGCAAAGAACAAGGCACTATTTGTAGGAGTCCAAGAGAAGGCTTATATGGAAAAACATGTGTTAACCATAAAACAAACGGAGGAGAAACATGAACAATATATGGCTTTGCAGCAAGTAGAATCACAAATAAGGATAAAGTTTCTCAGTGAAGAACACAATATGAAAATGAAAATATTAGAAAGACAAATATTACCATAAGATGCATTTGATACATTGAATATGATCGAGTACCTACCAACTGTGTTTTATTACTTACTTGTAGGTGCTCGGTCAAGGAAAAAAAATAAAAAGAGCTTTTCAACAAACGCCAATGTTTTTAGGACCATATTGCAGCATTAACAGTCACTTCTTAAGTATGGGGAAAGTCTTCAAGTGACTTTTATCCTTATCATCCCATGTATTTTTTATGGAAAGGAAGTGACCTTTCTTCATACTTAAGAAACAACTATTAATAGTCATTCCTTGAGTTGTCACTTTCACAGCTTTCCCTCCACTTAAAAAGACAAGAAATAGAAAAGTTCATTAAATGGCAGCTGATGTTCTGTGTTTCTTGATAATTCAGAAACATCTATTAAGTTAAAATCTACTAAGTTTATTTGTTCAAATACTTAATTAAACCTTTGTAATAAATAAGAGTAACGTAAGTACATTATGTAACATGTTATTACAATAAATTTTGAAAATAAGTATTTATTAATACATGTCGAACACAGTTATTAATTCCTCCATCTCCTCGATGATGTATATTATTGTTGATGTCATCAGTAAGTTCTATTGCAGTCAGAATCTGTTCGTCAACTTCTGGAGGTTCTGCATATCCCATGGAGATTGCAATATTATGTAAAACAACTGAAGCCAGAACAACTGCTTCAACCTTTTCTATCTTGAGCCTAATTCCCAGAGCTAAAATTGGAAATCGTCTTTTTAACACTCCAAACGCCCTCTCTATAGGATTTCTGGATCGTATCTGAGCTTCATTAAACAAGTGTTCTGCAGGGGTTTGCGGATTTAGAAGAGATGTTATTACATATGGCTTCACTGCATAGCCACTATCAGCAACAAGAAGGCTATCATTATATACATTGTTTTCAAATTCATTGTTTCACCCTACTGTTACGAAATATATTAGAGTCGTGAGCAGAGCCAGGCCATCGATAAACAATATTTTCAAATGATAAGTCAGCCTTGCAAATTGCTTCAATATTGAATGAAAAGAATCCTTTCCGATTTCGATACATTTCTCCATTTTCTCTTCCAGGTGACTGTATCTTAATATGGGTGCAATCAAGTGCTCCAATGCATCTAGGCAACTTGGCAATGTTGTAAAAGCCTTGTCTTACACTGTTTATTTCACCTTCCGACCTTGGCATTTTTACAAAATCTCTACTCAAGGCAGCAATTGCAGTTAAAACCTTGTAAATTTTCCTGCTAGCAGTTCCTTTGTGAATCCCAGTAAAATTTCTAACAACCTGAAGAAAGCTTCCAGTTGCTAAAAAACGAAGTGTGGTACAAAACATTTCTGTGGAAGTAACTGCATGCTTCCTGAAACAAACTAGCGATTAAAATAAATTATTATATACATACAAACATCTAACTTATCAAATACACACGTATTTGATACCATTATAGATTTAAAATTTTTACCTATTTGTTGCGGAGCAAATTTCATCACAAATTTGATCTTCTATGAAACTAACAACTTTCTCTAATTGAAATCGAGCTTTAAACTCCTTGGGATTCCAATGGCCAAAATGATTCAGTGGGGCTCTTCGATTCAGTAAGTGCAGAATTAATTCAAGAAAATCTTCGTCATCTGTTAATTGTTCTTCTTCTTGATGATGATCCAAAGGATTCATTTTAGAACTTTAGCAGAAAGTCAGAAACAATATTAAAAATAATAAACAATAACGTAGGTTATGCCATTGTCAAAATTAGGTTAAAATTTTTGATCCCTTCTTAAACAACCATCCATCGGCGGTTCAAGCTGAACTCGTTCATATTTGAAGTTCAGCATAGAACGTTTATTGTACAACTGACGTACGGCGTTGAACCAGGGATCACCTTAAACTTCCTTTGAACTTGCTTTGAACAACTGGGCCTAAGAAAGTGCACGTCAAAACGCAAGAGTTGCCTTTTCTTTTCTCTAGTGAAATCGAATAACCTCAATCAAGACGTGCATAGAATCTGCCCCTGTCTGAGTCAGTTATTGAAATAGTTTTGGAATCTTGAGGCACTGAAGAACTGTACCAAGTCGTTTAACACCTGCTGTGTTGTTGTATCAGTAATTACTAGATAGAAGCGATCAAAAAAAGTAAAAACTGACACACTTGTTTACGGAACGCAAAATCAACTTAATATTATGTACTTACTATATGCTTTATGTTACCATTTTTAATGTGGGGATCTGTATAGCAGTACCACAAAAACATCACTTTTGAATTGAGGAAATATCTCTCTCTATACTCAAAAATTGACGTGTTCAGCCCTCTCATTGCCTTCGTGACCACGATGGCCGGAGATCCATACCATGTGGTAGGGTGTTCAGAGTGCTACCTACTTGGTTGCCGGTAGTAAAACGGCAGTGGGTGATAGTACCAACTGAGAATGATCACTATATTATACAATATTGTGGGCATCAAGATATGGGGAAAAAGTCCCGACAGCTACCCTCGAGCCGGAGAGTGGTCGTGGGGTAGAAATATCTACATATAAAATTAATAGGCGCCACCCACTTTTACACCCCTACAGAATCTTAAGACCCCTCACTATAAATAAATCAGTGAAATCAAAAGCGGGAAACGATCATTGAGGAAACGCAATAATAATCAATCTCAGTAATATTTGAATTTAATATCGGTTTTAATTTAAAACAACAGGAAAGGTCAAACTAACTAGTTGGGCCTGTACAATTTAAGTACAATAACCAGGCAAACAGCAACTTGGCTGTTAAGGTGAAAAACCCTGCTTGGTCGTACGGATGACACAAATCAATAATGCAAACAGCTGATTTAAAAAGTCTTATTTTAGGCTAAATTCAGAGACCGGGTGTTATTAGTAGCAGTAGCTATTTTAATAAGCTGTATTGTTATATGCTATACTTATATTTGAGGCACTACTTACACAGTCAAACCGTTAATTATAAAATGGGGTTTTTACCCATACCGTCCATATATATATGTCTGGCTTACAATAGTGCCTATAGTTACTTGGATACTAAAGGTTGGTAGTAACTACAATATTTATACCTCCATATTATGGTATGCAAGTCTACTGGATATATTAAAAATACAGATAGAGGCAGCAACTTTACTAGCAACCTACGGTGAATATTAACGATGCCCTACACCTGAATGATGTAGGTTCAGATGTATAGCATATAACCATTCAGTACGAAGTTCTGTGTGAATAGTGTGTGTGATATGGAATGGACCCACCTGACTAATTCCAGAGTACTCTACTGTGTGCTGTATGGTGTTGGTAATGATCAGATGGTGTTGGTGAATGTCTATGTGTATGGCTCTCACTCGCTAATGCTGTGTTGGTGTGGCAGGTTACGTCTAGTGTATACGTGCGAGGTCGCAGTAGATGGTGTGGAAGGTCTCGATAACCCCAATGGTCCAACTGGTCGTACGAATCGTTCACCAATACGACCAACACAGAGAATGAATAAAGTGGACAGGAAAGCCAGAAAAAGAAGTAGTAGAAGTAACAGTTTAAGTAGAACTAGAAGTAGAACCAGCAGTAGAACTGCAAGTAGCACCAGCAGTAGAACTACAAGTAGCAGTAGAACTGCAAGTAGCAGGCCTGCAACAAAAGTTTTCGGGTAGTCGCCACCAGTACAAAAGGGGTAAGGAGAAAGAAAACTATATGGAAACGTATGTGTGGTAAGAGTTTTAGATAGGTATTTACGGAAATTAAGGATTCTATTCAGTTATGATATGCTTACCTTCAGATGGTGGATGGCCTTTAAGAAAATACCATGTGACTGGTATATTAATTGTCGAGGAAATTAGGTTTCCCGAATCCCTCAGAATATCCGATCAGTCACTATCGACTTAAGGGGGTACTGTTACCCAACAACACTTATGAGGGTGAACCTAATTTTTAGGGGTAAATCCGCTAACGCGAGAATCTGGAGTTCCAGCTGCTCAGCCAAGAAAACCCAGAGTGAAAAACCAAAATGGCCATTGCCATCCCCTACCTATTAACAAAAATCAGGGTCGTATCAGAGGTTAAAGAAGGTACACAAAAATAGCAACATTGTACTAAATATTTATGGTAATTTTGATTGGTTGTAGCTGTACTGATGTCATACCCTATTTCACTAGTTACATCCAATGACTGTAGAGTACTATGAAATGTCTTTGGCACAATAATAAACAATAGAGTTTCCTTTGCAATAATTAATGAGGTAAGTGTTTGATTTTATAACAATTTAAAAGTTGCAGCTAATCCCCAATGTTTAACTTCTGCCAACCGTTAACCAATAAACAATTTACAAAAACACCGAAATTAACTTCAAAATACTGAGACAAAAAAAAACTGTAACAAGAGTCCTGTGGCAGTTCCAAACAGTTTTGGAATTGCAGAGCAAACCTTTGGGTGGCATGTACCTTTGCGTGAAACATTGTGGCGAATCGGCCCAGACCCTCTGCTATGCAGATGCCATCCGATCTCCCGTACACTCCGAAACCAGCACCTTCGTCGGTTTTGGATCCGTTCGTGTACCAGGTACCTCCTGCCAGTTGCAGATTTTCGCCTGATTCGCCCCAGTCTGCCCGTGAGAGGACTCTGATGACGTAGCGAGTGTCTAATGTACGTCTTGATGCCATTAGGTCAGAGACCATGTTCAATACCGCACGCCCTTCCAAGCCAGCCTGGCATTATTGGTCTCACCATCGAATGGCTGAGGTGCTATGTTCTTCACTTGTTGCAGCCGGTATGTCGCCTGCATTGCCTCTCGTTCCAGGTGTGTTGGTAGTGGAAGCAGGACAAGTATGCGTTCCATGGCTGCCGTGAGCGTCATTCTCATTGCCCCCGTGATGCAGAGACATGCTTGTCTTCCACAGGCCGACCGTGAAAGCCTTCACAGTACTTATTAGTTATTGGAAAAGTTAGAAAACCTCGATGTTCTAGGAACGTTGCCAGTGTCCTACCAATCCAATTTAATGATGATGCTGTGTTGAGAACAACTAACTAACCTAGATTTAATAAATTTGGACCTCACCAACTTAGTAAGTTTGTGCTAGCAAATACTAATTCTGAGATACACCAGTTAAGTAAACAGTTAAGAAAAAATGGTATCCCATTTTTTCTTAACTGTACATATCTATGTTATTAGGAAAAGGTAGCAGCTTTAGAGTAAATGTAAAAATTACCGGTTCCACAAAGATATTATTATAAAAAATGCAATCACAGGAAAGCATAATAGGTTGACCGATATTTAGATACAATAGAAAGGATTAAGGTCCTCTAGTCAGGTTCTCCTCATCATTTTAATTATAAGCATTTCGTCACGAATGCAATGCAAACATCAGATGAATATTGTTGTGACCGTGACTATCACATCACTAAGCTTCTGTTGGAACAAACCTATTGGGTTTGTTCATCCACCAGGTATAAAATTGAGAATAACTTTGATCCAGACGAAAAGACTCCCGCTCCTAGGGGAACGAATCAAGATGATTCCACAGGAAGATGATAACAATACTCCAGCCAATTTTTCAATATATTCTCCCTTCTGTCCCCTTTTACGTTCATATTGATTATGTGCAGGAAGATGAAGACCAGTATGATTACAACTACTGAGAAATTAGGGCCGATTCTAGCCATATCCGAGGCATTATTGTCATAAAATGAATTTCAAATAACAAACATTAATTAAATATTGATTAAGTTTTATTGATTAATAAGTATTGTTGGGTTCAAACACCATTTCTTAAACTACCGACGTTTCGTCAACTTCTATTACTCTATTCAAGTCTTTGTCAAACGCCAACTGCTACACATTTTACTTTCTCTCCACATAGAGCACGACGGAGGGAAAAAAATTTAAAAATCTTATCCAGTTTCACATCGTATATCACTAAGTTCCATTATTTGCATAAGCAATAAGAGCATCACATTAAATACTCCATTTAACTATTGAGCTCGTTTGTCCCATTAGATTTACAACCAGAAAACAAACTTTGATTTAGTGAATCGCAGCGCTCATCAAAGGCTGGACAGTGGCCATTTACGGCGGCATGCGGGCTCTTTCAGCGACCGAACAATCAGTCCATAAAACGGCCTTTTCAACTAATCAGGGCTCTTTGACGGCCAATGCAAATGCGATTTGCACAGTTCAAACCCACATAATCATTAACTTTGCACTTTTTTCCACACGTCCTACAATATACAACGTTATACCTCTTGACGTGGCTTGCCAACACCTGACAACCAACCGAACAATTTAACCCACCCTTGTCGTTTCGGCGAATTTTCGGGAATTGCGGTAAATAAGGGCGTACTAAACTCATTAAGACAGTTCTCTCGACGCTTCCAGAGCCCCTCGGCCGCCCTCTGCCGCCCCACACGCTAATTTCGAGATACGGGGGGTGGCGGCTGCTGCGGCGGAGACAGGGGGTGGATTCACGTGCAACACCGACGGAATTTCCCGGAGCGCAGAGCGCTGTTATTCGCCATTATTTACCATATAAATCAACGTCAGGTACCTAATCATATTATCGTCAACCCTCGCGTAGAGAGGGCGCCCGCGAATTACGTGTGTCGAGACGTGTTGGACGGATTAGGGCAGTGACGTGACCGAATGAGGACCCAAAAATTTGATTACTGAGATCCATTATGTTCTCCCCCACCTCACCAAGAAAATAGCAGTTTTATATTGCACGCCACTGTAGCAGTAGCGACTTCGTGAAGTTAAATTATATCCCGACAAAATGGAATTCCCAAATTATTTTAGTGCAGCAAGAAAGGGTCTTAGTCTAGTCTGGTACCCGTATATTTATTTGAACAAGTTCTGCATAATTTTCCGCGTTGCTCGAACGGAAAATATGAATATACGTTCGGGGAAGGTATCTTTTGAAGTAAATCCGCTTTAAGCACGCGATTCAATTTATTTTTGCTTAATGCGACGGGGGATTAGATTTCGTTATTAATTACAGTTTTAGGTAAAACTACCGGTAACTTGAGGAATAAGAGGTGCCTGGGCGCGATAAATTAAATGGAAATACTCGTAAAGCACCTACCTACACACCAAAGGTATCCCTCTAGGAAGTTTAACTATCTAGGATGTATACACTATCCTTCAGTTCGAGCACTCTTTTCATACTTGCTAAATAAGGAAAAATTTTGGTTGTGGCGTGGCTTCAGACAGCATACGAGGATCGCATATCGTCTGAACTGCAAGTTGACGTCGAGTGATGTAGATTATAGGTACAACTCATCTACTTATCGCCTCGACACTGTATACCTTTGTTATAACTACTGCCTGTTTGGCAGAGGATTAGAGACGAAAGGGTTAGGAGTATGAACAAGTCTTGATCATTCCTTCAACTACTGACTCATTACCACTCGAACAATAGAGAAAAGAAATTACTGTAAGCTATGCAGATGTAAGGAGCAAATCTCCATGCGAGCAACTCTGGCCTGAAAAAGAGCCTCAAGTGCGTAAAGGCTAGGCTATTACGAAACGCCAGGGATCAGTTAAATTTCAATCACTGAACACATGGTGTGTCGGCTCAGGCAATCGTTGAACAATAGCCTACCACCACCAACAAAAGAGAGTTTCATCAAGACAAAGGGTGGGTTTAAAAATTCAACAAGCAACATGGTAACACAAATTTCAGCACTTATTAGATACCCAAACGCACCCGGCGTTGAAGTTAGTCTTTCAATCCTCCGATTTTTGGATGTAGATATTTTTTTTGTAATGGTCCACTTTTTGGCCACATAGAACCCTCTTAAGAAGAGGACTGCTCGACGTGAGTAATAGCAGGGAAAGCAATTGAGTTTGTAGTTTAATTTGATTCTGTCCCAACCCGCCAATTCAACAAACTAATAACAGATCCTGGAAATAACTTTTTACCCCACCATAAACATCAATTTTAAAGGCTTAGACTAAGGATAATCGGCTGAAAGCATGGAAAACTGTGTGGTCGGAGAAATTTTTGACAATTCTACGAGATTTTTGGCAAAATTATAGGTCCTCGAGAACGTTTTCGCGAAGACTGGCCGACTTGAAAACTTCTCGTCGGGACTAATGTCGAAAGCATGTTACAAAACTAAGATTTACTTAGATCAAAGACCTTTTCCTGACCGACGCAGAGTTACAACTCGAATATAAGAACGTAAGCTAAAAGTGCCGTCATCAGGGCCGCCATGACCAATGTGATTAAAGAGTGACATCTTCGATTAAAATTAGAAAGTTGAAATTTGATATGTCGCTTACAGAATTCATCATTCTTTTACATACTGTGTCTCTCATAAGAAAACAGTTGGCGAATACATGGGAGGAATATAGTGGATAAAGTCATATTTTGGGTACTGTTGATGTTATACGGTTCAAATATGGATGGTAGGTAGCTACGAAGTACCACTAATTGTAAAATAGCTGACATAACCATCATAGATACGATAGGTACATTACGTTATACTTCAGAGAACCGCTTATGGTACACAATTCAAATTTGAGTAGTAGGTACCTATGAGGGTGCATTAAATGTGATATATATGCAGCTATCATAGCTACGGTAGCTACGTTATAGCTGTTTTATGAACCAATGTAAAATTTGGTACGTCGCTTACTTACAGAATTGGCCACAAGCCGCAATTCGACGTTTCAATAGTTCGTCCGTTGTACGCCATCATCAGGAGAGGAAACCGTTGTTCAATACATTTTATACGGGAGGAATAAATTAGATAACGTCATATTTAGGGTATTAATGATGGTACCGGTTTCAATTTTGGATGGTAAGTAGCTAAGAAAATACCATAAAGCATTAAATAACTGACAAGCATCATCGCTACGATAGCTCCAATCCAAGTTGGCTGCCGTGGGAAAAGTGGTTAAATGATGATATCTCTGGAATGGTTTGTGCTAGATTGCTGAAACTTGGCAAGCAGCACTAAATTATAAAGTTAGATTAAAAACCTTCTGAAGATTGTATTGGTACCGAAAGTGCCATTTTCAATTTTTTTCAGTTAATAGATACTTTTTTGCCACAACTTGGGACCATGAAAACAATATATCCGACGTTTTCACATTTCTGTTCCTATAGGCCATCATCAGCCTTTTACATGTATGTTTTAATGTCACTCCTGTAAGAAAACCTTTGCCCAACTCATTTAGGATACTATTGGTATGGTTCAAATTTAGTAGGTACCAAACCAATGGGAGGGAGTACCATGAATTGTAATATAACTGATAAAGCTACGATATCTAAACTACGTTACAAATTAGAGAATAGTTTATGGTATATGTGTATTATAATATATCTATTTTTTGAACTATGGGAGAATCGAGTTGAAAATTAAGCTCTTCTTGTAATACACAAACAATATCATTTTGAAAAATTCAGCATCGCCACCGTGAAAAAAGTGGTTAAATCTCGAAACGATTAAGATGTCGTAATTTGATACCTGGATTATTAAAGTTAGAGGTGGCAATGGGCCAGAACCTTCCCAAGGGTTTCAAAAGTTCCATTTTTTATTTTTCTGTATTAACTGACACTTTTTTGTTACAAACAATATGAGATAAGTAGGAACCCTGACGTAGGTACCCAGGGTGCCATATTTTATTTTCATTTGTTAGTTTATATGCTTTTAGATTTGCCACTATGAAAGAAAATTTCTCCGATTCTTTTCCGATGTTTCGACATTTCAGCTACTTTTAGTGATCATCAAGTTTTTAAATGAAAAAAGAACGAAAATAGTGTCAGAGCTCATCATAAACCAAACAAACTCAAGATTTCTGCTAGCCAACTTGTTAATTCCACATTCTCTAATGTGGCTCAGGGCACAGTAGAAGCCCTCAATACTCTGTGACAGTCACAGTATCCCACTTATAAAGGCTCAAAAACCCCCTTGCAAATTTTCTGTTTCAAAACTATTTGGGGCTTTTTAAAGAAGCAAAATTTTCACTTTTTAGTAAAAGTTAATCGTACAGGTTCTTCCGAAGAATCGTTTGTATTAGCAGTATTGAGAGGTGCAATTTGACTATTTTAGCTCAACTCTAAAACCCAATTGGAAACATTTAAAGATGATAGATTATTAGGTCACATCCTTCAGAGCGTTGAATTAAGGGTTAGTAGCTTTCAAAAGTGCCTTTTCCAAAATCCTTTGCAATTTTAAGAGAGGCCACATTTTCACTTAGTAGTAACACCTAAAAATACTTAGATTAAGTTGATGTTAATTAGGCAGATTTTTCAGAACATCTGTTTAAGTGTTAGTAGCATTCAAATGGCCAGATTCTCTCCTTTAAAACCGTTTAAATTTTTAGAAGCAACATTTTGACTAATTAGTCTCAGTTGATGAGACCATGTAATATCATATTATTTAGGTTAATTTAGTTGGTCCAAGAACGACCCACTTTTAAGAGTTGCAACTACAAACAGGGTGTCAATTTGAAAACTTTCAATGCGAATATCTCTGAAATTCGAAAAACGCAATTTGGTGCAAATTTATACAGAGGGGACTGGAATTACCATATTTTAATTGTGGGGTGAGTGACCCCTTAAGCCCCACGCACCCTACCCCAAAATTTTAAATGGCACCACTCCTTTTGTGTTACCTCAAATTAAAGGTCTTTTTGAGTAGTATTCACCTGCACAAGAATTTTGTTTTAATTTAATACAGGGTCGAACAAAAAGTACAATTCAAATAAAATAAACTGTGTTTTTTATGAAATGCTATTTTATTTAATTATATGCTCAAAATGCATTCCATTTTGGGTTAAACAAAAATATAATCTACTTTTAAACTCATTTCTTACATTCTGAAACACTTCTCTCGGAATTGAAGCACATTCAGTAATAGTTGCCGAAGATCATCCAGTGAAGCTAGTTGTGTTTTACATACAACAGTTTTCAAGTGACCTTAGAGAAAAAATCTTCTTCTCCCAATCCACTGATGTGGAAATGTATCATTTAAAAATTCCCTTACACGAAGAACATAGTGGGGTGGCGCTCCATCTTGTTGAAAATTTATTAAACCTGCGTTTATGTTCCTACCCCCATTAATATCTAACTGATTTTTTATTTCTTAGACAATAAGAGATTGAATGGTGTTTTCTAACATTTCCAGGTAAGTATCGCCATTAACGTTACCAGTAATAAATAAAGGCCCAACAATAGTACCACCCAATATGCCCCCCACACAATTATATTTTCTGGGTACTGTGAAAGTGATGCTGATAGTCATCACTCCAGTATCTGCAGTTATGTTTATTTACAGAACCATTTAAAGAAAATGAGCATTCGTCGCTAAAACAAGAACGTTTTAGCAACCCAGGAGTAATGTGCAATTTCTCTGTCATTTCCTCGCAAAATTGTATTCTTCGATCATGGTCGTCTTCACGCAATTCCTGAAGTATTTGCATTTTCTATGGATAGAAACGATTTAACTTAAGTACCTGACGAACAAATTCATGACTAATTCGTGTTATCCGTGAACCTTGGCGTACAGACATTCTAGGATTTATAGCAAAATGTCCTAATACTTCTTCAGGTACGCCGCTTCATCAAGTACTCTACGCTGAACTCTTTTTTTGTTTGCCACCGTTTCTTCAAACTTAAGAATCAGTTGTCTTACGTAAGTATAGCTTACAGGATTAATTTCATTAAATACAGCAGTCCTAAAGGCACAACGAAAATTAAATATCTAATTCGTTTTAAGTTATTTCACTTCGACCGTTTGTGACTTTGAAGTACAATGTCACACATGTTTATTTAATACTGCTAGATACCTCAAATCTGGAGCTTAAACTTCACAATTTTTCACAATAAATATGGTAAAAGCAAGAAAGCTTTTGGTTCAAGGTTAAAACGATCCTTAATAAAAAGAAGGAAGAGGCCCAAAGCAGCGACATCGAATTCGAAGAATATCTAGATAAACCTAAAGAGCCCGAAGAGGCAGAAAGTTTTGAGGAAGAAAGTTGCAGCAATTCAGACATTGATGAAGAGTTGGATAATGAGGCATTGGCTGAGAAGCCACAAGATCTTGATAAATTGAAGGAAACTCATCTTGACTTTTACAAATTTTTGCTGGTAGGTTACAGAAAAACGTTTTATTCGTTAATGTTTGGTTAAAGTTGAAAGGAAAAAGTTTCTTGATATAGATAGGGCTCTGGTGGAAAATGATTTTCTCTTTCTGTTTGAAGCTTTCTTATTCTTTAGGTATCTTTTCTATTCTATAGGTAGAGTATTCTACTGGAAATGTAGAAGTCACTCTTACCGAAACGTGACCTCCTACTTAAAATATCTGGAGCCAAAAATATTAATATTTATTTTTAGCGTAAAATATTGAAAATAGCATTTCACAAAAAATATCACAATTTATTTTATTTGCATTGTACTTTTTGTGCGACCTTCAAAATACTACTCAAAACGACCTTTAATTTGAGGTATCACAAAAAGAGTTGAGACATTTAAAACTTTGGGGTTGGGGAGCATGGGGCTTAAGGGGTCACTGAACCCACAACCAAAATATGGAAATTATAGTTCCCTCTACCTGTACAACATTTGACTTAGAGTTTTCAAATTGACTTAGAGAACAGGCTTTGAGTTATAACTACTTATAGAAAATGTCAAAGTTTTGACGGTGATTAATAGGAAAACAAAGGAAGGTAGGTTCGTATAGAAACGGAATTATGTAAAAATATGTATGTGACTATTCTGCTTTTATACGCCACTCTATATATTTGTCCAATATTTTAAGTTGTACGGTAAACCCTTTGACTCTCCTATTTAGCTTTTTATAAATCTGTATATAATCTAAACCTGAAACTAAGTAAGATTTTGGACTTTAACGTCCTGTTGAGAGGTTGAGACACCCTGTATATAAGCTTACCACTACTCGTTGCAATAACTAATCTCTTGTCTTGTGCATCTGGTTTAAAGGGGGAAGAATGGGAAGATTATACCTAATAAGTGCTTCTTTGTTCAATATTAATTAAGTTGTATACACATGCATATACGATATATTGTTTTTTGTTATGCTACATACAGGGTATATGTATAACATGTATAACAATGTATGTATAACAGAAAACGTGATGAATAGGGGCACCACAACAAATGCTTGAAAATGGATGAGTATTGGTGTCATGCAGATTGCAATACTTTCTTGCTCAATGCATAAGTTACTAACCCATCTGGGATAAAAAGGTCAGTTTTAAATAGGCCCCATCTTCGAATGGGAAATCCGAAAATTCGGTTATCGGTTCGTTTATTGAAAATACTTACTGTCCTCCTATTCCCCTACTTACTAATTAATCCTTTTGAAACCCTTTGAAATTTAAAACCTGATAACGTTGAACAAATGAGCAAATTGTATTGTACTGTATTGTATTCAATACAAGTAGACTTGTACAATCCTGCACGGCGACCTGCGGTCTAATGTGGCTCACTCGAAGTGTTGCCAGCAACCCCCTGCTTACTCCACTAATTTTATTATCTCGGGAGACACTGCGTTTGCATCTTGAGGTTCAATGATCGTGTTACCGAACAGTGATTATCTGGATCTGGCAATAATAATAATAATAATATTCTTTATTGCCATCCAAATCCTCCCGGAACATTAGCAACGTCAAAAACAAGAAAACAACAACAAGGACAATAATTTGAATACACATAAAATAAGGACCAGTCCACTTAAATGCTAAAATCATAAAGACACTCATCAAGTAGGTATTCTGTAGCTTTTTGCTTTTTACTTTATGTAGTCAGGAAGTCTGTTATATTCCCTAACAGCTTTATAAAGTAATGTTTTTTGGAAGAATGCAGTTATGTGATTTGGTACACTCAAGTTCTCTCTATGTCTCGTAGTGATAGTCATGTTATCTGCATAACGCTGTGCATTCGTTTCAAAGAGGGTCGGATTTTTTTTACAAAAACAACCAACGACAATATATATAAAGATGGTACAGTTAGCAGTCTTAAATCTACAAAATGTGGTCGAGCTGACTCACGAGGGCGTAATCTCAATAAACATCGAATGATTCATTTTTGGGCTATGAAAGCAGCCTGGGCTCCCCTCGATGAACCCCAGAACATTATGCTGTATGACAGCACAGACTGCACAGAGGCAAAGTAAAGCTGTCGCAGAGAATCCAGAGTAACCTGATCGCGCAATCTCCTAGCCAATGCGCAGAAACTGTTTAACCTATTTGTGACAAGCTCAGTTTGCCGGTCCCAGCATAGTCCCGTGTCCAGATATACTCCTAAAAACTTTGTGGTGTCTGTCTCTGGAATAGACCTCCCATTACATCTGACGTATAGTGAGCGCTCCTTTCCACTTTTTCTGCCAAAAGACAACAAGCCAGTTTTATCAGAGCTCAGATTTCGAAAACTATGGTTACACCAGTTCTGCATTGAGGCCACAGTATGGGTACATGTTGCTGCCAGGATGTCAATGTTTTTATTTGCCAAGACCACTGAGGTGTCGTCGGCATACTGACAGACAAGTCCATGGGCCAGGTGTTGTCCCATGTCATTTACATAAATTAGAAACAATATGGGAACCAATATTGAGCCCTCTACTTAGAATTGATGGGTCAGAGAATTGGGTTACTCCATCCTGCATCACACACACAGTCTGTTCCCTGTTGGCAAGATAAGACTCTATTAACTGTGCAGAAACCCCTCTTATCCCACATACACTAAGCACTCCCAGCAGCCTTCCATGATCAACCATGTCAAAAGCCCTTGATACCAGCAACATCAATGTTTCTATCCATCTTCTGTATTATAAAAGATACCACCTTAAAACCTATGTGCCTACCCGGTAATAATCCTGCGACTTTCCAGACTTTCTTAGAATGGCAACGCTATCACTATTGCCATTCTAAGAAAAGCAACAATTCTCTGTTGATAAACTCTATATTATCGGGCTTATATCGTTAATAACTATAACACAGAGCAACTCTAAAACAATAGACGGTAGTAAAAAAAAACCGAGACGCTCCAGATATCCGGTTACTGCGTAACAAACAACTTCTGCAACGAGATATAATAAAACTAAAAGGCGCTTATGATAAATGTAAAATACCGAAAAATCCCACGACGGCAATCCGAGAATGCGGCAAGGCGTAAAATAACGTTAAAATTGTTTCTTTTAATGTCACCTTGTTGGAAATATCGCTTCATATTATCTGGAGGAACCGCCTCCGTGTGTACGGCAGCGGAGCAGACGGGGCCATTTAAAACTGATTTTGATAACGAAAATGCCGCCGTTAGCAGAAGAGATCGGTTCGGGATTCTGAGGAATTCAGTTATACCGCACCTGCCTTTTGATAGTTGCCCGATTTTTATTACGTTCCCGTATGAGTTTGCACATATTATACGATAAGCCGTTCTGAGCCAACCGAAACGTCTCCATTCACTTAGGTAGTACTTTGTTGCTGCAGCAAGACACGCCTGGGCTGGAAATTAATTGACATAACTTGTTTGCCTTATCTATAATTATTAATATACAAAAAAATAAAGGAGATTATTAACAATAATTATCGATCAATGTGTGTGAGCACAAGGGACTTAATACGACAAGTAACCTTGTAATGATTTGCAAAATTAATTAAATAGTGATTAATTAAATCTTTAAAGCTTAACCAGAACATAAATATACCTAACTGTCTTCAGGAGAACAATAAAACTGAACCGTGTTAGTGCCATATTTGCGTCATCGGGCCTGATTGGAATAAGTTTATACAAATTGGAGAGGCTGATTATTTTTCCCCTAACGATCTTGCCTGTTTTCATAACAAACACTTGCGTATAAAGCTGTCGTTACTCACAATTTAATTAATACTTGTTTATAATTGGGGCCTGATTGAAATACTACTGTTTAGTCGAAGACAAATATGTCCCCATTAAGCTAAACACTCCGGTTAATTAACAAGAACAGTAAGTTATTTTTTCTTTTAGTGGAATATTTGGGAAAAATTCTAAGCTCAGTTGCACCCTTGCCTGATCATAAATTCTATTTGGTTCTCCGTCTTCATTTGTACATGACAAAGTGAGTCTTATCCCGTTGCGTCGTTTCTTTTTGAGTTGGGGGCCAGGCGACCGGAGGATTTATGTAATATTTCCATGGGGCCCACGTGACTGGCATAACATTGGGGCCCAATTTAAAATACCGCAAATAGTAACGAGACGCCGACAGAATTTAATTTTCGTGGGTCTTTGTTGTTTCAAGACGCACTCGAAAAAAAAAAGTTCCAATCAGCCTTTTCGCTGCGTCCATTTATTAAATTAAATATGCTCAAACTAACCTCGAGGAGGAATAACGCGACCCAATCCAAACGGGAGAAATCCCGACAAAGAATATAAGCTACTTAAAACAACTTGGGGAGATAACAATCCTCCAAAGAAACGGGAGACGGTTAAGAGAGAGGACGATAACCGTTTTTAATAGGACCGAAGGGAGATAAAAGAAGGCCGGTGCACGTCGCCATACAGTTGCACCACCGCCATCTAAACAGATTAATAAAGCTTACAGACGAACCGGAGATTTAAAACTGAACGAGCCATGAATATTCTATGGATACGTTCCGGAATTGGATTTGCCGACAAATCTAAATTAGCCCTTGCATTTCGTTAAATGGTCCCTATCCAACCACAAAGGGAAGGGCCTCGTTAGTCGATACCCGATCTCATCCATGCGTGAAGCCACCCTTCGAATCCTCGAACGCAGTTTTTTTTAATACACGTACAACACAACAGGACAAGTGCAAGTGACAGGTTGTCAAACGTCTCCCAAACCTAATCCCCGATGAAAGTCTTGTGATATGTCGTGAATAGGATGGGACCCTTTTTAATCAAATTAAAAAAGGGATTACGGTACGTGTTCGTATTTATGCTCGACAGAATGGGTTTGTGTTGGGGAAAGGCGCTTTTTGGTTCAATCGTCGGTCGTCTGAAAGGACTTGTTAGTCCAATATAAAAAATATATATTCTTATAATAATGTGCTTGGCTCTGTAGTTTATTTAGTATAAATCAGTTAATGATTTGGATTTATGTGTGTTTTGCTGGATGGCCCTATTCTCATCAAATAACAAAAACTTACTTCAGAAAAGTACAAGTGTGTTGGTTACCATCGATTCGTGAGAGTAGTAGCTCAAAGCCAACCAACTCCTTTTTCTCAACCAACTGCTTTTTTTTATAAAGATTAAAAGAAAATGCAATTTTAAATGCCACAAATACTTAATAACTACACTCGTACTCGGCGACAGTATCCTTAGCTATTAGCACCAATTATTTATTTTTAACATTTAACTGTTATTAATTAGAGAAAATGTTGCTTTTCTAAAATTTTAAAAAACTATTTTTGAATCGATAATAGAGACTTTATAAACTACTTATTTCAATAATTGTTATCCTTATTTTGACACATTTCTGACATTGTGTTAACGTTATTTTAGTTAGCAAAATTTGTTAACTCTAATTAAGTTATCCTTAACAAAACTAGTCAAAATATGTCAAAATAAGGATAGCGAAAATTGAAATAAGTCATAGAATTTGGCGTTGCCAAGTGTAAGAAATTACGATAAAACGTATGTCAAAATAAGGATGTTGATTGTTAAAATAAGTGATTTAAAAACTCTCTAAGCTGAACTTTTAAGTGCTACTAACCCTTAAGTTAACGTTTTGAAGGAAGCTGCGTTTGAAGCCCTTTTCAAGGCAAAAAAACCTCAAGTATACCATGGAATTCGAACAGGTTTTTTTATAAACACCCGTTAGTATAACTGCTGTTACTTAGAGATTGTGTTTCTCTAAAAATTTCAAAGAATTTTAAGAGGGGCATTTTGAACAATTTTTGAAATATTTTTCGGGAAAGCTATAGTTTAAATTCCGAATTAGAAATGGTCAAAACTGGAATGCAAAGGCAAAAAGTAGTTGATTTTTGTTGAATAACTCCACAATTCAACACACAAAGTAAATAACAGAGTTGAGAGATGTAATTTTCAACGATTGCAGCCAGAATCTCCTGCAAATAGGCAAGAGTTACCATTGAAGTGATTAGCGAGGACGACATGACCGAAATGTTAGAAGCTCCCGAAAAAGAAGCAGCATATACAGTGTGTCCAAGATAAGGATGCTCTGCATGGGGATCTCTACAATGGTCAGAGATACGAAGGCGGTTAAATTTGAAGAAAGTTGCACAGTGGGGAGACCTTTTACATGCTGTTTGCAAAAATGAATTGTTTGTCTTAGTTTTCTAGATATCTCAAAAATAGTAATTTTATGGATTATTGTTTTTATTTATTTTTAAAGTTACTTCAAACAGTATCCAAAAGCAAACAACACTTTCTTATTGCACCTTTTTAAGCTCTACAAGATGGGGTTTCCTAATTTTTGTTACAACGTTTTGTTGCCAAGAGGCCATCATCAACTTAACTTTTTCATATGGACTTAGAAAAAGGTACATACTGTATTAGATATTGCTTTTTATACTCAATGCAACGATGTATTACATGACATGATTTATATCAGTTCTTGTGTCAAAAAAACAATTTTTATTAAGTTATCTACAATGTTTCATTAGAAGTAGCGAAAATTATTTCAGTTATCCATTAAAATTATGCCGGGGAATAGTTTCACAGGGGTAGAAAAATTTGATATGTTGTCATGTTACATTTTATCACAAAACAATTGTGTGGCTGCTGAAAGTATGTACATCGACAAATATCCTGTAAGAAGACAGCCCAATATATCAATCTTCAGACGCGTAGCTTTCAACCTGAAGGAGTATGGGTCATTTAAGCAACCTATTAAAACCAGGAAAAAAACTTCTAATGAAGAAAAAGAGTATCAAGTTATTCAATCAGTCATTTAAAAATCTGATGTATCAACAAGGGAAATTGAAAGACAAACAGGAGTAGCCAGATCTACAGCCCAATTTATTTTAAAGAAAAATAACTTTTACCCCTATAAATTTAGAATTTGCCAAGGACTGCGACCTGGAGATGAAATCAGAAAGAGGACGTTCTGTGAATGGTATACCAGGCAGTGTCACATTGATAATGACTTTCCATTCAAAGTTATTTGGTCGGATGAAAGCAAGGTAACAAACAAGGGAATTTTTAATAGATGCAATACCCATTATTGGGCACAAAGCAACATCCGGGTGAAAAACTCATCCAAGCACCAACACCGATTTGGCTTCAACATGTGGTGTGGAATTCTGGGCACTAGAATATTGGGACCTTTTATTTACCACAACTCTTTAACCTCAGAACGATGCCTTTCTTTATTGAGAAATTAATTGGAAGAAAGTCTAGATAATCTGCCGCTATAGAATGTACAAGACTGTTAGTTTCAACAAGACGGTGCACCTGCACACAATGCTAGACTAGTTCGAGGGTACCTTTCGGAACAGTTTTTAAGAAAAACAATCGGTACTTATGGTGAGATTTCCTGGCCAGTGCGATCACCAGACTTAACCTCACTAGACTTTTTTTGGGGTTACATGAAAAACCAAGTATATGTTCACCATTTTGATACAGAAGGTCAACTTTTGAGAGCAGTTACGGCAGCATTTAATACTATCACTCCAGAATTATTATCCCGAGTCTTAGAATCAACGGTAAGAAGATCTTACCTGTGTTTAGAGAATAATGGATATCTATTTGAACATTTGTTGTAAATTTTGCGTCCTTCTTGTTTTTTCTATTTGTTGTTATGCGTTTTTATTCATTTCCTACTAATAAAAAATATAAATGATATTTTATTACGAATTGCTTTTCCGACACAAGTACATCACATTGTTGAATTGGGTATAAAAAGGCTATCTTTTGCTTTCTCTACTTTTTTTCGGTCCAAAGAAAAAGTAAAGTTGATGATTGTCCATCGATAACAAAACGTTGGAATAAAAAGTAACAAACTTCATCCTGTAGAGCTTAAAAGGGTGCAATGAGAAAGTGTTTTTCGTTTTCGAGTATTGTTTGAAATAACTCAAAATATAAATAAAAACCAAAATCCATAAAACGACTGTTTTTGAGATCTAAAAAACTAAAACAAACAACTCATGTTTGCAAACGCCATGTAAAAGGTCTCCCCATAGTGCAACTTTCTTCTAATTTAACCGCCTTTGTATCTCTTACCGTTTTGAAGATGCCCATGGAGTGCATTCTTATCTTGGACACACTGTATAACGCCAGAACAGAAGACGAAATTGAACACCCTGAAAAAGAAAAATTACCTGTAGAAATATTCCTGTGGCCTTCAACAAAGCAGGTCATCCAAAAATGAAAGAAGTCAATTGATGAAGAGCTGACTGCCTTGTACAAAGACAATACTTGGCCATAAGCGATGAGATGGGATTTTCAGAACTAAAGACTAGTATGATTATCCGATTGAACACCAGACTTTGTGCAAAAGCCTTTTTACAAAAGTAAGGCGCAGACTGCGATAAAATCTTCTCAAGCACTTCTAGTTATAACACTACAAGAGTTTTGTGTTTAATTGCAGCCAGTGAGACCTACTCATCATGAACTTCGATGTCAACACCGCCTTTCTACATGGCGACTTGGAAGAGGAAACGTGGATGTTCTTATGGGTGTGAACCTTGAAAATGCAGAAAACAGGATTCTTGCAAACTGAGTAAGTCTACGCGCTTAAAAGCACTAAGTGTTCATTGTTCTTGAAAAGTCCCTCAACCGAATTCCACAAAATCACCACATTATAAGTTTGCATAGTTAAAAAGATTACTGCATTCCTCAACGAGATCATTTTGCACTGATTCGGTGTCCTCTGCGATGGTAATGAAGGGTGCAGCAAACGTTCTCACATGTAAATTATGCGCAAATTTCCTCTTCAAATATCTAAATCAGTACCTAACGAGCCATAAATGCTCTCCAATTTTCCAACCTCAACTAATAAGGCCCGAAAAGCCGACCCAAATAACATATCGTGCCGGGCAGCAATCATTTTGGTCGGGTTGCATTCGTATTCGTTACTTTATGGACTTCCAGATGAAAATTACTACCTGATAAAAAAATACCGAGAAAAGGTCAGTTCCGACAAGCAACCGTACACGTATACACAACGATAATCGTGTGAATATGTTATTGTGTCAAAACACAACCTTTGTCATGGCGTGAGTACAACACGGTTATTAGATGTTAAACACTTCTGGTTCTCGGTCGTTAATTGTTGCCATAGCCGCTCGTAAAGAAAAAAAGCCGTATAGAGTAAATCTTCCGGAATGTTTAAGAAGTTTCCTTTAGCTAAATCCCGAGAGTAACAAACGATAATTTGATTTTTATGGAGCACCTAAGACCCAGCTCGATAAAAAACCGGGAAGAATTTATTGCTTGTTTCAGGATAGAGGCGGAACCCTAAGCCTGGAAAGCCTAACTGACGTACTTTGCTTAAATAGTCCTTCATTAATCTTTCAAGCGGCTTCCGCTGCATTTTTGAATCCTATAAAGGGTATTGCCGCTGCCAAATGGGGATACACATAATAAGTGAAAATAAAGCCTCTGGAACCATAAGGACGCACAATATAGTGCGATTAAGTCTCCGGATCACGTACGAAGGGAGAGTTTGTGGAAAAATGGTCTCGTTGTAATCAAGACGAATGATTAGTTGCTCCGGCAACGAAAGAATAACTTTGTTTCAGGCACCCCCGTGTAATCGATGTGATTACGCCGAGGGGCCGACGCCATTTTCCCGTCTGTCTAGTAAAACAAAATTGTCTATTTAAAATGTTAAAAGCCATATTCGTACAGTCTCTCTCTCTGTGTCTATCCTCCATTAACTTTCCGGTAGAGTCCGGACACAAAGCTCTTTTTTATTGCAACGATAAATATTTAAAAGCCGTTGGTACACAGGGAAAGAACCGTTTTAATTCGACAGCGCAGTTCGCAATTCCGCGACGATATTCCGCAAAATATTATCGCCTCTTGCGACAGTTAAAACGCTTTTGTGTCATCGTATACCACCTCGTGGATTTCCCCCCGCAGCTCCCCCCGCCCCTGTCTTGTTCAATTACGCGACAATTCAGGGACGTGCTTATTGCATTTTAATTAACTCCGATGCCTTTTGTCATTGTACACTTCCACAATCCTAGTGTTACATCTCTGACTTGACACTGAAAGACAGATATAAGGTTTTGCCTTTGCAGGAGAAAGAAACCGTTTATTATCGGTATAAGAAGAGAGGAGTAATTTGCACCGCCACTGCTGGCGTCTGAGATTTAACAGTTCCGCAAAGTATTTTTATTGTTCCCCCATTTGCGAAGACAACAACACCCATGAAGGCGATTCGCCATGTTTTGAAAAGCGGTGTTTATGCAAGCAAACATATATACTGTAAACCGATATCCTGGTGAGTTGTTGAAACGCTCGATGGCTCCGATTTTTTTCCTGAAAGAGGTCTCCTAGGTGTATAATCGCGAGATTCTTGTATAATACCACCATTGGGACCTCGACCTCAGAGTGGTAATTGTTTTCTGTTTTTCCGAAGTACTAGCAGCCAATAAAGGTTAACTGTTTCTATTGTTAACTTTTCGTTTTGACATGTTGCAGCTAAATTTGTCTCTAAATAAAAGTTTGCAAAAATATTTCCTGTTTTGGATTTTCCTTTACCAATGTCCTTAACTAAGTCAAATGCAAGTGTAATTCAATGTAAATCAATAAAAAGAACTAATAAGGTTAATCAGAGACAATCGGCCCCAAGTTGGGCGCCAAAAATTTGCCACGCCATTTGTTCAAAATAAAGTCCTGAAGAGAGACTATAAAAAAAAGTTAAGCAAAAAGTGAAAGCAATTTAAGTTTAGCAAAGAGGTGTGAGTTGTCTAGTGGCCTGGCAAATCAGAATGCCCCAGTTCAGATAATTCAGAAAGCCAGAAACCTGCTGTGTAAGGTGTAATCTGGAACTCAACACCAAACCAAAATATAAGCTAAAAGATATAGGTAGAGAGGACACACAAAAAAAGTCAATTGGGTAGTTTACTAGTTACTCTATTAGCGTGGTGTTAGTACTTAATATTAAAGTCTACATACAGTCTCTAGGGGGTGGAGCAGAAACTGGGCCAAGGTAGTGACTTTGTGACCTTCGGCGGCTCTTGACTATGAGGTTCGTTACAGGGATTTTACTCGGTAGAGTCCAGAAAAAATCCAGAAATCCAGGAGGAAAAAAGCCCTCGCTGAGGGTTTTTTCCAGAAAAGAGGGTGGGAAAGGGTTACCTACCCCTTAAATCCTGCCGAAGCACTTAAACCGTTCCCTTTAAGGTAAACCAAAATTTAAAAAAAGGAAAGTTTTTAATACGAATCGAGTCCTGAATCCGCCAAAATCCAAGGGCGCTGGATAGAACTCCGATCATGGGCTGGGTCTTCCCACTGCAATTTCAGGTGGGAAAAAGAGGTCGCATGAAGAAGATCACGATCGATTTTAGGCCAGGTAACAGAAAGGGGGTGGAGAAAGTGTCACGTGACGTACGCCAAAATGATTTCACTTTAAGAAACATACGAATCGCAAAACTCCTCCATCCTTGTCTAATGCTAGCGCAAGGGCAAGCCAAGACATTCTATCGAGTGATAGAGTTCAAATTAAAGTGAAGGACGTCATTACTGTCAATGTCGGCAAAGATAAAATTTGTAAAAAAACTTAGGCTGTGCTATTCGATCAAAACAGAAAATAACAGATTTAACAAGGAAAAAGCTGTTTATCCTTTCCCTGTTATCCAACACCAAATCAGAGAGTCTTAAAAGACCAATAAAATAACCATTCAAGCTCTCAGGAACATAGTCGGAACTGCAGTGCCATAACATATGTGTTGCATTAAAAACAAAGATGCTGGTAGGTAAGAAAAAGACACCCTTGATTGCATAAAACTAACATTTTTATAAAAATCAAACAGACCAGGGGGAAATCAGACTTCAACAGCAGCACAAAACGTTAATTATTAAAATTAAGAGGTGACACTAATGGCAAAAAGCGACCGTGACAGTATCAAGTGTTCACTTATAGACAGTAAACTGGCAATTTTTCTCATCATATACGACTATACTCCTGGATATGTTCGTTTGAATTGTCGAATTTCTACTTCATAGCAATCATTTCTACGGGTTTCATCTCAGCCTCAAATTTATAAAGAAAGTGACAGCTCTAAGTCTGTCAAAAATCTGTCGTGAAAATGTGCCAGTGCACAAATAAGAGAGACAAAGAGCAAGGGAGACTATAAAGTTGATGTCATTAACAAGAAATGGGAAAACCGGGACTATCTATCAGACAAGTAGATAGAAACTACAGTAAAGAACATAAAAGAACCATATATTGTGCAAAGAGTGGGCAGAAACGTAGTCCAAGAAGGTATCCAAAGTATGAAAGAACGTTGTTAAGTGTCGAAGGTATGGTGACTTTCCAAAGCTGTATCCCGACTTCATAGTTGCACTAATAACTGTTAATGAGGTGAAGGGCAAGGAATTGATAAAAAGGTTAGTCACAGAAGGAAAAAATATTGATTCTGAACTAGTGTTCTGAGTTCAGGGTCTCAAACAATCTTAATTATTAAGCTTTTAGTGGAGAATACTGTAAGAATCCTACTTTAGACGAAATTTGTTCAACGTTAAATCTGAAAAATTATTCTACAGTGCTGAATTTTAAAGAGGGATCCTATCAAGTAGAACTAGATGAGCATTCTAGTAGTTGGTGTGCTTTTAGCATTTCTTTGGGGTTTATAGATTTTCTAGAATGTCTTTTGGCATTGAATTGTGCTCCCGAATTCTGTCACAAAATTAACAATAATCACCTTGAGGATATTCCAGGGATTATAGGTAATTGTATGATATAGTCGCAACGGTTCTTAACTTAACCATATTTATCAAATCCGAGAACACAGTGACTACCAAAATGTTTCCTGACGTAAACAATTCGAGGTTAGCTTGTCATAGTCATAAGTCGTTATATCAAATGACATTAAGCTTTTTCGGAATGTTATTCGGATTAACTACTCGTAGAATTCGTAGAGTGCCATATTAATTGTGGAATTTTCTTTTACTTCAGGCTTAAAAATATATCAGATATTAGAAGAATTTGGTCAGTTCCTGTGAGTTACGGTTTGAAAAGAATCATGTCACATCGATTGAAAAGTGAACATTAGAGTTAAGTAATATATATTTTCTTTTTGTATTTGTATTTTTTACAGAGTTTGGAAAGAAGACACGAATGAAGTTTTCACTATAATAACTGATGTACCAATTTGTACTATATTATGTTGCATTTTCATCTATCGTATATTTTTTGGATTGAAGCAATTAGCAATCTGTGCTTCAGAAACAAAACCAACTTTGAAGAAAAATTGGAAGAAATAGGTAAAACAATTAAAACAATATATATGATTCAATAATGGATTCTAAACGTTCCTAAGCAAAAAATGAATATTTTCCGGAAAACATTAAGTACTTAATTTACTCATTAACCATAGATGTTTTAAAGAACAACAAATCTGAAGCTCGGCTAAATTTTAGACTGGGAATAAAAGATAAAGATGCTCTATAATTATCAGATACAAAAATAGATGTTGCCCAACACAATTGCTTTATAGCTATTAACTAAACATACATTTTTGTGTGAATTTCTTCTTGACGGTTCGCCCATAACTACCTCGGACATTATCAATTGCGATGGGGCAGTGGGCGAAGTGATCTTCCTTGCATCTCCACCTTGACTGATTTTAGCTCTAAACGCTTCGCGGTATTTTTATTACCACCGCCATGCTGAAGTGGAAGGACTGGGGAAGGGTTAGAGCATAGTTTTGGCGCACATAACGTATATGTCGCAGAACTCCCGATATGAATGAGGGCCCCGTAATTTCCTCTTTCCAGTCGAAGTTGTTCTTGTGCTCGATTATGTCAAAGACTTTCCTATTTAGCCTCAAATAGTAATGCTGCGTTTATGTAAGATATCCACTTCGTTAAAAAGGATGTCGTGAATTTCAGAGAGAGCGTGCTCTAGTATTGCTGAATTTTGTGTTTGTCGCAGCCTGCAACTTCTTTTATGTTCCGTAGTTTTCGTGTTAATACTACGTTTTGTGGTGTCAGTGTATTTATACCTAGTCAGAGCTGCACGAAACTTTGTAAACCACTGATGCTGATAGAGGATCCCTCTGATGCTTGGCCAATTTGTCTGAGGCTCTGTTGTATTGTGGGAGTCGGGAGTCTTGAAAGACGGTTTAGCATTCAGAGACTATATCAAGAAAAATTACAGCTTCTGTATCTCGTTCTTTTATAGGTAAAGAATTTTATGAAGGCGCATCTAGACTATCAGATACTTTTTGTTTCTTCTATTTCTTCAAAAACAGAGAAATTTGCCTCAATTGAAGACTAGTAAAAGTAGTAAATAAACTTTAAATAAAAAAATATAATTTTATATTTATTAGTCTTCAATTGATGCAAATTTCACTGTTTTTGAAGAAATAGAAGAAACAAAAATAATTTTTGTGTGAAATCTAAACGATGTTTTAAGATTCACAAACAAATTCAAGGAAAATCGTTGCTTCTATACCAAGGAAGGAAAGAGTATTTCGAAGAAACTATTAGTCTTCAATTGAAGAAAAATTTTCTGCTTTTTGAATAAATAGAAGAAATGGAAATAAATTTTCATTCAGAGAAAATTTTAAGGGCAATTTTTGCTCCTGTATCTCGTACTTCCATAGGTAAAGAAGATTTTTATGAAGACACTTCAACCATGTACTCTAGCAGCAACAGAACTACAGCTTTCTGTGTAAAAAAAAATTCTCTGCATTTGCGAAGAAATAGAAAAAACTAAAATAAGTTTTTTGTGAAATTTAAACACAATTTTTGGATTCTGAGACAAATTCAAGAAAAATTGTTCCTTCTGCATCTACTTCTTCCTTAGGTAGAGAAGACTTTTGTGAAGACACGTTTAGACTCCTCAACATAACTACAACTTAGTCACTTTAAATAAAAAAATTGTCAGTTTATATTTATATATTAGTCCTTACATGTATTGAACTCCTAAAACGACATTTTAGGCAAATAATATAAACATTCTTTGTTTATTGCTTCTCTAGTTCTTCCATAGGTAGAGAAGATTTTTATGAAGTCACAATCTAGACTATAAGAAGACTATAAGAGTCGATTTAAAAATACTTTTCACTTTGTTTTTTCAGCCTGCCAATCCTGTGGACTTTGTGGATGTTTGGTAGACTAGACCAAACACCTTTTTCTTCATCACCTCTATTACTAAGTACTCCAATGCATCTTGCCAAATCTTTGCTATACATGCTCTGATTTAAACTCATCATCTGTATGCTTGTGGTAATACCCTTTTGCTCCAGTCAATATCAATTATATTGCGATAAACTGGGAAAACCATCATGTCCATGTTCGCACAATCTTTGGTCTGAGGCGTAGATTTTTGTTTTTTTTTTGGAGCTCTGGTCACTGACAAAAGTTCCGATCAGTCATTTTTCAGATCCAACTTCACTGCTTTCGGTAAATCAAAAGTCTTTGTTCTCTTCTTTTAATGTTCTTCGGTATTATTTTGTACTTGGTTTCTATGCACTTCCTCTCTTCATACTCCTTAAGATGATTCCCAGTGTTTTTGATACAGTTTCCTGGATATTGGTTGGCAAATTTCCACTTTTTCTTTCATTCCCGAAATGGTATAATACACTTAACACTATCTGATTGGATTAAAAATGCAAAAACCCGAAAATTGCTAAGAATTATTAATTTTACCTTATTAGACTGTCAGAGTGACATTTATAAATCAAAATGACGGAAAAAAATACACATTTTGGTGACCACTTTAAGCCAGAGACAAATATAAGTGTATCCTATTTTTTCTTGTTTAAAGTTGTATATATCTGTCTTTTTTATCATACGGCTTGTTTTTCGTCGGTACAAATAAATGCCATAAAAAGGAACAAAAATTTCAAAGTTTGTCGTTGATGAATCGTCGGACCCGTCAGTTACTAACCCATTCGACTATAGTTCTTCTTCTTGAAGTGCCTTCTCCATTCAATGAAGATCGGCAACAATTCTGGCAAATTCGGCTCTGTCCTGGGCTCTTCTCAGCAGGGAGTTTGAGTCTAAGCCTGTCCAATCCCTTATGTTTTTCAGCCAAGAGCACTGTCTACGTCCAGGACCACGCTTTCCCTCAATCTTGCCCTCCATATACGAGAGACTATAGTTAATGTTAGGTTTAATTTCAATAAAATCCAGTTTAGAATAAAGAAAGTGAAGAACTTAGATAATGTTTTCGATGTTGATGAAGACAGCGAAGTACACCTTGAGAAACGAGAAGAACAAGCAGTAAAAGAGGGAATAACCATCTACGATGTTTGGAGGGATAACAAACGGTAGTGAGTCTGAAATATCGGGTGGATAAGCCCTCAAATAGGCCGAAGTTTTTGTACGGTCAATTATACAAATTCGAAGCACCACAAAGAAAAAATATTTGTAAATTTGAGAGCAAATGAAAAAAACCTGCTTGTTGATCAAACATCAGTAGGTATATAACAACAAGGCTATACTACTATGATAGTTGCAGTGGTCGCCTTCGCAAGCGAAAGAAGAGTCGAATTTGGTCAATACGTTGCACACAGATAGAATATAAAAATAGTCCGACGTAGAACTTGGTAAGAGACTCGGTAAGAGCCCCATCAAGTGTAAATTTCTCACCTCATGCGGACAAGATATTCTAGGCTGGGCACTTAACATAAAGCCACTAGGTGTGTGATCTATCGAGAGCGACATCGGCTTTCATGTAGGGTCCAATAGTATATCTACGTGAGTGTCTCATATGCACCTACATAATCAGAAATTGTAAGATTGTGATGGTTCTTGATGACTTCACGCCAGTCCTTGAGAAGCCCAACGTAACTCGTTGGATGAATTGGGGCGTGCAAGATACTTAATCTTATGTGTCTTGAAATGAATACCTTCCAACCACCAAATCTTTTGGTATCATTCGTCAGCGACCTGGTAATGAGCAGCTACTGCAGCAATTTGCTTATGCCACTTGGACTGAACGATACAGGGTAACAACCACAATTTTTATAGCGATTTCTGCGATGTACGATATCAAAGTAATCCCGCATCTGGCTGGGCCCACCACAGCCCCCCTAATAGAAGCCCACTGCTATTAGGAATCAGACCAACAGTATCCTTGATATTATCACTTTAGAGTTTTTTGACACCAAAAAGTAATGTGCGAGGAACTCCTTTTGTTTCACTGGTCCCGGTCAATGATCTGTTGAGATAATATATGTGGCTCTTAACTTTTTCTTCATTTTCTTATAGCTAAGGCAAAAAGCATACCCGTCAGCGTCCTTATGGTGATATAGTGAAAAATATAGTAGAAGAAATGTGCTGATGGTAGAGGTCAGGTTACGAAAAGGGGAATAACAATCACCGTGTTACCAGTGCTGGTAAAAATTTCATTTCTTCAGTTGGAAAAGAGATATACCATGACGCGGCTAGGGAGAAGGTTACTACGACACCGGCTAGAATACCATCACTTCAAGAACAGCCAATAAAATATTGGAAAATTTTTAATTATAGATTTTTTTGAGTACTTGAAAGGAATGACATTCCTCTACAACAGGCTAGAGCCTTCAGACACGGAAGACTTTTCCTGTACGTAGTCGCTACATAGATGCTTTACCGAAGACACAGCAACTTCTATAGGCCTTAAGGGCAGGTATTTTGAATTCCGATTAATTTATTTGAACACTAATCGGATGAATGGCTACTTTAATTTATTATTATTAGATTAACCTAAAACATGTATCAAATACCTACGTACGTTGATTAATTTTAATTAGCAGCCGTTAAATATTTACATAACCATCGGCAATAAGCAACCAACAACTAATTCCGAAAACCAAGAATGCTGACATACAATTAGTGGTGAAATAATCTGATTAGCTAATCTAACACCCAAAAACGTACCAAAATACTTATTAATCGCGGTTTAATCGGACTATAATATTTGACCGATAATTCCTTGATCAGTAGGGTGCGTTCATTTAAAAACGTCATCTGGTTGGCTATGAAGTGTCAAACAAAAATGATGAGGAAACAAAAGTCTACTTTGATTATGTCGTTATTTTCTATATAAAATTCTTAGATTTTTAAGTGACGTTTTCTAATGAGCACCCAGTAGATTTATGACAGTGCCTATTACCTGAATTGATGCGCACTACTAACTTCCGTTGAAAATTGCATATTGCAGACACCTTGCACAAAGTGCACATTGCGCACGCCGTTATGCAGAAGCTTGTGCAATGTGCACTTTGCGCACGCTGTTTCCAATATGCGATTTTAACGGTACTTAGTTGAGCAAATTTGTTCATTTACGCGGCAGTCGTAGAAAATAGTATATTGTGCCACTAGTGACGAAAATTGCACACACGAGTGTGACGGTTTGGATACGAGCCGTAAGCGAGTTATACAACGTCACAAGAGTGTGAGGACTGATTTTCGTATGTGATGCACACTAAACTTTTTCTACGACTGCGATTTTGCTTCATAAATGATCATTCGTATTACAAAATATATGCGAAGCGTATGTAAAGCAATCAGAAGCGTGTGCAAAGTGGTCCTTGCACACGCTTCTTTATAAGAGCAAGCGTAATGTGCACTTTGCGAACGCTGTTTACAATATGCGATTTTCAACCGTACTTAGTAGTGCGCATTTTGTTAATTTTCGAGGCAGTCGTAGAAAATAGTATATTGTGCCACTAGTGACGAAAACTGCACTTTTCACACGAGTGTGACGGTTTGGACATGAGCCAGAGGCGAGTGATACAACGTCACAAAAGTGTGAAGAGTGATTTTCGTATGTGTTGCACACTATACTTTTTCTACGACTGCGATTTTGCTTCATAAATGATCATTCGTATTATAAAATATATGCAATGCAAAATATATGCAAGCTTGTGCAAAGTGCACATTGAGTACGCTCTTAAAGTGGACTTTGCACACGCTTCTGATTGCTTTACACACGCCTTGCAAGGAAAATCGCAGTCGTAAAAAAAGTATAGTGTGTAACACATACGAAAATTACTCCTCCCACTCTTGTGACCACCTGCTTACGGTTCGTGTTCAAACCGTCACACTCGTGTAAAAAGTGCAATTTTCATCACTAGTGTCATAATACACTATTAAAAATTGCGTTAGCAAACGACAGTTAAATATTTAGAGGCTGGTTCATAATCGAATTAAAATTAATCAATGTATGTTAGTATTTGTTATCTGTTTAAGGTAAATCGGCACTTAAAATATCCAATCAGGCGATTAAAAAGATAATCAGTGTACCAATAATATAATCGGTTTTGAAAATACCGGTCCCAATATACTCCATCAATAGTACGCGCCGGCGCCGTTTATTCGCAATGTAACATTTGACCGATGAATACCTGATCAAGTTCGTGATCGGGATTCAAAATACTGGCCCTAAATAGTGTAAAACCGACAGTATTCCCTTCGGAGGAGCGGAGAGGGCATCCTGCTTCATCATTCTGATATGGGGTAATTCCTGCACTTGCTAGAAAAGTGGTCTTCGTGAAGGTGGTTACCCCCGGTCAAGACATTGGCACTATTCAATTATAAGATTACGAGTGCTGGCATTTTTTGCAAGCAAAATTTTGATTTTAGATCAATTCGGTTGCCTTGTATCATCCTATCATGACTACATCTTAACTGTTCTACTTTTTTATTTTATTTGAGCCTTCAATGACAATTTCTGCATTGTAAATGTCACCGACAAAATATTACCTTGTTTTAAGTAACTTTTAAAAATGGGTTTTGAATACTGGAAATTAGGGGGTGTTTATTTGGAAACGACATCTAATAGGCTGAGAAATGTCAAAACAAAAGGATGAAGCAAAGAAAGTCCATTTACTTTAATTATTTCAACCTTTTTGTGTCAACAATTCCTAGCCGTTTAGATGACATTTTCTAATGAAAACCCCGTATTTTTAAATTCATTGTTATCGTGCTCAAAGTGTAATATTGCGAGAAGTTTCAAAGTAGTTTTCCTTTACGTACACACGAAAACTGTCTACGATTCCTAGCCTTAATCACTTTAAAACTTAATCACATTGCAAAGCGAGCTGATACTCTAGCAACTCGGTTATTAGGCGAACTAGTGCGCAATAATCCGAAAAGAAAAGCCAATTTCGAATCAGTGCCGTCTGTAATAAGAATCATGCCTCCATTTCCATTCTCATTTGGCAGAGTCTTGAGCACTCCTAATATTAAAAACAAACATCCCGAGTGCGCCTCGGTTCACAGTCGACTGCGCTCCAGTGTCAATTAAGTCCCCCCTACCCTTTCTTTCTTCTTCTCTCGTTGAGATTCCTCTTATTGTATATTTATTGGAAACCATAAAGACGGTCTTGAAATGAAACCATATAAGTCTTCAGCTATCAAAGCAATAATTCCGACGAACATAAATCTATTAGCAAAACACATTTTGCGCATACTACATAATACATAATTGTGGAGAACACGATGCGAAGGCATAATCTAGAGGCACACGCCTTTGCAGGCCTGATTTACGACCAAAAACCTTGAGCTGTTTATTATTGGACTATTTATCACCCGGCTGAGAAAAAAAATCGGGCAACTTGTCAACTTGTTTTTAGCGGAATTCGACTTAAAACCGACACCGCATAGTTTGCGTTGAAGTTTCGAAAGTGCCTCGTATTTTGCGAAACGAAGCGTATTTCGTGTATACTGTACATAGTGTTAGACCGTTTGTCAACAATGGAATGTCGGAATGGAAGAACTAGGAACTTTAGGAGCTACCATCATTTGGTCAGAAAAATGATTACAAAAAATTTCGCGAAGAGAAGATGCGTTATTTATTTTGATTTTTCAATCACAGTTTGCTAAACCTAGGCGATAATGCAAAAAATAATAATTCTTAGTGTAAAAGATAAAATAGTGAGCGCGAATAGTGCAAGACCACAAGTACCTCAAAGATCAAGGAAAAAAAGAGTTCTCGACTCGAAAACACCACACAAAAAGCTCATCCACTTTTAGTCGCATTTACGATAAAACACAAGAAAATAATTCCAAACTGCCAGACATCAAAATAATAGATGAAATTAAACGTCTTGGAAAGCGTACACAACATGATGAATATCATGAATACCAACGCAAAAATAAATAATTCCATGTACAACTCCCCCGGCAAAAGACGGGACATTACCATATTGAAGGATTAAGCCCTCTTGGAAAAAACTAACCTGAATCGAAAATAAATAATTGAAGCCAAAGCCAATAAAATAATGGAGAAGGCAGAAGACTGTCTCCGCTTTAGACACAGCATTCAATTATATTTATTCCCAGTTCGGTATTCCCTTCGTAAGGGAGTTTTTTTCCCTATTTTGTAAAGGAGAAAGGGCGATTCTAACCAGGAGCGGATTTAGGGTTGAAGGACGCTATGCCTGAGTCTTAGATTCGTCGTCTTTTGGACTGCTATTAGGAAAATAGAATCAACTTTTATAGGTTTTAAGGAAATCTATTCAGTGGAGAGAATATTGTTGGCCGCCAAGTGCTGAAGTTCTTGGATGATTGGTCAACAGATTACACAAGAACTTCAGCACTTGGGAAATCTATCTAGGATATAATTTGATTGGGATTTGATACTTGCTTTGAGGCATCGATTCTTCTGATTTCATAATTTTTAGTTGTCTACAAGTTGAATTAAAATATTTACAAAATAGTGAAAAGTTGTCCTTTAGATATCAATTTTAATCGTTAAAAGTACCATCACCCTCCAATCCAAGAGTTTCCAGCCCAATCGACACTAATGTAATTCTAACATAAATGACTGCAATATATTGTTATGTTTTATTATCAATAGTGTCTCACTTACACTTTCTCAGTTACACAAAAGAATAAGAAATGTCTGATTTGATTATCAGACATTAAAAAAAATGTTTTACTACTTTAATTATACTCACAAATCTCACAAAAAATAAAACTCACAGTAAAATTACTGCGAATAATAATTTACGCTAGAAAGGGCTCGGACGAATCGACCTAGTTGACGTTTCGGCATCTCCTCTGCTGCCTTCTTCAGAACTATCTAAAAAATGAAGCTTTAGAAACAATGAAAAGCAAAAAATTATACCTATTAATGTGTTTGTCTTTGAGTATTAGTGTATGATATTCTGAAAATCGTTTTTTGCTTTTGACATGAAAATGTCATTTGATAGAAATTGTCATTATTAGGAAAGGTACGTTTATAATGTTTGGTTAATGTATTGTTTAGTACCAAATATAATCTTTTCTATCTATATATGTATGTGCAAGTTAACATTTTGAACTTCTTGAACTTCTTGTTCTAATATAGGTAACCATGTGTTATCTGTGTTTGCTGAACAAGAAGCCACACAATGATCTTTGTTAAGTAAAATATATGCACTTTCTTTGATTTTACGCTTCTTTGATAATGGTTCTTTGGATAGCATACTAGTATCGTTCCATTTTATTCTATGATCATTTTTCAAAATCTCGGTTTTTTATGTAATTTTGATGTCCTTTTATTCTCTTTTTTAGAGGGCTAGAAGTTTTGTCTATATAAAATGTATCACATTATGGAATTACTCACATTATGCATTAACACAACCCATTTTCAATACAAAAATGATTATTACCTACAAAATACAGGTATGGCAATGGGTTCACGATTGTCTCATGTACTTAGTAATTTATTTATGGAAAATTTTGAATCAAATAATGTTTATAATTATAATTTTAAACCTTTTAATTTTGTGGAGAAATATTGATGATGTTTTTTCGATATATCAGTTTGTTAATGATCATTTAGACACCTCTCTCAATCACATAAATTCACAAGAACCCACTATAAAATTTACATTTTAAAAATCAAACACTTCCTTTTTTAGACATAGTAATAAAAAAAGCTTTAGACAGATTTGAACCTTTTATTTATCGCAAACTAACACATACAGATCGATACTTAAACTGCAACTCAAATCACCCTATTATGGTAAAAAAAAAGGAGTTGTAAAGAGTCTATTTGATGGCGCAAAAATCACTTGTAATGATGATAATTTGGAAATTGAAAAGAAACATATAAAAAATGTTTTACTTAAAAGTAATTATCCAAATTATTTCATTAATAAATGCTTTAAACAATTCGAACAGCCAAAAATGAGGCAAAATTAAAATAGAAATGTTACAAACCTTTTTATACCATATATCAAAAGGTTATCACACAGAATTAAACGATTAGGAAACAAATACAACATTAGAATAGTTTTTACAATACAAAACACATTACGTGCACAACTGACAAAAACTAAACCACACCATGAAAACGAATACACAAAAAATTTTATATATAAAATTCCTTACGAATGCGAGAACTTTTATATAGGCGAAACTTCTAGACCTCTAAAAAAGAGAATAAAAGAACAACAAAACTACATAAAAAACAGACATTCTGAAAAGCCAAATAGTATATGCCAACACGCCTTTGATAATGGTCATAGAATAAAATGGAACGGTACTAGTATAGTATCCAAAGAACCACTATCAAAGAAAGTGCATATATTTCACTTAACAAAGATTATTGTGTGGCTTCTTGTTCAGCCAACATAGATAACACATGGTTACCTATGTTAAAACAAGAAGTCCACAATGGTAACTTACACATAAATTAATAATAACATTCACATTATACCTATTTTACACGTAGATAAAACAAATTATATTAGGTACTAAACAATACATTTACCAAACATTTTAAACGTATCTTTCGTAATAATGACAATTCTTATCAAGTGACATTTTCATGTCAAAAGCAAAAAACTATTTTCAGAATATCATGCACTAATACTCAAAGACAAACACATTATTAGATATAATTTTTTGCATTTCATTGTTTCTAGAACTTTATTTTTTAGATAGTTCTGAAGAAGGCAGCAGAGAAGTTGCCGAAACGTCAATTCGTCCGAGCTCTTTCTAGGGTAAATTATTATTGGCAGTACTTTTACTGTGAGTAGTGCGAAATTATTCCTTCAACAACGAACGAATCGGGCAAAAAAGTGGATGAGGCTTCACGAGATTTAGGAGTTATCTATTAACAAAAATATCAGTCTATTACCTTAAATAGACGACTATTACCATAAGTTATTTTTTTTGAAAACTCAACTCTAAAAATGTAAAAAGGAATTATAATCTGAGGCTACTAATGTTACTCGGGTAAGTAAGCTGAGAAAGGCTTCCTAGAAAGTCTCTCATAGACTATTTTGCCATCCATGTTGCCACAAACAAGGAGACACTGGAGATCAGGCTTTCATCACGTGAACAATACTGACGTCACAACCAAGTCTAATTCATATTCTGTGCATATTATATTTTATAAAATATAACGTTCTATGCACATTATATTTTATAAAATATTAGCGCCGCATGTGGTAAATAGTACGTAGTGCGAAAACAAGTTAAAAGTGTAGTTCGTGGAGAGTTTTCTCCACAAAGTAATACCTCCCTGTTTCTGCCTGAACTCGAACCTGAACTAACCATAATGCTATGTCTATTTCCACAAAGGCATCTATTACGACAGATAGTTATTACCACAAACAGGCGTCTGTAAGGACAAATAGACATCTATTACCACAAATAGAAAAAACTCAACACAGAGGTAGTAAAGAACATTAAGAACGGTATGAAAGAAACGAGCTTCAGTTTCCTTTACTTTTTATTGTAAAGGCATATTATTTATCATCTGCCAACATTTGTACTTAAGAGATATTATAAGTTATCAAGACTCAAACTCAACTCAACAAAAACTCAATCACCTTTATACCATCCAAATTGTAACCAATAAATTTATTATTTTATAAGCATATTTTGAGTCAGTTCTTTACCGGGCATATTTGGAACTAAACATTGGCAACATTTTGAACTCTATACAGGGGACGTCACCATGTTCCTTAGATGTGGCTTGAAATGAAACATTGCTTCATAAAACTGTGTCGAGTCCTTGTACCGTTGACACTGTGCCTATAAAGAATCAAAACTTGCTGCTTGGATATGTATTCTCTGTTCAGCGAGGGTTCAATATGACGTCACATTCCTCATCTTATTTCATTAAAAAAAGATCGCCAAAAAACAAGCGCATTATTAGTTCTTATTAACAATAAAACCACCAGCTAAAGTCAGTTTGACACTTAATGTCAAAATGTCGTCAAAAATTGGAAATTCTGGATTAATCGTCACCTACAAAAGAGTTTAAAATTTTGTGAAATGGTTACAAAATGCCTTGGCGCTAAGATGAAAAGGAAGACATTTTGATATTATGACTCATTGACTACTTTCAGCGAGGAAAAGTGGCACGAAAAACATTATTACCAGTAGATGCAGTGTTCAAGGTAAGTTTCTATTTTATGTATTTTCGAAAACTAATATCGTTTTTTACTGCGAAAACTAGTGCGCATTGAGTGTATTTCTATCCTTTGTCAATTAGTTCAAAATATAAAGAGAGAAATACACTTAGTGCAGCCAGTGAAAAAGTCTATAAATACTATATTTTTTACCAGTTCAAGAGACAGACGTTTTTTTTCTCGCTGAACAGAGTATACCTATAAGGCTCTAGAGTCATATTTTTACCCTTAGTATCACCAGTTAACGAGACCAATTAACGAGTATGAATAATTCTTTTGTCTATTTCTACAAATAGACTACCACCATAAGCCAAATTCAGAAATTTACTAGGCTTAACTCTATCACCAACCCAACAGTGGTATTTTCGTTCACCCCACACACACACAGTTTTACAACTTGAAATCAAAAATTAATACAACCTGCATCAACCTTATCTAACACTAATGATACGTCTTTTACAACAAACAGACAGCTATTACAGCAAATAGATATCTATTAAGACAAATAGACATCTATTAAGTATTGCAAATCGACAAAAGTGAACGAAAGCCAGTGGAAGTTAGTTATTGCCATTAGTGTCATTCTAACAAGGATTTTATTCTTTCATACATGTATAGATACATACATAGCTTCCACGAATGCTTTTTTTATGATCACAAAAAGTGTCTATTATCACAAATAGACAAACCTAGTCAACGTGCAGTCGGAGGAGATCAGCATGTGCAGATCTAGTAAGTGCTAAGTGCTATTAGTTTCACTTTAGCACTCATGTAAACTTTTATCTTCTATACAGGCAATTCCTTTGTCTATTGCCGCAAATAAATATCTATAACCGCAAGTAGACACACTCAATTAGCGCCGTTGCGGAGAAGAATTATTAGTGTGAAAACTTAGTTAATGTCATTACTTTTACGTTAATAAGGAGACGTCTATGATCACAAATAGACGAAGTTAAACTAAAGGCGAACGATTTGTATATGATCGGCAAACATAGACTTGATGCAATTGGCCTGAGCCTGTCAGGAAACATTTTATAATTATTGAATTTTGCAAAATTGCACCCACATACGTCTATTTATTTCATCATCCATTTCTTTTGTATAATACATACGTTAGTAATGTCTCTCTGAATTTTATATACAGGGGTTCAAAACTCATTGGACATAGAACAGCTACGTGTAGAAGACTCCAAAACTAGTGGTTTTTTCGTATGATTTTTTTTGCCTCAAGTTTACGGTTGCTGAGATAATGGTCTCAGAAAATGTCTTTAAAAAATTGAAAAAACCGTGTACTTCTACAATGTCCTAATACCGCACTGCCAAATTTAAAAAATGTGTTTACTTTATTATAATAGAAAAATCCTTAATATCAGTTTGTATTATAATGTAAAGTGTTTTCCGTCCGGGCTTTGAAGCCGTGGTCCAATGGAATCTCTTCCTGACGTTCCGTCCACAGCTGCGGCAGACATTATCAAAGGCGACGAGGCAATGGGCGAAGTGACCACCTCCAGTGTTTCCCGACGTTGACTGATTAGACTGTGGTGAGCTTCATGGTATTTATTTCCCCGCCATCGCGCTGCAGTGGAGGAGCTGGGGTGTATCGAGCCACACCTGCATGGAAGTCGGTAAACTTCGGGTACAGATAGGGGATCTCTGCGGTCTTTGGCCGACTCAAGCTCTGTTGTAGTGTACGAGTGGGTTTAAAGACAGTTTTAACAATGTGCTTTTCCAGTATCCTGCCGATGCTATACGTTACTTTGTGGACTTATGGTAGCTCTAGATTTATAGCGCTCTACATTCCTTCGACGGACGGCCCTATCGAACTTGTGCTTGCTGTATCCATTCCAACAAAACGATCTTTCCAGATATTCTTTTGACTCTCACAAACACAGTCTTTACGACTCCGCTTTTTTGTCTACGATGATGATTTGATCCGTCATTGAGGAACGGTGTGCATAAGCTTCCCATTCGGCCTCTTTGATACCAAAACATCAAAAAACGGTAGGAGTCTTTCGTTTTCTATCTACATAGTGAATTTTTGGGTTGATAGCGTTGATGTGTAAGAGGAAGTTTTGAAGTTAGTCACTTTGACCTCTTATTTGTCTTTGCCAACTCCTTGGCCTCGAACATTTCCATAAAATAGTTGGCTATTACTGGACAGAGGGGGCTGCTCCTAGTTGCACCATCAGTTTGTTCGTAGACATCTTACTTCCATTGAAAATATGTGGTGGGTAAGCAGTGTTGGAGCAACTGAGCAGTATCTTGTGGAAATGCCTGGTAAATATATTCCATGGCTTTCTTAATGGAGGTATCATCATGAATCATCATGAAGAACGAACCAACATCGAAGCTGACGAGAATTTCTCCTGGAGAAAGAGTCAAATAATGCAGTTTTTCGACGAAATGAGTGGAGTCTTTTATGAAGCTGTCAGTATTTTCTATTTTAGGTTGCAGCGGTTTTGTGAGGTGTTTCGCGATTTCGTAAGTCGGCCTTCCTGTGGTGCTCACGATGAGTCTTGGTGGCACATCAGGTTTGTAGATCTTTGGCAAACCGTACAGCCTTGGTGGCAAGGCTTCTGATTTTGTAAGCTTAGTCATTTCATCCGATGCCACAGCCTTGATTAAAATGTTGGTGGTCCACAGATGGTGGAATCTAACAGTGTCCTGATTTTCCTTCGTAATCCGATGTTGGCATTGCTACTGTTGCGTTTCCTTTATCTGCTGGTAAAATGAGAATATCCTTGTCTTCGTTCAAGACTTTCAGAGCTTTCGTTTCCGCAAAGATGAGATTGCTTTCTGGTGGATATGCGCGTTATACAATTCATGACAGCTGCCGAATTTCGCTCTCCATATTTGTTACGTGATGTCTTCCAGAGGTATCCTGGATGGTGTTACGGCAAGATTTCCTCCCTTGTTCTGCACGCTCAGCTCGTCTGTTGAGAGAGGCCATTGAGATTTTTAACGACAACAATTTCAAAAGCAATGAGGAAATTACGTTTCGAAGTGCAGACTGAAAGCGAGTTCTATGACATGCTTCAAGCACAGTATAAGGAACATATATCAGTAGCGTCATTATATCACGTCACCGCTGCTCGCTGACAATTCTTCCTCTCTTACTTCGCCTAAGATTTCGGCTAAAGCGCAATTAGCGATTTCACGCTCGAACGCACGTGGCGGCAAAACGCTTTTGAACTCGGAATTTCTTTGATCTTTCGGAGAGTTACGATACTGGTGTAAGTCAGCCGAAACCACTACTCCCACCCCAGTTCCTCCACTGCAGCGCGACGGCGCGCAGAGAGTAAATACCACGGAGCACACCACAGTCGGATCAGTCAATGTCGCGAAGCACGGGAGATCACTTCGTCCATTCCTTCATCGCCTTTGATAATGTCTGCCGCAACTGTAGACGAAACGTCAAGAAGAAATTTCATTGGACCACGGCTTCAAAGTAACGGCAATAAAAGCCTTCACAATCAGTTTGTATTGTTGGGACGTGCCCTAAAGAACACGTTGGAATTTGTTGAGGACATTTAATTATTTGTCTATGTATTACATTAATAAATAATTGCTAAAGAAAACCAGAAGCACAGCCAAAGAAACATTAAAAATAAAATAATGGGCAACAAGACTGACTTCTTAAAAATCATAATTGCATATACCTACATAAATTTTAGTTAAGAACTTTTCGCTGTTGCGTATTATAAATTGGAAAACGAAATGGGGCTCAGAATTAATTAGGGTTCTTCTGCGCCCTGAGAGGTAGATAAGTTATAAGCCGGGGGCGCACGTGAAATATTAGGTCTCCGAGGGATACCTATTCCCGGTTTTACAACGCTAATATAAGGTGTAGTAGTAGTCCTGCTGTTGTTTTAGGTTCGGGTTAAGGTTCGTCGAGTCATTAGGGTTTTATATAAACTGATGGCTTATGATCAAAAAAAGGATGAGACGTGCCACTGGGCTACCATCGCACGTGAGGTGTATTGTCGTGGCTACGCCCATGAAATAATGACGATGATAACTATACAGGTTTGCGGCTTTAATAAATTGATCTAAACGTGAAGAATTATCGTTCCATGACTACAATGCGAGCCTGGGACGTGTATGAATGTTCAAAATTAGCATTAAAAAGAAGTCACGTCCTATTACTAGGTATTATAATAATAATTCCGAGTGTCACTCCCATAAAAATATTAATTGGGCAATTGATGAAAAGTTAGTAGCCATTAATCATATACTAGGAAAGCACTTTTAGCTTCTAAAAAAGAAAGTTTTTGGTCTGCTATTCTGGCCGCAGGAGAAAAGACAAAAGTGATGTGGACGTATCATATCGACGTTTCACTGCTGTGAAAACTCCGAGACCCGTGGAAAAGGGACTCGAAACTCAATTATACTTTCCCCTCTGCTGCGGACCTGATTTAAATTCAAGAACGACCGCCATTCCTCCCTTTAACTTTCGGATCCTCTATGGTAGAGACAAATTCTAGCTCACTCGCTGTGACAGTTGAACTAATGCATATATGATTGAAAAGTGTCTGTCTCAGTATTTGCCCAATATCATCTTTTGTCTGCAATCTGTATAATCGTCCGATAAAAAAACCTTTTTTCCCTTTAAGCGTTTCTTTCATCGGAGAAAACTTCGTATAGAAGTCTCAGATCTAACGATGCGACGTTAGAAGTGTAAAAGGCGATTTTCGTCAAAATATATTTTATCAAACAGCAATTTGCAGGCGATGCGATGCAAACGGGAACTTCAAAGAAGTTTCTCCCCTAAAGTTTGCCGATGCTCGGAAAAGCAATTGAAAATTCCTCGAGTAAATGCGAATGTTTAAAATTCCATTGGTGATGGCGATTAAGGAGGTTGCATTTTATTTGTTATGAATTTTCGGGCGTGGTTAACAGCTGAACAAAGGGATAACCCCTCTCCTCCCCCACTACCCTGAAGATCAGTCACTCTTAGACGAAATTAACTGGACCTTTTTCCCGTCCGGAATCCAATTTAACTAGCTCGAAAGTGGGAAGTTCTTTTATTTCCAGCGGGGTTTAATTGCGTTTTCCTTAGCCCACCGTAATATAACCCGGACCGAATCCATTTGTCATCAAAATCTCAAACATCCGGTTTAATTAGAAACTCGATACATCATCGGGTCAATTAAACAAAAGTTTTTTGATTTATGGCCATTTCAGGATTTCCGAGAGCGGCATACGGACGCGTTCCTGCTGATTGACTTAACAATTCCGCCCTCTTGACGGCCCGCTTTCCTTCTGGGTAAATATTATGCATTTTTTACCGTTGCGGCCTCTGTAGCGGTGAATAATGAATTTACTTTTAATCTTCTCGATTTGGAGAGCGAAATGGATGGTGCGGCGATAATGGAGAAGCGAAGCGACGAACTTAATTTTTGAGTTTCTCGTGCACCTGCGAGGAATAGTCTGAGGACCTCAAGAGCAAACCAAGAAGCTGCCCGTTGTTATAGTCTGTTTCAGGAAGATATTCATCTAGCCATTTATTACTCTATAAATGCATCTTTTAATTAAAACAATTGAAAAGTTACTAGATACGAGATTTGTGTGAAGCGACCTTAAGGTCCATAAGACGTAAGAATGGTTTTAACCGCAGAATTTGTATTTTGGTTGGATCATTTACTACTTTTGCTTAAACTCCGAAGAATAATAACTACTTTGCTAGTTATTATTCTGGGTTCCCAAAGTGAGAGAAGTATAGTGACCTAATAGTTGTGTAACTACGTTTCCAATTCACGGCATCAAAAAGTTCATCAAGGAATACTATTTAGAAAAGGGGATAAACACAAAGAAGGCAATATTTATATCGTACTTGTCTTCATTACAAGAACACAAAAAAAGATAAAATACTGCAAATAATATTATGTTTTGGCAATGATTCTGCCTGAGCACTTGAGTTCATAGAGTAGCTGAAATTTTGCCTGATGGAAATACTTAGGTGACAAACAAGTGCTCAGAGTTTTTCTAACAAGAAACCAGCCTCTTCACGGCAAGCATCGAGGATGCAAAAGCAGTCATCGATATACCTAAACCAGTGGATAATCTGTGTATTCTTATTGGTGAGTATTAAATTGTTTTCAAGAAAATCCAGGTATACTTCTGCGAGAAAAGGTGATAAGCAGTTACCCATTGTCATATCTTGGACTGGAAAAACAAACTGGAAAAAGTCTTGAGTCAAGCAAATATTAAGTATGGACAGTATGTCTACAACGTGAGCGTGTTCCACCCCCTTGGATATTAAGAGGTGCTTGACCATAATAACAGATACATCTCTGGGTATCATCGTGAACAGGTTGGTTACATCGAAGGAAACCATTAAGTAATTGGTTGGTATTGGCAGATCTTTCACTTTGCGCACAAAATCAAATTTTCTTCGCATTATACTATTTTTAGGCTCAAAGGACGTCAATGAGGTTATTGATGAGAATATTGAGAATACATGAGATGCATTGAGATGCGAGAGATACATGAGATTACATGAGAATATTGATTGAAGATTTGGTATGAACTTTGAGACGCAGCTGGCTGATGTGTTCAAGAAACTTTACGGAGTTTAGGAAGAGAGATTTGGGAGCTTCAAAGCTCTCCAAGAAAGGTGGAAGTGTTCTATTAATATTAGAGATTTTTCTTTTATATCTGTTGATGGGGGTTGTTCAGGAGAAAATCAAAATTGTTGGCTAAAAGAAAATTCTCTGCCTTTTCAACGTGAAACTTTAAGTTTCAATCTCATATCTTCTTTTTCCTCTAATCTGACGATGGCTGCGCTACCGCAACTGGCTCCTCGTCATTACGTAATTTACATATCCTTATTAGACACTGTCAATACATATGCATGCCTATGGTTCTCTTTCGGTGATTCGTCATTCGTCATGAGAGTACTTGGACTATATAAGATTAATTATTTAATACAAAAAAAACTAATTATATACGAGAAAGTGTGTGAACTTATGATAAATGTCAATGAGTAAATAAATGTGCAACACCTATTACCGGGCCACCTGTTCAAATCTAATTTCAACTAACATTGTGAACTGAAATATTACAAATAACCAATGGTTGGTACCCATTGCTCAACATACAGGTAAACATGCAAGTACATTCTTCAAACGTACGACATTACTGCCTGCCTAAGTATTGAACAATAGTAATTTATCGCACACCTTCAACACATTACCAACGATCGGGCCATGCCATCGATTAATCATCCAATTAAAGTCATAACGCCCATAATGGCTGTCTAAATCGAACAAGACGCACTTCGTCGAAAGGAATTTATTTCGCTTCACTCTCAATCAATTATCCTCACTGCACTACTATAATGTACCATATAGGACAAGTGTCAATGTAATTCCGGGAGCTCTTTTTAGCAGGTATTGTCAACAAGAGGAATTTCGTTACACAGTACCCGACAGAGTGTAGGGTCAGTCGACTTGAATCGAATACATCCGGACGGAAAGTTGAAAACTCGATAAATTTATCCGCTATTGTGAAGCATTTCCGAGGGCCCTACAACACAAAATAATGGCCCTCAATACGCTTAAGAAGGCAAATAAAATCGGCTAGCAGTCAAAGCTAGGATATATATCTTTATTTATGAAGTCGCTTTGAAATTTTAAAGTTTACTAAGCGAAACAGGGGCCAGATCTTGCAGATTTGTATCGCTTTCAAGGAAGAAATGGTTTGGAATTGAAGTATGTTTCAGTATTCTCAAGAGAGAGCTCTAATTGAAATAATATACAGTATACAGCACTATGAAAATTAGTATTTGGTATTTACATGCACATTAGTCTATACTATATCTTATGTCACTATCACCTTAAGATATTATAAACTTATGAAAACATTCAATATGACCACTTCAAAAAAGGAATAATGAAGAGATTTAGTTTAAAAAATACGTTTTTAAGACGTGGAAAAAGAGTTACTGAACGAGCAGAGAACTTTAGCAAGGCAGCCTTCTACGAAGGAATTTTTAAGGTTTCCAAAAGATGAGATGGCTCAGCAGTTTAGATGATCCAGTATTGAGGACACAAAGAGTGAGGTCATTCAGCTTTTTCTTTAAAAAAAAATCACACTCTATATGCTTTACCCACTATCTAACGTGACGTCCTGGTAGAAATAGGAATCACTCTGGCGCGATGTAAGCGGCGTCATTTCTAAACTTGGAAAGGTTAGCCAACTGCTAGAGCAAGCGAATACGAGCTTTTTGCCTCGAGATTAGTGTTAGTGTTTTGTGTGCAGTAAAGTGTTGAGTGACTCACTGCTTGTTCAGAAAGAGCACGAACGGGAAAATGATGAAAGCCAATAGGTCAAAGAACCCGTGTCGGACGTCTCTGGAGCCGAAACCGATGAAAGTCGCCGGCTGAATCCAACCAAATAACTGCGAAACAGAAGTATTGGATGTAAAAAGTTCCAATAAGAAAAAATGCCAAAAGCCTGGAAAAGGCTAAAGAAAGTCCTTCCCAGGTGTTTAAGAACGCAGTTATCTGCATTAGGTCGAAAATTAAATAAATAGCTGTACGAAAGCTAAGATGTACAATAACAACAGAAAAAATACCATACATTTTCATTGAAGAACTAAAATGACGTGGGTTCCATTTAAAATGTGAATGTTGCATTAGCATTGTCGACCAAGGCAGATGGTGACCCTCTAGAATTTAAGCTTACAGAGCGCCTTGTTTTTATGCGTCTTTAAGCATCTTAATGTCTCTCTGAAATCTGGCTTCCGTAGAATCTTCTGAATTTCTTCTAGCCTAGCATCCAGTAGGCAGTAAAGATATTCGGTTTTGCGCTCAAACATTTGTTCCCATTTATCGACATCTTGTATTTCAAAACATCTTTGATTGTCACCAATGAAGTTTTCCTGAAACTAACTTTTTAAGCTGTTAAACAACTATTTCAGTTTTGTCTATTTTAGTATAGTAGATCCTATTTTTGTCTATTGAGGGGCGGAAATAACTTCCACCTCTGCCACATTTCCATGTGTTCCTGTAGGTTAATAGCTTTAGCAACTGCTCGTCTCTTACTTCATAAAAAAAAGGCTAAAACAGCCCTGAAAATTTGACTTCTGTTTACTCAATAATTCTTCAATCCTTTCCCCGATTTTCCTTGGCTTTATCAAGATTTCCTGTTATTAGTTATTGAACGAATTAGTGTATTAATGAAGGCGATTATTAATCGCCCATTAATATACGAGTTGGTTACAATACTTTTCCGTTAGCTGCAACTTGGTCATTCAATATATTCAAATCAGAATACTTAGTTTGAATATTTGAAATTCGTCCCCCTATATGTCAAATACGATGACATTGAAAGAATCAATCCAAAATGACAGATGTCAGGTTTTTTCTATCCAATGCCTATCAATCCGTAAAAAGATAAAAATTAAGTTTTTCTATCTTTCTCTGTCGAGTAAAAGTCGAGTCAGACGACAATATACACGGTCCTGGTATTTACTTAGCAATGAACTCAGAGTTTTGTTGATTTTGCATACAGAGAAATAGAATTGACATTGACATAACCGCCTTTTAAAATGACAGAACCGTTCATTAATGGGGGTCATTAATGAACGATTATGGCAAAGAAATCGTACCTTAAACAAACATGTTATTAGTCAGTCGACGGAAAAAACAGTTTAATTAGCAATGGTTGACACGTAGGCTTCTAGATTCTTGGACCCTTGTGGTTGTATGGCTGGTTGTTTTCTTGGGTTCTGGTCCTTTTTTTGATTAAATAAGGTATAGCGGGTGCTTCTTGTGTCGAAACGTCAAAATAAACAACAAAGTTACAAGTTTAATTAGCTTTATAGTATGTGTTACAATACTGACTTCAAAGACTTTTTTAATGCCGCCTACATCAATTGCTTGTTTATTTCCATCAGACTCATCAATTCTGTGAATTCCCGGTACGTTTTGATTCCTACAAGATTACTGAAAACCGTTGTCAGTTTGTATTCTCATGTCTCACTCTCAATGCTAATGCAATGTTGAGATTTTTGTCCGATAGACAACCTGTTTACCCTCTGGTAAAATAGTACAATTTGCTCAGAACTACTGGAATGGAAGTCACTTTGCCCAAAAAGCTTCCTCAGAGTACAATCCACTGAGCTTTTAGTTAAAAAAGGAAAAGGCCAGTATCGACTGCAGCATAACAAGGAGGCAGCAGTTTGCAATAATCGTGCAAAAAGACCGAAATTTTTCGGAGAGATGATGCTAATGGGGATGAACAAGCGACCGCTGTATTGAAAAGTGGCATTAAAAAAGTCGGTATTGCAACCCAAACCAAGCCGCTAATTTTTTTTTGTAGGCTAATCCTGGTGGAACGCAGGAACGGGAGTCAAAAGGATCAACCGATCAGAGAGTAGACAGACGCTAAATTTTCCTGTCATGTAAGTTAAACCAGCTCTTTCAGAAGTAGAAGGCGAACAATTGCAAAATCTACTAATCTATAGCAATTGGACCCACAAGACTGAACCACGTAGGTGGTAGAGAAGGACACTAATCATTCACTACACTATGCTGAGTCATTTCTTAATAGCTTGGAAAATCAGTTTCAGGTTAGACATCTATGACAACAAGGCCAACGGATAGGAAGAAACGGTTTTGCGCAGGACCAAACAGCGATACCGGATGCTAGATAAGGTTCAGGATACTCTAAGGCCTGATTCTGGGCCCAGAGTGTATTTCTGTTCTTTGACCTTTGGGCTGCGACCATTGGATTCAGTAATAAAGTAACTAAAAATGCAGTAAGAGCTCAGCACAGGTTGAAGTTTGTAAAACACCAAAAGACTTCGAAGAAAGTTTAATTTCAACTCCAAGAAGAGAAGATTTGTGTCGTCAAGTTGCAATAGTCCAACGTCTAAAAGAGGCATAAGGCATTCTAAGACAAATACTTTAATGATATGATAAGCGATTGATGTTCTGGAAATGGTATCAAAAATGCTATTAAAATCCATACTGCGACACAAACTATAACGCTAAATAAAAAATGTATCAGGTATTTCTGACAAAACCAAGGAATTCATTCGAGAAAGAAGAATGGCTGATAGCATGGCAATTAGTACAAATCTATTAAAGACCAAACACAAGAAGCAGGAGCAGTGGTAGAAACTCAGGTAAGCAGGACTCAGAAGAGCGAAGTACTTGGAAGCGAAGACCATTGGGGTCAGGACCCCAGTGGATAAAATGGCATTGTTGCTCCATAGGGAAGAGCAGCAAAAAACAAAAGACCTACAGGTCATGCCACATTAACTATTAGGTTTCAGAGGGTAGCTCTCGAAAGGTTTACAAGACTGACCGAGTCCAATAGAGAGGATGGTGCACCATAGATCAAAGGTGACAAGGAGTAATGGTAGTGTGTACAGACAAGTAATACAACAGCTAAAAAACACTTCAACTGCGAGAAGATAACATCAAAGGCGAACCTGAAAAAAAGTTTTAGTATCTAATAGGCCTTAAGGATGACTGCAGACGCTCCTTGTATGACCAGGTCATCAACAAGACGAGCTAGACGAGTTGGAAGATAAGAAACTATTCAGAGAAGATCCTTTAAAGGCAGAGGATATCAACGATTTTCTAAATGCTAAAGAGTCCGGCGACCAGCTACGACTCCCGAGGTCGAGAAGCTGCACAATGTTCCAGTTTTTGGCAATGGATAAAATATACTCATTTAAACTATTTTCCATATCTATCCAGGAACTTGATGCTAATGAAGAAATCAATTTCCAAATTTCATTATCCAAATCCAAACTCCATGGGTTAAACTGGTGTCAAACTGTTTAAATATCTTCTATATCTCAAAACAAGACGCAGGGACTTCAGGAGGCGCATTCAAGAAGAAATGCACTCAAATTACAGAAGATAGAGAAGAAGGCCTTGCATAGCAAGAAAATTAAGAAAATTCTAAGGAAATAAAACTCAAAATTGGTAAAATCTCACAACGTATAACTTAAAAAAATACTCCTTTATTGTTATGAAAAACCATCAAGTACATTAAGGTTGTTATATTTTACATGATAACAACTTAAATAATTTCTTCCTGGATTCTGGTTAGTGGTAATAAAAACATCACAGAGGAAACTTTGGGAAGACATCCCATAAACAAAGATAAACTTGCATACAGCAAGGTGAAGTCGACCGATATTAGGCGGACTGCCTAGCCATAACGGGCGCATTTATGGCAATTTATGGGAACAGCACTCAATATCTTACTGGATATGCGGGAGTTTCCAATCTAGGTTAAGGGGGAGGCGATGGCGTCCAGCAGGAGGATGGATTGCTGCGGCCAGTGGAAGAATACAGCTATGGGATGTGGTCACACGCAGATCGCCAGCCTCATTCAGCGGGAAATCCCGATTGTCCTGTCGTAAGAGGGGCGCCCACGCAATCAGCTGAGGCTGAAACAGCCATTTGGAATAAACATCCCAACAACGGACAAATTCAATGAAGAGCTGGTTGAGCAACCTTCTGAGAATAATCACAATGGCTAATACACAGTCGTCAGAAGCCGGAATATACAAAGCAGGCCATGTAGAGGGCGAGGGCTTTGCCTTGGGAAGCCTCACGATGGTTTTCCAGGCGGAGGTGTTTGCAATACTCGAGGTGGCCACACGAACAAAAGTCAGACAGGGAGCAGAGCAGGACATCTACATCTACTTCGACAGTCAGGCGGCTCTGCGAGCCATCTGCAGGAGCGGAACGAATTCAAAGCTCGTTCCGGTTTCTGGAGCTGCAGGGATGCTCTAGAGTCACTGGCAGACATAAAAAGGGTAACTCTGGGATAAGTTCCTGGACATAGAGGCATCGAGGGGAACGAGCGTACCGACGAATCGACCAAGCGTAGTTCCCAGACATGCTTTACTGGAAAAGGTAAGTAAAAGGTACGTCTCTCACACTATTAATGAGTGGGCATGGGAGAGTACAAGGACAAACTGGACACAGTCAGGAATATGTAGACAGACCAAGAAAATCTGGCCTAGCCCGGATAGATCCAAGGCCTCGTGACTTCTTGGAAGAAGTCGGCAGTGCCTGAGTGTCCTTATAGGAATCCTTACTGGCTACTGCATACTAAACAGGCACATGCACCTTCTAGGAATGGCTGACAGTTCACTCTGCACCCACTGTGGAGCAGGGGAAGAGTTGTCATATCACTTTCCGGGAGTGTGCCATAGGTGGGCGCAACTGCGCCATGTTTGGAGCCGCTTTTCTTAATCAAGAGGAGCTTCTGACTCTGAAATGTGACGTGATACTCTCTTTCATTAGAGGGACGAGCCTTGTGGAGGGAATGATGGCCCTGGTGGAGTATTGATGGGTGGACCGGGAGACTGTGAAAAGGACCTCTAAGGCCTAGTCGCAAGGCTTCGGTCCTTCCATTATTTTCTACTACTACTACTACTTGGTATGTAATAACCACCTTATACGAATTCAAGGCCAATCCTTACCAATTGGGATAATTTTTAATTATATTTAACTTTACATTTACTAGAAACTCGGTTTGCATGTTAAGGTTATTTTAAGTCTCACTCACTAGGATAAAAATTACTTAAATTGGACATAAAAATTGCAAACCTGGTCAAAAATCTGCATGACAATATTTATGTTAAATTCTGGTAAAAAAATAGTAGTAAACAACCGTAAGTGCCGGACTAGCTTGCACGTCTTTTAGTAAAAACTAATAAGTGTAAAGACATTTTTAACTATGGTGTTATGAAAACGAAGAAAGAGGAAACTCTCACTTCTCGGTCTATGTCACCAGCCAGAAAAATTCCCTTCTGATCTATTTTTTACTTATAAGTTACATCATTTTTTTCTTATCTAGGGAAAAAGACAAACAAACGCAAGTAATTTTTCCCTGTTTAACCAAAGCATTAAAAAATTGAACTTCATTACAGGTTGAAATGCGGTCATTTTAACCTAAATTGCTAGTTAGGTAAGAGCCCCATTATTCTAAACAAGAATCCACAATTTATCCAGTGGAAAAAGCTCAGAATAGGAAACTCACAAAGCTGGGACAGCCAAGAATATTGGCGCGACAATGGAGACGAAATAAAGTGGGTAATGGAAGGTCTTAAACAATCGGTCTTATAGGTAAGCATTAAGAGTAAGTAATCAGTAGTGATTGTAGTTGTCACTTTTAGAAAAAGGCGTTTGTTTGGTTGAATAAAGTTTTCTGTGGGTTAGGTAATCAGAACCTCACTTATTGAATAACAATATAAATTATTATTCTTAAGCCCACACCTCTTTTCTTTATACCTACAGGACAAAATTTAAGACCAAGCCGCATTTTCAGGTTTACCTCGACTTCGTTAGATATTCACGTTAAGTAAACTTCCCACGTAAACTTCTTCCCTTCGTTTTTCTGAACTTCTTACGCATCCATATTCAACTCCACGAACTTCCGCGCTACTCGTATAATATATCATTCCGGAGATTAGGCTTGACGTGCGGCCTACAAGACGTGTATATCAAAATTAACCCGCTACCTGGTTTCATATTGGCCTCCGAAAGTTGTGGGATATTATAAAACTTGACTTCTCAACGCAACGGTAACAAAGTTAAATGAAAGAACTTTTTAAGTGTTCTTTTTATGCGGCCGCGTCCGCATCCCACTGGGATAATCTAGCAAATTTTATGTCTTGTAATGGAGATATTTTTGAATAATGCAGGGTGTTTTCCCGTGGAAAAGAGATCAAAAGGTTCTTTGATTGCGCCACTCTATTGTGGAATACCAATGAGTTATTGCAGAAACTTATTCAAAGCATCTCGGGACAATAGGCAAATTATTAACCTGCAAAATGCATAACTAATGCTTTATGATAATTTCAGTAATAATGTGGACTAGGCAAGGACTCTTTGATATTAAGAAACTATTGTTTATCAGTCCGAAGAAATGGCTTATTCAATAATTATAGTTTTTTTCTAACTTACCCCTGGAGTCTGAGACTGCGGACCATACGGGTATCGGGTCCAATCTAGGCTGGCTTCTTCGGCCGTCGTGTCCAGGAGAACAACTGAAAGTTAAGGAAAAAGTGTTAAATAAAAAATTAATAACATACATATTCTGCATAATTTCGTCCGAATTTTTATCGCTTTTCCCCTTCGACAGGGAAATCCTTGTACGGCACTGAGGGGCATGCAGAAACCCCACAAAACTCGCGTGGGTCGTTCGATATTGGACAAACCGTGAGCGAGCACGGCATTCATTATTATTCCAATTGGTTTTTTCTGGCCGGTCGAACATACGCATATGGCAGAAAATAAGCGAACGCGAAAAAAACAACCCAACCAGAATCACCTTTTAGCAATTTATTGGTAAAACCTGAATTTTAAATGAGCCCGTTAAGCGGCCGTAAGTTTGTTTTAACTTTCTGTTATGTGTTCGTGCGATGGGCGAGGAATTGATTTCTAGGGCCGGTTTATCGGGTCACGGCTCTGAACTGTCCCCGGTAACTGTTGACAAATGTCAATGCCTTTTGAACTGTAAAGTGAAGCAAAAAAGCTTTTTTTCCATAATAGCAACAGTCACAGACAGGAAAAACAGATAGATATTCACTTTGACGTATGAGCTTAAAGACAGACTACCTTTTTGCCAAGTGTTCCACGTGCCATCTTTTCCAAAGGTGATAAACTACCAGAGTTTACCACTTCTGGAACTGTTGGGGTTTTTTAGACTGACACAGCAGATACATTTTTTGCTCACCAAGAAACGGGTCGGGGAGAGATGATTCGACTGATTAAGAAAGATAGAGGACTTGAATTGAGAACTGCATCGACTAGAATAGCTACTCTGGTAATATCCTCAGGTAGTTAAACGACTTTTCCCATAACCCACTTTAAATACCATATTGTTCAAAGGCTTCCCAACTAGCATGTTAAGAAAATGTTAACTAGTGGCAAGAAAATCAAAACGAAAGTCGACAAAGTCATACTAACTTATAACCTAATATAATCCCTTGCAAGAAAAAAAATAAAATACCGTGGTTTTCTTTTACACGATAATAAAAAAATTGTTGCCTCTGGTTCTTATAACTATCAAGTAAGGTAATTTTGTTAGATTTTATTAAATAATAACCACATTATGTGACCGCAAATCCAGTTTTACCAAGTGGGATAATTATTTATAGTTCTACTTAACATTCGATTAACAAATTAGAAATTTGGCTGGTAGTTTAACAATGATTAAGCTATTTGCGAGGTAAAAAATTCCCTACTTTTGACAAAAAAACTGTCTTTCTTTTAACCTACATGTTTTTTATCCCATTATTCTCGTCGGTTTTTGATAAAATATAACAAGTTAATGATCATTTCTTGTCCAGTGATATCTCACACTAACTTTTGAAAAACTTCGTAGCCAAAAATTACCCGTTTAGTTTATCTCGAAGTAAAACTTAATATGCCATAGGTTAAAAATTACGTCAAAATTACCTCAAAAGCAAAACCGTCTTTCATTGGACCCGGAGGTTTATTTTGTGACAATTGACTTTTTCTGCAAAGATAGTACTGTAATATACAGGTCCCGTAAGCGCATGATCAAAGAGTACTGCAGCGTTCTCTTTGGTTAAACGATTTGATTTAGCTTTCATAAGGAAAAAGTTTCTGCTTCGGTTGCTATTGATGATTAAAGTCGGGATAAAAGTTCTTAGAAAAATTGTGTTTTTGCAATATCTGGGGAATGTTATTATGGATTTTAATAAAAAAAATGTGGACTTGTTTCTCAGTAAGACTCATTATGTAATGGAGAAACAATGTCCATCCGGGTAAGTTCTTCAGTACTTTGTTACAAAAATTTCGTATTTAGTAATCGTAATCGAATATTTTTGTTTTAACATGACCCATATATCGTTTTTTAAGACTTTAATGCTCTTGGTAAATTCATGCAACAATCATCGTAGCGGTTTCTCTAAAAAAAAAATCTGTAACCTTCTGCTATTTAATAATGTTACATATTTACTGCGAGGATCAGTCCTCAACCGCGACCTGCGGTCTATTGTGGCTCACTCGAAGTGTTGCCAGCAAAGTTGACCCCTGCTTGCCCCACTAATTGTCACCCATTATGGCCAGACCCTCAACGATTCTGATGGATGAGTCTCTCGGGTGACACTGCGTTTGCATCTTGAGGCTCAATGATCGTGTTTCCGAACAGTGAGTATCTCGATCTGGCATTAACCGGCAGTCACATAGGACTTGCACTGTCTCTTCGTCCTCCAAGCACAGCTATCATTGCCTTCGTGACAATAGTTGTTCCAAACAGTTTTGTGTTGAATTGCAGCGCAAAGATATAAGCCCTGCCCGACTATCCGCACAGATCTTTATTGATCTATTGTGTCCTTCCTCCTTTAATAGGTCGAGCACAAAATTCAATGGCATGTTTCTTTGCCTGAAATACTATGGTGATTCGGCCCAGGCGCTCTGCCATGCAGATGCCATCGATCTCCCGTACACTCCGGATTCAGCCCCTTTGTCGGTTTTGGATCCGCCCGTGTCCTGCAATTTGCAGATCTTCGCCTCGTTCGTCCCAGTCTGCCCGTGAGGGAACTCTGACGACGTAGGGTCAAGTCAAAGCAAGTGTCCAATGTACGTTTTGATGCCATTCGGTCGGAGACCATGTTCAATATCGCAAGGACTTCAAAGCCAGCCTGGCCTGGGCATTATTGGTCTCACCATCGAATGGCTGGGATAATGTGCGTCACTTGTTGCAACCTGTATGTTGCCTTCATTGCCTCTCGTTCCAGGAGTATTGAAAGTGGAAACAGGTCAAGCATGTGTCTCTGTAGAGAGAAGAGTTTAGCTTTGATGGAGCACTGCCTGCTGTTGCGATACCAAACTATGGCCCCATACGTGATTATCGGTCATTTTACCGTCACGTATAGCCACATAGTGTGTTGGGGTTCTATCGCCCATGATTTGTCATACAGGTTCTTGCACGACCGAAGGGTGAACTGTGATCTCCTAACGGTAAAAGTCATATGTGTGGCCCATGTGGGTGATTTGTTCAGGATGATTTCTAGAAATTTTACTTCGTTCGTAAACGGGATTGTCATCCTGAACAAAGAAGGTGGCTTCAGGAAGTCCAGCCACTTCCTTCGGGTAAATGACACAATCACCGTTTTCCTAGAATCTTTTGAAAACCAGCTATGTGCAACGTCCAGTACTTCTTGCAACGTGCTGGAAATTTGTTGGTTTGGGTGGTTTCTTATAAGGATAACGATGTTGTCCGCGTATGCTTGGTCCTCGACTCCCCATAGTTCCAAAGGAGCCAGAGGGCGTCCACTAATAGGAACCACATAAGTGGTGAAAGGACTCCACCCTGTGGACAACCTCCTGCTGTTGTGAATCTGACAGTGTCATCGTTTAATGATGTAGTGATCAATCTGGCTTCTAATAGGTTGCGGATCTTCTAATAGGTTGGTTATTGTTGGCTCGACCCTTCTCGCACTGAACTGCACTGAAGAGAGAGACTGTAGGTGCATCATTAAAGGCCCCTACGATGTCTATGAAAATACCAACTGCGACACCCTTTGTATCCAGAATATCTTGGATTTTCTCCACCAGGTTGTGGAGTACTAGTTCTGTTGATTTTGTTAGCCTGGTATGCATACTGTTTCGTATTAATGGGGTACGTTGTTAGCGCTCTCATCCTCCGTCATGTATAGGTCTAGCAGCTTTTCCAACCTTTTCAGCAGGAACGAGGTAGAGCTCCCAATCTGCCTTTTTGGGTCATTTAAATCGACCCAAGGAGCTCGTGTTAGTCTCCAAATTTCTCAGCCGGCTATCCGGGAAATGGCAGCTTCCCAGGATCTCTAACGTTTCGTTACCAGTGGAAGTGTAGGTTCCATCATACCGTTTTATCGATCCACGCTCCTGATACTGCTCCTGTGCCAGGGGGTCGTAAATTGTTGTAGTGTTTAAATCCACTTTGTTGAAATGGATGTCATGACTTTCGGGGAGAGCGTACTCTGCTACTGCTGACTAATTTAACTAAATTCCAACTTTAAACTAGGAATTTAATTATATTCCGACTTTAAACTCGGATTTTAACTATATTCCGACTTTAAACTCGGAATTTAACTAAATTCCGACTTTGAAGTCGGAATTTAGGTAAATTCCAACTTTAAACTCGATCAAATTCTAAATGCCGAAATTGAACTCGGAATTTAACTAAATTCCAACTTTAAACTCCGTTAAATTCTAAATTCCGACTTCGAACTCAGAGTATAACCAAATTCCCACTTTAAACTCGAATTTTAAGTAAATTCCGACTTTGAACGATGAAATATTGTTGACCCTTTTCCCCTTTTACGCCTTCGTACCTTACTGTACCCCATTATGTCCCTTATGTCCCACACACGTTTTATAGGAGATAAGTCAGGTCACGTTGGTTCTCAGTCTCTACCTATATTTGGTCCTGGAAACTACCGTTTTCAATGGTCGCAACAAACAGTGTTATGTCGTTTAACTATTTTCTGAATAGCAAAGGGTTGCCATATTACCTCTAATAAAGACTGGAGATGGATTGGAATAGAAAAAAAAGTCAAGGGCAGATTGCGCTGCAGATAAAGCTAGAAACGTTATCAACTGCAACGATATACATATTATTGCAAATAAAAAACCAAAAACACTGGTTGGTCATTTACTATATATTTCATCCACTTTTTGTAGAAAAGACTCACAGAACGCCTAAGAGTGTAGTTTCACTGTTATTATTATTGACTGTACATATCTATACTATGTTCAGCGAGGGTTAAATATTACGTCATAAATTGTAATGACATACAAAAAAAAAACGTCTGTCTCTGATAAAATGTCAGTTAAACTGGTAAAAAATATGGTATTTAGTCTTCAAAAATACATCAAGTATAAACTTACCTCGAAAACTGCTTAGCTGATGATACTGGTAATAATTTTTTTCGTGACACTTTTTCTCGCTGAAAGTAGTCAATGAGTCCTAATGTCAAAATTTGTTACTTTTTACCGTAGCGCCAAGGCATTTTGTAACCATTTCAGAAAATGTTACACTTTTTTGTAGGTAACGATTAATCAGAATTTCTAAATTTTGACGACCTTTTGACATTAAGTACGGCGTTTCGCGGCCAATACTTCTTATCATTGCAGCGTTCTCTTAGCACAATTTTTTGTTAATTCCTGTTCTTCTTCTCAGGCAATCGTTAGTGGATAGAGTAATCAACCGGACATCAAAATATATTGAGTTTTTATACGCTCATCAGAGCTCTACAAAGAAATGTGCTACTGATCAACGAGGAAATTTACAAAAAAAAAACCTTTGTCATTCATATTTCATTTCCTCTCTCACCTTTAAGAAAGTCCTTATCTTTAAGAGACACATTTCCTCAACGAGACGAGTCCCTCCTACACTAAATTACGCGCCGCGATATCTCCCCCGCTCAAAGAGCCTCAATTTTTCTCCGACTCTAATTTTTCCCTAACTTATAGAGACAACCGCATTTAAATAATATCCACGTTCAGTCGGTTTAAATAAGGACCTTTTCGTCCTTTTTTAGCCCATAAATGTAGTCGGGGATTCTTAAATCTTCTTTTATAACCGACAAATAATAATTTTCGTTTTTCGTGCTTTTGTTCGCCTGAAGGAGCATTGACTCAGAGCCGGCTTAAGCACTGCGGTACGCCTCAGAAAGGACTTCGACTGAAGTTCTTTTTTTGTTAAATATTAAATTAAGCTTCCATAACGAAACAAAATTAGGTATCTTTGTTTCTCGGTTGCTTTAAATATAATTACAAAACATTTCTAATCGTAAAATCTTGGGGGGATTACAAGTTTTCCCAGAAAATACTGCGACAGCCGCGCTCCTTCGTAAGTTTTAACTGATTTTTTTCCTCGTTTTCTTCCTTCGCCGAGGAAACGGGATAGAAAGGCGCAATTATACGATGCTTTCGGTTTAATGTTTTTCCATTAGACGGCTTTATGAGACCACTCTCTTCTCTTCCGCCCGCCCCGATCCCCGATCGGCCGACCACCGGACCGGCCAGATCTGCCTCCGTGTGGGTGCACTTATTCGGAAACAATAAAATTCGTTTTATACAAACTGCTTACACGAGCTCACGACACGGGGTTATGTATCCATTGTTTGCTTTAATGGTAAATAGTTTTCCGGGATATTGTGGTTGGGGAAGGATTATTAACCCCATTGTGACATGCCTCGCGACAATGAGGTGATTCGCTTTAGACTCCCCCAGCTTAACGACATTAAGGAGTTGCGCCTAGTCATTCGATTATAATGTCGTTTTCTTGACGGTAATGAACCGACAACTCTTATTACTATTGTTCTTCTCGTGGGATACTACGCAGGAAAATGGTATAAATTGAGGCCGGGATGACCCAAATTGTACACCCTCCCAAATTTCTTCCTAGTCATGTATGTTCCATCTAACAACTTGCTATCTATTTTATAAAAGTGGAGAGCACATTTATAAAAAAAGCTGTAAAATATAGTGATCCTTCTCTGAAATAGTTTTGAAACGTTTTGAGAATATTTACCCAATTTTGACGTCTAAATCAATTCAGTCGTTATTGGTTCTAGCAAAATGTCATTTTTGCATAATGATACACAGCTACTTGATTTTTAAATTAAAAGACAAAAAGAGTAAGGTATTTAAGAAGGTCCTTTTATGAGCTTTAAATGGATGGCAATAAGCATACGGTTATTTTTTGAAAATGGCGGACTTATGGCCATTATTCGGTCCAAGTCAAAAATTATCAGAAAAAACCTGACTAGCCCATCTTATTCATAGTAAAATTATCTATATCTTTTTAAACAACCAATATGGAAATTGATTCCCAGGAAGTAGTAAGATGTATGGTAAATTGGCGGATTGGGAGAAAAAGTCAAAAAACTACGAACTCATCGCCGACGTTTCGTTTAATTCAACTTAAACTTCATCAGGGCTCGAGTTACGACAACGAGGTGGGACAATACAAAATAAAAACCTTACTAAATTTAATTGTTTTAATGTCGTTTAAATATTTTACGAAATTACGTTTCAAATTTCGAAAATTCCGACTGGTTTCGTAAAAATTCACAAAAAATCGATTTTTGTGAAAAATATTTGAAACTTCAAGCATTTGAAAACATTTTTATTTATTCTAGTGTAATTTAATGAGATAAGTAAAATAATTCTGTTGTTCTCTTTAACATGGTGTATTCAAATTTAAAACCGGACGTTTCGTGTTCGTGCAACCACCATCAACTTATTTTTTCTTAAATACGGTTCTGGGTGTTTTATAACGGATTCTAAATCTCGTCGCAATTCTGCATTTGGGGTTAAGTACTTTTAGGTGGTAGGTACGCAGATTGTCCAACGATACCTATTTCCTGGAAGTTAGGAGGCTCTAGCGCCCACTGATGGGGATAGGACGATGGAGCCACTTCGCTCTGCGGTTACATACTCGTAGGTTGCTGAGGCTACGGAGACGCTGTTGTGCATTCTGCGATGGATGTGGTCATCAGATTGCTGATTCCCTGCGGAGGTGGTGGCGATGCGCCTGTCCGAGGGTTGGATGGGACTGATAAATGGGAGACTCAAAAAAGAAGGGGTACCCGCGCGAGAGTTAAGCGGTTTGGTGGACGAAACGACCAATTGCAGAGTGCCTCGAGCACTACTCCTTGAGGAGGCATGTCGATGCCTCCTGGACCCTCTGAGGGACACAGGCGCCAGCACGGATTTGTTGAGGACGGCGGAACAGATGACTGCATTATTTGTGTCAGGCTTATCTTCTGAAGTTACCAGTAAGGATATGCTGCGGTTCCTGGCTGGGGAAAATATGAGTGACAACTACCTCTATGAAAAGATGCGAACCAAGGAAGATAAGTACAGGTCATCAGTTAGTTCACTGCACCATATGTGGACAGGGATAGATACTTGAACACTGGTCTTTGGCCAGAGGGAACCCTAATTAATAATTTTCAGAACGTTAAGTGTCCCATCAACAAAAAGAAAGGACTAAAGATCAACGGGGGAAAGGGAAAGCCTCAATGAGCGCGGCTCAATGATGGTCGGGAAGATAATGCACATCAATGTGAGGTCACTTGGGAATAAAGAAAACCAATTGGAGTGTTTTCTGGCGGACAAAAAGTATGACGTAATATGCATAACAGAACATTGGCTAAGTGCGGACGAGCTGCTGGCCGTGTCTATAGAGGGCTAGAAGCTGGTTAGCTACTTTGCTAGACAGTCTGCCGTGGGCGGTGGAACTGCAGTTTTTGCATGTGCATCACTTTACGCTTCCAAGGTAAACACAAATCCAATACTAATTTTAGATAAATGTATTGAATGTTGTGTGTTACGTGCCTGAACTGGATACTTATTACCAATTCACTTATTTTTGTTTTCTAGTTACCTTTGAAACCTTCATTTTTTTATACTCATCTCCTTTTAGTACATGTTGAAAAGCTACAATAAAAATGTCAAAGTCAAATTTTCAACGTCTACTTCATGTCAATAATAAGTATATGTATTAGTTTTTGTGCATATTGAGCATACATTTATGTGAAACATCAAAAAAAGAAAGTAATCACGTTGAAGTCTAGTCAGGTATGTCCTAAGGGCGTTTTTTTATGTAACTATGAGGCTGTTAGGGTTTATAAACTCACATACTGTTCGTAACACTTTCATGTTGTTGTACTTATCCAACGAAAAACTTTGATTACAATTGGTGAGTGGGGAAAAAACTGGGCTTTGACCTTCAGGCCACTATCACCGCCAAATTCGTCAAGTAAAAATTATCGAAACAGAGACTCTAATGCACTCAGGACCACACTTTTATTAGTATACACAATAAAGTTAAAACTACACAAAAAACAACTCGACGATTTAGAACTTTAACACATTTAAAAATTGTAAAAAAATTTAGTTTTGAATACCATTAATCATGTGACTCAAGTCTGTGACCTTGGACGGAATAGCTTTTCTAAGTTCTCCCTGAAGGCCTTAAAGGATTTCATAAAGTTTTGCACGAAGTACACGAGGTTTTCCTTCTCATAAAGATCTTGAACACATTTTACCACTTTTATTTAATTATAGCTGCTATTTTGTTACTATGATGAGCTATCATAAATTTGAGAATTTAATTGAATCGTCGCAATTGGTAAATTTATCTTTCTGGCCATTTCGTAGTTTCGGAGAATTCTACCATGACTGCGCTAACTGAATATTTAACTTGCTATTAATAAAAAAAAACTCTAGGGCACTTTCAAACTCGTTGGTTTAATGAATTTTAGATGTTATAAGAGCAGGCTAAAAGTGTCAGAACTGCAAAGCAGCACCATACTAGTCGCAACAATCTTACAAATCTAAGCATATTTACTCCATTCTATTTGACTTCCACATCTTTCTATTTAATATCGATTTTTGTAGACACCACAGATCTAGTCTTATAAAAATTGACAGTCAAGAAAGCAAATACTCGAGGTGTGTCCAAAAATGACATATTATGTTCTTCTAAAGAATACTCACAAAACCGATCTTATGTTTCGGAAAAGAATAAGTGTATAAAATCTAAAATTGTATTATTAAGAACTTAGAACCCGTTATATCATTCAAAGCATCTTTTCAAGTTGGTTCCCAAACTTTGTTATTTTGTCAAGCAAAAATTGTCGTTTTTTAAGAAATTAAAAAAACCGACCATCAGAGGAGTAAATCGTAAGTTTTAAGAGATATTATGTGGTTTCTGATCTTTCAGTTCTTAAGAAATTTGATAATCCCTCATAGGGAGAATAAAAGGCATGGAATTTAGAGAAACGAAGTGTAGGAACTTGGGAGCATCGAAATTAAACTGGCCAAAAAATGAAACTGATTTATGATAAGATAGTTTCGTTCTGTTGCAGTTTCTTTCTATTAAATATAAGAGCATCGTAGCAGTTCAGGGAGTCAGCTTTATATTTTAAACAGATGATGATAATTCGCGTCCTAGTTATGGTTCTAACCTGAACTAAGCTGCTAACCACCATAACTATTTTAACCAGAGACAGGCAGGTAAGCAGACCATCAGTTCCAAGAGAGATCAAGTAGTTTCTGTTTTTTTGGTTCTTCTAAAACATAAAAATTCCCCATGAGGGGAACTATGCGAGGGGTGCAATGTAGGAAAATAAACATTTAAAAATCAGAGTGCACCGAAAGTAGATTTTTCCAAAAAGTTAAATTGAAATATTAGGAGGTGAGAATGGTGTCGTTTTGTCAAAATTTATAACAAATGAAAAAGCACTCTCGCAATCTGGCAAAGCGAAATTCATATTTAAACAAAACAAGTGCTACATTAGAGTAGCATTATAAGTGATAGCATTTGACATTTCAGTCCTCATGAGTTCCAAAAATAGAAAAATTTGGCAGCACCAGAAATGAGGGGCTGCTAAAGTGTAATTTTCAGCGCCAGATTGCAAAAGAGCTTTTCACTCTGGAAAAACTGACGAGGGATTCCAAGTGGTTCTTGGTCTTACAAAAGAATGTGCCAACGTCTACTTCATGTCAATAATAAGTATATGTATTAGATTTTATAGATCCCCAGTCGGTAATCTTGACATCTTCCTGACAAAGACCAATGAAATCTTGAGTAGTCTGAGATCTGACAGACATATTGTTGCTCTTGGTATCAACTGGACAATGGCTTGGCTCTTGGACAATATCTCTGTTAATGTTCTGAGTAATGTGAGATGTGTGGAGGTAGTCGACGCGGGGTTGTCTGACCATCTCGCCCAGAGTATTGAATGCTCTTTTGATGGTGTTTCGACCTCTGTAGTAAACACTAGTAAAATCTGTCAACCAATAACTCAGAGAGGTCTAAACGCCTTTTACAATGCGGTTAAGATTATGGACTGGGACTTTCTTCGCGGCCCTGTATACGGTGTGGACAGAAACGAAAGGTTTCACTCATTTATACATAAACTAAAAAATGCATTTGATGATTGTTTTCCAAGAAAAAAAGTATATAGTGAGATCTGACCAGTTAAATAATATAAGTTGGTTTACGAATGAACTCAGAATAATGCGCGTCCGCCCCCAATTCCTTATGGATCTTGAAAGCCAATACAATTCTATGGGCATCAGGTGTTATCGTAACCTGTACCGGTGTGCCATAATGGGAAACGAAGAGAGAGAGTCCCCACCAGAGCTATGTGGCATGTAATAAACAAGCATAGATCGGGCGATGTTGATGGTCCGGTAGCAAACATTCCCATTGTACCTGACGAGTTAAATGACTACTTCATTGATGTGCCAAGAAGTATAATGGACAACTTGCGGCACGTTTCGGTCGGCCCCATTGAGCTCTTGGTAAGTTCAAATCTGCTGGTGCCGCAAGTTCCATTCTGTTTCAAAGAGGTGACGTTTGTCGAGATGCGTGACGCTATTGATGGCTTAAGTAATAAGCGGAGACGTGACATTTTTGGACTCCACTGACTGTATTGAAATGCTTCCAATACCATAGGTTTCCAGATGTTTTAAAAACTGTCATTGTTAAACCTATACATAAGAAAGGAGATATTGCAATGCCTGAAAACCACCGACCTCTCTCACTATTGCCACTACTATCGAAATGATGGAAAAACGCATGGCCAAAAGAATCGTCGAATATTTTGAAAGAAACAAGCTGTTTGCGCCCTCCCAATAGAGTTTTATGGCGGAAAGAGGTACAAAGGACAGTACATACTGCACTTAATTAGACACTTATTGGAAGAGTTTAGTAACCCCTACGGTCAGGTTGCCTTTTGTGATCTGAACAAGGCCTTCGACTGCATCGACCGCGAGATTATTATCAGGAAGCTTAAGTATTACAACTTTGAAAACTCTGGAATGCTTTTAATTGCTTTATATCTCTCGAGCGGGCATCAAAAAGTCAAGGTGGGTGATAGGTTGTCAGATGAGGGAAGGGTCATATGCGACATCCCTAAAGGGTCTATTCTGGGTCCCACAATCTTCTTGATCTACATAAATGATCACATAGTGGCCAGCGTCCTGCGAGAGATAACCTGCATGCTGATGGTACAGCCATTTCAGTGTCCAGCAGCTTCCTGCGGGACTGAATTGACAAATCTGTAGAGACTCTGAGTGCTGCAGAGGACTGGTTTAATTCCAACAGGCTTTTGCTGAATGGCGGCAAAACTGTAAGTGTGGTGTTTACTCTGCGTAGTTTGGGGAGGGCTTAGAGAGTAATCCTCAGGAAGCCAAAATTCTTGGTGCTACCCTGGATCCGGGACTGCTCTGGCACAAACATGTGGATGCCATGTGCGGAAGGCCCTCCAGAGGTTTATATATCCTTAAAAACCTAACGAATAATGTGTCATACGGAGTAGTCAAGTCGGGCCTATTTTTCATTGTTCCAATCGCATGCCTCGTATGTCATTCTTGCATGGGGAAATTCTGCGGGGATGAGAAGGGTGCTCGCTCTGCAGCGGTGGGCTGTGAGATCGTTGGCAGGTTTGGGTTTCAGGGATAAAAGCGGGGCTGCTTTTGTCCGGTGCAGTTTGTTGACGATACCTTGCATTTATATCCTCGAATACCTGATACATGTTGCAACGAAGTTACTAAAATTTATCTTTAAGAGGAGACCGAGGAATGGTTTTTAATAAGGAAATGTAACTAGTTCAGTTTACATGTAACCTATTTGGTGTCAAAGTTAGATTAGAAGGTTAATAGTTTTTGGTTATTTAGTATTTCAATGTTGTCAGCTTTAAATTTCCGTCATTTGTCAAGTGCTAAATCTGTCTAGCTAGATTAAAATAGTTTGGCAACCTTACTCGATAATAAAGGGCCAGTTTCTAGAAATTAGGCAGTAGGCTTGTTAGGATTGTTGAACGAATATAAAAAACGGGAGCATGACAGCCGGAAGGGATTCCATTGCTAGCAGTCGAAGAATAAAGAGCTCCCTAAAGAGTTAAAAGTAAGGAAATCCGTTTAGGCTGGCATTAGTAGGAATCCTCAAACATTCACTACACCTGGGTTGCCTGGTAGTAGTAGGGCCCCACATTCAATCATTACACGGGTGCCTGGCATTAGTAGGGCTCCGCAAACTCTCACTATCGGAACTAAAATTAGGGAAGCATTTAGGGGTTATTCGAGTATTACAAATTAGTAGATTAGCTATTTGATAATAGGGCCCCATTCCGTACCGTTATCATCCATACTCTCCTCCGATTTCCTCACCCACACCCTTCTCTTTCCGAATTAGACTTTCAGTAGATTTATTATAAAGTTCAAGAGTTTCTTATCTGTCTAGTTGGAAATATTGTGATAATAAATTATTGATCTTGGCTACTAAATCTTTGAATCTGTTGGTGGACTGAATGCGTGTGGTTTGACTTTCACCTCTAAGAATAAAACAACATATCCTGGGATTCATTCTCCACTGTTTAAAGGCTTACCCGTTAGGCATTTCTTCGGTGGCCCCTCTACCACATAAAACCCATAGAGGCTGGCGCCGGAGACACCTCTTTTTAGGTAATTAAAATAACTCGAATTCCTCATAGTAATCCTTCAAAGAAAGAACCCCCCAAAATTACCTTACAATGTAAAACAAAATACTGATCGACTTACCACCCATGGAGGTATGCATGCTTGTTCACCTCTGATGGGGTGTCAGGATGGCCGGAACTACTGGGCCATAATATTTTGTAATGACTTCCTGTCTAGATCATACAGCCTGAACAGTTTTAAGGATATGATTAAAAATGTTCTGATCGCTAATGCATTTTATAGTTTTAACGATTATCTTCACTTTAATTTTAGTCAATTGACATGATTTTAATACGTATGTAATTGTTTAAAATGACTGATAGCGCCCCAGCTGAATTGCCATCAATTATTTTTTTCTTTTGTCACCTGTGCAAACAAATTCCTGTACTTGGCATGAATACATTATTATTATGCGTCGTTCCTGGTTAGGAATTCACAGCTGGATGTTTAGCTGGCAGATTTACTCTGATAGACGGAACTCATCCAAGTCCATCAGAAGGTATTTTTCATTAAGAAACGATGTTACATGTGTGCAGTATAACTGCTTTCTGTGCCACTGAATGGATATCCCTGCATAGATCCAGCTCGTCCAGATGTTTAGCAAATGCGGATGCGGTAACACCTATAATAGGCATGATCTGAACAGTTTTTTGTTTCCATAACCTCTCAATTTCAATCGTGAGCTCCTGATATTTAGTTTTCTTCTCTGAGTATTTCTTCAGAGTATTCTGGTCTGATGGAACGGCTATATCAATTAGGTATGTTGACTTTGATACCTTGTCTTGAAAGACGATGTCAGGTCTATTGTGCATTACTGTCTTTTCTGTGTGAATATCTACGTCATATAGGAGTTTGTAGTTTTTATTTTCCAATTCAGGTTCTGCAGAGTAAGTATAGTATGGGCTTGTGTCTGTATGCAAGTCATATCTCAAGGCTAGGGCTTGATAGACAACTTTAGCCACAGAGTTGTGCCTATCAGTATAAGCATTTTCTGCGAGAAATTTGCAACCTTATTATTAATTTATTATTATTGCCAATCAAACAGTTCTATCTCTGTAGTTGTACAAAGATTCAGCCCAATCCAACTAAGGGTCGATGTAAAGTCGGTGGGCTGCGGGGCCAAAAATATCATGACTTGCCTTTATCAACAAATCCTGACAATATCATCACAGATTCTAATCTAAAAGTTAATAAAATGATTAATTCTCACCGAATGCAAAATTGCAGAGATATTCAGAATCCGATAAAAAAAAATCCAAGACAGTATTTTAAAAAAATGACGTTGATGATGGTTGCATGAAAACGAAACATCAGCTTTTAATTTAAAAATAGCAAATTGAGAGAGCAAAAAGTGGCTATAAATTAATGTCAATTATTTTTAATTATCTCTTCAAATTAAGACTAGAAAAAATAAAAGATAAAACAAAAATTTAAATTTTTTTGCGAATTTTCGGGGACCAGAAAGAATTCTCAAAATTTGAAAACATCAATTTTATAGACTTTTATTGCGCATCTTTGCCCTAATTTAACCTTCTTCGTATCTCTTCAACTAGCGGGATCTCCATGGATAGACTTGAAAAACGGTCACCTTGTAACTTCCAACATACGAATTTCGTGGAGTGGATATTCTAAAAGAACAAATGGCGCAGCGTGAATAATAAATCAATATTCACTTTGTAGTGCTTGTTTCATTCTAAAGCGTGTGGCAGACACTATTATGTATTTACAACTTAATGTATGACGATGGTATTATTATAAAACCCACGGGACTGAAGTTTTGTAACAACTAAATATAGAATAGAATGGGGAAAATTTTTGAATGAGACTAGGTTGTCATCCAACTTTTCCATTAAAAGTAAAATTAAAAGAGAGCAGTTTTGAACTGCAGATAAAATTGACATTAAGTGAAGCGTCGAATGTCATTAAATTGGCTTTAGTGGTAAAAACATCCCAATTTGTGGGTGAATGTGACGAATTTGGTTTTATTGCTAAAACTACCCCAATTTGCAAGTTTCGATAACAAGATAGGAAAATACAAAAGCAATTTTTTCCATTAATATGTATACTGGAATTAACAGTTCTTGCAGTCCTTTACTAATTAATCAATAGTAAAAAAAAAAAATTGTTGAGTATCAGGTTTATGGTAATTCTACGGTAACTATATTATGCTAGTTATTTGTAACCTAATCCCGTAAACAAGCCATTCGTTTTACAAACATCGTACAAGCTAACGATATTGCCTACTTAATTGTTAGCCGTTTTCTTCACACTGTAGCTTTCGTATTAACAAGCTTGCAGGTAATTTCCTGCAGCCCAAGAGCGTGTGAGTCATAATTGGCTTAATTTTTATGAATGGCCGTAATTAAAGGGCAATTTGCTCTTATAAATTTTTGTAGCCGGCGAGAGAAAAATCCAGTAAAAGAGACAAGAAACGACATTAATTAACGGCAATTATTCAATGAAATTGACAACAGGAACAATAGTTTTCCATTAAGCGCTGCTTGCGACCGCGCCTTGTTGCTTTCTATAGTTTGATTGTAATTTTTTTATTAAAGAACTTCAATCAGACTGTTTTTTTTTTCGTTTTCTGATACTCTCGGCAGTCGCTCGAATATCGGTTGATTTTACAATTTCCTCTATGGAAAATTGCGTTTATTATCCGAAATTGGAACGCCCGCCTTCGGAAAGGAAAATCTAATATTCTCGTCCCTCTCTCAACCGGCAAGACAAACTCAATCCTCCCGTACTCCCACGAAGACTTTTTGTATGCAAATGCAGTAACGAGTAACAAACAAAGTTTCGGTTTTACATAAAATGTTTTGTCAGGATCAATAAAATCAATCAGGACACAAAGCGGACATTGTAAATACGCGTAATAATATACATTGTGTGAAAGAATGCGTGTGTTTCGGTTCGCGTGTGGGCAGAGCCTGATTGGACACACCAGTACCTGGACATACAGTACCTTACCGGACAGTGCCGTAGGACGCGAAGGGTCGAACAACAGCTGCTCCGACTATGGTCCCGCTGATGGGTAAACAAAGAACTGCCCGCACCGTGCAGTTAGATTGCGATCCCTTTAGCTCAAACCGCATTCGTTATATAAAGCAGATCCGAGATAAGCATCTTTGCATAGCTAATGAAAAGAAACGTCGCACTAAAGACCGTAAGGTGCACGGCACCTGAGTGATAGGCAACACGCACAGCAGCTAACTGACATATGCCACCGGTAATAAATCAGTTCTGTCTGCTGGACGACTGATAAAACCGGATAAAACGTTTTCAGGTTCATGTGATTTTGTTAACTTTCTAAAATACTCTAATGTTTAACATGCAGTTTTAATCAATTCGGTCTAGGTTGGTCCACAGGCATCTGTGTGCAGCACATAATCATAATATCAGAAATCCAAAGTAAATTTAAAAATACAAAAAAATGTGTGAATATACATGAAAAGTTTTTCCAAATTTCTCGAAAATCACAGATTACCAATATTACACTTCGATGCAATATTTATCTTCTTGTCCTTTATTCCACTTTACACTTTTCTTGGATAAGGTCTACATACTAAGGCATGAAAGACGTATGTAGCCAGGAGCAGTAAATTCGTGAGTCTGGAAACAGAATGTTTCACTTAGGACATCTCATTAAATGGTTAAAAATAATCTAGAGTAGCGGAGCCCAAACTAAGTTTACCGCAAGGTTCATAACAAATTCCTTACAATCTTAGGTAACAACTTCGAGTTGCTGCCATTCTCTACATTTCACAAATAAAAAGATGACTATATCCTAAGTCAAAGGACTGGGACTTGGACTATCTAGCTAACCGATCCACATAAAACTGAACAAAAAATTATAACAGTGTAGAGATTATTCGAGCCTGAATTGTTCAACTGGGCAAGTAGCTGATTAGTAACTCATCACCATTCTTCGGGTGAGCCATAGCTTTCAACCAACAGGAAGAGCTATCTACTTGACGATAGATACTTCCATTGAAATCAGGGTTCCGATAGGAGCAGTCACAAGGCATTATTTTAGAGTAGTAAAAACTTATTGAAAATCTCGCGTCCAGTTCCATTTGCCAGTTTTTTTAACTGTGTGTGAGTGTGAACAAAAATTGGGAATAAAACCCTTGTACCAAGAGAAGGTTCCTGCAAAATCTGAATAAAACCCCTGTACCAAAAGACGGTTCCTATACAAAAACTCAAATCTCAGAAATATTTTTAGGTGGTGGAGCATTGACTATAGCTTCTACCTATTCAGAGTCCGCTCTTAATTCACGAAAGTCTACTAAATCTCTCAAATATCAGGCAATCCGACAAGCAAAAGTGACATTTGTTAACATGAATATTCAGTTCAGCATCACCAAGGGGTTCAAAGACGGTGGATAAAAGCTTAGGATGGTCCTGGAAGTCGTTTCACATGATGATGATCTGTTCGGGTTCAAAATGGTGCCTATGATACGCTGTCAAGTAGCAGACGCATTTGTACCTCCGAAAAGCAATCCAAAGCTCTCTTCGAAGGACAGAAAAAGCTAAGATGAGCTCTCGGGATTTCGCACTCAATGGAGTGGGTAAAAGAGTGGACCCCATGTTTATTGAACTTATATGTTGGGAGTATTAAATGATCCAGGATTGTTAAGAGACAGTTTTTTGTAACAAGGTTCAGCTAAAATACTACACAGAGTCTATCTGAAGTAGTGTGGTCCAAGACAACAAAGACAATATAGAGCTTAGTTTCATCTGGTCTTGAAGTCGAGGTAAAAATTCGTCAAAATAAGGCAAGACTTGTCTCAATCATGCGCCGTGAAAATTTCTTGTTTACTCTTATTGTGTTTTTGTGAAACTCAGGTTAGGATTGGAGCCGAAAATCGATAAAAAGTAGTTGTGTAGTAGTATTAGTAAGCCATTGGGGGGGGGGGGGGGGCAAAGCCTTGCGACTAGGCCTTAGAGGCCTTTTTCACAGTCCCCCGGTTCACCCATCCCTACTCCACTAGGGCCCTCATTCTTAAAACTTAATGCTTGTAAAAATTAAAAAAATTGGAATTTGCAGAAAAAAAAGATTATAATTGAGGCCAAAATCGGTTAAACAAGACTCAAATCGTTTAGAAATAAAAATCTGGAGTGTGCAAAAATTCAAGTTAAGGTTAGAGCAAAAATTGTTTAAAAAATAGACAAAGAATCTATAATTGCAAATTTGAAGGAATTCAGGTTAGAACCAAGGCTAACATCAAATTAGAGTATTTGGAGAAATGCAGTTTAGGTTTATCGGCCAAAATTGTTTAAAAATTACTCAAATCCAGAAATTTTTTACGCAAATTCAACTGATTGTGGTCAAAATCATTAAAAAGGTACACAAGATGTCTAAAAATGCTCATTTAGAGTCTTTGGAGAAATTCGTGTTGGAAATAGAGTTAAGATCGTTTAAAAATGACCCTCATTGCCTAAAAATGCATATTTTCATATTTTTGGAGAAATTCAATTTTAGAACTAAAAAGGGCAAAACTAATTCAAATCTCCTAGTTTGTCCTTTTTGGTAAAGTCAATTTTTGAACCAAAATACATAAAGTTTTACTAAAAACGCAACAAAATGAATTTTCGTTTTGAGAATGTGAAGTTAGAATTAGGGCCAACAACTGGTGGAAATGGTTCAAGTCTTGTAAAACTACAAATTTGGAGTGTTTCAGGAAATTTAGATTAGGTTTATCGTAAAAATTTGTTAAAAATTACTGAAAGCAATCAAAAATCCAAAATACAAGTTTTTAGAAAAATACAGGTTTAAAGATTTAGGCTAAAATTGGTTAAAACTGACTAAAAATTGTCAAAATTGAAAGCTTATTTGTTTTGTACAAATTTAGTTAAGGATTTTTCCCAGATCGTTAAAAAAATACACAAAGCGCTTAAAAATGCACTTATGGAGTTTCTGAAGAAATTTAGATTGGAATTAAAGCTAAAATCGGTTAAAAATGACTCAAATTCAGAAATTTTTTAGGCAAATTCAGCTAATTTTGTTCAAAATCCTTAAAAAGGTACACAAGACGTCTAAAAATGCTCATTTAGAGTCTTTGGAAAAATTCGTGTTAGAAATAGAGTTAAGATCGTTTAAAAATTACCTAAAAATGCATATTTTCATATTTTTGGAGAAATTCAATTTTAGAACTAAATAAGGCAAAACTAATTCAAATCTTCTAGTTTGCCATTTTTGGTAAAGTCAATTTTTGAACCAAAATACGTAAAGTTTAACTAAAAACGCTACAAAATGAAATTTTGTTTCGAGAAAGTGAAGTTAGAATTAGGGCCAACAACTGGTGGAAATGGCTCAAATCTTGTAAAACTACAAATTTGGAGTGTTTCAAGAAATTTAGATTAGGTTTATCGTAAAAATTAGTTAAAAATTACTGAAAGCAATCAAAAATCCAAAATACAAGTTTTTAGAAAAATACAGGTTTAAAGATTTAGGCTACAATTGGTTAAAAATGACTAAAAATTGTCAAAATTGAAAACTTTATGTTTTTTGTACAAACTTAGTTAAAGATTTTTCCCAGACCGTTAAAAAATACACAAGGCACTTAAAAATGCACTTCTGGGGTTTCTGAAGAAATTTAGATTGGACTTAAAGCTAAAATCGGTTAAAAATGACTCAAATTCAGAAATTTTTTAGGCACACTCAGCTGATTTTGGTTAAAATCATTAAGAAGGTACACAAGACGTCTAAAAATGCTCATTTAGAGTCTTTGGAAAAATCCGTGTTGGAAATAGAGTTAGGATCGTTAAACTTAATTTTTTTGTACAAATTTAGTTAAGGATTTTCCCAGATCGTTAAAAAAATACACAAGCCGCTTAAAAATGCACTTATGGATATTCTGAAGAAATTTAGATTGGAATTAAAGCTAAAATCGGTTAAAAATGACTCAAATTCAGAAATTTTTTAGGCAAATTCAGCTAATTTTGGTCAAAATCCTTAAAAAGGTACACAAGACGTCTAAAAATGCTCATTTAGAATCTTTGGAAAAATTCGTGTTAGAAATAGAGTTAAGATCGTTTAAAAATGACCTAAAAATGCATATTTTCATATTTTTGGAGAAATTCAATTTTAGAACTAAATAAGGCAAAACCAATTCAAATCTTCTAGTTTGACCTTTTTGGTAAAGTCAATTTTTGAACCAAAATACATAAAGTTTAACTAAAAACGCTGCAAAATGAAATTTCGTTTCGAGAAAGTGAAGTTAGAATTAGGGCCAACAACAGGTGGAAATGGATCAAATCTTGTAAAACTACAAATTTGGAGTGTTTCAAGAAATTTAGATTAGGTTTATCGTAAAAATTAGTTCAAAATTACTGAAAGTAATCAAAAATCCAAAATACAAGTTTTTAGAAAAATACAGGTTTAAAGATTTATGCTAAAATTGGTTAAAAATGACTAAAAATTGTCAAAATTGAAAACTTAATTTTTTTTGTACAAATTTAGTTAAGGATTTTTCCCAGATCGTTAAAAAAATACACAAGGCGCTTAAAAATTCATTTATGGGGTTTCTGAAGAAATTTAGATTGGAATTAAAGCTAAAATCGGTTAAAAATGACTCAAAAATTCAGAAATTTTTTAGGCACATTCAGCTAATTTTGGTCAAAATCCTTAAAAAGGTACACAAGACGTCTAAAAATGCTCAATTAGGGTCTTTGGAGAAATTCGTGTTGGAAATAGAGTTAAGATCGTTAAACTTACTTTTTTTGCACAAATTTAGTTAAAGATTTTCCCAGATCGTTAAAAAATACACAAGGCGCTTAAAAATGCACTTATGGGGTTTCTGAAGAAGTTTAGATTAGAATTAAAGCTAAAATTGGTTAAAAATTACTCAAATTCAGAAATTTTTTAGGCAAACTCAGCTGATTTTGGTTAAAATCATTAAGAAGGTACACAAGACGTCTAAAAATGCTCATTTAGAGTCTTTGGAAAAATTCGTGTTGGAAATAGAGTTAAGATCGTTTAAAAATGACCTAAAAATGCATATTTTCAAATTTTTGGAGAAATTCCATTTTAGAACTAAATAAGGCAAAACTAATTCAAATCTTCTAATTTGTCCTTTTTGGTAAACTCAATTTTTGAACCAAAATACATAAAGTTTTACTAAAAACGCCACAAAATTAAATTTTGCTTCACGAAAGTGAAGTTAGAATTAGGGCCAACAACTGGTGGAAATGGATCAAATCTTGTAAAACTACAAATTTGGAGTGTTTCAAGAAATTTTAGATTAGGTTTATCGTAAAAATTAGTTAAAAATTACTGAAAGCAATCAAAAATTCAAAATAGGAGTTTTTAGAAAAATACAGGTTTAAAGATTTAGGCTAAAATTGGTTAAAAATGACTAAAAATTGTCAAAATTGAATACTTAATTTCTTTTGTACAAATTTAGTTAAGGATTTTTCCCAGATCGTTAAAAAAATACACAAGGCGCTTAAAAATGCACTTATGGGGTTTCTGAAGAAATTTAGATTGGAATTAAAGCTAAAATCGGTTAAAAATGACTCAAATTCAGAAATTTTTTAGGCACATTCAGCTCATTTTGGTCAAAATCCTTAAAAAGGTACACAAGACGTCTAAAAATGCTCATTTAGAGTCTTTGGAGAAATTCGTGTTGGAAATAGAGTTAAGATCGTTTAAAAATGACCTAAAAATGCATATTTTCATATTTTTGGAGAAATTCAATTTTAGAACTAAATAAGGCAAAACTAATTCAAATCTTCTAGTTTGCCCTTTTTGGTAAAGTCAATTTTTGAACCAAAATACATAAAGTTTAACTAAAAACGCTACAAAATGAAATTTCGTTTCGAGAAAGTGAAGTTAGAATTAGGGCCAACAACTGGTGGAAATGGCTCAAATCTTATAAACTACAAATTTGGAGTGTTTCAAGAAATTTAGATTAGGTTTATCGTAAAAATTAGTTAAACATTACTGAAAGCAATCAAAAATCCAAAATAGAAGTTTTTAGAAAAATACAGGTTTAAAGATTTAGGCTAAAATTGGTTAAAAATGACTAAAAATTGTCAAAATTGAAAACTTATTTTTTTTTTGTACAAATTTAGTTAAGGATTTTTCCCAGATCGTTAAATTATTAGTTAGATTAGGTTTATCGCAAAAATTGGTTAAAAATTACTGAAAGCCATCAAAAATCCAAAATAAAAGTGTTTAGGAAAATACAGGTAAGCATTAAAGCTAAATTGAATTAAAAATTACTAAGAAGCAGTGTCAAAATTGCAAACTTAATTTCTTGGACAAATTCAGGTAAAGATTTTGGCCAAAATCGATAAATGCACACATGGGCTTTCTGAAGACATTTAAGTTGGAATTAGAGCTAAAATCGGTTAAAAATGACTAATATTGTCTAAATATGCACATTTTGAGGTTCTAGGAGAAATTTACTTTTAGAACAAAACTGATGGAACCCTTCTAATTTGATGCTTTTGGTACAATTAATTTTTATAACAAACTGCGTAAAAATTTACGATAAGAACGACTAAGCAATCAAGGAGGCAATGGGAGCAGTCATTGCCACATGCTCGATCTGTTCCACCTTAGAAGATATGGAAGAAACATAAACAAGAATATATGGCTCATCCAGTTATCCTCAACACGAAGATTACAAATTCTCTGGCTTTATTGGACATGATCTCTGACTTAACGACATCCCTATGCATAGGGATCACGTACTACCCATCCAGATAACCTGAAGAGTAGACTTGAAAACGTTCTTATATACAGATGGATCAGTAACAACCAATGGTGCGACATTGGGGTGTGCAGAAACTGTACATGGTTTACGCCCTGGTATAAAGCTTGGATTGATATACGAGGGCGGTTTGACAAATGATTTGGTTCAATATAAAAAAAAACAATCTTATGTGCGTCTCATACTTTATTTTTCAACATAATCTCCGTCAAGTTCAACGCACTTGCTCCATCGTTTCTCGAGCATTTTGATTCCTGCACCGAAATAATTTTCTTCCAGGCTCTCAAAATATTCGTTTACTTCCTGTATGACTGCTTCATTTGATTGAAATGTTCGTCCTGCTAGAAAAGTTTTCACTTTCGGCAACAGGTAATAGTCCGTCGGAGCTAGATCCGGAGAATAAGCGGGATGCGGCACCAACTCAAACCTCAATTCGGCCAATTTTTGCTGAGCGATACGACTTGAATGCACATGAGCATTATCCTGGTGAAACAACACTTTTTTCTTCGGCATTCCTGGGCGGTTTTTTCGCTATGGCTGCCTTTAATCGGTCTGGAAAAGAGGCTTAATATTCTCCGGTAATGGTTTTTCCTTTTTACAGATTGTCAATTAGGATAAGTCCTTTTGCGTCCCAGAAAACGGAAGCCATAACCTTTCCGGCAGATGGAACGCATTTTGCTTTTTTTGGAGCTGGCCGGCCATATGAAATCCACTGTTTTGACTGTTTCCTTATTTCAGGGGTGAATACAGGTTTCATCTACTGTTAAAAAACGAGGCAAAAAGTCCACTGGATTTTTCATAAGCACTTGCAAGTTGGCGGCAGAGTTTCGCATGCGAGTCCCTCGTTGCTCCATACTGAGTAAACGCGGCACCCATTTCGCGCAAAGTTTTTTCATATGCAAATTATTACATAAAGTGAAGTGAACCCGTTCAGTTGAGATGCCTGTGGAATCTGCTATTTCTCGCACTTTGACTCGTCTGTCAGCTAAGACAATTTCCTGAACTTTATTGATGATTGCAGGTGTCACAGCGGATTTTGGATCTCCACGACTTGATGCATCTTCGATGCCTGTTCTCTCGCGTTTGCATTCATTTACCCAAAGTCTACTAGTTTCATAAGAAGGACATAACTCACAATGTAGGTAAAATCTCTTTCGTAAATTTCTTTGGGCGTTTTTCCTTCCAAAAAGAAAAATATTATAACACCATGGATTCCAATTTTTTTCAATTTTTTCTTACAGTGGAAACACTACTGTTTTAAAAAATTGCCAAACAACAAATTACTGTCAAAATGACTTGAAACCATAGATCATTAATTTATAAGAACTGTCGTTTATGAGGATATATTTAGATTGTAACACCGCCACCTATTAGTATGCGAACCAAATTATCAAACCATTCTTGTAACTTAGGTAACATATCAAGCTAGAACTCACGGTCGCGGTCAGTTATCAGGATTTGCTCTTGTAAAAACTTTTCCAATAACGAAACAAACCAGTCCAGAATCGTCATAAATTAGTCCAAAATATAAGTTACCGGCCCCGACCTATTACTGCACAATTTTCTGATGATCTGAGATGCAGCAAATCAGAGACAACAGGAAGATTGAAACTGCCAACCACCACAAGCACTAGGTGAAAAAGAAAAGTTACTTTCTAACTAAGAGGGCGATTAGCTCAGCCTTTGTGTGCCCGGGCCCATCGCTGGGAAGATCCGTATTACCTGATTAACGCTTAAATTCTGAGTAGACAAACCCTTTTAACACCCATAGAAAGGCTAAAATGCAGTGTAAACATTGGCGAGAATACATACATACTGTACATTCATCATACATTTGAACTGAAGACAGAAGACTGCAAAGATGACGCGACGCTAAGCCAAGCGACACCAACACAAAACCAAATTTTAATTTTTAACTGAACCTTTGTAGAAGGTAACTTGAGTTGCTACTGATCCATATACCATAGATTCTCCAAATTTTTTATTCCTCAAATTTTATATTGTGCAGTTGCTTGGGCTCTCTGGAGAAACGGAGGGTCAGCTGTGCCGTATGCCTCAATCTTGCAAACCAATAAGTGCAATTTTCAGGAAAATTTTTGTTGAAGCGCAAAATCGTGACACTCCGAAAGCTTATCAGATTTACTTAAGAATGGGCGAATTCCAAAACTCACCAGATCATCTACCGGGTAGATCAGTCACCTGCTTAATCCATTAACTTACTAGATGGCCATCACATGACAAGTTTAACCGGTAGGTGACCTGGTGAAGCAATTTGGACGTGATGGGTGGAAACTAGTAATTTAGTGTCAACTAGTGTGGCAGTTAGCTTTTTCATTTATTTTGGGCATTTTACTCCGAATACTTCATCTATGGGATAATAAACAGCCTTTTTATTGAGTTTCGTGAAAGAGTTCATCCAATCATTTCTTCCCATTGCCACAAGTAGTTAAAGACACAACACAGGATTGGAAAAGTGAAATCTACTAAATTTCATTATTTGCTGGATTAAAAGCTTGTATTATTGAAGTTCATAAAAAGCTCTGCTGTTTAGCAATTCCTTTAAGAAAATTATTCAAGAAGGGAGACATTCACTGTCTCGATCTGCATCTATTGCCAATATCAATGATCTTGTGAGACACCACAAGCAAAAGCCTTTTTCTAAAAAAAAATCTTAAGATGATTATAAGGCTACTGAGCCCTGATGGTTTCTGGTCCCGGTGAAAGAGGAAAAGTGGATAAACTAGATCTTCTCCGGTGGCCCTATCCTTACAACAGGAAAATAGGCTTGCAGTATGGAGAGTGCTTGCTTTGAAGGGTCCATTTGCGGTCGAAGATAGCCTCAAGGTACGAAATTGGCTAATTACCTTTAGGCTGAGGTATCATAAAACAGAAAAGGTAACCCATCATCATGGAAATCCAGGATGCGGTCTAGTAGAGCTAGAAGTCTAGCTAGAACCATTTTAGCATCACACCAATGAGTATGGAGAGAGACATCGACTAATTGACTAAACAGAGACAAGAGGACCACCCCGTCAGATGTAAATCTGTGAATAACCCAAAAAGAAGAACTCAAGTAGGCCAATTCTGATCATCAAGGAATAAAGTTTTCTCGGGAAGAAATATACGTCATAATTGCGTCACTTTCCGGGAGAGTTCCATTCCCAATGATTCCAGAATCCGACTCCAGTGTGCTTGAGAGTGCGGAGACTTTAGATTAGCAGAGGCAAGGTAAATCTTGGATGGGTCTCCTGTAGTAGGGACATCGAGGAAAAGTAGGAGGCAGATAAGTCAGCTAATTGGGAATGGCCTTGTGGATCTATGTTCCACTATGTATGGAACTATGTTTAAGAATAAGCGGAGGGAAGAAGGAAGAAGACAAACTGGACATGGTCAGGAATATGTGAGAAATCGGAAGAAATGGTGGCTTAGGAAAAAGTCGGCAATGCCTGAGGCCCAATTCTTTACTCAAGAGAACATTCATAATTAAACTCAACTGATTCGAATGTGTGGGGTAAACTTTTAACATTGCGAAAAATTATAAACAACTTGCGGAACGCTATGATCCGGCGTAACTTATGAACGCAGCCCTGGGGAACAAAACTCGTTCGGGTTGTCGCGTCAATCGAATGCATCAAACAATTGAATGACAGATGATCAATGTCGGGAAAGCTTCACTCGCCAGTTTGAAGAATCCTGCAAACATGAATGTTTGTACCCAATAAAGGAAAGAATTTTCAGTTCTCAAATGAAAAAGGAGATATCCCATATCCAAAAGAGGATAAAGTGAAGTGAAGAACTTGGGGTTTTGAAAAGTAGGCTTCTAAGGGAACAAAGCTTTGGCTCTTCCAAACCATAATAGTACTAACAGTACCAAGAGGGGAAAACAGTATACGCAAAACGAAGGTAGACAATTTCTGAGATTTGTCAATGTTTCTATCTAAAATAAACTCTTCATCAGGTGTGATTATATTTTGTTTAAATCACAAAACACGTTATATAAGAATCTACGTGACACACAAAACCTAGATATTGAACATCCACTAAAAGGTAACACACACGTACCGCACATTGCATACGTAAAGGTAATAAGATCGAGTGTGGCTGGTAATAGTGATAGCATAAACTGATCCGTCTGACATCAGGAAACCCGGATCGAATGGGACCCTCATCTTGAATTGATGCGAAATTGCCGATAACTAGTACCGCAAAAGCCCTTAACAGGGAAAGGGGATCTTTATGCTCCCCAATTTCGAATTTGACTGAAGTTGCTCGAGGGCTGAAGCCGGTAATAAATACTTTACGAACACGTATTTAAACACATTGCTGGCGGTATTGTTACGGATTAGATTATGTGTTGGATTCGACAGGTTCATGGAATCCTTTAGACGTTCGCCGTGAATATGTAGACATAGGTATTTTTCATTGTTCTCTCCAAGGAAAAACAAAATTAAAGCCCACAAAAAAAGGGGAAAAAAGAATTTTCAATATTTTCGCCGGGTTTGGAAATTCAGTTTCAACGTGCTGACGCCGCAGCTGCGGTAACATTTATCAAGGGTTTTCTACATCTGTGACGTGCTCCGTTATTCGCCGGCTAAAATACGAGCCATTTTAGCAATTCCCTTTATTATTTATTGCTTATTTGTTGCGAAAAATTCCCACCAGCATTCTAAAATTAAGTGGAAAATTCCTATTTTTATTCCCCGTGGAAATGAGACATCACTTTACTTGTTTACCCTATATAAAGAAGTAAATTAACATTCTATTAGTTTTGTTGGTGTCGAAATAGTCCAGAACTAATTCCGCTTGAGCACCACCGCGAAATGTACATGGAAATGAGATTCACCTTCCTAAAGCCTCCACTTTGTAGCCAGACGCCGATTCAAACTAAACTACGTAAGGGAATTCAGTCCCAACTACACTAGTTTAAACTTAATCTTAAAGTTTACCGCATTTAGACCGCACACCCCTCCTCAATCCGGCGGATCTCTTATTATTCTCTAAAGTTCCAGAGAGGGACATAGAGAATTTTGCAACCTAACTGGTGTGTTCAGGTAGGTAGTTGAACTTTATACGAGAAGACGAGTTTGAACCCGACTTATTGCGCAGATTTATCGGCCAGACATGCAGCCTATACTATCAAATATTTATCGTCGACGGGAAACTTCTTTTCACACGTTTATCTGCGGAGGTTCAATAAAGGGAGAGAAAAACTCGCCCCTCAACGAAAACTTCCAACTTTTCCGACAAAGAAAATTGGTCTCGATCAAAAGCGCTGCAGAGAGAATTGCGAATTACCCAACAGGTCGGACGGTCTAACCCCGATATAACCCCTCGCATTTTTCTAACGAAACTAGGGATGTCTTCTTTGAACCGATAACAAATTTAAAGGATCTTAAATAGTAAAACTATAGTTCTATTATAGAATATGCAAGTGAGTGCAACTTGAGTTGGGCCTTAATCAAGCTGAAAAAAGTGGGAGAAAAAGAAGCACTTTGAATGCTGAGTCGATTTCGATACCAGGTATCCCATCTCTACAATGGCCAACCGACACTATCCTTTCGTCCTTTTTGTGTCTGCATTCCTCTGACGCGGTAGCAGGGAGGAAAATTCGTGTACAGTACAACAGGAAGCCGAGATAAAACACGTTTTATACAGAATATACCTGTCAGGGTTGTGTGGGGTTAAGGTATTAAAGGAAAAAGTGATGATAAGGGGGAGCCGCTTGCTGTGCGGAAAGCCAGAAGTGTTCCCTTAATGCCGACTGACCTTTTTTAGCTTTCCCATAATTCCTCGCAAAAATTGGAAACTACGACAGTACTCTGAAATTTCGTTCCTTCTCTTTGGCCCATTAAGGGTTGTCCCCGCTGCACTCAATCTGCGAAAATGCGACTCGAGGCGGCTCCTTTGAGGCCCTCGGGCCCGTTTCTTAGGAGCAATTTGGCATGGAAACTATAAAGGCGAAAGCCCTTCCGAATTTCGCGCGCGTTACGCACGAGGAATTTTCCTTGTTTTAGGGCGCTGTGTGTTTGTGCACCCTTTTCAAAGAAATCTGGGAGCCGTTATCTGCCTTTTGCGACCCCACGTCGTAAAGGAAATAGTCGGAACCGCGTTAATTTGCTTCGTTGGTGAACAAATTTTAATGTAGTTGTTGGGTGTGCCCTCTTCAGATCTAAGCGGATGCGAACAAAACTAGAAAATTGACTCGTATTACGAGTGTGAAGGGTTTCACGGCAGCAGAAAGTACGCTGTTTGGTGCGTTTGTTTGCTTCCAATTTGCAGAGGGCAGTAACACAGATAATGAAAAGATGCTCTACTTATTCTTCCGACTTTCTCGAAAATGACATTTTGGAAGGTTCTACTACGATCACTGTGGCAAGGAGGAGCATGGCCTGCACGAAGATATGTTCCTAGATCGAATTTATTGCAGTAATTTCTTCTGTGTTGTTGAAGCTGATATTGATAATGGCGTTGATATTGATGTAAAATGTCATAAAAAGTATTTAATATTAATTTAGTAGTCCAGATCGGACCGCGTTAAGAATGAATTGAATAAAAATGATAGCAAAAGAATAGGTTATAAGGGATAAGTAAGTGAAGTTGGAACAAATGGTTGCAACTTAGTGTAATCCTGAACAGAAGAATAGCTGAGAGGAAGTGGACTAGTGAACGCTTATGATCGAGTCTCCAAGGACTAGATTCTTGAGGCTGGGAAGTTGAAGCTTCCCGGAGAACGACCATTAATAACCTGTATTTGTTAAAACATCTGTCGTTCAGTTGACGCCTCTCCCTGAGAAAGTCTTTTTGTTCCTCAAAAATCACGAACTTGACTCCTGTAAATAGGATTTCCAAATGGTCGTGCAAAGTACAGGGTAAAATCATGTTTATATCGTAAATATGGTCCTTTTTAAGGTCTCCTGTAAAAAGTCAAGTTTTTATGGATTTACTGAGGCTGACAATGTACTCTTTAGATTCATCACTATTAAAATAGACCAAATTCCAAATCCGAACGGAGAAAAAAGTTCATTGAAAAATAACTGAGAATAAAAGAAGTTGGAGAAAACTGTAGAGTTTTGAAAAGCAACATAAAGAAAATAGAAGGCATGATACAAAATGCTGAGGAAAATGAAAACAAGAAGAGAAGTGGAGAAAAGAAAAACAAAATTGACTGACTAAAATCACCGAGTTTCATACAATCAGCATAAGAGGTTGAATCCTCATGATCAAATCTCCAGGGGCTAGATTTGTGAAATTGTGTAGTTGAAGTATCACGGAGAACCACACAATAACGAGGTTTTAATTCAAGTTGAGGCATCTGTCATTGATAGTGCAATGTAAAGGGAACAGGAAAATATGGTCCTTTTCAAGGTCTCCTGTAAATGAACGAAACTGAAAACAAGAAGAAAAATGGACAAAAGAAAAATAAAATTGAATGACTAAAAATCACCGAGCTCCTACAATCAGCAATAAGAGGGTCCTGAAAGAGTTTTATTCCCAAAAGTCAAGAATTGGGCTTGTACCCATTCCAAATGCTGCGCCTTTTTCAAGGCCTCATGTAAAAAATTAAATTTTTCGAGATTGACTGGAGCTCATAACGAGTTTTGTAGATTTTTTTCCCTACTGAAATATACCAAATATATCCGAGGAGTAAACAAATTCATTGCCACGTTTCCCCATTCAAGGGGTTGTGGTGGACAAAAGGGGTGGTTAAAATAAATAAATTCCGCAGCTTCAATGCCCTGAATCTACTGTGCTGAACTAACCTGAGCTTTATCCAGCCTTAAGAGAGCGATTGCCCGGAAACTACCCCAGATCGGAGAGTGACCGAGAGTATAAAAGACCTTAATAAAATTGCGCCACCCACTTTAATAGGCTCTCTCTTCAAGGATGCTGGACAAAGGTACTCAAGGGATGCTAGAGCACTAGTAAAAGCGGAAAACCAAAGAAACTATATAGTGACCCAGCAGAAACAGGACAAGATCTGCACGATTCATATTCAACTCCGAACAGTGTATTCAACCAATAATAATTGAATTCAAATTGCAGCCAACTAAAGTCAGGCTGAGTCCCAAAAGCTGCTGCCAAATGTTCGAGGTGCAGTGAGGTAGTGGTTCGGTTTCGATGAAGAATGAATGAAGTGTAGTGTGAATGGAGGTGAGTGAAATTGAAGCTGAACTTCTGATCTTGAAGTTACAGTTAAAAAGACCTAAGAAAAATGAACTATAGCCACCATGGAGCATGTATGTTCTGAATGGTACGTACGAATAAGACTATTAATGATCTTTGCTAGGTAATGAACAAATACATGTGACATATTAAATTAACTGGTACATACCTTGGATGGAGGATGGCCTTAAAGTGTATATGTCTCTGAGGACTTTCACAAAATTCAAGCTTGTGGTTTTCTGGTACTACCTTTTATCCGCTAGAAGCGATAACTTTCCACAGTTAATATAATTTATTGGTATCATACCAGAAACCAAAACTTTAAAAATCCGCTAGAGCGATTTCCTTTCAATGGCAGCTAACCCTAGCCAAGCACAAGAGAAGAAGTATCAAATTCTAGTGCAAAAATCCTCAGTTCATTTGTTCCTCCATTTTTTTCAAATTCCTAGCAAATTTCACTTCGCAATGGGTCAGTCTCTCATTGGTCAGGATTTGACCAATCAGGATCTTTGTTTTGATTTAAAGTACCAAAACAAATCATGCCAAAAGTGATTAATAATTCTGAATTTATGACCAGAAATTGTTTCAGAAGGAATGAATATATTATATAGCCTCATTAAATGCATTCTAGGGTTTTATTTTTATCAAAAAAATATCCACAAAATACAATCCTAGGTTAGAAAACACAGGGACGGAGTTGAATATTTTAAAACCTTTACACCCTCAAACGAAGTTTGAAAAGCAATACAAGAGAAATAGAAGGCATTATATAAAAAGCTTATGAAATTGAAAATGAAAAGAAAAGTTTACAAAAAAAAACAAATGAGGTACTTAAGTAGCTCCTAGAGCGTGTCGAATCGGAACTTAGTTTACTAGATTCACTGCATGGAAATAATCAAAGATTTTAGATAACGGAAGAGCGGTGAGATGTTCTACAGAACACCAGCAGATGGATGTCGCCTGCTCCTGCTCTAGACAACATCTCACCACTCTTCCGTAGGTTTTTGGCTTTAAGCCACGACTCTTTAATTTGCCGACCAGCCAAAGCTGTACTGATGAGGGGTAGTCCCCGAAACTATATCGCAGATGGGTTGACCGAGGAATTGGTGATCACCTACTCTTTGTTTTAGATAACATTCAACGAAGGATCAAAGAAAGCCTCAAGGAGAATCTGGTGAAAAACACAACAACAAGCCTAACAAATTTAAAGGAGAAGGGTCACCGATCGACCATCACCGACAAGGGCAGAGAACATTAGTAAATATTTTGTCGAATTTCCTGAGCTTTACTGAAGAAAAGCTTTTGAGCATAAGTCAGAACTATGCGGTTCTTACTACAGTTCTAACTATAGTTCTTAGTATTATGTGTGCTGTAAAGTCAATCACACTAGAGTCAATCACACTTCGGAGACAAGGTATATCTCCAATGAAAAAGAGTCACTTGGTCATGAATACCGCACACTACCAAGAGAAGATTTAGGAGGTTCTGAAGATGGATAAATAAAAAATAATAGTTAATGATCAAACTAAAAGATTTGAAGGAAAAAACTTGAAGAATTATGAATGTCACTTTCTCAAAGTTATCAGAATGTTTCTTTCTTCTCACCATAGTAAACCTCCACAAGCTCTAGAAACTTGGTAACATAATCTCTAAGTCGGTTTCTCTTTAAAATTATCCAATTTTTGGTAGGAAAAACCACCTTTCTTGTAGAAAATTCTGAACAGTTGTAAAATTTGTAAGAACTCAGAATAAGGTGAATGGAGAAATTCGTAAATTTTGGTGTAGAAAGTCTTTACATCAACGTACTGTTAGTAGAGTCAGTGGGTATTGTCGGGATCATGCTGAGAGGGGATGTTACTTTGAAAAAGAAAACATCTTTGCCTGTGGAAAGAGACAGACTTAGTGCACTGCTTCCTCAAAAGCTCATAATTTCAGATGAAGAATCAGAAGTTGAGCAGGAAGATGACTTCCGCTCGGTTCATCACTGGCACTAATAACAGCCATCAACAAGGAGTATCAATGAACACCAAACAATATAGAGTGGTTTGAAATCTACCCCCAGGGTATGGCATCAATACGTCGATGTTAGCTTTATTGTGTAAGAAGAAAATGACAGTTACATGATTTTCTAAACCATCTAAGTTGTTTTCGTTTCACATCGTACGGTTGGCATAAAAATAGCAGACCAGCTGATTTTCAACCAATCAGATTTGTTAAAAATCAGATGAACTGCCACTTATATGTCAACCAGAACCAGAACCAGTGTGAAACGAAAATGACTCTAAGCAACATAAGATCAACCATAAAATTCACAATGAAATAAAAAAAACAGCAGAAAATCTGTATATTTTCATATTTGGTGAGGGTACTGTTGAGTACTTCAGATGACCAACAGCACTTCCTTACTATATTATGTATACTAAAGGACTCTCAAAAAAACTTCGACGCATCGCGAAACATTATAACATTGGAATAGCATTTAAAGCCGAAAACACATTCTGAATTGTACCAAATTCTCCAAAATCAAACCATAAAATATCATCCATCGAAAAAATGCTCTATACAGGGTGTTTTAGAAAGATCCTGACAAATTTTAGACAGCCATCCTTTTGTCTAAAAACCTTTTCCTGCAATCACACCGTTTTTTTCAGATACAGGTCGTCAAAAAAATATTTTGTTATAAGTATTTTTGTTATATTTCAGGAAGTAATTGAGATAGACAAGTGAATTTTTGTGCATATTTTCCACGAATCCAGATGGAGGAGCTGGACAAGCGAAAACTCGAACAGCGGTCATAGAGGAAGAAATATTGCAACCATCTACTAGCACGCGGGCAACTGAATACTTCCGCTTCAACTGTGTGTGGCGTTCTTCAGGAACAACCTAGAAGAAGACTATCAACCAAAACAAGAATTCTATCGATCTTCAACGTCGTGTGTTAAAACGAGGTTTTCGTTCAATCATTATGTTTTGAGATTAATGTTGTTTCACTCTACGTTTATTCACATATGGACGATCAGAATCCTCACGTCACTTGGATTAGAGCAAATCCGCATCAATATGCTATTAATATTTGGGCTGGAATTATGGGCTTTCTGAGTGACCCATTCTTGCTTCCACCTCCATTAAATGGCAACAGTTACCTCTGTGCAAGAGTTCCATCTCAATTACAGGAAAAGGACAATTTAAATCAGATGTTCTCTGGTAGATGGATTGAGCGAGGAAAGTCTGTACACTGACCAGCACGAAATCCAGACTTAACCCCGTTTGATTTCTCTTTATGGGATTATGTCAAGTCCTTGGTTTATAAAACCTCTGTTGACAACCAAGAGGAATTGTGAGGAAGAGTGATGGCATGTTTCTGTATTCCAGAAACACCACACTGCTTCAACTGGTGAATCGCTACATGATTCGATTTCGTTCTTCATTTTCAGTCACTTTTGTAACTAAATTAAAATTTTATTTTTTCTTGTTTTTTTACTCATGTTTTGTATTATTAAATACCATTTAAAAAAAAAGCGTACATTAGCGACTTTTGACTAAGAGTGCTTTTTTGTGTGGAAATTATTGGCCTTTCACAGTATGCTACCAAATTTAAAGATCTTGCAGTGGCGTAGACGCTTAGACCTAAGACGCAAAACAATTCAAGGCAACCCTAAAATGTAGGCCAATGGCACATGATAAGACGCGCTCTAACACTCATAAAGTACGTTCAAGTAATTGTAAAACGTGTAGATACATTCAGTTGTCTATCCCAATTAGTTCCTAAAATATAACCACAAAATGTATAAAAAAATATTTCTTTGACACACTGTATCTCAAAAAACGGCGCCTTTGTGGACTAGCAAAAATTGGATGACTTGACATCTTTTATAACCCCTAACATTTGTTAGCACTAGTTCTGAATCTTCTATCGTTCTATCCAATTTCTTGTACATGGCAAATCATACGGGATGGAGAAGAGTCAGTTGTAAACTAATATTCAGTTGTCAATAGCCAAAGTTGTGCATAAGAAACAGCACTCAAAAAAATAAAAGTTTAATGAGGCTGTTTTCATTGGGAAGAATGCTGTTTTCATTGGGAACAAAATTGGATGACTTGACACCTTTTATAACCCCCTAACATTTGTTAGCACTTTTCTGAAGCACCCTGTATATCGAATTTCTTGTGCGTGGCAAATCATATGGGAGATTCACTAAAAAACCTCATCTAGAAGACTATAAATGTTTGAGAGAAAAGAATGACGTAATCAAAATAAATGGACTTTTGCTCCTTCATCCTTTTCTTTTGACATTTCAACAGCTAACCAACATATTTTTAAAAATAAATTCCCCATATATAGGCATCACCAAACGTGAATTAAAACGTTAAGAAGGAAAACCACATGATTTATGATATTCATTTGTCTGCAGTCAAAGTTGTGCATAAGAAACAGCACTGAAAAAAACAAAAGTTGAAGGAAGCTGTTTCCATTAGGAACAATGCAGACATTTTCAGTAAAATGTGTTGCGAGGTCTCTTTGGTATGGCATCGTCTGATACGGCGGTGCGGTGCTGGTCGTATCAAGTACGACCGAGTTATAAGCCAATGGGAGTAATGGGCTTAGCTAGATGTGTTATAACGTATAGGCAAGTTACCTCGATATAATTTTTCAGCTTCACTCGATAGCAAGCAGAAATTCCACTGCTAGAAACGTCGTGTAAATATCAATCCAGTCCAAGATATTTCACTTAATTCTAGGTTCATGCATCAAGTTAGTTCAGGTTAATTCAGTTATTTGGGGTAATTTTCCTATAGCCGTTAATTTTGTATGTGTTTTTTGAAACATCTAAGACTATTTGGAAGAAAATTGTAATAATCGAAAGGGGTTTCAGAAACAGAGAATCGAGCCGTGACGTGACGTATTTTTGAAGAACAATTCAGCTCGCTACAGCCATAGCTATAGAGAAAGTTGTTTTTTCTAGCAAAACCTCGAGGCACTCAATACAAAAGCCCAGCTCTCTTCAAAATGACATCACAAGACAAGCAAATTTCGATTCGAAAGTCCGAAGTGCGAAACGCGAATTGGAGGGATGACGGGCAAAACAAAACGTGCCGGGTCGCGGGAAGGGGGATCCGGAGCGCGAACCTGCCACGTATCGATTCGAAGGAATGCCCCCGGGGCCCAAGTGTGTTCCCGTCGACGTCGACGAGAAACGGTCCTGCTGCCAGAAATACGTAGATAACGTCAGGGAATCATGGCTTATAACGAATGACTCACGTTTAGGTCGATTTAGATGGCCTTATCTCTAGGTGGAAATCTTAATATTTTCGTCAATGACATGGAAAGCGCGGTTTTTAGTGGCACATTAAGCCCTAATTGCCTCTACAACTTTCCCAGCGGGCAAGAATGCGGGGTACAACCTTCACTTTCACAAAGTAAGTCCTGCCTGTTATTCAGGTGCACGTTTGTACTCGGTACTAATCAATGCGATCTTTTATACTGAGGCGATTAAAATGGAATGATAAATAAATAATTGCGCGTGCAAGTGCAACTTATTAATAAATGGAACTTGTTGACGCAACAATGAACATATATGTATGGCGTCCGTGAAGCCGTGACTGACAATGTTCATGTTGCTGGCTTTGGACAAAGACCCTCAAGTCTCAGATGCGATTTAATGCCGAACTTGATAAAATAACGGCGAATCGGCGAAAAACGACGTAAGTAGGTTAACAGTTCTCCGGCAAAAACGATCGGAATCCCACAATAAAGCTAATTAAATTACGTATGGAAACGGCATAAAGGGAAACGCGGCCGGTTTATCCCGCGCAAAAAATTGGAATTGAAGTACGCAAAGTGGAAAGAAAAACACGAAATGCATACAGAGGACGATTCATCACCGGGTCCGATGAAATATTTTATTGTGCAGTGCGCGTTTCTGGTTTTATATGCGTTTGTGTTTCGTGCCTGTCTCCGACACCTGTTAACTACGACGATTAATTTAATTTTGAAATTGTTAGATAATATTTGCACGACCCCGTTTCGATTTTGGAATGCAGATTTCATTGCTGTACATTGTAGTTATTAAATATTTTAAAGCTCGGTTTAATTACGAACGGTGGATTATAGACTAGACGTAAAAGAGGGTCTTTTTGAGCTGGCGAAACACAATAGAAACCTTTTTTTCCGGCGGTCATTTATTTTCTCTATACGCCTACTTGAAATGCGCTTTATAATTCTGATACCAAAAAAAGTATCAAAAAATCCTAGTTCGGTATATGTCATCGCTAATGCGGTCGCGAATTTCTAAGAGAATCTAATTCGCCAAAAACGCTTGGGCAGTAGATGGCACCACATCATAACCACAACCAACGTGCTGATGAAAAAAGCTCTGATCTTGTAACCCATGAGCTCTGAGCAAGACTTATTCTAGTTTGGTGTGGGTGGGTTTTAGTGGTCTGCGTTGCTTTTTAGCGCTAAAGCCTAGGCAATTGTCACTGCACTGCCATTTACGCTGTTTTCACAGGTAAAAAGAAGGGGAGGAGGAGAACCAAGACAAATGGGCCTCGAGAACCATCAAAGGGAGATCTAGGCAAATCAAAAACGTTTTGCTGAACTGTATGCAAAAATACAGAAAAGAAGGACAGAGAGACGCCTTTGAATGCTAAGGTGACGCCAAAAGTTTGCGTGGACTTGAAAAAGAAAACGCTAAACTCAAGGAAGAGAATATCAAAATGTAGAGGAAAATCCAAGAAAAGAAAATGGCAAAATAAGCAGAAGCCCAGAAGACATCCAGAAAAATATAATCAGGGCAGACGAGAGAGACAAAAAGAGAAAAAAGCCGAAGAATGCAGGCAAAGAGCCAACTCAAGAGGAGAAAATGATGGAGGACATGATGCAAGAAACACCCGATCTAGAAATGGAAGTTGCTGGAGCCAGCGATATCCTTTCGGATAGCAATATCCTTTTGGATGTTGCTGGACCCAGCAATATCCATATGTAAATCATAAAGACGACCGCAAGAAAACTGGCAGAAGAAACAACACCAAAAGGCCCTCCTGTGGTGTTGAGAAATGCAAATGAATGGCCTGCAGTGTGCAAACGACTTGGATAGTCAAGAATAAAATACACCAAGGCAAAGATGACCCGGAATAGAATAGGTATATTACCAGAAACGGCGACAGACTACAGGTAGCTCACTAAGATGCTGACCGATACCAAAAAAAGTATCATACGTACACTTTAAGCCTAGACTAGATCCGAACGACTGGTGGTTAAAGGCGTACCAACACTTTATAGCAAGTAGAGCATAAGGACGTAGAACAGGACCTGACAGCCCAATGCATGGCCAGTATGGCCACACTTTCAGTGCAACGGATGCATAGTTTTAAGGACAAGCCCTTAATGCTCGTGCAAGTGGAGAAGGACGATAAAGAGGCTCTGCTGAAGCGGAAGCGTTGCTGCGACCCAGCAGTCCTAGTAGAGCCCCAGAGAAGGCAAAACAGCCTCCAAATGTGCGACCGATGCCAGCGGTATGGGCACGTGTAAAGGCATTGCACTGCAGCGGCGAAATGCGTAAAATGCGAAGGAAATTACCCCCCAGCAGAGTGCAGAAAGACAAAAAAGTCTCCAGTCAAGTGTGCAAACCGCGGTGGCCCCCACTCAGCAAGCTACCGAGGCTGCAATAAGAGCCCCGCTAAAAATAAGCCAGTAAAGGCTCCTCAAAAGGAGCAGAACAGCCAAAGAGTCCCCAATAAGAGCTACGCAGCCGCCGCAAAATCAAATAGCAGCCCGCCAAAAGCCCCATCAGATGCAGGAAATGCTCTCAACAATGAGCGCATTTTTTGCTAAATTTGCAGTAGCTAAAACTTATTTTTTTCTGTTTCAGGTTAGTATTCCACAGAAGCCAGGACCATCCAAAGAAGAGACCGACAAACCCCCTAAACCCCAGACATTCCATCAGGCAGCGAGAATTTATTCTCAAAGCCCGGGTATAACATACCGTGTTAATAGTTAAATTTAATAGTAAAAACAATATGTTTAAAAATTATTATTAATATTACTTCAGAGCGGTGAGATGTTGTACAGAGCAGGATCAGGCGACATCCACCAGCGTATTAGATCTAGTTCTGCATGGCAGATGGCTCTCAGTTCGAGAAACAGCCCATATTGCTTCAGACCACTCTATATACCTATAATATAATAGGTGAATATAAAAGTGATATGTTTTGAAATGGTTTATCACTGATTGGCCTATATACGTCACGGTTCAAACCAACGAATATGGAAGTCGTGGAAACTGAAAAACTAGAATTTAAAAAACCCGAGAAGCTTAGTAGAAGAAAGCTAAGCCTGAAGAGACCAAGAAACTCATTGGAAACACGTCGCTTGAAAAAGTGATGAAAACTAAAGATGAGGAGTTACTCGCATATTCAAACAGAAACTTAAACTCGAAGAGCAGGAAAAACTGCAGCTAAAACCGTCCGAAAACCTAAAGAAGACGTAGGCTTCACACATGAACTTATTATTATCTTGAGACTATAAAGACGGAAAGTGCCAAAGAAACCTGAAGATTTAGATTTGAGGCTTAAGAGCAGAATTGTGCGTAAGTCCTTCCGGCAAGCAAATCCAACGAAGTACCTCTTGTAAGTACCTTGTAAGTATACTATTGTCCATCTAGGACAATAGTGTACTGTCCAGGAACAGTGGATGCTGCAAACCTGAAGCCCAAGAAGAAGATGAAGGTGCCGAATCAAGGAAGGCGAACCAACACCAGTTCCATTAACAGTTGTTGCGGTCAAGTGTCAAAAACTAATGGGAAGATTTAATTCCTGAGACAGTCAAATTAACAGACATTAAATTGCAAAATGCTCCACCAGAAGTGTGAGGACCCACAACTGCTCATTTAGATAAAGGTAAGAACTATTAGCTAGCCATTCCAACTGTCATATTATGTACTTGGCACTTGTCATATTATGTACTTGGCAATGCTATAATGAATAGGAAAAGTTATTATACTGGATGCCCCACTACGAACGCCGTCTATGGACGGTAAAATGGTAGTACATTTTTAAACTTAGAGGTTTTAGTAAGTGATTACCCCCAATTTCAGCAAAATATTTACAAGATTATATTGCTCGGGCCAGCTCCATCTTTGTTTGTCGAATGGAACCACCCAATTACCTTGAGGAAGGCCTAAATAAAGGTCAAAACGTCGTCAATTTCAAAGATGTGAAATACCATTTTGTCCTACATCGTCTTTCTAACACCTACCTATTCTACACTTAGTTGTATTGTCTACACTAACAATTGTTTGGTTTCTTCTAATGAAACACTAATGTTGGTCTTCCCAAAGTTTGTTTCGGGGGATATTATCACGCATGTTTGTCTCAGATCTACATATGGTATATGCACTTTTTGTTGATAAAATTTTTCTCCGGTACCGTGGATTTTTCTTCGGTTTCTTCGGTTTTACGGTTTATGTGATGTTGTAAAGATGATCCAGTGTAGATCTTCCTGCCCTAAAGCCGGCTTGTTCTTCAGCATCAAGCTTAAATGAATTGCTAAAAATGGTACAAATTCGTGCTTTCTTTTTGGTCACCTAATTGTTTTCTTTCTGGCTTAACGATTTGGGGATTAAGGGTGACTTTTACAATGTTCAAGTAAAACTTCAGTTTGAAGTGTGATATGAGCCACATTATCAACTTTGACCTACATGGCATTGTTTATCTGTCAGGTAAACAATGCATTGTACCTCATGTCTAGGGTTTTAACTTCAAAATTAAGTTTTACTGATAGTTGTAAAAATCACCCTTAATAGCAACCCAGAACTTGGGTTGCTATTTAAGATGATTTAGTTGGAATAACTATAATGTGACGAAATAAATTAGAGCAGGTTACCTAATATATTATTCAAGTTGTCAACGTTCATAAGAAGTATAAAGGGTAAAACTTTTCATAAAATTGGTATAATAGGGAATACAAGGTATATGAAATTAGAATATATGAAGGACCCTGTCCACTATGTCATGGAAAACAAGCAAAACTTTATTGATTGGAAAAATGTGAAAACATTATTTAATCAATCTTAGTTTAATCACCGAAAACCTTTTTAATTGTCTTTGATTGATTAACGTTGCTTTTACTAATTAGTCATTCGTAATTATTATGAAACCTGGTTAAGCTTCAAACTTTTATCTAAACTGTTGCCTACTTTTATATGTTTAACGACAATAAATAGTTCAATAATATACCTATAGATATTGGGTTCCAGAGTATATGATATAATCGAGTAAAATATGCTGCGATTATCTTAAACCATGCTGTAGTTAATGCAAATTAAAGCAACTCTCCGTTTACATTTGAAAGTTTTCGATGTAGTTGAAGAAAGTTAAAGTAAAAAACACCACATCATTCCAAGTACATGGGAAACTATAAAGTGGAACTAGTTATATGGGTCAAGTAATATTATGAAAAAACTGGTTCTGCTAATGACCCTGACTTATAACATCACCGTTTCTCTAAGTATCCAACTACAAAATTGCGCAGAGTGCATCTTAAAGGAAAGCAAGGGCAAATGCCATATTTACGTGCTCCAAAGTCAATAAAAAAAAAAAACAGAAAACCCATGAACTTGGACTCTGCAGATGTATGTGGGGCGTTCAACCTTGCAAGTCACAATTGTATGAAATATTGCTTAACTTTTATTGACTACCCTTTTTACAACGTGCTATTTTCCCACTTTGGAAAGAAAACCACCTGCTGGGTTTTCGCATAGTTACGAACCTAACATAGAAAGAACAAATTAAAAAAAGAGAAGCAGAAAATGGTTACACAACAAAGAATGCAGACTGTGATACCGTTAATGTCAAAAAATTATCATAGCTCGAAATGTGATATTCAATAAATCATATAAGGTGATATAACAACCTACACTATGTTTATTGTCATGAACAGAGTGGAATTCCACTTGAAATAAATGAAGTTATAAATGCAGAAAAAAATGTCACCATCACTTAACCACACCTAATAAAATTGAACCATATACCAATAGTACCAAAACAACAGGAGTTAGAAGAGTAGCTTTTAACTCGCTTTAAAGGTTACAATATGAATATTCACTATGCTGGAAACTGGAAATTGCTCACTATGCTGGAACAACATCCCAGAAAATTATCACAGTGCAGGCAAAGTACCGAATGGAAGGCAGCCATTTTTGAAGAATTGCGAATTAGGAAAACAACAAAGGCAGTTTCTGAGATGTTGACTAATAACATCCCAGAAATTTCTGCAAATGCAGAATGGAAAGAAGAAATTTTTAAGGAATTGCGAATTCAGGAAACTATACGAAGACAGTTTCTGGTGTGTTGAATAACAACATCCCAGAAACTTATGAAGTAGCAAACAAAATATCTGAATGGAAGGCAGCAATTCACGAAAATTCAAAGAAAATTCTGCAAATGGGTAGGTCGTGAAGAAAGCAGTGCACGTGGCAAGAAGCTACAAATGATAATACAATATTATATATGAAGAAATACGGGGTGTTCATTATAAAACTTCATCTAGTTGGCTGTGAAATGTCAAAGGAAAAGGATGGAGAAACAAAAGTCCATATATTTTGATTATGTCATCTTTTTCTGTCAAAATTTCATAGCCTGCTAGATGAGGTTTTATAATGAACACCCCGTACACTCACCGGTTGCCAAGATGCTGACGATCAAGTTGCTCTTTTCCTTGAGTGTGAAACTGTCCAAGTCAGTTCACCCAGTTAAATAGGCACTTTTTAAAAGTGAGATTTTGTTTATATAAACATCAAATAGCTTGGCACTTTAGCAGTCATCGCTGGTTTTTGGTCTGACCGTCTGAACTGCTTATTCCTTCACATATTTTCCACTCTGTATTGTCACTTTACACAAAAAGGTAGATTTCGACCTACACCGTTAGGTGACGACGCCATAGTAGAAGTAACCAAAATTCTTTCTATATCAGGCAGAAGAACTATAAACCGGTTTAGCTGTCATTTCAGTATGCTATACCTCCCAAGTCTGACAAAAACTGATTTTCTGAGAGGTGTGTACGATGAACTGGTGCCATCTAATTTTGCTTATATGCCTTAGCTTTGCTATTTTCCAAATATGTATATAGAAACTCCTGATTCCCTAAGAGCTGGTTTAGCATCTTTAATAATTTGTATGCTTTGGCTTATATTCTTCGGTTGGACAGATTTCCCATCAAGCAGATTCTATACTAGACACCTAAGAGTAGAAGGAAAAGAAGAAGATCACGAAATAGGAGGAGATATGGATTGGAGGAAGAACTCTGGGGAGGCAGAGTAAAAAACTGTTATCAAATTGTGTGCAATTTTTAGTATTAACATGATAAATTATGACTTCATGACACATTACGCCAACATTAAAACAAACTAATACTTATTATTATTGTAAAGACCCTGTATATTGATAGCATTCCTCTAGCTAGGGTTCTTAAGAAAGTGTTTCCAAGGATACCTAGCAAGGTATATTTTAGAACTTAGATACCATTTTATTACAGAAAAGCAGGTAGTTTCCAATGTATTACAGAAAAACAGCTTTAGAACGTTAGATCATCAATATTTTGAAATCAATAAGAATGCTTGTCTTCAGACTCTTAATACAGACTCTTGACGCAACTTTAGCATGCGCACCAGTCGTGCTAAAGTTTGTCTGCAAATATCTGATGGACATGTTAAGCATGCACTCACAGCGGGAATTTTGAAGTTCATATGGATAAGGAGTTCTAAGTGGTAATTCACCAGGTCTCGCAACACGGACAAACAATAACTTTTAATATGCCTGCCCAGACGATAATTTTTTGGGGCTAATGAGTTCGTCGTCCTATAAGAATGGGTGGAATGTCATTCCAACAGAAGCATTAATTTTTATGTGTTCTAAACTATAAGTTTACTCATCCCTAAAGCAAATCAAAGTTGTACAATTTGAATAATTTTTTGGAGTGGATGAATTGCTCAAACTGTTCAAGAACAATTGGTTTGCGAAGCTGCGTCAAATAAAATGTTTTTTCCAATACTAGCCTAAACATTAACTTTCTGGTGATATTGAGTATGTCTTCCTCTAAATATGTGTGCAATATCATTCCGATTCATTTGTCTATGCTCTTAAACAGTAAGTTTACTCATCACTGAAGCAAGTCGAGAATGTGAAATCTGCCTGAAAAATTTGTTGAGAGTGGATAAATTGCTCAAGCTGCCTCAATGTGTTGGATTTTGCTCAACGGCATTGGTTGACTTTTTTTTCTATTCTTCTACTTATAACAAAACAATCCAGTTACTAGTCGTAGCACTGTAGCCTTAACACGTGTTTTTTTCCATTTGTTAAGTTTTCAATTCGTCATCCTATATCTAATAAAAACCCAATGAGTTATGCACCTTCTGTGCTAATTTCAGTTCTCGACCCCGGCATCAAAGAGTGCAATTAATACTACCTAATGATCAATTCGCCAATCAATAGACAACCATTAAGGCCGCGCCTGCAATGTACGCGACCTTATTCCGCATCTGCGCCTAACAGCATCAATTGATAATCAATTAAACTCCGTTCACTTGCATCGGTGCAAAGTGTCGATTCCGGCCCCGTTCCAGATTTGAATAAAGGAATCCAATCAATAAAACCCCCCTAATTGTGACATTCTTTATGCAGTCGACAAAGCATCTCCGTTGGCGACTTGTCCGCATCAGCCTTGGCTCGATTGAACTTAATCTTACTGAAATAGTGAAATTTTATAGGATATTGACGTTCGCTGTCCAGGGTATAGATGACTATCGAGGTGGCAATTTACTGTTATGACTGCTCTTTGAAAAGATATACGGATAAATTTAATATGAGGGTGATTTGCAAGAGATATCAATAAATATCTACTAGCGGTTGTCTCGATCCTAAGATACATCGGAGGCATGTTTATGTACCCGAAGTAAATGTTTATTACAGTAGCCATTAGGAACTGCCTTTTGCATAAATAATAATAATTAAAATAACCGCCATGTTGTTTCTGTTCGCTGTAAAATCCTGTTCTTCAATAACATACAGCCCACAATTTAGAGTCAACCGAAAAAACCATCAGGCAAGATAGATGGCGCAATTAGTCCCGTTTAATTAGCTAATTAATTACGACCATAAATGGCGCTAGAGGTATTCCACGAGTGCATAAAATTTTATGTTAGAGCCTACGAGTTCAGTTTTACGCTTTTTAATAGCAATTTACACTTCCTTGAACCACATGTCACGGTGCTACAAATTTACCAGCAATTACACTAAAGGGCCAATAGGGAAGTATAACCCCCTAACCCCTTCTCATGCCAGGCGGCTATCCGCTGCCCTATATATCTTGGGTTTAGCTCCAGTCTTTTATGGGCTACTAAATCTAACACACTGCTAGACTTTGGACAGATAACGTCCACTGGTTTAATTACGTCCAAACAGTAAGTTAATTAACAGGTTCTGGAGAACGCGGTTTAAAACTGCAGCTGACATCATTAAATTTAAGGGCAAAGGGAGTAGGTGCAAGACGTCTAATATAATTTTCCCATCGACCCAGCAGAAAAAAATAATAATCACCCAGGGTGCCCATTTACGCATGACCGAGGGCCTAATGCTCTTTTAATTGGGTCATTATTTTTTTACGCCGACGACCCTCAACTGTTGACAAGTATCTTTACCTGTCCGAAGTATCTAGTACGTAGGTATTCTTTGTTCAAGAACGTTCCTATGGTTCTGCTCTAACAAAAGGCGCTTCGAGTAATTAAGAAGTTAGACTTTGGCGTTATCTGATCACCCGATCGCCGCCGGTCCACCTCGTAATGGCACTAGTTCTTATAATTTCGTCATTAGTTTTTATTAGCTCGGTTTTCTTTGATGATAAGTGGCCCGCAGGAAGGGTATTTGTTTTTTTTTCTGATAGTGATGTGATTTTAAAATTCACTTTATCGTGTAGAGCGGATGTCTCCGTTTGAAGGTGATTTGTATAGCTAGGAAGGCAAATTTCGAATTTGATATTCCTGCTTAGTCTAACGGGTATAGTCTTACGATTAATCTCTAAAAACATATATCGATGGTAGAAAGGAAAAAGGTCATAAGGGACAAATTTTGCAAATTTAGGTTTTAAGTGCCATTAAACACCTTTTTTCTTTCTGTGTAGAATGATCTGACTTTTGACCAGCTTTTTCTTGTAAATTATTTGTCCCTTAAGCCAACTAAACTATGGTGTATATAGTAGATTTTTTAAAGAGTAATTGAAACTTTAACTCGGTCTACTGTAAAGTTAATAATTTGTCGGTTATAACTTTTTGCTTTTCAACCATCGATATGCATTTGAAAAATGAGCAATGAGCAACTGTTTATGTCCTCCTATGCAAAACGTACGGAGACTTTACAAACATTATCAAAAACCTTTGGTATTCTTGGCAATCTTGACATGATTAATGATAAGCTGAAATATCTGACTAAGTATGTTCGTAGTGAATAACCACTTTTAGAGTCTACTGTTTTTGCAAGGGAACTGCAATCAGTTTGCTAACCATATACATCATATGGTAGTCAACACCAGGATGCTTTCTGTTTGTTCATTCTTTAAAGCAGCATACACCACAAAGAAAAACTACTTTGACTTAAACTACTTTTAGAGTAGATATAGATATTAATGGGTATTTTGTACAGTGGACTCAGATATATTTAGCGAAAATGATTTTATGCAGCGTGCAGCTGAAATTTAAAATTCTAGAGTAAAAGAAGTGCTGAAAGAGCCTCCTCAATCAATGATATTTAGCGAAGCATCCAAGATGAGAATGCTTTTTTCGGATGTTTAATTTTTTTTTACAAAAACAGCCGGCTCACAAATCCTCTTAGCTATCATAGCCAGAGTTTCATTCAGGATTTCCATGATGAATACACATAAAAATGTTTTGAGCATTTTACTGATGGACGCTAAACAGCATCGAAATGTCTGAATACATTTAAAAGGTTTAGAAAAAAATGTTTCTTTTCCGTTTCACCCTTGAAAGAACCACAATCCAAGAACCCACAGGGTCAACAACGAGGCAGGTACGTTTAAACGTTGCAACTACTAATGGCCGAACGTTTTTGGCACATAAACCATCATCAGTGCCTTGAATCTGTTACGACGAGTCAGGATACCTAAGGTTAATTTTAAAAATCAAAGATCCTATAAGCTCAGATATAACAGAACTGAAAGAGCACTTTCAAGCCACGGAAAATACGAGAAAGAAGCTTCTGGAAAGAGAGTAATGACCAGTTCTAAACGTCACCTTTGCATTTTCTGGGCTATTACATATTAAAACAATGAAGATTATATTAAGGACCAGAATTTGACCCCTTTATGTTTTCTTGGTTCCCTAGCTCAATTTTTTTCGTACTTATGGGATATTATCACTCGAAATACAAGGGTTCCATGGCCCATATCTCACACCAAACCTGTAACGTTACCACGACACCTCTTGTACGGTTTTTTCTCAGAAAGTAGCGTTTTGCGTTTCTACTGCTTCTCTTAAATTAATTTTGACAATTACGATTTTCTTTGAAAATTAAAGCTCGTGTAACAACCAACGGTACCCAGGTTTCAACAAACCACCCGCTGTGGGTCGCTTTCAACCTGCACCTGCATTAGACCCTCGTCTCCTACAAAAATTCATTAAACCTAGCTTCATGATGTCTTCTAATACCACACTGTAACTCTCTATTAATTTTGCGTTAAGATGACCTAGAAACTCAAACAACCTGCTGGTTTTCAGGAAGTGGCGGTACAACTGAGAGAGATGTTAAAGATATAGGATCCCCACCAACTTCATCTGTTGTAGCCTCTACCGTAGGATTTGCTATTATAGTACTTACGTTTCTAAACGCACAATAAGCAGTAACGCCTTAGGTAGACGAACATTCATAAGAGGAGACAGTATAGAAGAATATTTTCTTTTCGGGATACGGAGGATTAGAAAGATAATTTAAGTGAATCAATATTGATAAAAGCTTTTACTGTTTAAAAGATAAAGTATGAAGTAAGATAAAGTATGAAGTAAATGACATATGTAGAAAACTAGAACAAAACGCTGACTGCAACGAGTCCAGTGAATTGTTAGTTATAAATAATATATAATAACACAAATAATCCAGGATGAATTCGGTAATGCTGCAACAAACACTATGGAAATTGCTGAGGTATGGTGACGCTACTGCTGTCGGTTGTTTAGTGGTAACACTAATAATGAAACAAACGTTGCCGTTTTGGAAGGCTTCCAGAAAGAACTGGACATACTTAGAAATGAAGTAGAGAGAGCTATGAAAAACCGAAAGAATAGAAAGGCTCCTAGAGTGGACGCTATAACAGCTGAAGTAGTAAAGGCAATGGGTGAGATTAGCATCAACATCATGCACGCACTCTGCAAAGAAATCTGGCACACCGGCTAATGGCCGAATGAGTGGTGCCAGTCCATCTTTGTCCCAATTTTCAAGAAGGGGTTGCCATTAGAGTGTCAAAACTATAGAACAATAGCATTAATTCCGCACGTCAGCAAAATATTTCGAATCATTCTCAATGAGCGTCTAAAACCATTCCTTTTACCACAAATATCTGATGAACAAATAGGATTTCTTCCGGGAAAGGGCTCTAAAGAACAAATTTTAAATGTCCGTCAACTAATCGAAAAAGCACGGGAATTTAACGTTGAGATGTATCTATGCTTTGTCGACTATTCAAAGGCTTTTGATTCTACTGCTTGGGAGTCGCTATGGACTATTCTTCTCGAAATGGGAACTCTTCCCCCCTTGTCCATTTAATAAAACAACGAAAGAAACACAGCTGAAGTTAGGGTGAACAACACATACTCTGAGAGTTTCTCAACTAAAGCGGAAGTAAGACAAGGATGCATTTTATCACCAATCGCGAATACATCATGGGTAAAGTGCTAGAAGGCTGGGATGGTGGAGCGTCGGTTCGAAGAAAAAAAATAAATAATTTAAGATATGCTGACGATACCTTGATCATCGCAGCTAAAAAGGAAGAAATGGAGGACATAATAGACAGTTGAGTAGCGTTAGCCGAAGTTACGGACTCGAACTCAATAGACAGAAAACAAAACTAATGATTGTAGATCAACAGAACAACAACCAACCTCAGATTCGGGGAATAGCTGGTCTCGAGGTCGTTAACACGTTTAATTACCTTGGCTCCATTATCACAAATTCGGGAGGTTGCGAAATGGAAATCAAAAAAAATTAACAAAAATATGGAATTCAACTGCAATTACCCGAAACACTAAGCTGCCAATAGCACGCTCGATCATATTTGCCATTGCAACGTACGCAGCTGAGACATGGACGTTGAAAGAGTCGGACAAAAAAAGAATAAACGCTTTCAAAGGGTGGGTTTACCGACGAACCCTGCGATGTGCGATGGCGCTGGACGGCCCAGAGAACTAATGTGTCCATACTAGAAGAACTACATATTAAAACCCGATTAGTCATAAAAGTTGGTCAATCAATTTTGAGGTATTTTGGACACATCTCTAGACACCGATGCGATGGAAAGACTAATCGTGGAAGGAAGGGTTGAAGCGAGACGACCACGTGGACGATCACCGAAGCGATGGGTGGACCAAGTCAAACACATGGTGGGCAAAAGTCGGCAGGATGCTGCACACCTGGCACAGAATAGAACTGCCTGGAAAGAGACAATCAAATGAATTGATACATGATGTCACCATGTCACCAAGCTCTCTCGAGTGCAAAGGACTGAGGAGGAGGATAAAGTAAGCAACTTTCAAGATAGGAAGCTTGCAAAAGACAAACGGATCCAAATACTCAACCAGGTTATGGCCAACTACCCCATATTTTCAGTGAAAGCAGGGGCACAAATCTTCATTTTACTGTGTCTCTTCTTCTTTAATCAGCTGCTATTTCTACACCATTTTCACAGCAAATCAGCTCACTCAATCTGTGCCAATGAAGGCCGTGTCAGATTTGACGACTGAAGGTCAGACACCAAGCAAAGAAACAATATGTTGATGAAAATTAATTAGTGACAAAGGAAGTAATGGAGAAAGCAACCAATTATCGAGATTTGATTAGAAATAGTTTTGGTTTTTGGCCGAAAGTTTGCCATATTTTTGCCTTCCATGTCTTCGTCAAAACACACTAACTTGAGAAGGACGATTTCGAATCCTATGACATAAGGCGTCACAGCACGTTATATTTTGAAGATTTTGCCGCCATATTTGTGCGTCCTCTTGGCTATCTCCCATATTGGGGATTGGTCTCTCCATTAACTTCTAGGTCATAGCATATTCGCGAAAATAGCTCAAAAATATATGGCACTAAAAAAGGGTAATGTAACTGCACCATTTTCACATGTAGCTTAGAAAGTATCATTTGTATTTTAGAACATTCAGTTGGATTTCAGAATATATCACTTGTATTTCAGAATAGTGATTTTGATTTTAGAAATTGTCAGTTGTATTTCAGAATAGTCACTTCTATTTCAGAAAACTACACTTGAATTTCAGAACTATCATTTAGATTTTAGAATATATCACTTGTATTTCAGAAGGAGTCACTTGTAGTTTAGAAGATATCACTTGAATTTCAGAAAATTGTTTTGAAAACAAAGTTTGTTATTGCATTTGTGTGGAGTTCTTCAAAAGGTAAGTACATTGCCAAAGTGAAGGACTCAAAAACCACTTCAGCACAATATATTTTCTAAAAAATTGGACTTTATTCGCGCACAACTTAGCTCTTAATGCTGCCGTCTTAGTAATGGAAGATATACCAGTTGGACTAAATTTTTTATTTACCAAGAGTAAATTGTTGACATTGTTAAATTTTATGTTTATATCAAGTATAATTAAAATTAATTATAAAAAAAGGAAACTGCGTTAGAGCTGGATCGCATGCTTTTTCAATCCGATTCTGAAGATAGTATGTAATTCATTCATTTTCTGAAATTTAAATGACGAATTCTGAAATACATCTGAACTTTTCTGAAATACAAATGACTTATCTAAATTCCAACTAATGGTTTCTAAAATGCATGTGTCGCTTCTAAATTTCAAATGATACTTTCTAAAATTCAACTGACTATTCTGAAATATAAGTGATGATTTCGGGAATACAAGTGATATACCTGAAATCCAAGTGATCTTTTCTAAAATACAAATGATACTTTCTAAGCTACATCTGAAAATGGTGCAGTTACATCACCCTTGTTTAGTGCCATCTATTTTTGAGTTATTTTCGCGAATATGCTATGACCTAGAAGTTAATGGAGAGACCAATCCCCAATATGGGAGATAGCCAAGAGGACGCACAAATATGGCGGCCAAATCTTCAAAATATAACGTGTTGTGACGCCTTATGTCATAGGCTGCGAAATCGTCCTTCTCGAGTTAGTGTGTTTTGACGAAGACATGGAAGGCAAAAATATGGCAAACTTTCGGCCAAAAACCAAAACTATTTCTAATCAAATCTCGATAATTGGTTGTTTTCTCCATTACTTCCTTTGTCACTAATTAACTTTCATCAACATATTGTTTCTTTGCTTGGTGTCTGACCTGCAGTCGTCAATCTGACACGGGCTTCATTGGCACCGATTGAGTGAGCTGATTTGTTGTTTATTTAAATTATTTTTTCCTAATAATTTTTCCTTGATTTGTATATTTCCTGTCTTTCGTGAGTATCTAGTTGGCTACGAAATGTGAAAAGTAAGAAATAAAGGAACAATATTCGATTTATATTCCTATCAAAAATCCATAGCCTTCTAGATAATGTCTTCTGATGATATGTGTAGTTTTTCAGCTTTTTATTAAATAATATTAATATTTTTAAGTAGCCTGTGAGTGAAGATGCGCTAGACTAGTACAAAGACTTACATACTCTTCTATTTCCGCCATTTCAATGTGGGAAAGTTACGTGCAGCTTACCTGAAACAAACAAAAATCATTAATAATTGAATAAAAAAATCACATGGAATGAGTGAGTTAAAAATTGAACTGATACTGTAGGTATCCCCTAATCGTAAATGTTTGAGAATTCTGATTCTTCAATTTTCGTGTGAATTTACCGAATTTCAATCAATGGCGTTAAGCCTTTTCAGTGCAAAGTGAAAGTTAAAGATTTAAACAGTTGCTTGCGTTTTGTCTCAAACACTGGTTTCTATCCTTTGTCATCATGTCGTATACACAGCGACAAAAAAGTGGAGAGAGAAAGACAGATACGTATATTTCTTCAAGCTTTAATTAGAATCTGAAAGACCGGTTGTAGCTCTAAGACCATTATTAGCTCCTAAAAAGCTGTTTTAACGAGTAATAACTATGGCTCAAAGAAAACTTACTTCTCAGGAAGAAAACTACTAAAGACAGAGAGCACACAGCTCATGGATAACTTGATTGAGATGATAAAATAACTTCGGCCCGTTTGAGCTATAATTTCTTTCGGTGTGACATGTTTACCATGATACCCAAGGGTAAGTCAGTCAATTTAGTTAAAGATTTCTAGCCGCCAAAGAAGATTTCAATCATATAAATAGTTGATACACTTTCTATTGTCAATATTTGCATGTGACAGGATTTTTAAAATTTCACAAAACAATTTTCTCAATCTTCAAAGAGGGTTCGTCCGCTTTTTTTGAGCTCTTCACGGATTTTCTAAACAATAATAATATCATGATTACTAACAAAAATAGAGAAATCTTGCAATTGTTCAGATATGATGACTTCCTCTCTGTTTACTGCAAGACTACTTAAACTCATGCAATTCTACTTATATTCAAGAATCATCTCGAACCATAAACTTCTGAGACATCCATGCGTCTGTAGAGATATCAGTGAGATCAAAAATGGACTAATAGTACTGAACAGATTCTTTTCAACAATGTATATGACCCTAATTTAATAGAGAGTTAGTAGACTTAAGAAAACTCTATTTTGGTTTAAAAGCCTTTGACTAAAGATGTTAGGCTAATATGCAAGGTGGCCCATCGACCAACCAGTTTTTCTTTCAATTGAGTATATACATCGAAAATCGCTCGGACCCTTTGTTTTTAGGGGAACAAATTTTTGAGAAGTTTCAAACCTCTAGTCTGAACCTCCATGTAGAGCTGAGCATTGACCATGAAATTTTAAATGGAAAAAGGGGCCGAGTGATACCTCGTTTTGAAGGTCTTATCAAGGTTATTTAACAGCCTTTAATTTAAGTAATTTGATTTTGTTTTTCATTCTCCTGTCAGGTTAGGGGGTTAAAACAGCTAAAAAATTTATTTCTTATAATTTTTCAAAAAAAAGTATATGATCTGTGGGAAGAAACGGGGTGGTTCGTTTTCGATGGACCACCCTGTATGCAGTTTAATGGTTAGTTTCCTTTATTTTGCACCAAATTAACTCTTGTTATTTCCGAGACTCTCCAACCCAATATGAGAATCTCAACTTAAATAAAAACTTAGTAAGAGTAGTAGTAGTAGTAGTAAACAATGGGGGGCCGTGGCCTTGCGACTAGGCCTTAGAGGCCCTTTTCACACTCCTGCGGTCCAGCCATCCCTACTCCATCAGGGCCTTCATTCCTTCCACGAGTCGACCCGTCCCTCTAATAAAGGAGAGTATCCCATCTCATTTCAAAGTCGAAATCTCCTCTCGATGAAGAAAAGCGGCTCCAAGTGTCATATGGTGCAGTCGTGCCCACCTAAGGCACACTCCCAGAAAGTGGTATGACGACTTTTCCCCTGACCCACAGTGGGTGCATAGGGGACTGTCAGCCATTCCTAGGAGGTGCATGTGCCTGTTTAGACTGGAGTGTCCAGTTAGGATTCCTATAAGGTCTCCCAAGCACTGCCGACTTCTCCCAAGAAGCCACGAGGTCTTGGATCTATCCGGGATAGGGTAGATTTCCTTGGTCTGTCTACATATTCCTGACTGTGTCCAGTTTGTCCTTGTACATGCAAACTCATTCAGAGTGTGTGAGACGTACCTTCTACTTACTCCTAGACATGGCTCGGGTCCAGTAAAGCACGGCCGATTCGTCGGCACGCTCTTTTCCCTCGGTGCCCCTATGTCCAGGAACCCATCCCAGAGTTACTATTTTTGTTTCTCCCGGTGACTCTAGAGCATCTCTGCAGTCCTGAATGAGCTTTAAACTTGTTCCGCTCCTGCAGGTGGCTCGCAGAGCCGCCTGACTGTCGCAGTAGATGTAGATGTCCTGCTCTGCTCCCTGTCTGACTTCTGTTCTTGTGGCTACCTTGAGTATTGCAATCACCTCCGCCTGGAAAACCGTCATGTGGCGTACCAAGGCAAATCCCTCGCCCTTTACATGGCCTGCTTTGTATATACCAGCTCCTGACGACTGTGTATTCAAAGCAAACTCAGTAATAACTTTCAATATTAAGTCTAAAAACAGGCGTAGACACACATCAAAAAGTGGCATTTAAAATATAAAATATCATTATCGTTCTCTTTCATACGTTGACCACAATTTTAACTTTACACAGAGCCTTGAAATTAGCTGCGAATTGTTTGCCTATGATTGACTGAGAACCGAAAGCAATCCATCAAAAAGGACTTTAATAAAAAAACTGGCACGCAGCAAACGTCCCTTCTTTTCTTATCTGGTTTGTATCAATAACATTAAATTTTGGTCACACTACTAGGAAGCCTCACTAAAAAGCATCAGTTAGCTAATATAGACAAGTCTTAGTGAACATTTTTGTGCACAATATACTTCATTTGCTTCACACCTTTGTATATTCTCTTTGTTTCGCCTTATAATCGAGCTTAAAACTAAAAAAAGCCTCAAGTGTTTTTGTGAGGGCTGTCAGGAGGGCCTCCACTTAATTCCAGCCCTTCAGAGGCGCGTTGAGAGCCTTGAGGACAAACTGGCATCTCTGGAGAGCAACCTCATCAACCGGTTGGATGATCTTCAGGCCAAGAATACTCCCACCGCGGCTTCTGCTGCTCCTCAGGTGAAACCATCGGTGGGTGCTGTTAATGTGATCGGTGGGTCGCTTGCCTCACGTTCGGACCACCCTGAAAGTGCAGTTCCAGGGACCTGTGATGCCGCTGTCGTTACACAAATAAAACACAACAACTTTCAAAACGATTTAGAAGTTATTTTAAAGTATAAAATGTAATTTAACAACGATATTTGCATAAACAAAAACGTGAACGTGCCAACGTGTGCAAAATCTTTTTTCGAGAGAGAGTTCTTCCTCTCTCTCCTGTCAGTCGCCGCTTCCCCTTTTCTCGCGACGCTCCCTCGATAGTTTCTCCCCTGCAACGTTGCCACAAGTTCGGCTTTTTCCTCAACAAAATACACATCCTAACAGGTGCTGCTACTCTACCGAACGAGAAAGTGATACAAGAATTATTGGAAAATCAGAAACGTGCTAATAATGTAATACTGTTGAATATGAAACTATCCGAGGATCAACCTGAAATTGGACAAATGATGGCTTTGCTCGAGGCTTCTATTAAGAAGGGAGTGTCTACCACCCGACTCGTTAAGGTGGAAAAGCCCAATAAAAATGCCTGAAAGCCCTTATGATCTACAAGGAAAAAACTAAATAGTTCGTCCTGTGTCATCAAAAATTATCTTCAATGCTACTACCAGAACGTCCGCGTCCTTCGTAGAGAAAACGCAAGTGTTTTATAGTGCCGTGACAGCAGATAACTATGACGGAGTCACTCTGACATGAAAGTCCAAACATTGTCATCTAATAATAAAAAATTCTTGCCTACCACTAAATGAATCGAAATCTTCATGTAGCAACCTTCAAAGCATAGTAGTGAAGCTGTGCTTAATATTTTTCATAAACTTGAGAAAGATCCATTTTTGGAGTTGGTGCAAACTTTTGAACAAAGCACTATTTTTGAAAAATAGGTTAGTAACACCAAGCAAGGTAAAGAAGAGGTAAAGCAGAAAGAATTTAATACTTTAACATTGAAACCTTTAATTATCCCTAGAACGCTAGAACTGCAGCAACAAAGTCTATCTAACATATCAGTCGTACAGGGTGTTTTGTGGTTCAATTTGAACATCGAAACTGGAAACTGTATTTTTTTTGGCACCCAAATATTTTCTAGCTTGGAGATAAAGATGATCTTGAGGACTGTAAAGACGAAAGCCTTCCTCACAATTCTAGACCAATCAAATCAACGATCTTGTACCAATTTTTTCGGCGTGTCGAAGAAATTAATAAACCGACGCTAAATTCACGCTTCTTTGACCAATGACCGGCGAAGCTCGACTACACAATTAACCTACGCGCGGTACCCAACCACCCGTAAAAATAGTTAAAGGTTTTGTTGCGCCATTGCGGCCTCTGAATGTCACTAAAACCGCATCACAAAGATCAAAAAAAGATATATAATACCTCTGTGAGGCTGTCTTAACGCTTATTAGCTAGATGAACGTTCGCGAACAACGAAATGTACAGAACTACAGTGACGCGATGGACAGTGTTTTGGTGTTTCTGTTCTTCTGCCGTGGCGTTGGAGAAGATGTCCATGTACATGAAAAGAGCGGAAATTAGTGACCAGAAGATGAGTGGTTCGGGGTACTCGTACAATGCTCAGGATGGCATCAGTGATACGCCGCAGGAGTTTTCTTTTGAACTTGTGGGGGTCGGTGATGAGGATGCGTTTAAGATAATTAAGGATATGAGTGATTCTTTAACAGAGGCCACGCAAAGGTTTGTTTACTAATTATTCTAAGATAAGAAGAAAAATTATAAAAGCTTTCAGCCAGCCCACCTTTGCACCCTTGGCAACATTCAGTGAGGTCACATTCCCACCGCTAGCGCCTTTTGCTGCTCCCTTTGAAAGCTTACCTGTTGCAGCCACCACTACTACTACCACCAAGGCATCGAACAAGCCGGTCACTTTTACTGTGAACAGTAGTCAACAAAAACCTGCAGGTGCAACTGTGCAGGACGTCCAGCCTTCTAACAATCAGGCCCAGCAAAGTAAACCTACGTAAGTAACTTTTGTTACTTATATTTTCAGAAGACCTACAAAGTATGTTTTTTAGGGCTTTATATCCCTATGCGCCAGGCTATGGCTCTAACTCCAAGTCGAAAGAGGATAGTTTTGTAAAAACGGCAGGAAAAATCTATAATGATTTTCTCAAGTGGAAGTTCGGTGACAAGTTCGATACAGATTATAGTGTGGTTGATAAATTTAGCAAAGGTGTAAAGGGCAATTACAACAATCAATACGCTAAAGGTTACTATGACAATACCGGAGGTAACAAGAAGTCCTTCTATGATAAAGGAACTCAATTCAAAGGGGACGTAGCTGGAGGTGCATTAGTCCTAGGAGGTGCTTTCGGTCAGCAAGACTTCCACGATAAAGGCTCGAAGACCACGGGATTCCATAAGATGTACCACAAAGACGACTATAATAAACAGCACAAGTTCTACGACAAGGCTGATCGAAAAGGCAATTTTGTAAAATATGGAGATTTGCACGTGAAAAAGGAGCAGGAAGCCGGACAGTGGGTGGATGGAGTGGTACATGCCGAAGAAAACGCTAAAAACAAATACGGGATCAAGGATGACAGCGATAAGGGGCGGTTTGAGGATGAGGCCAAAGGCTTCAACAGAGAGGACGGGCATGAGGGCTTTTACCAGGATTATACGGGCTATCACAGGAAAGCTGCGAAGGATAGAGGGAATTCCAATGGGTTCAGTGATGGGAATTCCTAGATTAGGATTATGAGTTCACAGTGTATCAATAAATAAATCTATAAATAGAAAAAATCATAAAAAAAATATTTGATGGTTCTACCAACCTAAATAAAATTTTGATATATTCTAATTGCACTATAGTCCGCTCCTGTGCTAAACCAAAAGGGTTTTGCATTCCATATAGACTAGATGACACCCGAACTTACACTTATTAATGCATAGGCTAGCGACATATCGATCTGTCCGATATATAGCCCTTGCTTTTGGTCGGGACTGGTGACATGACAAATATATGTAAATACTGTGTAAGTATGGAAATAGAAAATTCAAATTTAGTGATGCCGGCCGGGAAGTGTGGGTTTGACGTATACGGACCAGAATGAGATGCGATGACCTCAATCCCGATCGGATCAAGATTGGAACTTTAGAACGAGAGGAAGTCGTTTGCGTCTTTTTCGAAGCGGCAGCCGTCAAGTTTAATTTTCTATGAAGACACTTTGTGTCCTTTTAAACACTTAATGGGTAAAAAACACGAATAAGGAAACGATCTACCGTAATAGGCAATTGCTTTTATTGCTCAATGCCCAGGAATGTAAGCAATTAAGGTTTTGGTAAGTGAAAAACAAATACCGAGTCTTCAGTGGAACACATAATTGATGCGGTACATAAAAAGTAATGTTATTAACGGAACTGTAATTAAAATTTCGCAATCAATGCGGGACTCGGTAATTAATGTATACGGACACTGCCCAGTGTCCACTCAGCGAGCAGCAATTCGTAACAAAGAGATGCTGCCACCAAACCTTCTGCTCGGACCTAATGATAATATGCGAAACTTGTCTACTAAGAGCTCATTCGAATAATCAAAATTCGATCCCCTACACGAGTATCTTAACAGCTTTCCTAGTGGATCCGTTAACTGAAAGCGCACTGAATAGGGAAACTTTAGAACTAACTTCCCCGAAACATAATAAACCGAAATCTTGAGAACCGCTCGAGAGGACTGAGGTGTGAAATTCTGGTTAACAATCTGTCGCCGCGACAGCTAAATAACTTTAACGGCGCTGCTGATTATATGAGTGTGTTAAAACTTATCCAGACTTGGATATGGAGGTGGGAAAAATGGGAAAACTTGTATTAGAGTATGTGTATGCATGCGCTAGGAAATTGAGCCTGCCAAGTACGGCGCCGTATTATGTTGCCGCGAAAGTTTGGAAGTTGCTGTTATCTGGAGGTGGGGTTTATAGTTTATTAAAATGCTTATAAAACTAATAATCGTTAGAGCTATTTACGTATTAGAATATTAATATTGATAAGTGATACAGGTAGATAATTTTAAATTATCTGCAAACATCCAGAATTGAGGAACTAAAAGTTTAATATTGTGGTATAGAAACTTTTGGCATTTTTAGCGTTAAGGTAGTTTTTAAACGCCACAGAAACTATGGAGCCACATAGTTAAAAGCAAACCCTATTTAAAAAAGTCATTTCAATAACATTTTCTTAGGCGCTTTATCTAACTGTGCAATAAAAAAAGAGAAATAATGTCTGACATACGAAGGACCAAAAGATCACCCAACAGGTCGATGACGCTTCATACCTAGACTTTTCGCTCCAAGATGTCTCATACCACGAACAGTTACTTCTATGTATATTCTATAGCAAAAAAATAATTTACATTTTATGTTATTGCAAACTGCTTTTTGTAACGCATGTTTATATTTTGTTTCCTTTTTTGTCTACATTTTTTCTCTGGTATTTTAGCACTTTTTTTTTAATTTCTGTCTGTCTACTTTACGTGTTTTGTAACTTATCTTAGTATTTATCATATTTTTCTGTTCTATCTAGGGCTGATTTTTTTGTCTAAATTTTACTTGATTACGTAAACATTTTTAAGACAAGCAGTTATTTTTAATCTGCTGTCTATCCATTATTTTATTGCCCCTATTTTTTGCCTTATCTATTTCATTTGGTACCTTTCTTAAGTTTGTTTAATGATTCAGTTTAATCAATTTAGTTTTGTTTCAATATAGTTGACTATATTTAATATGTTTTCTTTCCTCACTTTTTCTACTCTTAATTTGACTATACTCCATCATATCAATGACATTGACATTCGTGAAAAAGGCACTCTGGGTCACATCAGATTAGTCATAGTACAATAACAATGGAACATATAATACCGGAAAAACAAGACAGTTCAAAAGTCAAAAATTGGAAACAGGTAATTTTTAACAGGTCTAATGATTATAAGACTGTGAAGGTTTTGCGGGCTTTGTAGCCGTGGTCCAATAGAATTTCTTCCTGGCGTTTCGTCTACAGCTGGGTCAGACATTATCAAAGACGATAAGGCAATGGGCGAAGAGATCTCCCGTGCTTCCCGACGTTGTCTTATTCGACTGTGGTGAGCTCAGTGGTATTTAATCCCCCGCCTTCGCGCTGCAGTGGACGGTCTGGAGTGGGGGTAGGGGTGACGCGGAGCTTTGGCGCACTTGAAGTATTTCGTAGAACTCGCTTCCAGTCTGCATTTAGAAAAGCAATTTTCTCCTTCCTGTTGAAATTGTTGTCGTCTTTAAAGATCTCAATAGCCTTTCTCGTTAGTCTCGGATAGAAACGCTGCGATTGATATAAGATATCCACCTTGTTGAAAAATATGTCGTGACCTTCGGAGAGAGCGTGCTCTGCTACTGCTGACTGTTCTGTCTTCTGTCCCAACCTGCAACTACTCTTTTGTTCCGTAATGCTTGTGTGGACACTGTGTTTTATGGTGCCAATGTATACCGAGCCACAGCTGCATGGAACTCGGTAAATTCCGGCTGCCGATAGAGGATCTCTGTGGTATTTGGCCGATCTTAAGCTCTGTTATATTGTGCGAGTGGGTTTAAAGACGTTAAAGATATAAGATTGTGCTTTTCCAGTAGCCTGCCGATCCTATCCGTTACTTTGTGGATGTATCGTAGACTAGTCCATCCGCGCTTTTCTTCATCTTTTCTCGTTCTTCCTTCCTGGCGCTCTACATTCCTTGGACGGACATCCCTATGGAAGTCGCGTTCGCTGTATCCATTCCAGCCAAAGGCTCTTTCTAGATGCTTCATTTCCCGTTGCAATTCAGCCTGTTGACAAGTTCTCTTGGCTCTCACAGGCAAAGTCTTTGTGGCTCCCCTTTTCTATCTGGTATGATGATTTGATCTGTTATTGAGGTATCAGTCGGTATACTGACAGCTTTATAAAACACTCCACTTATTTCGTGGAAAAACTGCATTCTTTGACTCCTTCCTAGGAGAAATTCTCGTTAGCTACGATGTTGTTTCGCTCACTACGATGGTACCCATTAAGGAAACCATGGAACATATTAACAAGGAATTTCCACAAGATATTGCCAAGTATTTCCAATACTGCCTAATCAATACATATTTTCAATGGAAGGAAGATTTCTACGAACAACCTGAAGGTGTAGCTATGGGCAGTCCCCTTAGTCTAGTAATAGCCAACTATTTTATGGAAATTTTCGAGGCCAAGGCGTTGGCAACGGCAAACAAGAGGCCAAAGTGCTGATTCCGATACGTGGACGACACTTTTATTATTTGGAGCCATGGCGAGGGCGAACTTCAAAACTTCCTCTTGCAGCTCGGCTCTATCAACCCAAAAATTCAATTCACTATGGAGATAGAAAGGGAAGGTCGCCTACTGTTCTTGGATGTTGTGGTATCAAGGAGGCCGAATGGGAAGCTTGCGCATACCGTTTCAACATACACCAATCGATACCTCCATAACGGATCAAATCATCTTCCAGACAGAAAACGGGAGTCATAAAGACTCTGTCTGTGAGAGTCAAGAGAATCTGTGAGCCGGCTGAATTGGAACGGGAAATGAAGCATCTAGAAAGTCTTTAGCTGGAATGGATACAGCAAGCATGAGTTCGATAGGGCAGTCCGTCCAATGAATGTAGGGCGCCAGGAAGAAACAACGGGAGAAGATGAAGAAAAGCGGGGATGGACTAGTCTACCATAGATCCACAAAGTAACGGACAAGATCGGCAGGCTTGTCAGGCAGCTCATCAGGCAGGAAAAGCACCGTGTTAAAACAGTCTTTAAACCCACTCGCACAATACAACAGACCTTGAGATCGACCAAAGACCGCAGAGATCCACTATCGACATCCGGAGTTTACTGAGTTCCGTGCAGCTGTGGATCGGTATACATTGGAATACAAACGCAGTGTCAACACGAGGATTACGGAATACAAGAGGAGTTGCAGGATGGGACAAATACAAAAGTCAGCAGTAGCAGAGCATGCTCTCCCCGAAGGTCACGATATCCTTTTCAACAAAGTGGATATCTTATATCAATCGCTTTTCGCGTTTTTATCCGCGACTAACGAGTGAGGCTATAGAAATCTTTAAGCACGACAACAATTTCAACAGGAAGGAGGAAATTACGTTTCTAAATGCAGGCTGGAAGCGAGTCCTACGACATACTTCAAGTGCGCCGAAACGCCACGCCACCACTACCCCCACCCCAGTCCCTCCACTGCAGCGTAACGGCGGGGGCATAGAGAGCTCACCAGTCACCACCGTCGTCAATGTCGGAAATCGGTCAACGTCGGAAAGCACCGAAGATCACTTCGCCCATTGCCTGATCGTATTTGATGTCTGCCGCTGCTGTAGACGAAACGTCAGGAAGAAATTCTATTGGACCACGGCTTCAAAGCCCGGAAAACACTTTAGATTGTATGGTCTAATGATATTTTTTTATTTTTATATTATAACACGAATAAACATAACTGAAATATGACACAGCATGGAATCAAAGGTTTATCTGCTTCAAGAATTGCAATCTCACGAATTTTTCACTTGTTTTGCCTAATATATTTTATCTTTTCAGTTGTTAAATCTTTCAACTTTTGCACTATTGCACTACTTATAAAAGTTACCAAAAGTACAAATACTTTATTTTTTCACTAGAAATACTATACTTAGTAATTTAACCATTCTTCTATACTTCAAATTCGTTTTCTGTTCAAACTCAAAAATATTCAAAGTGGCTAAATCACTTTGTTTTTCACCCTTTATTCTCATCTATATCTTTATATCATTTACTGGTTTTCAACTCTGTTTTCACTTTGAAACCCTTTTATTCCGTCTCACCATTTTTTTTTAATAACTTTCACTTCTCATTCCTCTTATAGTTTAAGATTTCTTCTTTTTAATTGTACTTATTCCTTCTAGTTTTGTCATAATTTAGTATTTTTTAATTATTTTTTTACGTACTTACGTTCACGCTTTTGTTAAAAAACATTGTTCGTTTCTGACTTTTAATGACATTTTGTTTTCAATTGTTGGAAAATAATTGTTGTCTTTTTAGGCTCATCCACTTTGTTATTAAATTTTGTTCGTTTGATCCCCTTAATGCTGCTTTGCTTTCAATTGGTGTACATCACCCCTTTACACTTTTACAACGATTAAAAAGTATGTACCCCGTTTTATCGATATTTGTTTCATTAAGTTGAACCAATCTTTGTTTAGTAGTTTATGATTATTTTCATTTTAAATTTGATAAGATATCCCATTATCGTTTGTAGATATTTTTTTTTTTTACTTTTTTCCTTTATTTATTTGTGTTTGAGCTCTGTTTTTCGGTTGATTTTTGCTTTTTTAGTTTAATTTTACGGCTTCAGTTAATAAATATCAAATACATTTTAAATATTTGAGGTTTCCTACTTTTTATCCGGTTTATCAAAATTTTTTTATTAAATTACATTTTAATACACTTTTCAGTACTCTACATCTATATTTTTCTTTTGATTACTTATTTGCCTCCGCTTGCGTTACTGTGTGTTTTGTTCTATTTCTATTTATTGAATTTCACTTTTAAAATCTGTCAACTTATTTACACATCTTCTTGCTTATACTTGCTTCTTGCTCTTACCCAGTGCTTTTGTTCTCTGAATTCTTTACTTCTGAACGTTTTTCGTTTTAAAACATATTTCTTTTCTATAGTTTTGGTTGAATTGTTTTCCAATATTATGTTTTTTTACTCACTAAAGCCTTATTTTTCTTTAATATATATTTAGAATTCTGGTGCCACATTAGTCAATAATTTTTTCATTCATTTACTAAAGTAATTGAGAGATGACGTTGAGCGTCTACAATCTTTTACCCATTTTAATAGCTTCTCGTTCTTTTTAACTTATTAACGATTAATTTTTGTTGTTATTTGTTTTCGCTCTTCATTAGAATTTAATTCTATTACGGTAATATTTAGTGTCCCCCCCCCCCCCTCCGATACATTTACTCTGTTTGTATATTGATCTACTGTTTCAATTCTGGACATTCTGAAAGTTACTTTTGTAATGTCATACTTCTTTTTTTGTAATTAATTTACTGTTTGCTGCGTTTATGATTATACAAGCTTTTTCAGTAATTGTTCTATTCATTCGTTCAGCTACTCCGTTTTGTTGAGATGTATAGAGTACAATCATAGAGGTCTTTATATTGGCGTGATAAACAAGCCCTCCATACAGTGTCGCCAAGATTACTTTGCTAGTAAATTGCCATCTCCTTTTTTTGGATGATATCTTGTGAATCTTTACAGAGTACTGTAAAATCTATTGCTGTCCCAATAATTTTTGAATTGTGATTAATAAAACATTTATGACGAAAAAAGAAAAAAAAATACGTTTGAGATGGCCAACTAATCACAATCGTCAACATTGCAGAATCCTCTGACACGCGGTTTACGTCAGTTTACGACAGTTATTTCCTGGCTGTTTTTTCTGCTTTTGCGAATGTTTTAATAGTTTTCCGCCGACTTATTCGCAAGTATGCGGTTTGTATATCATGCTAAATAAATAAATTTATGATTAACTCCCGGGGTCTATTTATTTACTCCATTGTCAATGGGTACAATCGAATGGAACGTTGTTCCCTTTTCTGAGCAACACTCATTGAACTCATGCGACAAATACGGGGTGTTCATAGCTTCAAGAATAACTTATTCGCATATTTTGTACCTTGGGCAGCGGATGTGTGTTTTGTCGAGCCTAGGATACCAGGGTCACCGAACAATCGAATGGAGTTTGCTACCGTAACTATCTTAAATCGTACTTTAACTGACTACCCTCTCTAAGTGAGAATAGCCCTGATGAAGACTAAATAAATAGTCGAAACGTCGGCCATTTTCGAATAAAGAAGAGGTGCATTATTTGTCCTAATCCCGCTAACTTCACCAACTACTTACAACTTAAGGACGCTAATTACAACAATTACTATTTACAGTTGGTGGCGAAATGGGTCCACACACGTCCCTGTGTACAGGGTATTCCATTTTCGGCACCTTTACGGGGAACCTCTTTTATTTTTAAAGATAGAAGGTTGCGGTTTTTGCGAAAGTGTGCTACTTTTTTATGAAACTAAAGATGGCGCCAGCAGAATTTTTTATAGCCCTTTTGGTTTTTGAGACACAGGGTGGAATTGAAAAGTAGCGCTTTTGAGGCACCCCCCGTATCACAGTTATCTTTAAACTTATCGAAGAAGTTAAAACGCATTCTTAAACAATTTTTTCCGTAGAATCCAGTGGGGTAGTCAGTTCTTTCCTAGCGACTTCAGTTTTCGAGTTACGAAACAAATATATTTTTTTTTAAATGGAACACCCTATATATTATTTTTTAGTTTATTAATCATAATGTGGTCTTTCCAAAAATATATAATTGTATGCAATTATTTTCAAAACAAAGCCCAGAATTTAAGATTTTCTTACATTTTCATTTTTATTTCCACATCGCATCCTTCTCGCCCGCACACGGTTGAATATTACGTTTCGTGATTTTAGACGATTCCATTTTTACTGATTGGAATTTACGCGTTCAATTCCACATCTAATTTCTGCTATAGTCAATTAAAAGTGCCTGGGCCCATAATCTGTTGGAATATGGGGAATTTTAGATAAAAATTCAGCGTGTTGTTAATTGAAGGCTCGACTGTATATTGCGCACACTACCTAGATTCTTAAAAAAGAAATCTATCGCTTCGCCTTGGAAGCACAAAAAAAGGTTTGCATTTGTATAAAAATTATCTACGTGTGTTTACACAATTTACTAAATAAGCAAATAGAAAAGTTTCTGTCGTTTGATTTTTGTTCATTAAATATAAGGAAAATTCAATAGTTTCTACAAATTTATCCACGCAGTATAGGCATTTTTTTTTTTCATCAAACTGCGTAAAACTGTTCAGACGGCAGCAACGATTTTATTGACAATTTTATTATATTAGAACATTTCTGCTCATCGGTTTTCCTCTATTGTTGATGTTTGGTACGGTGTGTTCATTAGAAAACTTCATCTAGAAGGTCACGGATTTTTGAAAGAAAAGGATCGCATAATCAGAGTAGATACATTTTTTCCTTCATTATTTTCTTTCTAAATTTCTCGGCCAACTAGATGTTTTCTTTATTTCAGTTATCTTTAGATTCAGGTTGTTTTCAATTGTTTTAGAGTATTTATTCAAATTGTTCATAGAATGTAAAGTTTTTGCCTCTCTCCCTCCTCCACAGACAGGATCTTAAAATTTCACAAAATAACAAAAGAAAAGGCACTTAAGGGTCGGAATTTTGAACACGAACTTGATCAAGTAATCATCGATCAAATAATATAAGTCATAGATAATCAGTATTCAAATAATTTCTCTATTAATATCGTTCCTTGAATTTATCTCATCATTATCAAGCGTCATTGACAAACAAAAACGAGTTTATTGTTATGTTACCCTACGTAACAAAAAGAAAACGCTTTTTTAGATTTTTTAATCAGCAAAATGACTTTTTTCTACAAACATCAAATAATGACGCATTTTACGCTTTCATTAGACAAACGAAAACCTAACATTTTTTAACGATCAGAATGTGAAAAACAAAAAAAGTGAGGAGAAGAGCTTACTGGCAAATCATAAAAAAAAAACAAAAAAAGACATCCGAAATATCCCAAACTGAACAGAAACACTTAGCATAGACAACGTCAAAAAGTAGAATTAAAAAAAAAATGTTGGGCAAATTATAACAAAATACCAGACAAAAATAATGTTATAAGTGACGCTCCAAAACGCTCAAAAGCTAAAAGAGATTAATGGGCTTTAGAAAATATTAGAATAGGAAACAAAAAAAGATCAAAAAATCAAGATAAAGAATAAAAAATTAAAAGCTAAAAAAAGGGGCAAAGGTGATGTTGAAAAGATCAAAATATACTAGAAATGCCACTTCAGAAAAAATCTAAAAAAAATATTAACAGAAAGAACAAGCAAAAGCAATAACCTAAATGAAAGATCCAAAAGGGGTATAATTACAAATTCAAGAACTAAAAAAGTTTTGACCAAAACTTGAGGACGACTGTTGGGATTTCAAGAAATAGGAAGAAAAAAATACCAGAATAGGAACAAGAGGCAATAAAATAGAAGAAAACATACTTGTAAAAGCAAATAACGACAGAAACACGAAATGGGGACAATGAATTATCTAGAAAAGATTAAAATAGACGAAGAAAAAATTAGTATAAGTTTGGAAACAGAGAGACCTTGAATACTATAAGAAAGACAGAGAATAGAAAACAAATTTAAAAATCAACAAATGAAAATTACATCTTCAGAAACAAAATTGGCCACTGAAATAACGTTTTAGAAGGATTCTAAAAAATAGTCTCTGATAAAAAAATAAAAGCAAAAAGACACTAATAGAAAGGTCCAAAATGGAACAAATTCAAGGATAAGAAAAAAACTAAAATATTAAGTAAACAGATCTGAGAGAAATAAAAAATAACGAAAAAAATAAATACGGAGAAAACACGACGTGAAAGAGGTCAAATAACAAGAGGGAAGCAACTTTTGAGAAGAAATTTAAAAAGATCAGTTTTCTGTTGATAGGAAGTGTGAAAGTGTAAGCAATAAATTCGAGAATCAAAAAACTGGAGAAAATTGGTTTCACAACCAAAACTTGGATAAAGTAATAAAATGTTCATAAAATAATAGAGAAAAAGTAATAATAAAAAAAATTTGAAGAAAACCATCGTCTAGTGAACAAAATACGTTCAGGGATAGAAAAAGTTACGTAACAAAAAAATGGAGAAAAAGAACCACTAAAAAATTGATTATTAAAGTCAAGCGATATGTAAAATTGAAAAACAAAACAAAAATTAAGCATAAGAAGACTAAAACATGCAGAATAGATCAAAATACGCGACGGAAAAAACGTTTCAGTAAAAGTCCTAAAAAATTATGAAATGATATGTAAGAGCCAAAAGACAAAACAAAAGCAAAATTCTAAATAAAAAATCCAAACTGGAGCCTAAAAGATAAAATCAATGATTAAAAATTGGGTAGAAGACAGATTGAGGATTTAATAATCAAAAGCTTGGAAAAAAGCAGCTTTATGATCGAAACTTAAAGAAACGAAAAGCAAAACCCTAAATAAATGATCCAAAATGGAGCGTAAAAGGTAAATTCAACGTTAAAAAATTGAGTAGAAGACATCTTGAGAATTCAAGTATCAAAAGTTTAAAAGAAAACAGCTTTATGATCAAAACTTAAAGAAAACAATTGGCTACTTAAAAATTAAGAGTGGGGACAAACAAGCAAACAAGAGGCAAATAATAGAAAAAAAACAAAAATAAAACAGTCATAATATAAAATAACAACAAAAAACAATTAATCAACCAAAACTTGGTTCTGAAAGTAATGGAAAGCTCACAAAATAATATAAGGACAGAAAGAGTAAAAAAACGAAAAACACAAAGGTACCGAACACTTAAAATTCAATGATCGGGAATCTTGAAGAACCCAAATTTAAGGCCAAAACTTAAAAAAAAACAAATGCCTATTAAAAAAACACATCAAGAGAGAAAAAGTTAAGTAAGGAAACAATAGTACAAGAAAGACTAAAAAAATAATTAATAAAGTAAAACGATATGTAAAATTGAGAAATTAAACAAAAATGGGCAAAAGAAGACCAAATGGAGTTCTGACTAGATCAAAATATACGACGGAAAAAACTAAAAATTCTGATACATATGAGAGGCGAAAGATTAAACAAAAGCAAAATTCTAAATGAAGGATCCAAAATGGAGCGTAAAAGATAAATTCAACGTTAAAAAATTGAGTATAAGACCTCTTGATAATTCAAAAGCTTAAAAGAAAACAGCTTAATGATCAAAACTTGAATAAAAAATTGTTATAATTGTTACTAAAAAAAAGTGGGATAGAAAAAAGCAATTAAGAAGCAACTAAGCAAAAAACAAAAATAAAACAGACATAATATATAATAAAAAAAAAAAAACAAAAAATTAGTTAGATGTTTGCAGAGTTCAACATGCACAAAAAGTAACATTTCTGATTTGTAATAATACGCGATGCAAGAGAAAATTCTATGTGAATGATTCAATAAGCAGCGTAAAAAAAATGCTACCAAAAAAATAAGAGTGGGATAGAAAAAAGCAATTAATTAAGAACAAAAAATTAGTTAGATGTTTGCAGAGTTCAAAATGCACAAAAACTAACATTTCTGATTTTTAATAATACGCGATGCAAGAGAAAATTCTATGTGAATGATCCAATAAGCAGCGTAAAATAAAAAGATGGAAATTAGCATAAGAAAAGAGAAAGAAGAAATTAAGAAATAATCGTGAAAAAAAGTGAGGAAAGAAAAAATAAACACGACGCAAAGCTAATTTCAAAAAGAGGAGAAAAATTACGTTTCAGAGAAATTCTAAAAAAAATTGATTGCTGATGAAATAGGAGAGCGAAACAAAACGAATACACTAACTGAAGATTCTAAAGGAGGGTAAAAACAAATTAAAAGATTAAGAATTTGCATATAGCTTCAGAATTAAAAGGCTCAAAATGATTGAAAGAAAAAGAATATGAGTTATATAAGAATAAAAGTAATATAAGTTAAGAAAGCAACAAAGAGAAAAGTAAGTGTACGACAACAGTTTACTTTTCCGCGCGTTGCCCACGACAGGACGCTTATTCTATAGGAAAGAGTGAAAGTGAGAATGAGAATTGCTGGCCAACGGAATTCATCAACAAAATTTTTTGACCAATCAAGGTTGTCAAAATTCTCACTTTCACTTTCACCTTTTCCTATAGAATAAGCGTCCTGCAAGCGAAAAATATTTTTTCGCTTGCTGTCAATAGCAACTACCACCACTCAACCAAATATTTAAAACGTCATTGTCACTGTGATTTAAATTTTCAGATTGTGTCTTCAGTTAAAAAGTAACTTTTTTGCTCTCGAGTGATTGCCGCTCTCAGCTACGCGTCGAGCGGCAAACTTCACTCTCCGAGCAAAAAAGTTGTACTTTTCGCTCTTGATACATAAGTAACTATTTTTTCTACGAGCGTTCTTAATATATCACTTTCCCGCACGCATTTTGTTTTTGAAAGCTTCACTTTCCCGCACGGCTTGAGTGAAAGTAAACCTGGCGTGCGGGAAAGTAAATATTTAAAGAATGACTGATTTATAATATACTTTAGAGTTTATAATCTGTCTATCTAGATAGGCTGTAAGGCAGTGCATCTGCTTTATAGCCTTACAGCCTGCCCGACCTCCGCTTCGCGTCGTTCGGGCATCGGCAGACAGCGCGCGGGAAAGTATCACTTTCCGCACTAGTTAGGAAAATAACTATTTTTCTACGAGCGTTCTTAATATATCACTTTTCCGCACGCATTTTGTTTTGAAAGCTTCACTTTCCCGCACGGCGTGCGTGAAAGTAAATATTTAAAGAATGACTGATTTATAATATAATTTAGACTTTATAGTCTGTCTATCTAGATAGGTGCATCTGCCTTACAGCCGTGCCAAAATTTTTTATCTGTTTTAAGGAACTATTATGCTTGACTTTATTGATTTTTGATACAAAATATACCCACAATAAACGTACTTTTTATTCCAATGTCACCAGTTCATGCCTGAAACATTTCGTCACACCGACAATCACACCAAGTTTTTGTCATAACAACCAATTGATTTTTGATTAATTCAGCTGTCATACTGTTGACAAAGATAAAGTTGTTTATGTATTGTATGTTTATTCCTTGTCTTTGTGTGACAATGAATTGGCCCGTAGAAAAAGTATTGTTCTTAACTCGTGCGGAAAGTGATACTTTCCGCAGTAGTTAGGAAAATAACTATATCTTCAAGCTTTACATATCTTTTCTAATAGTTTATAACGCTTTTCTTTTTTATTATTTTTAACTTAAGGTATTTTCAGTTTCCTTAATATTCAAATTTTTCTTCATACTGCTTGAACCTATTTGTTTCAACCATTTTTATTATATTGTTAACTCGGTCCACCACTTTACTTCTTTTTTGGGGGTCTCTTCCAGCTGGTGGTTTATGAGCTGTTATTTATGAGGATGTATATTTTATGAGCCCGTGAATGTTTTATCCTCTTCTTTTTGTGTCTTCCAATTACCCTTTCCTGTTCTCCCTCTATTACTGCAAACTTTATTTTCTTCCTTAGCCTTCACATTAAAGAAAAATCATTAAAACTCTAACCTAAACTAGTGAATTGTTACAAACCTACAATTGTGGGAATATAAAGGGACTAGAAAACCCATCCTGTTTCTTAAAATAGACTGATCACAGAGAAACATGCCGACGTTTTGACTTTACTTAGGGTCTCTCAGAACAACGAGTGTTTTTGAGTATACAGCAATAGACAAAAAAGTGGTTAGATTCGTCGGAACAGGCCTTAAATATGGGGTAATCAAGAAAATTAGCAATGGATTTTCAGAATTATACCATCATAGGCAACATAGGCAAAGTCAAAATATTTGGCTGCAACATCTTCCGTGCTGCTTAATATACTAAAACATGTTTGATAGATGGTGGTGCGAAAGCACAAGAATGTATTACGCAACAATACGACACAAAGTAGCTCAATTTTTCCAATCAAAAACCAAATTTATAGTAAAATAGCCTGTTGTCTCGCCAATAGGTAAAGTAATGAGATACCGATCGACTTTTTTTCTTCCTATACGGGCACACACCCAACGATGGGTGCGAAGACATTGTTAACTAGACCACGGTGTTAATACCAATTGCACTACGGCCCATATAAGATAACGGGAAGGCCGTTTTTATCGGTGAGTTATATGTGTGAAATGCGATTTGTATTGCGGCCAAAGCAAATATGAGCCTATGGCCGGTACGATCGTGAATCGTGGTTCTGCTTGACTACAAAGGAGGACTTCGTGTCCTGGAGCCATAGCTCTCTCGGTACCCGGAATCTGCGAAGTGAATCTGCGTTTGTTTTATTGCGAGTCAATCATTCTTTGATAGTTTATGGTTGTCGTGAATAGATCTCCAGGTGTGAGATGGCCGGGAATAGTTAGAAATTATGATTGAGGCCGTTTTGTAAAGCAAACGTTGCCCTCTCTCATGAAAAAATCAACCATAATAACTGTTTCGTCCCCGCCGCTCTAGTCCTTGGCGGTCCGGTGAATTTTTTATTAGCGGGGATAAAACGGGACATGCGATAATTAGCAAAAAGATGGCAAAGAGATATGTCAGTTTTAAATAATGTTATAAAAGAACAATAAAATACGCGCGTTGAGCAATTCAATTCAATTTAACCGCGATCCGTATCTTGGGCTGTAAATATCTCAAGAATGTCAAACGCCAAGATAAACCTTCCTACTGTTCGGTGCGTCCCGCTTATAAAATATGTCCCGGGTATTGTATAAGACCCGAAATTCCTTCAACGAGTCAGACATACGTACTGGGGGAAAACTGGGCTGTTAACCTTGGCAATTTGCTAAATTGACTTGAGCTATTCCGTTTTGTTTCCAAATTATTATCTTGTTTACTTGCATTCGCATGCGAATCACTTTAACAAAGAGACTTATTGGCTTGACTCTTAACTTGTTTCTTAGCAACTCGTACTCTTACAATAATTGCATTTGGTATATATATGACGACATGGTTATGAATAATTGTTTAACCTATTCGTACGTTATGCTAATTTTGTTGATGCGATTTTACGGGCTTTTATTTTCTTGGATTTGTCCGAAATTAATCGTATTGCAAAAGTAAACCTTAGTTTACCTATATTTCGTACAACACCTCGTTCTTCACATAATGTTTCTCAATGATTAGGGGTGCAATCTTTCTCTTTTATCTGCTTGCGATCATTGTTTTTGTCATTATTTCTCGTGAGTTGTGAGTTTTTAAATAGCACCAGCTCGTTAAATTCAAATGCACGCACAACTTTTTAAAATATTTTTCAATCACCGAATCGCGTTTCTAAAACATTTTTCCACTCACCGACTCGCGAGTTTTCACTTTCAACAATCTCACTTTTAACAAAATTACTGAAAAAAGGACAACACATTTTTTATGACTTTAACAACTAAAAAATGTTTTCAGAATCTTTAACTCGCGAGTTTAGTCTATAACGCGTGAGCTCATCATTAGCTTGAAACTAACGAAATAGATATCAATTTCCAATTTCTATATACAGGGTGATTCACGTTACTCGACACGGAAGATTATAGCTAAACTTTTAGATTTTAAAAAAGTATTGTATAAGGAATGGATTGTATAAGGAATGGAATTTTAAAATTATTGTCATTGTATACAGGTTGTCCCAAAAGCATAAAATTGATTAAAGTTGTATTTTTTTAAATGAGACCCCTAGTATAATATTTTCGGTGCCTACGGGCAAAAGTAAAGGTAGTTTTATTAAGGTTTATCGCATCTAAACCGTACCGTTCTTCAGATATTCGTGATTTTGTGAAAATGCAGCATCAAATTAAATGTTTAAAATCTCAGCACTTGGTTTCTTTTCAACCACCAAAATTGGCTGGTGGGCTAATAGTACTTGGATTTTTTGCGGTTTTCCCTTTCCTGTGGACTTCAACCAGCTATGCGTTACATCGATTTTCTGAGGCATGCTGTGTGAAACTTTATTTTTCAGTCCTATTGACTTGGAGGAGCTGGTGAGAACAATGGGTGAAATAAGGAAGAGTGGGGCAACGGGCTGAGAAGACATGCGGATTGGAATATTTGATGCCCTCCCGGAATCGCCCTTGAGGGATCTGGTTGAGTGCATTAATCACTCTTTCGAGACGGGCACTTTTCCGGGATGTCTGAATTTTACATCGGTTGTTCCTATATTCAAGGGTGGTAGCAGGGAGGCGATCAGTAATTACAGAGTGACCTTCTGCTAACCCTTGCAAAAACTGTTGAGAAAATGGTAAAGAGGCGAATGAAATCTTTTCTCGTCAGACACAATGTTCTTTCGGCAAAACAGTTTGGTTTTCAATCAGAGGGGCACGAACGATGTGACGTTTTTTTCTCTAAATCTAAAATCATTCAGCGAGGGATGTCAGCGGCAGTGTTCTGTGACATGTCAAAGGCTTTTGATTGCGTCGACCACGAGATTTTACTGAACAAACTAGAATGTTACGGATTTAGAGGTAGATCTGGTGAATGGATCCCGGTCATACTTGTCCCACCGAACTCAGAGCTTTAGGTTCGGAGACGGTGAGTCCGGCGTGAAAAGGGTGGAGCTTGGTGATCCTCAAGGGTCAGTGTTGGGCTGTCTTTTGTATATAACTGATCTCGTTTCTCTTGATATATCGGGGAGTGTAACTCTCTTTGCGGACGATACCACGATACTCTGGGACTCGTTGAACAAAGAAGAAACGAATGACAGGATTGATACGGACTTGGGTGTGATTGAAAATTAATGTCGAACGGTTTGGTAACTTAATCTCTAAGACTAACGCTATATATTTTGGATGCGAGTTGAGTGAGGTACGAATGAATAGGGGACTTCTAAGCAGGGTGAATAAGAATAAGTTTCTGGTGATGGATGATAATAAATGAACATTTTGCCGTCACATGGAGAACCAAAATTGCAAAAAACTCTTATGCATTGCGAGAAATATCCAGGGAATTGAACCATAAGGGAACAACTATTGTAAGTTCATATTTTGCTTTGGTAGAGTCTCACCTCAGATATGGAATCTGTTTCTGGGGCAACTGCAGTAAACATCTTCAAACTGCAGAAAAGGACAATTAGGTGTATGTTTGGGGTGGGGCCCAGGGGATATGCAGGCCGTTGTTTCTGGAACACAGAATAATCACCTTAACATGCTTGTTTATTATGGAGTCAGTTTGTCTGATGTATAAAAAATATAGACACCATACCCCTGGGGGGTTTATTCTTTACAGCTTGAGGCCTGCTGATATGATTGCTTTGCAATTACCCTCCACTGTGTGGATTAACAAAAATGTACAACCATTTATTGCCACTGAAAATTCGAGGACTGCTCACACCAAAGTTGTCATCACGTTCTCGCCAGTTCGAGCATGTCCATATTGACCTACCAAAGTTTACACGTACAGTTTAACCGGAATGTTTGCCGGACTCCATCCCACTTGCAAACCAAAAATCCCTAGAATAGCCAAAGCAATTTACAATCATTGGGTATGTCCGTTGGAAGTCCCATTATGAGTCACTGTAGACCATCAGTTTGAGTCTTACTTATCCAAATACTCGAATCGTTTGACCTGTGCGACGCACATTCAGAAAACCGCTTATTATCTCTGGGCCAATAACAGGAAACGATTTCATTTTCCTCTCGAGGTAGACCTACATTGTCATGACTTCATGGACAATTGTCGACGGCTGGGTGTCCGATCTGTTGAGGATCAGAGAAGATCTGGTCCTAACTGCAGCAGTAATGGCATACGGATAACTAAGGTTAGCTGGAGAGTACTTATATTCTAGATCCGCCAATCCCATTGATGTAGGTTTATTTTCGCTAAACGATTACGACGGAGATTCCAAGACTTAAACGTTGCCATCATGGCCATTCAGAAATGCCAATCTTCAAAGACCCACAAAATGACAGCGATTTGTTTAGACGCCATGACGCACAAGAAAGATCTCTTCATTATCTCTACATTAGTATTGTGTTGCGAAAGAATGTATGTAATCGACATGAAAGGCCTTCGCTATGGACCACCTCAAATCCGTTTTGATACTCTTTGAAAATATAGATGATCCTCACGAGCACAGTAATACACAGTCAATAAGAATACCACAAAACCACCACAGAGAGAGACATTACACCTGCTGCGTCTCCAGAACAAGATCTGGTAGAAAAGTTCGTTTTCTCGATAGGTTCCAGACTGGGTTTTCTTGACTTCTTCACTGACAGGAGGGTGATGTAAAACCATTTATGTACTACTAAAATTAGTAAACCATCAATCGGGCTTTTTGCTACTTGGGAGGGAAGAGTCAGAGGCGGAACTCAATTTGGTGAACGGGGACCAACAGAGGCGTGCCCAGGGGTCTGTGTTGGGACCAATTTCATTTTTGCTCTACATCAATGATTTAACGAACCTACCATGGGGCCCTATGGATCTCAGCTAGAAAGAACCAGGTCAAGGGATCTGGCGGCTGTGGAGGAGTGGTGCGTCGCAAACTTATTGTCGCGGAACATTGGAAAGACTTGAGTTAATTTCTTCGGATGTGAACTTGGGGATGTCGGGATTGGACATAGTGGTGTAACTGGATTTCAACAGAGCAGATTCCTTGGTCTAACTGGATTTCAACAGAGCAGATTCCTTGGTCTATTGGTAGACAGTGGTCTGAAGTTACTGACTTCCACATCCGGGAGCTGAGTCGGAAGTTGGCCTCTTGTTTTGCACTGAGGATGATTAGTTACCCTCAGTGTATCTCCAGAATAGTAATATCTCCAGAACGGCTTATTTTGCTCTAATCGAGAGTCATCTCAGATACAGAGTTTCTTTCTGGGGTTCTTGTTGGGTTACCGTCTTTAGGTCTGTGTTTGTTTGGCAAAATAGGGCTGATCGCTATGTTTCAGGGGCCAGTCACCTGGCTTGCTTGTACATTTTATAGACAGCTTCACTAATGCGTACAAACATATAATAGTATATTGTTTAACAAGTGACGAAAATAGCATTTTCTCTCGCAAGAGAACAGTTCACCAACCGAGGCGAGGCCGAGTTTGGTAATTTTCTCGAGCGATAGAAAATGCTTTTTTGACGAGTAAAACGCTATACTTTTTCTTCGACCATGCTAACATTAAGTCTTCATTAACTTTAAAAACAATCTCTATAGAGTATTTCTTTCAAAAATTAAGGCGCGTCATGGTCAACATGACACCTCGACTGTCAATGAGTTCAGTTTGGTCAAATTTCAACACTTTGATTCACTTTTCTGAGGCCCGAGTAGGCAAAATATACATGTTTTTGTATGATATCACCATTTTCCATGGTGTTCTATAAGATTAGACCAGTTAAATCGCATTTAATTGGCGATATACAGGCGAAATTAGAACAACTTACTTTCGTCACTAGAGACGAAAGTTATGGTATTTTCTCTCACTAGAGACGAAAGTTACGTTTTCGGCTAGGGCAAGGTATGACAAAAGTTGTTTATTTTTACATGGTCGTAGAAAAAAGATATTATCACTAATACGGGGAAAACATGCGCTTCCTATATTATTTCACTGCCTGGTCCAAGATCTAGTAGGTGTAATAGATCGTTTATAGGTAGGAGCTGAAATTTTTTTAATCATCTGCCGTTGGATTTGAGAATGCTCAGGAACGGAGGATTGTTTCGGAGACGACTGAAGTGGCTCCACGATGTTGCTGAGCTTTTTTGCGACAATTTTAAATTCTTTATTGCCAACAAGATCACAAAATATGACACAGCAACGTCAAACAAGAGTAGCATTATAGCTTACTAAAATTAATTACTCAAAATAAATATTAAATTGAAATGAATAAACAGTTTTCTCAAGCAAAAGAGCCTTGACACGTTGTTTGAAAACCGTATCATTTTGAAGACGCTGCAAATCAGCGGGTAACAAATTGTATGCTTTAATGGCTCTATATGAGGGCCCTCTCTCGAAAAAAGTAGTTTGGTGACGAGGAATGTTTAACATTTCCCTATTTCTTGTTAGAATTGACATACTTTGAGAGTACCCGTCAGCGTTCCTTCTGAATAATGCACTGTTTTTTCTGACAAACATTACCAATGACATAAAGAATATTGAAGGGACGGTAAGTATTCCCAATTTAGAAAAATAAGGGCGACATGAATCCGTCGGTCTCAGACCAAAAATACACCGAAAAATTCTTTTTTGAGCTCTAAAGATATTCATTGGGGTGCGTCCCGATCCCCAAAATAGTATACCGTAACTTATGATTGCCTGAATGTTGGAGAAATAGAATAACCTAATAGTGTCCACAGTGAACTGATCTTTAAGCCGTCTGATCAACCCACAATAGCTATTCAACCTAGACTCCAACATGCGGATGTGAGTTACCCAGCTCAGACAAGAGTCCACATAGACCCCTAGAAACTTTACATTGCTCTGCACAGGCAGAGATCTACCACTCAAAGCAACATAAAGAGACTCATCAGTACAAGGCTGTTTGCTGAAACATAACAATCCCGTTTTTTCAGCATTTAATTTTAAATGATTGTTGATGCTCCAATCACACATTTCTTGAGTTGAAGTTCTGCATCGAGCAGATAAGTCAGCTTTTGATTGAGAGGCAATTAGAATGGAGGTGTCATCAGCATACTGACAAAGGATATCTGAAGAAACTTCGTTCGTCATTCCATTAACATATACTAAGAACAGTGTGGGCCCCAAGATAGAGCCTTGGGGCACACCTCGACCAAGGCCAGTAGAGGTGGAATAATGAGGTCGACCATTGCTCATGATGCAGACGGACTGCTCACGACCAGAAAGGTAGGACCGCAGTAAGTCAGCACACAACCCGCGTAAGCCACAACCATGTAAGCGTGCCATCAAAATATCGTGATTTATGGTGTCGAAGGCTTTGGACAAATCAAAAAACAGTCCAGCAACACGCCCACCCTGGTCCAGATTCGTAATAATAAATTCAATAGCTCTATATACAGCCTGTTCGGTAGATCTGCCCGATCTGAACCCAAACTGACAATTACTAAGCAACAGCCTACCCTCCAAAAATTTGACAATCCGAAGATTTAAAACCCTTTCAAACACCTTCGACATAGAGGGCAGGATGGAGACCGGTCTGTAGTCGCCAACCTTCCGACGATCACCCCTCTTGAAGACCGGCACCACTTTGGCTCTCTTAAGGTCTCTAGGAAAGATTCCTGTTTGAAAGCAACAATTTATGATGTGACTAAGTGGCTTGCTTATGTGCAGCGCGACATGCCTCAAGACAAAGGAGGGGACTTCATCCAGGCCTGACGAAAATTTATGCGGAAGATTCCTGATAATTTCGAAAATCTCTTGTTCATCGGTAGGAAACAGAAAAATACTATCAATACAATTTCCGTTGCAAGGTGGGATATGGTCAGGCTGTATACTTGTGTCGTTACGGAATTGTTCACAGAAGCTATACGCAATCAGCTTAGGGTCGCTAATGATATCACCTGAATCAGAACTCAAAAAAATCTGCCGACATGTGTTTCTATTTCCTGACTGCGTGTTAAGTAGCGCCCAAGCCGTTTTGGCTCTATTTTTTGAATTCAATATTTTATTATCGTTAATTGATTTTTTGTAGTTGGAGAGATATTGTCTGTAGATTTTTCTTTCATCTTTGTATCGTTCATGAACAATGGGAGAGTTTGTCTGCTTGAACCAAACGTACCAGTCCTTAATGTAACTAGAATATAGTTTTATTTCAGTTGTCACCCAGGTGTCGGTTCTGGACTTCTGGAATTTTGATTGATCGGGCCAACCGAGCAATGTTCCCTACGCTGTGTCAAATGTGAGTGTGTGTTGACTTTCAATTTTTTTTTCTTCTCTCTCTGTTATTCTTGATTGCAATTTTACTTTTAGATGCTACATAACATTCGCCGTTTTATTTTATTTTATCTAATTGTATTTAAATTTTAATTTTGTCATGCTATATATTATAGTTCTCAGCATCAGCATGCACTGCTTACTTGTATATTATTATGTTACTTACTTTAGCTTTGTGAATGAGATTGTAGATATCTTTTGACAATAAAGCTTTCATTCATACTCGTCAGTAAACATTACCATTACAATATTTCTTTATAAGATATCATAAACATGCAAATGCAATTCATGAACATCATGTGCACTTATGATGCTGTAGAAAAAGCATTGCAAAACGATTTTTAAAAATATCCTTCAGAATTCCACCTGAGTATTTAGAGAATTTTCACTATTATTCCAATTCGTGTGAAATAGCAACTTTTTCAGCTCTCCTAAACCATGTCCATATTATCCCCATTACACGAGGCGTTTTGCATTTCCCATTTAGTTTCCGTTTTTGAGATATCAACACTTCATTAACTATACAAATAATTTCTTTTTATGATACCCTCGCGTGCGCTATCGTTGATTTTTTTGCTCAAATGTCCGACACCGTATGACCATTAAACCGGGTGCACAATTCATTTTCACCCTTTGGAATGCACTTGAACCCCATGCACATGCATTGTTGCCAGGCGGGGGAGGGCGAATGCCCTTGATCCGCTATTGATTTTTCCGGGGCTGGATAAAAGCTCTTATAAAGTTTCATTTTTAGTCGTCGAGAGTGCACGTCTTGCGTGTTTTTTTTTTGGCTATGCATTTTTACGATTATTATTATAGTTATTTGATGCGCGGCTTCACTGTTATGGCCCCACGATCGGGATGTGACCCGCAAGAGCGCAGTCCGCGCTGCAACGGTAGTTGAGACCGCCAGGAAAGTTTATCTAGATAAATTGATTATTTTTTCCCGATGCTCGCAGTATTACTGCAATTAGCCTTCCCAATGGGATGCAAATAAATCACCATCAAGGCGGACCGTTAGTAAGTGCATATTTTCTCGCCATATCGCGGATATTAAGTAACTAAGTTTGCTTGGCAGCAGGGTCTTCAATAGTCGCGATTTGACGGTCACTAATTGCCCATGCCATATGTGAAGAATGTTTCAATGATAAATGATGAGCGCAACCTTCGGGTTGTGCTTCACCAGGCCCTTTGATGACTTTTCTTCTTCAACATCGTCCTCCGCTAGCTGTTAATCAGAACCGGTCCCGCGCGATTTGCATTCGACCGCAGCAAGAAGAAATAATTCCCGAAGCCTCGAGCAGACAACCGGCATTGAAATATTTATATTTGTTTAAATAAGCGGCCATTTTTTATGCTGCCAATTTGCTGACTTTAATGCTCGAGATAAGCCGTGATTAATATTATCAATGCATTTTAAGCGACGAACGTTTGAGTACGACATGCCCCGGACGTGGGAGTGAACAAATCAAAACGGCCCGATTCGAACGCCTGATTGCGACATTTAAAAAATCGTCTCCGGCCAACGGTGCATTGTGGACGTGTAGACGAACCTTAAACGTCTTTTTCTTTACGATTATCGTTTTGGCAGTGCCATTTCGACGTCCCAGCAAGTAGATTAAGCGACCCCGCCCTAGAAGCGACAATTTTTGAAAAAAATTTTCGATGCCGTGACCCGAAAGAGCTACATTTACAGTTCACGGCCTAATTGGGGGAACTCTCGGCATCATTCCAATTTGTATTCGTGAAAGCCGAATAAAAGTTTAATGTTGCTGTCAGTTTTAATTTGTAAACTTATCCCATATCTGTCCGGGCGAGCCAGCGATGCAAGAGCGACCAATTTGTTACTGTTCAAATTTCAAATTAGCCGGCCCAAAAATGCAAATTCATTGTGGCCCCACATTTAGAAGTGTGTCGTGTCAATCGCACGCTAGAGATCAATAGCAGCTACGAACATACCAGTTAAATGTTGAACCAAAATATACCCTGCCAGTCGTAAATTATTCACACCAATAAGTGTTTGTCAAAACAAGTTTTCACACCTCTAGGACCTCAAGTTTTAAAGTCAGTGCTTACCTATTGACTTTTAAACGAGGCAGTGTCAACTAAAACTCTAATGCCCGTTCTCACCAATATTACCTTAAGTTCCGAATAGGTAAGGGCCGCATAGAAGTTAAGTGACACTTGTGTCAATCTGTATTGCACCATTCCTTTTAAATAAAATCTTAAGCAAGTGTCGGATCAATTTGGCAATTTTGAATCTCCCCGACGGATTCTCGGGACTTTTCATTTTCACTAATAACAGAACCTATAATAATTATCATTTTGGCATTTGTCAACCAAAGCATTAAAATTGCAGAGATAAAATAAAATTTGCCCAGCCCAGAAATCAGGAGTTCCTGCATAAATCCTCTGAAGAAGTAGTATTCTGAAGTGGTCTTGTTATTGTTGCTTTAAGACAATATGATACTAGTTACGTCCATGGTCCAAGGTTAAACAGTGCGCCAAGTGTCTGGAAGTCTCTTCAAAACCAAGAGCCAGAAGTGCCATAATAAGACCATTCATAAAC